>CM068374.1:452043247-452679968 GCA_034769895.1 Magicicada septendecula
GCCATTTTATCAGTTATATTTAATATTAATAATCCTATATTGTATCAAAAGGTTCATATTCCCTTATTTCTGGTAATTAATTGAATTAGTTGTATTCGGAACATTATTCTGAAATATATGACTCCCATGTCCAAATTTCTGAGTCTAGTCATTCTCATTTTTATTATAATTCTGAATATAATTATTAAAATCTCTCTAAATGGTATGTGCAATTATATGGCATGATCTCAAGTTTATTTTGTCTAAACCCCTTTTGTTTATTTGCATTTAAATGAGCAATTTCTCTGTTTTGATGAAGTTTGGTTTCCATTCTTTTGGCCTATGATTTTTTAACAATTTTTCTACAAAATAATTTACAAACAATATATGATGTGTGATACCCTCTCTGACTTTTACAAATAGTATTATAATTAAACATGCTTTCAAATTACACAAAAACAACTAGTATTGCCACAATACAAACAATAGTCAAACAGAATAAAGATATTTTTTTAAATAAATGGTTGTCTTCAAATCAGACATTTTGCAACAAAATTCCCATTTCCAACATGGAAATATGGTTTACAACAAAGGTTTTTTACTAACTAACATCTTAATTACTCTCTACTATTTACAAGTGGTAACTATTTTTATAGTTCTGATGTTAGTTGTTTCAGACCCAAACAAATGGCCTTATATCTAATACATTTTTAAACATTCTTGTACTATATACATAAAAAACCTTATATTTATATTCTTATTTCTAACTATTATTATAAGTAGGATTCTACAGTTTTTATACTGTCTTTTACATTGTCTTTGGGAATTGTACCCTGTCATTAACAAATAAATATTATTAATTGTTCAAAAGGTATTATCAACTCTGTTGTTCTTTTTTCATGTAAAACAAAATGTTATTTTAAACAGATTCATGTCTTATGAACAACATATTGTCACAGTACATATTTAAGTCATTGAAAAATGCATATTTCATTGCATCCAATGTTTGTGATTGCCCAAGAATGAAACACAAGGTTCATTTTTTATAATACCCAAAACTATCACTGGTTCACTTTGCACTATATATTATGTTAATGCTAAATGGTCGTATAGTCTTATTAACATAATAAATTGGTTAGCGTTTTTTCAATGGAGATTTGTTCCATGGGTACTATATTATTGTTCATCTTAGTTCACAGGAAACTTTTACTTTATACACTCCTCTCTCTTAAATTTGTTATACATGTGGTTTTTATTTCATTATACTTTTATTTTAGATATTTATTTTGGGGATATAGGGATTTGGGTGTCTTTTATAAGAGCATGGACATCTTCTTCAGGATGCTGCCCTCTTCTTCTTCTTTCTTCAGTCTTCTTTTCTCCTGCCTTCTGGGACTGGTATCTTCTCCATCTTCTTCTTGTTGCCATCAGGTTTCTTGGGATCTTCTCCATCTCCTTCTTTATTTCAGAAATACACAACCTGTATTGGTTGATCTTGGCTTATTTTAGGGTTTCTATTCTATTTATTCTCCCTCGTTGTGGGTTTGGTCATATTGTGTACTGCTTTGTTATTTACTATTTTACCTTCCTGGGTTATACCTTGAAAACCTTTGGTTATGAGACTGGTTTTGGATGACTCATCACTAGTAACTCCTTTTACTTGAACTTGGATTTTCTTTATAATAATGATTTCTTTCCACAGTTGCTATGAATTAATTAATTTATATTAACCTTAATGCTTTCTTCCAAATTTAAACATTATAACTTCATTATTCTAATGATCAATTGCCATTCAATATTATGCTTATATCTGTCATGTTACAGATTGCTCCCCTCCAGAAGTAATTATTTCAGACATGTTTATGGATGAAATAATTTCTTATGATAATTTCATCATTTCTTATAATTCATTTTCTTCTCCATTTTTATATCGACTTTTTTATATTAGAGTTTTATTAATTTTATATATATGGTTACTTGTCTTACTACTGATCCTTTTCGGATAGTTAGTGTCTTCTGAGATATATTATAATTGTAATACATTTTCTTTCTATATCAACTTCGTGTTGTATCCTTGGGATATTAATTCCCTAACATTCCCTATCACGTGGGCTGGGGCAGATCAGAGGGGCACTGTACGCTACTTCTCTGCTGGCCATACACCACTTCTATAAATTGAGTACAGGGGCATATCCATCCCTGCTCAAAAACATAATGCTGCTGGAATTATCTTCAGTCAGTCATCGAATAAATAAATAAAAAGTAGTCTCATTTTCGACTAATAAAAATATCTTTGGATTCTCCACTTCGTAGTCTCTCAGATTATCTCACATTTTCTATCTTAATAAATCTTCATAATCATTATTATACTCATTACATATATATTTTTCCAAAACTCTTAACTTGTCTGATATATTTAATTTAATTATGGTTGAAAACCTTTCTTTTAATAATTTTGGTTACTGTTTACAGTGTAACTCTCTTTCTTCTCCATCTGAATTCTCTTTATACTTTCTTCTGGTTACTCATAGTTTTAGCATGGTCTTTATAAATAGTCTTTCGTATTCATTATTTGAATGGTCTTAATATATTATATTTAATTTTTTGACATTGTATCTTTACATTAGATATACAGGTTGTTATATTGATCATTTTATTTAAACATTTTGGTTCTTTCCTTTCTCTTAGAAAGTTATTAATCCGCCTTCGCATTCATTAGCATTAATTCATTTATATTATATTTCATGTGGTATTTATTCTCTTTGCACTTCATATAGGTCTTATTATTATCATTGGTTCAAAATCATCTTCTCCATATGTTTGGTATGAGTTGTTCTTCTTTGCTCTTAATTAACTGTATTCATTATCGTTTCATAGGTAATTAGTCTCTTTGCTTCCAAATTTTTTCCTTCTCTGGCATATTACACTCTTTTTTGTTATTCTTCTCTACTCCTTCAAATGCTATTGTGAATGTCTAGCATTTATTCTGGATTAACGTTAATTCTTTTTTCTGAATTAATCACTTTATTTTCTTCTCAATTCAATCATAATTGACACATAATTATTTTTTGGAACTTGGTTAGTTTTAATATAAAATTCAAACTATTCTTTTTATTTAATTGAAAAATATTTCTCATAAATCCTTGTAATATGTTGATCTTATCTTGTTTCAAAGTACTGACGTTCTATCAACATTCAAATTCTGTTTAATTCATTTATTCCCAGAATTGTTTCATTCAGAATTGTTTATAGTACTGTTATCTTAGTATTTTTTTTTTTTTTTCTGAATGTTTCGGTATTCCTCCAAATTCAAATTCTTCTTAATTATTTACCATAAAGTTTTCTCATAATTCAGTGGTAGTAAGCTGTGCTTACTTAATTTTAAATTTTTTAAAATTAAGTTCAAAATTCTCTCTCTTTCTCTTTCTTCCATAAATTTTTGTTCTATATTATCAGGTTGTAGTAAGAAGTACTTACTCAATTTTAAATTTTTATAATTATATTTCAATTCAAAAGTCTTTCTTTTTCTTTCTTCCATAAAGTTTGTTCCAAAATTATTAGGTTGTAGGATGTTCTTACATTATTTTTGAATTTTTTAAATATAAATTCTAAATTCCTTCTTCTTATAATTCTCCAGAATGTTCTTTTCAAAATATTAGGTTGTAAGATGTACTTACATTATTTTAAAATTTTTTAAAATATAATTTATATAAATTCAAAATTCTAAAACTCACAACTCATTCTTCATAATATTTCTTCATAGAAGCTTGATTGTACACTCCTTTGATTTTTCCTGAAACGATTTCCTTCAACTCATATGTATTGTTCTGTTTATCATTTACCACAACATATGGTCCGGTGTAAAGTAATAGTAGTTTTTTGGTTATGCCTTCTAAGGTGCTAGGCAGCTCTCTATTTTTTAGGAGGACTTTCTCACCCTCTTTATATGTTACAATTCGCCCTATTGCCTTCTGGTATTTGGCTTGCCGTTTTTCCTGATCTTCTGCTACCTTATTGTAAAACTTCAACTGGTTGAATTTCCTATTGTTGTTCGTTGGAAATTCAATGATTTGTTCAATGTCTCGGGGAGTCGGCTTCTCATACATGGCTGAGTACGGTGGAATTCCTATAGCTGGATGGTGGGCGTAATTTAGGAATGTTTCTGTCGCTGCTAGGTACTCTTGCCACTTTTTCTGTTGGTTGTGACAGTACGTGCGCAATATCCTACCCACTTCTCTTAGTACTCTCTCAGCCGGATTGCTACTTCGGTGGTAGACTGATGTCTTATATGTTTTGACCCCAAGTGCTAATAAAGTGTCTCGCCATCTCCTCCCCTTAAACTGTGTACCATGGTCGGTAATAATAGAAAATGGTCTACCGATCTCTGGGATATACAAATCAATAATCACCGCCAAAACCTTTGCTGTCGTTGCCCGATTAACCGGATATAGCTTTATATACTTGGTGTAGTGATCCATTATGATTACCAAGTATTTATATCTGTGCCGACCACCGCTACGGGGAAATGGCCCGCATATATCCAAAAACACTTTTTCCAGTTTTGCGTTGGAAGTTATCGGTATCATGATACCCTCTGTCTTTTCATTGTTTACTTTTGCACATTGGCAGATCTTACAGGACTTGATGTATGTTCTCACCTTGCGGTTGATATTCTTGATCTTACAATTTTCCTCTAGAGCTTGTATCACTTTTAACGCTCCCATGTGACCATACCTGACATGGTAATCGATGATGACCTCCTTTTCGATTTGGTGTGGGATTATCACCTTCCATGTCTCATCGTCCAATGCGGTTTTTATGAATAAAATTCCCTTGTTAAGGTGGTAGTATTTAGAAATGGTTTCATCATTGGCTTCCAAACGACTCACAATATTTTTCAGCTTAGGATCAGACTGCTGATGGATTCGGATATTTATTAACAAAGCTTGTAAATCGGCTCTGGTCGTGAATATGTTATAAATTTTTACCAAGCTTTCCTTCTCTCCCTCGAAAGTCTGATCTTCCAGATTTATACGTGACAACACATCCGCTACCACGTTCTTCTTTCCTGGAATGTATTCCCATTTCAGGTCATATTCTTGTAGGGCGAGTACCCACCTAGCCAATCGGCCGTGACTCAATTTGCACCTACGAAGGAACGAGATGGATTTATGATCAGTTCGCACCGTGACTTGATATCCGAGAATGTACGTCCGGAACTTGCTGCATGCGAACACCACGCTCAACAATTCCTTTTCTGTCACACTGTAGTTCTTTTCGCACTGGTTCAGTGTGCGACTAGCGAAGCTTATTACCAGATGTTGTCCCTCCTCATCTTCCTGGTATAATGTCGTTCCTAAGCTTAGATCGCTAGCGTCACAGTTTAGAAAGAACGGTTTATTAAAATCTGGGTGACGAAATATCACAATCTCCAGAAACTTCTCTTTTATCAATCGGAAAGTAATATCTTGATCTTCACCCCAAGTCCATTTGTTTTTGGCAGATAACTGTGGTTGAAACTTGGCTGTCAACTCGGAATATCGGCTCTGAAACTTCCTGTAATAGTTACAGAGTCCGAGGAAAGATTGCAATTGTTTCCTGTTTCTTGGTTGCGGGAACCTCTGAATTGCCTCCACTTTCTCTGCTGATGGGGTAATACCTCGGTCGTCTAGGTTGAATCCTAAGAATTGTACCTCGCGCGCTATGAATTTGGATTTCTCCAACTTCAGTGTTATATTGTTCTGCGCTAGTTTGTTTAGTACAAATTCCACTCTGTAACAGTGCTCCTCCCAGGTTCCGGATGTAATTAGTAAATCGTCAACATAGACGGTGGTAAATTGGAGCGCTTCTGGTCCCAAAATCTGGTCCATGCATGCCACAAATATGGCGACAGAATTGACAAGTCCGAAGGGCAGTCTCTTGAACTGGTAATTGCGCCCTTCGAAAATGAACGCTACATACTGGCGGCTTTGTGGATGCAGCTCTACCTGCCAATAACCACAGACCGTATCCCAGGTGCTAATAAAGTTAGTACCATGAAAACGCTTTAAGATTTCTTCTATTTCACCGGGAGATGTTCTGTCATTCACAATTGTCTTGTTCAACTCACGCGCATCTAAACAGAGCCGGACTTGTCCGTCTTTCTTCGGAACAGCAATAATTGGACTAGTGTAAGGTGATTGACTAATCTCAATTATGTCGTTTTCAATCATCTTGTTTATCTCTGTTCTCACGGCTTCTTTGAGCGACTGCGCTATTGGATATGACCTCCGGTTAAACTCTACGTTTTCTTTAAAACGAAGCTGGCACTGGTAGTTTTTTACCTTCCCTGGTTCATCAGAAAACACCGCCTTGTATTTCTCATATATAGCGATTAGACGATCAGCCAGATGTGTTGGTATTTTCTTGTTATCGCTTCCGCACTGGAAATTCCGTATTTCTTGGATCTTAACTGACCATAAATCCTCTCCACCATGGTTGTATATTATGGGTTTACACAGAGGGCTGTTTCTAATAACATTTATTTTACGAAGTTGTTGATGTATAGGGCTGGGAAGTATAGTTGTGCTTCCTACCAGATCTGCGGTCCATGTTACTCCGTCTGGGAAAAGTGATACTTTATTTAAATTGAGATCAATTACCGCCGAATATCTACGAAGAATATCGCAACCGACTAAGATGTCAAATGGTAATCCGGTGGCGATTAAAAATTCCATGTCTAAAGCTATATCACGGCTAACGACACTTAAGGAAACTTGCTTCCTAATGGTTTTATTCTGGCGGCCAGTTGCACCTACCAACACAATGTTGTTGACTGGTAACATTGGCAAAGTTTTTCCACATGTACATTGTATTCTCTCCAACTCATTGGAGTTTATTATTGAAATATTAGCTCCTGTGTCTATCATTATTTTAGCGGGAACTCCTTCCACCTCCGCTGTTATATAAATTATCTCATTATTACTGTTGCTGAGACTCTTCTCGTTCTCTTCCAAAAGTTCAGTTCGTATGTCTTTCAAATAATGGTTACTGATAATAGTGATGTTTTTATCATTGTTTGCTTGTTGCAAATCATCCTTTTCTAACCCAGGAAGTATAAGCAGTAACGGGTCATCGTTGTTGATTACTGCCTCCTCTCGTTTAAAGTATTTTGTTCATTGTTTGAGTTATTATTGACCGAGGCATCGTTCGGGAAACTCTGGTTTGTCTCCTGACGTTCTGTACCCTGGTTAATGTTTAACGCCCTGTTCGGTTGTCTGCCAAGATCTTCCAGGCTGGTACTTCGTCTTTCCTGTTCGTATCTTGGGCCGTCTCGTTCCGCACTCCTCCATCTTCGGTCGGCGCCGTGGAAGCTGCTCCTCCTCGGTTGATAGTATCTCCTGGGTCCGCGATCTTCTGCTCTTATAAAATTTACCCTAGGGCGCGACACTCGGTTATTACTATTGCTATTATTATTATTACTAATATTATTATTATAGTAATTTCGGTTAGGTGGGTAAGGTCTGTCACCATTATTGTTGGGATATGGATTTCTCTGACTGTATGGAACATTATTATTTTGTTGATAAAAGTGGTTTCGATTATTTGGGTAGGGGTTGTTATTTCTCACGCCGTTAAAATTTCCGTTAAACTGGTTATTACGCGGCTGGTTGTTAGGGCCGTCGTAATTATTGGGCTGGTTCCGGTTATTTGTATGGTTATTGCCGTTATTGGGGTAAGTAGTCGGCCTTGCTTCTGGTCTCTCATTTCTCTTCCTGCTCTGCCGATAATACTCTTCATTCTCGTATCCCTCCAATAACTCAGTCATTCCCTGGATCGTCTTGATCTGACTACCTCTCCGGGCCCTGATAATGTCCTCATCATAGTGATAAGATATCTTATTCACTAAACATTCTTCTGGGATTGCTGGCTCAAGGTGCTTTGCCATACACACCTTCCCCAAGAAATATGCCGTCATACTGCTACCTAATTGTGACCTGTATCTTCCGTTACAAATATTGTCACGTATCAAGTTCTGGGTGGTCTCAGACCAGTATTTTGTCTTAAACATTTTCCGGAACTGTTGGTAGTCGGAAATTTCACTCCGGTTGGCCATCCACCAATTATCTGTAATGTCTCGGAAGGACTCGTCGAATATCTCCCTGCTATGGCTCCATTGGGTAATTTTATGCTTGGTCAAATATTCTTCTACCCTTGCCAGGAACTCCATCGGCTTGCGTTTGTACTGCCGGAAGTTGAGCCACTCTCGGCTTTCGTTGACAGGCAATCCGGTGAAATGAGTCGGTCTGTTTCTAATCGCTTCCATCTCCTCTCCGCTTTGTCGCACCTGACCGGTAATATTGGCCATGGTCTCTTGTATATCATTACATCGTTCTGTGACCTGGTTGCGTACTTTTCCGAATTCTTCTTGATTCTCCTTCCTCTGTTCTTCTACCTTCCTACGACTATGTTCTTCGATATTTGTGAACTTGATGTTCACCACTTCTTTAAACTCATTCACCTCCTTTTCGGTCTGGTTGCACTTTCCGTCAATCTCCCGAATCTGTTGATTGACCATTATATTTTCTTCTTCCATCTTCTTATTCATCGCTTTTTTGTTAACATTGATTTCTTTGTTCAGTTCTTCTCGCAACAATTCCATCCTTTCGTCCAGTTTGTCCAAATTCTCTTGATTGACCTCTCTTAATTCTTCTCTCAAAATTTGATTGTCCTCTCTCAATTCTTCCCGCTTCTCCCCCATTTTCTCTTCCAACTTCCTGTTATCTTCTTTCAACTCTTCCTTCAATTGTCGGTTGTTCTTCTCTATCTTCTTCCTGGTTTCATCGATTTTCTGATTAGTATTTTCAATTTTATTAATCAATTCTTCTTTGGTCGACTTGAATTCTTCCTTGAACAATTGGTTGTCTTCCTTCAATTCTTCTAACTTCTTCCCCATCTCTTCTTCCAACTTCCTGTTGTTTTCTTCCATCTTCTCTTCCATCTTCTTGCTGTTTTCTTCCATCTTCTCTTCCATCTTCTTATTGGTTTCATCAATCTTCTTACCCAGGGACTGGTTGTCTTCCTTCAATACTTCCATGTTCTTGTTCATCCCAGTCAACTCTTCTTTTGTGGATTGGTTATCCTTCTTCAATTCTTCTAACTTTTCTCCCATCCTCTCTTCCAGCTTCTTATTTGTTGTTTCGATCTTATTTCCTAAATCTTCTTTCAAGGACTGGTTATCTCCCTTCAACTCTTCCATGTTCTTGTTCACCCCACTTAATCCTTCTTTCAAAGACTGTGTGTCCTTCTTCCTATTCTCCTCCATTTTCTTGTTATTCTCCTCCATTTTGTCTTCCATCTTTTGTAGAAGTCTTTCCATGAATCTGTCCATTTTATCCTCTTCCGTTACTTTGGATTTTTCTACATGTCTTTCCTGGACATTTACTTCCCCTGTCTGAGTAGGCATCTCAGGTTGTTCCCCTGGTTGTTCATGTTGTTTGGACAACACTGGTGGCAACGACTCTTCCGCGTCTATTGGAGTTGCTTCCTTGTTGTCCATGTCAACTTCTATTTCTTTCTCGGCCTCCGCCGCCCGTTTCTTAGATGTTGCACGTCGTTGCATTTTCCCTTGAAATTCTCTGGCTTTGTAGCTGTTGCCTAGCTCCAACTAGTGATTGGGCAGAATGTATTGGCCTTCCAATCGTTAATTAAAGCCCCTAAAGTTGGGCGCCAATTTGTAATAAATACAAATTTAAATAAGTATAGATGTGTGTTGATGATATACTTATTATGGAGTATGAGACTCCGATGTAATCAAGTCCAATGTAATATGTTTAATTGGTGTGGCTCTCGACGTCTTACTGGCCTGAAACACTTCCTTAAGTTTCCCAGCTGGTCGAGTCCCAATGGTAGCAAGACCGGTCGAGTAGCGTAAAGTTGATGAAGAAATATATATATGCTCAGCTTCACCGAAAGTTTCAAAACAAAAATTATTGTTTTGAAGAAAATTAAAAAAAAAATTATGTTTATAAAAAAAATAATAAAAAAAAAATTTTAATTTTATTAATTAATTAATTAGGATCAATTAATTAATATAGGGCTGTGAAGTTTTAAACAGTGTAATGCTCTTCTGAAAATTTTTATTAAAGTTTTAGTATAATTTAAATAATCTATCACCACTCATAAGACTGTCTGTAAACCAATCGATATTTGTTTACTTTTCTATTTTTTAGGTTATCTTCACTTACGGGTGGTAAAGTCCTTGTAGATTATCAATTAGAATTATATTATTGGTAATTAGTATTATTGAAGAAATAAAGAACTATTAAGTATTGAAAAGTATTAATGTTTTATTAAGTAACAGCAATATTGACTCTTATCGATTAGTATCGATTCTCAGGATATCGAAAAAAGTTACAAGTATATGTTATAAAAATTATATAGGGTTCTTTAAACAGCCAGTTATTACCAAAGTCAGAGAAATCGGGCTAATATTTAAAAAGTATAACGTTACAATCAAATTAATAGTTATTAATAAACACAGACATTGAATAATAAATTGTAAATATAATAATTGTTTTCACCAAACAGCTGTTCTGAACCAAGAAGAGGCACTGGGATGGTCAAAGCAAATGGCCGCCGTCAAGTTGATCAAAATGTGACTCGTCCCTGCTGCGTTCCAAATAATGTATTTTGACGCAATATTTCTGTTCTCGTGTCCGCAAATCTCTTGTTATATGTTGTGTAGTGACTGGTGTAGTGATTCTGGGTTGTATTTAGTGTATCTGTATAATTATTAGTTCAAACACTTTCTCCGATTCCGTCACTAATTTGGTTTAATGTATTATACAGTTTTCTAGTGTTTTATGGTGTTTTTCGGAGTAGATTTATATTGTTCTGTGTTATGGAGTGTTACTTGATCGTTTCTGTTATAATATGATAGTTTCAGAAGTATTTTACAAGTCACTCGCGATTTCACAATAACTCACTATACACTCGCTTTGTATGACGATTATAGGTTAGGTTATCCACGTTTTCACACGTATGTCATGTTAACCGTTCAACTACCAATAATTAACTAACTGTTTCCTCCAGTTTCAATTAAACTCTTAGCCCATATAATATTATCCTTAACATTGTTCAAAAATATTTTCACATCCTGTGAATACTTTATATTTTCACTATATGAATGCCTAAACTTTGGTTATTTGTCAATTTTATTCACTAGATTTGATTTAAATTAATCTTTCAGTTCATTCTGGTTATTTTCAGATTAAATAATGCCATTTTATAGTGTTTTCTGTCCAAAAAATAGTAATTTCACTTTCAGTTTGGTATACTGTGAAGAGTCAAAACATCAAAATTTACTTCCTGTCATTATATAAATTCAGCCATTTTATCAGTTATATTTAATATTAATAATCCTATATTGTATCAAAAGGTTCATATTCCCTTATTTTCTGGTAATTAATTGAATTAGTTGTATTCGGAAACATTATTCTGAAATATATGACTCCCATGTCCAAATTTCTGAGTCTAGTCATTCTCATTTTTATTTATAATTCTGAATATAATTTATTAAAATCTCTCTAAATGGTATGTGCAATTATATGGCATGATCTCAAGTTTATTTTGTCTAAACCCCTTTTGTTTATTTGCATTTAAATGAGCAATTTCTCTGTTTTGATGAAGTTTGGTTTCCATTCTTTTGGCCTATGATTTTTTAACAATTTTTCTTACAAAATAATTTACAAACAATATATGATGTGTGATACCCTCTCTGACTTTTACAAATAGTATTATAAATTAAACATGCTTTCAAATTACACAAAAACAACTAGTATTGGCCACAATACAAACAATAGTCAAACAGAATAAAGAATATTTTTTTTAAATAAATGGTTGTCTTCAAATCAGACATTTTGCAACAAAATTCCCATTTCCAACATGGAAATATGGTTTACAACAAAGGTTTTTTACTAACTAACATCTTAATTACTCTCTACTATTTACAAGTGGTAACTATTTTTATAGTTCTGATGTTAGTTGTTTCAGACCCAAACAAATGGCCTTATATCTAATACATTTTTAAACATTCTTGTACTATATACATAAAAAACCTTATATTTATATTCTTATTTCTAACTATTATTATAAGTAGGATTCTACAGTTTTTATACTGTCTTTTACATTGTCTTTGGGGAATTGTACCCTGTCATTAACAAATAAATAGTATTAATTGTTCAAAAGGTATTATGAACTCTGTTTTTCTTTTTTCATGTAAAACAAAATGTTATTTTAAACAGATTCATGTCTTATGAACAACATATTGTCACAGTACATATTTTAAGTCATTGAAAAATGCATATTTCATTGCATCCAATGTTTGTGATTGCCAAGAATGAAACACAAGGTTCATTTTTTATAATACCCAAAACTATCACTGGTTCACTTTGCACTTATATATTATGTTAATGCTAAATGGTCGTATAGTCTTATTAACATAATAAATTGGTTAGCGTTTTTTCAATGGAGATTTGTTCCATGGGTACTATATTATTGTTTCATCTTAGTTCACAGGAAACTTTTACTTTATACACTCCTCTCTCTTAAATTTGTATACATGTGGTTTTTATTTCGTTATACTTTTATTTTTAGATATTTATTTTGGGGATATAGGGATTTGGGTGTCTTTTATAAGAGCATGACATCTTCTTCAGGATGCTGCCCTCTTCTTCTTTCTTCAGTCTTCTTTTCTCCTGCCTTCTGGGACTGGTATCTTCTCCATCTTCTTCTTGTTGCCATCAGGTTTCTTGGGATCTTCTCCATCTCCTTCTTTATTTCAGAAATACACAACCTGTATTGGTTGATCTTGGCTTATTTTAGGGTTTCTATTCTATTTATTCTCCCTCGTTGTGGGTTTGGTCATATTGTGTACTGCTTTGTTATTTACTATTTTACCTTCCTGGGTTATACCTTGAAAACCTTTGGTTATGAGACTGGTTTTGGATGACTCATCACTAGTAACTCCTTTTACTTGAACTTGGATTTTCTTTATAATAATGATTTCTTTCCACAGTTGCTATGAATTAATTAATTTATATTAACCTTAATGCTTTCTTCCAAATTTAAACATTATAACTTCATTATTCTAATGATCAATTGCCATTCAATATTATGCTTATATCTGTCATGTTACAGTGTGTGTGTGTGTGTGTGTGTGTGTGTTAAATTCGTGAAGTAATATATAAATTAAATAATGCAAATACATGATAAGTGTAGGCAGGCAGTACATTAGCAAAACATTGAATATTTAAATACGTTGAGTAGGAGAGTGTGTCCGTTTTTGGTTATTTTGTCTGCATGTGTAAGCAGAAATATGAGTGACGGTTCTAATGGCTCGTTTCTCCTCCTGGCATCCAGATTTGGACCAGCACTGGTTTGTGACATGTATTTTTCTTTTTCAGCACTTGTTAGTAATAATATATCCTATTAGATGAGTTCGTACATTTGCTAGAGGAGTTCAGTACGTATGATAACAGTTCTATTGTCTTCACTTTCGTTCTCTGGCATAAATGGTGTTTTTTTTCTACCCTGGTGTACAGGGTGATTCAAAACTGAATGGAAATCTCTCGGAGCCTGATTCTATAGCTAAAAATAAGAAAAAACGTCCATATAAACATAGGTCTGAAAACGGTTTGTTAGCGAGTTAGGGCTCGTGAACCACTTCGTCCTGATTTCTGCTCCCACGGTAAAATGACGCCATACTGAAATTCTTGGGACATAAAGTGAATAGTAAATTTGGTAGTTTCTTTTATGGTTTTTGATCTGAGAAAGTGAAAAAAAGAGGTCCCAGAGCTACTCTCACTAAGTCAATTAGCTTACTAAGTCCTTGGTGTCAATTAGTTACTAAGAAGAACTGTCTAAAACACAAAAAATTAGGAGTAAAAAAACACACATTTTTAGAAATAAAAATGTCTAACTAACTTTGTAGAGAATTTAATTATGAGGAAACTGATGTGTGCAATGTCTATTAAAAATAAGTACAAATTTGAGAAATTTGGCTTTAATTAAAAACAAAACAGACCAAAATGTCCCAGAAAAGTGTTACATTTTACAAGAATGGTAAGCTTTCGAAACACCCACACTTAGGCAGAAGTAAACCCACATGAGAATGCTACAAGACACGACCAACATACTTTTTCATTTAATGTGTGGTGCGGTCTTCTTGATGATAATCTCTTAGGCCCTTTTTTCTTACCACAAATGCTTAATGGAAGACAATACATTTTTTTGCAAACAAATCTGATGGAACTCTTGGAAGATATTCCACTTGTAGATAGAGTGCAGATGTGGTTTTGGAATGACAGTGCATCTACTCACTACTGTCGTGATTTGATGAATCATTTAAGTAATATATTCGGCAAGTGATGCATTGGTCGAAACGGACCAGTAAAATGGCCACCTCGATCTCCTGATCTCACGCCAGCAGACTTTTTCCTTTGGGCTTGGATGAAGTCGATAGTTTATTCTGCTTGTATTGGCACACAAGAAGAATTGAGATATCGCATAATAGAATACGGAGCTATGGGTAAGAATAATCCTGATGCTATAAGACGTGCCCGGCTAGCATGGATTCGCCAAACTGAATTCTGAATTCAACAAAATGGCGACATTGAACAACTGCTTTGAACGAACGTTTGCAGCTTTACCAATTTAACAATTTTGATATTTAATCATTTAAAGGAAAAATTCAATAATATAATTTTTCAATTTGTTTACAATTACATTTGTTGTGAAAGCAAACCTTTGTTCTGTTTAAAATTGTAAAACTTTTCTGGCACATTTTGGCCTCTTTTGTTTTTAATTAAAGTCAAATTTCTCAAATTTTTACTTATTTTTAATAAACATTATATACACCATTTTTCTCATAATTAAATTCTCTACAAAGTTAGTTAGAAATTTTTATTTGTTCACTGGCAAATTAACGAAGTTATTATATCCCAAATCTAAAAATGTGTGTTTTTCGACTCCAAGTTTTTGTTTTAGACAGTTTTTCTTAGAAACTAATTGAGATAGAGCTCTGGGACCTTTTTCGTCCAATTTTTCATATCAAAAACTATAAGAAACCACCAAACTTACCCTTCACTTAACCCCAAAAATTTCAGTATGGCGTCATTTTACCGTGGGAGCAGAAATCAGGGCGAACTGGTTCCCTGAGCCGTAACTCGCTAATGAACCGTTTTCGGACCTATGTTTATATGGATTTTTCCCTTATTTTTTAACTATAGAAACAGGCCCCGAGAGATTGCCATACAATTTTTAATCACCCATACCATATAAGAAGAGCATATATAAATGGAATACTTTATTGTGATGCGTTTTCTTCAAGTAAAGTTGTGACCGTGCTGTTCAAGAGTCTGGAACTCCTGTCTCCACCTTTCTTTTGACTGTATCATACTTCAAGCTCCTGTCGTCATTTATATGTCATCCAAACATTTTCTCCTTGGCTGACCTCTGCAAGTCTTCCCAATAACAGGTCTCCTTCATTAAACCCATTATGTCTGTCCAGACATGTCCTAAAATTTTATTTTCCTCTTTTCTGTTACTTTCATAACCTTTCTTTACTCACTTTAAAACTTCAACATTTATTTTTCTTGCTATCTAATGTGTCTTCATTATCCTTTTCCATTACTCACATGCCCACTGCCTCAAGCACTCCTTTTTTCCCAAGGCCCACGTTTCACGTTTCTCTTTCATAAAGTACAGGAATCCAAATAAAAGCTTTTACAAAAGTTTTTCAGCTACCAAATCCACTTGATTACTTGTGAACTGATTCACTTTATTCTGAAAATGGTTCTTTTTAAGACAAGTGATGCTTTTCTTTTATCGTCAAACATACACCTACTGTTTTCTGTAATCATGATGCCTAAATATCATACTTGCTTTACTTGTTCAGTTTCTTGATTAACCAGTTCCAGTCTTCACTATAATGACTTTCTTCTCATGACTTTGGACTATAAACATCAGTTTTCTCTTCTTGACATTTCCATACACATGCTTATAGATGCAATATAATATTTTATATTATATTAATAATACAACTTTTTACAAGAACATTTTTTTTATTTTGTAAATTACATGTATGTAGTATTTTATTTTACAAATTTACAGTATATCTGATGATAGTTGATATACTATAGAAACATATATGTAATTTACAAAATAAAAAAAATATTCTTGTAAAAAGTTCTATTTTTGAATATAATATAAAATATATAACAAGAATAATTGAGCATTGATGGATATAATATAATATTTGTACAGTAATATTAGAACCATCCAGTTTTGTGTCTTCTTAATTGTAGGCTTAGGTGTTATAATCTCTTTTGCACAGTGTTATTGTTGTAACTGAAGTTTCTTGAACTTCAGTTTAGCAGCCTGCATGAACATCTGCTGTGTTCTCACCTGTGCCACAATGAGATGTTGCTTTGTCTCAGATAGTAAGGGTTTATGTTTTTGGCTATTTCATGACTAGTTGTTAGGAATGCATTTTGGGAGTGGCCAACTGGATGGTATAGAAGCTATAACTAATATAGTTAGTTTTGGATTGTTGGCTGAGTTACTGTCTGAGAGATTCATACACTGCCATCCCAGAAAGTCTGTCTTCCATAAACGTTTCCAACTGGAGGGACTGCTCGTACTCGTTGTGACTAATGTTACTTCCTGCAGCCTCTAATTAGATTGTTCCTCCCTTACCTAAGTCTACTGGGCCAAGCTAGATCTGGGTTTGGTGTGTAATTGGACGTAGGGTATATCTGTCCCTTATTAGAGCTATATGTATAATAGTGTGTACTACAGCTAAGCATTTAATATTTCTTCCATTACTCAGATACATGCATTAATAATGAATATTAAATGAGTTTTTATATTTAGTACCTTTTTTTAGACATATGTTACTTCATTTAAGAAATTGTAAGTATTAATAAACACAAGTTCAGATGCTAGGGATGAGAAATTGTTTATAGACGTGGTGAAAAACATCTTACACATTTTCTTGCTACCATGTGTACCATTTTTAGACACACAACACTTTTACTAGAGCTCTTGGGTTAAGTTGGCAATACTGTACTGTCAACAAAATCAGCTGTTATAACATGTATAAGAAAACCTATCTGGATCGGGGGGGGGGGGGATTTACTCTTCACAGGTCTGGTAGCGAGAGGTTTTCCTGTCACCGGTGTCTGGGAGCGAAAGTGTTAAGTGTATTGTATTTCACGTCTATGCTTTCTGCAAGTAAAAAGTGGTGTCATAGTTGTACTAAGAATGAAGATGTTTTACACAGATTAATTTGTACAGTTATTTAGACTGATCGTAGCAATATACTATTATATTTAAAATTTATATTTGCTTTACCTCACGATGTTATTTTTCTCTTATTTGGAACATGTTCGGGATCCTTAGTGATCCCATCATCAGCTTTTCTAATTTTGAATCTTGTGGAGTACCTGTGTGCTGGTTGGCTGTTGTTATGGCTTCCCATTGGTTTTTGGTTTATTAAATTGTTATTATTGTGTGTGTGTGTGATTGTGGTGTATATATTAGTATTTTGTGTATTTTTGATGTTGAGTGCTTTGAAAATTGTATCATGTTTTGTATTGATTTTTATTTGTTCAGGTATTAGTTTGTTTTGTGTTTTTGTTTGTATATTTGTAAATTTTCCCAAATGTTCATTATGGTGCCTTTGAGTGGTATGTGTTTTATTAGTGTCATGTTGGTTATGTCTGGGAATTCACGTCCAGTGTTTATTACATGTGTGGCCAAATTAGATTTATATATTTCTGGTTTTTTGTATGCGTTTAGGTGTTCAAAATAATTTTTTTTTTTAGTTGTTTTTTGTTTGTCCTATGTAACATTCTACACACAACTGAAGAAACATTATTTTTAATATCTAAATGCATACAAAAAAACAGAAATATATATAAATCTAATTTGGCCACACATGTAATAAACACTGGACATGAATTCCCAGACATAACCAACATGACACTAATAAAACACATACCACACAAAGGCACCATAATGAACATTTGGGAAAATTTACAAATATACAAACACAAAACAACCTAATACCTGAACAAATACAAATCAATACAAAACATGATACTTTTTTCAAAGCATGCAACATCAAAAATACACAAAATACTAATATGTACACCACAATAATAACAATTTAAAAAACCAAAAACCAACGGGAAGCCATAACAACAGCCAACCAGCACACAGGTACTGCACAAGATTCAAAATTAGGAAGGCTGATGATGATGGGAACACTAAGGGTCCCGAAACATGTTCCAAATAAGGGAAAAATAAGATCTTGAGGTAAAGTAAATATAAATTTTTAATATATTATATACATCAAGAAATAGACTGTAGCAAAAAGTGTTTGAATTAATAGACTATAGTATACATTTTAATAGGAGTTACTGATAGTATTTTCTGAGTGGTCACATTTTCTTGTGTGAATGTACATCACAACTGGAATCAGCAAATTTTGCTTCTTACTATGTACTTATAGTCATGTTTGTCAGAACCTTATCCTCCTTATACATCTAGCTCTCATTTTCTTGAGTTGTAGTAGTACTACAAGATTTTTGAGAGATTTTGAAGTGACTTTCTCTTTTCTTGTTGTTTCTTCTTTAATGGCCACTCAGAATCATTCAAGCATCCTCATCAGTGTCTAATAGTGAACTGTCAGCTTTTCTGTATTCCTGAATTTTATATGGACATTGTGTATTGTTTATTTCATATAATCTCATTTTCATCCCAATGGTTTTTTGAGCATTTGTAAAATTTAAATTAATAGCATTAACTTATGATACATGAGTTATGCTGAAAACATTCAAAGTTAATTTTTGTTAGCTGTAAATTAAAAAAATAAATGTCTGTAGTGCTGTTATTATTTTAATTATGTAGAAATAAAACACAACTGCACACATAATTTTTTACTTCAAACGTATTTATTAAGCTTTAATTAAATATTATCAAATTATATTACTGCTGCAAGTTGTTGATATTATTATATATCTTCAGAGGTTATAAATGATATATATATATATATATATATTTTCTATATAAGTAACTCGATGTTTCTTGCAGTAATTATATAACTTGTGATGTTTTCAATTTGTTTCTTCTGCAAGTAGATAATATTGTATATTCTTTTTAACACCTGACGCACGTTTCACTGAAAAATATCAGTATCATCAGAGGTTTCTAAGTGAATTAATAACAATCGAAATAATTCTATTAATATAAAATTAACGAATAATCGAATTTGTATCGATTTTAATGTAAAATAAAATAACAGATAATCGATTTAGGTCGATTAGTTAACGATTGTTTTAATGTTTATTTTCTTCAGCAGCTGTTTTCTCGGTTATATTTGAAATTTTGTTTATATTTTATTCATTTTTATTTTTATTTTTTAGTAAATTTATAATTTTAAATAGATCGTCTTGTTTTATTTTTATTTGGGTTTGTTCTTTAATTAATAAATTATTGTTATTGTGTTTGTAAATGTTAAGATTTTCCCAAATATTCATTTTTTGACCTTTTTGTATGTTTTTAATTAATTTTAAATTTTCAATGTTTGGAAACTGGTGGTTATTATTTAGACAATGTGTGGCTAAATTAGATTTATAAATATTTGGTTTTAAATATGCATTGCGGTGTTGAACGAATCTATCTCGTAGTTTTTTCTTCGTCTGGCCCACGTAAAATTTATTGCAATCTGGACATTCTATTTTATATATTCCATTTTTATTGTGAGTATTGGATTTAGTTTTAGGTTTTATTTTATTAAAAATTATATTATCTGTGTTATAAGATATTTTTAAATTAGTATCTTTAAATATTTTATTTAGTTTTTGAGTTATATTTCCGTAATAAGTGAAGGTTGTATATTTTATATTATTATTAATAGAAGAATTTTTAAATGTAGTGTTTTTAGGAATTTTATTAGTGATTTTATGTTTAATTTTATTTTCTAATTTATTAATAGTTTTTATTTTGTATCCATTTTTAACTGCTATTTGTTGGATAATTTTTCTTTCTTTGTTTCTTTCTGTATTATTTAATGGGATCCTAAGCATTCGGTAAATCATGGAATTAAATACTGCCATTTTGTGTTGGGGAGGATGATTAGAAGTATTTG
The DNA here is from genome assembly GCA_034769895.1 of Magicicada septendecula. NCBI lineage: Eukaryota > Metazoa > Arthropoda > Insecta > Hemiptera > Cicadidae > Magicicada > Magicicada septendecula. The sequence goes on from CM068374.1 coordinate 452,063,421, forward strand.
GTATTACTAAGCCAGTTTGAGAAGGTTTCCTGTATATTGCGTATTCAAAATTTGTTTCATTTTTCTTTATTGTTAAGTCTAAATAATTTAATTTATAATTAGATTCTTCTTCTAACGTGAATTTTATTTTAGAATGTAAGTTATTTATGGAGTTGAATATTTTATTTATATTTATACCATTGTTTTGGGAAATGTACAGAGTGTCATCAACGTATCTAAAATAACATCCTAATGGGTCGTTTAATTTTATTATATTTATTATTTGTTCGTCGAGTTTTTGTAGGAAGATTTCTGATATGATAGCGGAGGTTGGGGCTCCCATAGCAAGGCCATCTGTTTGATAGTACAATTTGTTGTTGTATTGAAAATAATTTTGATTTAAAATTATTTTTAAAGTATTAGTTAACTGTTTAATGTATGTGTTACTTTCGTTATTTGTTTTCAGATTATTTATTATAATATTTGTAGTTTCTTCAATGGGAATGTTTGTATACATGTTTGATAATATGTCGAATGAATATAATTTTGTATTTCTGTTTACTTCTACGTTTATTAGTTGTTCCGTGAGTTCGATACTATTTTTTATATTGTGTTTTGCTGGAAGTTCAATTTTATGTTTTAAGATTTGAGTTAATAATTTTGATATTTTATAATTTGGTGCGAATTTTTAAGATTTGAGTTAATAATTTTTATATTTTATCTAATATTAAATTCACGGAAAACGAAATAGCTACCCTAGAATCATCAAACAAAACAAATCTTAAAAATGTAAACAAATATGTAATAGATAATATCATAGTCGAAACTGAAAACGCAATTAATAATGTAGAACAAGAAAAACAAGATAAAATAAGAACAGAAGCCTCAATGGAAATAATAAAATATATCAAAAAATATAATAACCAAAATCATCATATTAAAAATAAATATAAACAAAATAAAACCATTAATAACATAAAACAGAAACTAACGACTAATAACCTCACTTTAACCAAAGCTGATAAGAGTAATAGTACAATAATAATTTCTCAGAAAGATTTAGACGATAAAACAGAAGAATTTATAGTTAATAATAATTGCATAACATTAAATAAAGAACCCACAAATAAATATCAAACACAAATAACAAATATATTAAAAAATAGTAACCAAATCATAAATCCTAAAGACTCCTTTAAATATAAAATGGATAATCCTTGTGCACCAAAATTAAATTCTTTAATAAAATTACACAAAATCAATAAACCTATCAGACCTTTAATAAACGCTAGGACCGCACCAAATTATAAAATATCAAAATTATTAACTCAAATCTTAAAACATAAAATTGAACTTCCAGCAAAACACAATATAAAAAATAGTATCGAACTCACGGAACAACTAATAAACGTAGAAGTAAACAGAAATACAAAATTATATTCATTCGACATATCAAACATGTATACAAACATTCCCATTGAAGAAACTACAAATATTATAATAAATAATCTGAAAACAAATAACGAAAGTAACACATACATTAAACAGTTAACTAATACTTTAAAAATAATTTTAAATCAAAATTATTTTCAATACAACAACAAATTGTACTATAAAACAGATGGCCTTGCTATGGGAGCCCCAACCTCCGCTATCATATCAGAAATCTTCCTACAAAAACTCGACGAACAAATAATAAATATAATAAAATTAAACGACCCATTAGGATGTTATTTTAGATACGTTGATGACACTCTGTACATTTCCCAAAACAATGGTATAAATATAAATAAAATATTCAACTCCATAAATAATTTACATTCTAAAATAAAATTCACGTTAGAAGAAGAATCTAATAATAAATTAAATTATTTAGACTTAACAATAAAGAAAAATGAAACAAATTTTGAATACGCAATATACAGGAAACCTTCTCAAACTGACTTAGTAATACCAAATACTTCTAATCATCCTCCCCAACACAAAATGGCAGTATTTAATTCCATGATTTACCGAATGCTTAGGATCCCATTAAATAATACAGAAAGAAACAAAGAAAGAAAAATTATCCAACAAATAGCAGTTAAAAATGGATACAAAATAAAAACTATTAATAAATTAGAAAATAAAATTAAACATAAAATCACTAATAAAATTCCTAAAAACACTACATTTAAAAATTCTTCTATTAATAATAATATAAAATATACAACCTTCACTTATTACGGAAATATAACTCAAAAACTAAATAAAATATTTAAAGATACTAATTTAAAAACATCTTATAACACAGATAATATAATTTTTAATAAAATAAAACCTAAAACTAAATCCAATACTCACAATAAAAATGGAATATATAAAATAGAATGTCCAGATTGCAATAAATTTTACGTGGGCCAGACGAAGAAAAAACTACGAGATAGATTCGTTCAACACCGCAATGCATATTTAAAACCAAATATTTATAAATCTAATTTAGCCACACATTGTCTAAATAATAACCACCAGTTTCCAAACATTGAAAATTTAAAATTAATTAAAAACATACAAAAAGGTCAAAAAATGAATATTTGGGAAAATCTTAACATTTACCAACACAATAACAATAATTTATTAATTAAAGAACAAACCCAAATAAAAACAAAACAAGACGATCTATTTAAAATTATAAATTTACTAAAAAATAAAAATAAAAATGAATAAAATATAAACAAAATTTCAAATATAACCGAGAAAACAGCTGCTGAAGAAAATAAACATTAAAACAATCGTTAACTAATCGACCTAAATCGATTATTCGTTAATTTTATATTAATAGAATTATTTCGATTGTTATTAATTCACTTAGAAACCTCTGATGATACTGATATTTTTCAGTGAAACGTGCGTCAGGTGTTAAAAAGAATATACAATATTATCTACTTGCAGAAGAAACAAATTGAAAACATCACAAGTTATATATATATGTATATATAATTATTTATAACCTCTGAAGATACTGATTCTACCAGTGAAACGTATGTAATAATATCAACAACTTGCAGCAGTAATATAATTTGATAATATTTAATCAAGAACACTGGAAGAAACTTGTGAGTTACTTATAAAGAAATAATTATTAAGTTTTGTAGGTTATTTCTCATTTAAAACTTTCTCATGGCACCAGATGAACAATATTTTATAAATTAAAACACTTTTAATTTATAAACTAGAAACTTAAGTTAACAAACGTATTAGATTACAAATAATGTTGAGAAAATAAAACGCATATTGGTTGAATTCCATTTAACTTCACGACGTTCAGCTTCAGTCAACATTAGTTCAGATGGTGTCTAATTATATAAATTATGTTTCTCCTAATAAAATTTAGAACTTATGTTTTACTGGTGTAACCAGTTGTTTCAACACAATACTTATATGTTATTGTAAGTTCTTGTAAAACACGGACTTTCACAAAGTGTTGTCTCTTGTTAAGGTAAAAACTAAATTTATTAGAATGGTTGGCGTATGTTACCCTCCACTTTTAAATATATTATGTTTGTTTAAAATACTTTTATGTTTTACCTGAAATTTAGTTTTTAAAGTCTTTTATTCACCTGGTATGCCTTGTGATATATTTCACTGCACATTTTAGATAATGTTTAGTAGTTACTTGGTTTAATAGTTATTCTTCGATGTACACTTCAATATTATACGATTTTCCCCACGTGTTCACTTTTACCCATTTGGCAGACTTAGCCAACAGACAAGAATTTGTCTACATGCTGGAATAAATGTGAATAGGAGAAATACTGTGAGCGTGTTCTGAGAATAGAGTAAGGTTAATGAGGTCATGTTTAAATGCCAACCAAAAGAAAAGACCAAAGTTTAATGGTCGCAAAGACAGAGGTAATCCAGATTTTTGTTTTATTTTATTTGTTTTCTGTCATTTACACCTGAATTATATTCGAATAATTTAAACAGCAGTGCTTTTATACTGTTGCATAAACTTTATAAAATCGAAGACTAAGTTTCTGTTTAATTAAAATTAGAATTTATTTAATTCAAATTAGACAGGTTATGTATTGGTTAAAAACCATTTCAGTTTGAATAAAGTACACTTAATTTAATATATATAAATCGGTTCATAACGTTATCCTACATCTTCTGATCCCTAGGCTCCGTTGGTCTCGATCTAACCAAGTTTCTTCTTCTAATTCCATGCCTTCTCTCCAACTCAACCCAGGTCTTCCTCTACACCTACGACTGTATGGTGTCCATCTCAAAATTTGCTTGGGGAGTCGATTATTCGGCATTTTTTGCACATGCCCAAACCATCTTAGCTGTTGTGTTTGTACGTCGTCGACAGTAGAGTACTGTACCCCCATTATCTCCCGGATTCTGACGTTTCTTACTTTTTCCAGTTTTGACCTTCCTGCCGCTCTTCGCCAATAATGCATTTCAGTAGCTTCCAACAACTTTTCTGTTTTTTGTATTATTGGCCATATTTCACACCCGTATGATGTAATTGGTTTCACGATTGTATTGTATATATATGATGTTTATTTTGTTTTGATATTTGTTGGTCCCACTTAATTTAATATAATTCTAATTAAATATATTTATAATATTGGTTTTTTAATTGTATGTGTCTTTTGTGTGTACAAACAAACCAAGATAATCTTGATCCGCAAATTGTGGGTGGCAATAAATTAACATTTAACAACAGGAAGTTCCTCATAACAGTCTCATAAACTTTTTACAAGTGTAATGGTTAAAGAAAGCTTTACACCATTTTATTTTACTTAATTTTATTTTATTTTATTAGAGGCAGCATTCCATTACATTTAATACAAGTGATCACGAGCATGTATACAAACCAGGATACCAGGATACAAATAAAGCAACGGAACTCCTTCAAAATTAATGGAGGGTTTAGACAAGGTTGCCCTTTATCAACCGCTCTTTTTAACCTGTTTTTGGATGAAATTGTTAGGATTTGGCTTAACAGTGGAAATGGAGGAATCAGAGTTGTGAGAAAAATGCTTAAGACTGATGTTTGAAGATAATCAGATTTTATTGGCCACAAATGAAGATGACTTGCATAGGATGCTCCATTCCTTAAATAACATTGCAAAAGAATTTAATATGGAAATATTTGACAAAAAACAAAGTGTATGGCTTTTAAAGGAACATGGTCAGTTATATCTAAAATTGTTTTGGTTGGTAAAATTTAACTATTTAGGCTGTAAACTCTCGTATAAAAATAAAGAAGATATTAATAGGAAAATTAATAAATTTAACCAAATAACAGGAACTCCAATGTGCTCTAAAACACAAGGCAAGGAAAGAGTCCATAATAAAATTATACAAACCCATGGCAGTTCCTACCCTTACTTATGACTCAGAAACTATGAGGACAATGTCTGCTAGACAAATGTCAAGAATTCAGGCTACAGAAATGAAATGTTTGCGTTCTATAGCTGGGTACAGAAAATTATATATGAAACAATCAGATAAGAGAGGAACTGAAAGTTGAAGAAGTAAACGGAATCACCAGTAAGTATAGAGAAAGCTGGAAACAACACATTAGCAGAAGGGGCAGTGACAGATTCCCAAAAGTAGCCTTATTGTATCAGCCAAAAGGGAAGAGAAGCCTGGGAAGACACAAGAAGAGATGGTCCGACCAGTTTGTAGCCGGAACAGATTAAACAGTCTAAGCCGTGACGAAGAAAGAGGAGGTTTTTAATAAAATTAGTCATACTTGTGGTATGCTGACAGTTGTATAGAACTGTTAAAGGCATTTAATTGTGTATACAAATACAGGGCATGTACTATTTACTATTGATTCATTAACCAGTGTGAAAGCACGCACAGTTGTAAAGTTATGACAAGTATGCTGTCATGAGTATGACGTCACACTTAATGGCATTGGTTATCTCTATCCGAAAGTTTCTGTGCATTCCGCTAAACTACATTATATGTTTTTCTCAGAAAGTAATTATTGAATTTTGATTTATCACTTCACTTCCTGTGTAGTAGTTCCAATGTGTTGGGTAACTAATTGCTTGTTTACTGGTGGCATAAGAGACCATGGCCCACTTTACCATTTAAAGTATAACAGAAAGCCATATAAAATAAAAAATACATTATAAAAACTTAAACACAAATCTGAACACTAAGAATTGTAAGGTCACTACTTTTGTGTAGTAATTTTTGCCAGTTGCAAAACATTTATCATTTTGGAATGAAAAAGACGTGCAAAACAACTGAAACACCCAGACATTTTATGTTTTATATCGTTGACAAACGTAAGCAAGTTCAAATGAATTACAGCTCTTGAGCAGTAATTGTTGTGATACATTTGTCAAAGTTAACCTAAACATCCTATTATGGGAATTCGATTTTTTAAAATGTAGCATTGAAAGAGGCAGAGACAAGGAATTAAGAAACTGTAATTGTGTTTATAGTTGTCTTGATTGTTCATCTCTTCTTTCACAGCACTATCACTTTACTAAAAATGAACTTTATCTTGTGAAAAACTTACTTTTTTCGTCGGACGCGTTTCGGCTTAAGTATCCGCCTTCTTCAGCTTTTTGGTCAGACTGCCATCATTTCGTAACGGTTTTTGTGTGGAAGGTGTAGTGGGGGCGGTGTGTGGAGGAAGGGGATTGGTGCAGGGATTCAACTTGATGTTTGTTTTTTGTAAAATTGTGTCAAAAAGTGTATGTGATTTATATTGTAATTGATCGTTGAGTATGTTGTTTGGTTGTGTTGTGTGGTGTTTATATATTTCGTATTGTTCAGTTGTGTTGAGTTTTCGGCCTTTAGGTAAGTAGTGTAAATTAATTGCCACACACATACACACAGAAAACCACAATTACACCAACATAGACACCAATCTCGAAATTTTACACTACTTACCTAAAGGCCGAAAACTCAACACAACTGAACAATACGAAATATATAAACACCACACAACACAACCAAACAACATACTCAACGATCAATTACAATATAAATCACATACACTTTTTGACACAATTTTACAAAAAACAAACATCAAGTTGAATCCCTGCACCAATCCCCTTCCTCCACACACCGCCCCCACTACACCTTCCACACAAAAACCGTTACGAAATGATGGCAGTCTGACCAAAAAGCTGAAGAAGGCGGATACTTAAGCCGAAACGCGTCCGACGAAAAAAGTAAGTTTTTCACAAGATAAAGTTCATTTTTAGTAATAGTAAAGTGTAATTGTGTTTGTTGGTGCATGGCATGCACAAGGTGCAAGTGTAATACTTCGTTTCACCGACCTCTGTTAAGAATTTAATGGCCGGTAAATGTACTCATTAAGGACTTAAGGAGAGATAACCAGTTTCACAAAGCTGAGTTAAAGACAACGGCCTTTAAAACTGTCAGTTAATGGAAGATATTCAAGCCCCATTTCATGAACCATTGTTACTGTTTTTCTTTACGGACTGTTAACTGGCATGGCTCTAACTTAATGGACGCTATCTTATAGTCATTTCACCAACACTCGTTTGGACCCACACGTCTGTGCTACCATTGTAATTGTCAAATTTGTGTCAGATTGGCGGAGAAATTAAAATACTTTTTTGTTTGGGGGGGGGGGGTTCCTTTTACGTGATTTTGCATTTAAGTAAATTTGTAGTTTTTTATCATCATAGTTTCTATTATTTTATACCTGTTATTGAGGATATTACAATTTAAAACTCAACTGTTGAAGAATTTGGAGAGTAACTTTTTTTTGGAAGCCTATAGTGTTCTATAAATTCGAATTACTCAGATGGTCAAAATTGGTAGACCTATTTCTATTACTGGTAACATTTTTTTTTAGATGACTCCAAGTATACCTACATTATTTTAGCTCCAAAATTTTCTCCGGAATACACTTTTGTTGGCCACAGTTATACACAAATGCACAACAGTTGAAAATAAAACAAATTATTTAATGAAAGAGTAGAAAAAGAGACAATATTAATTGTATGATCACAGAAAGCAAGTAAATATGTGCAAGTATATTTTATTTGTCTTTCACAAATGACTAGTTTGCAAAAAACTATATACATGAATAACAACAAATGTAATTTTAAGGTTAGCTCTTGTCATTTTAATGGCCTGCTAGTTGCCTAAAAGACCAGACATCTCTTGTTAAATCCTTACCATGTGAATTTAAATTCTTAACAGAGGTCAGTGAAATGTGGCATAAGTTTTTATTTAATTTTTTTTTTTAATTGAAAGTAGTCTTTCCAACCCCCATTATTTTGACACTAAACTTACAAAATGTTTATCAACTGAACTTTCCGTTAATTTCCTAAAGTTATAGGATGTTTATGTTATACAGTACATAAACATGTTACTCTGCATTGGCCACTTCAGTCCTAGGAGGTTTCGTCCTCTTGAGACTTCTCTAATAGTTGTTTCGAGGAGCTGAAGCACTTTGGTGTTGACATACTTCTGTAGGTGTGTTCTTGTTTCTGCTATTTCTGTGATTTTAAATCCTCGTGAACATCACTATTTGGAAGTATCAAGGAGTATTGACAACATACCGTAATACTGTGTTTTGGAAGGTTTGAGTTCTGTTTATATAAGACTATTTAACACACCCTCAGAAATTTATTACCATAATATATTCAGATTGGTTTTTAAAATCTGTTTATACAACAATAATTTGTTATGTGGACACAACCAAGAATTACTTCTCAGGTGCCAGTAATTTTTGTGTTTTTTTTTTCGTATCGGTCATCTAAGAACCACATGCCAATTTCAGTTCTTTACTCTTTGTTCTTTCCTTTTTTCCAATATTCTTTCATCTTCTCACTGTGTCTGTTCTTCCTGTTTTCAGTCCACTTTGAACCTGCGTTTTCTCTCCTACCCTGGACTCCCTCAATTTTTAACACTTTTACCCGAAAAACTTCTCCTTCAGTTGCTTCTTCTGCGTGTATATTATTTTTTTCGAAATCCTTTTGGACTTCTTTAATCCAACTTGATGTTGACTTCTCCCCCCACAGATATTTGAAGATTTGCTTTGTCAACCTATTGTCGTCCATTCTATATAAATGTCCAAAAAATAATATATTTTGTATATTTTATATATAAAGTTTTTTCCTTTACTCATTCTTTCCAATTTAATTTTTTATCTAGGGACTTCACAGGGGACTATGCATTCATGTAGCTGGCCGGTTAAGTTTTCAGTTAATGTGATTAAATCCTCTCAAATCTGCATTGAACCCATTTGTAAAAAATGAAACTTAATACCTCAAAAATAAAATAACGGAAATACCAGAGTGTGTTATAGTATTATTACGACATCACAGAACGATCTACGTGTTTATCGAACGTTCCAGAGAGATCCAGAATGTAAGCGTGTGGCGTTACATGCTTGTAGACGCATTTACGAGAGAGTTCTCGATGCCGCCAGCCGTGCGGACTGTGTCAAGGCCGCAGTTAATTACGTAGTTTATACGAACGCTAAGACGCAATTAGGAATCGTCCAGATATTCGACTGGCTATAAATACCGGTACTCAACGACGTTCAGTTTAGTATTAGGCGAATTTTTGACTGTGCGGTTCGAGAGTTATACGAGGGCTACCTTTTAAGTTTTTACAAAGATAATGAAAGAAAAAACATTTTTTGATACAAATCGTTTTATTGTTTCTCAAAATAGTCGCCTTTGAGATTTACGCACTTTTGCATGCGTTCGAACCAAGTCTCGAAACATTTTTTCCACTCTGATGTTGGTACCTCAGAAATATGGTTTTGGAAGGATTCAACAGCTTCTTGAGGTGATGAAAATCGCTGTCCACTCATTTTTTGTTTGACATTCGGGAACAAAAAGAAGTCGTTTGGCGATAAATCAGGTGAATACGGGCAATGAGACATTAATTCGATGTTTTCCTCCTTCAAATAATCAATTGTTTGACGTGCTGTGTGAGAGCTGGCATTGTCGTGATGAAGAATGATGCGACGTTTTCGGTTGTGTTTCCTGATTTCATCGATGACTTGTGGCAAACAAATTGTTGTATACCATTCAGCATTAACTGTTCTTCGATCCTCTAAAGCAATGGTCCCGACATGTCCAGTGTAAGCAAAGAAACAAGCGATCATTTTCTTGGAAGTGCTTCGTGAACGAACCACTTTTGTTGGCTTCGGTTCATCTTGGAACACCCAAACAGTTGATTGTTGCTTAGTTTCCGGCTCGTACGAATATATCCAAGTTTCGTCTCCTGTTACGATGTATACGGATTTTGCATTTCCTCGGTCGAATTTTTGGATCATTTCCTTACACCAATTGACACGAGCCTGTTTTTGAGTTTCGGTCAAATTATGCGGAATCCATCGGGAACAGATCTTTTTAACAGCTAACTGTTCACGTAAAATCGAATGTACTGCAGTCTTCGATATGCGTAAGGATGCTTCTATCTCACGATATGTCACATGCCGATCTTCTTTAATCATGTTGTGCACAGCATCGATGTTTTTGGGAACAACAACCGATTTAGGTCGACCTTCACGAAATTCATCGCTGACTGAAGCACGACCACGGCGAAATTCCGCAAACCAATTGTAAACAGTCTTTTCTGATGGTGATTGATTACCAAAAGTTGTACGAAGCGATTCGAGGCATTGTTGTTGAGTTAGACCTTTACTAAAATCGTAAAAAATCATCCAACGAAAAACCTTCACATGAAATTTCAATTTTTTCACAAACACTTTTGTTTTAAACGCTCACTGTAAACAAACTACTCGGCCAATATCTTGAGCTGCAATTGTTTTAGAAATAACATATGACAAATTTTTTAACAATGATAATGTCACATCTCACTAGCGCCATCTAGTGGTCGTTTGTAAAGACTTAAAAGGCAGCCCTCGTAGTAGCGATATTACTGTGCGCGTTCAAGTGGTTATTAGTTAAGTGTTGTGTTTTATAATCGGGCGGTATAATTGTAATACAGTTGTGTTTAATTTTAGTGGACACTTCATTGCGTGTGAACACTTTTTATTTTGATTTGTGGTAGTAGACTGTGTTGTTAATTACGAACTGTTTTACTGTAACAATTAAAACTGGTGATTAGTGACTTAATTGGTGTCTTGTACTTATTTTGTTTCCACTGTACCTACGACGATCGAGTAGACCGTCGTAACAGTGGTGTCAGAAGTGGGATAGAACGGTTAACAGTGGAAACAGTGGACACTTTGTACAAGACAAGTGTAATTCGTAATTAATCGGAAAACAATGGATTCCAGTCAGATGATGGAAAATTTACAGGCGCTGCTGATAGAGACGGAGAAACGACAGGATGAGAAACGCAGGCAGGAGGCGGAAGAAGCAGAAAGACGATAAAAAGAAGAACGAAAACAGGAAAGAGAAGAGGCTGAGGAACGTCAGAAATCACTAATGCTAGAAACAGAAGAAAGACAAAAAGAGGAACGTAAGCAGGAGGCAGAGGAACGTAAACGTGAAGCAGGTGACATCAAAGCTTTAATTCATGAACAAAAGCAGATGCAAGAACATACTACCGCAGAATTGGGTCTCCTACGTGGTGACGTAGGTGAATTACGAGGTGAGCTCAATAATCAGATTACCAGAATATCTGACGTAGAAGAATCCATGTCGAATAAAATAGCTGAAGTAGAAAAATCTGTCTTGACTGTGGAAGAAGCTATGTCAACAAAAATATCTGCAGTAGAAAATTCAATGGCAAATATAAAAGAGCAAATTAAAAAAGAAGTTGAACAGTTCATGAAAATACAACTAAAACAACTTTGAACAGACTGTACCAATAATAAAGACAGAAAAAGACGCAGAAAATAAGTTAACAGAGAAAGTCACTTCGCCTGCAGTAGGCACAGTTCATGTCAAAGCTCCAACCTTTGACGGAAGCAGTCACTGGGCAACGTACCTCCGCCAATTTGAAGCTGCTGCATGCGCAAATAATTGGACAGAGAAAGACAAGGCTGTTTCACTCGTTCTCTCATTAAAAGGACCCGCGGCAGAACTACTACAGAAAGTGCCACCTGACAGCCAAAACACCTATGCCGAATTGATAAAAGCTCTGGAATTACGGTATGGTGATAAACATTTGCGAGATGTGTACTGCACCCAGTTGAGAGCAAGGCGACAGCATGCCGGGGAGAGCCTTCAAGAGTTTGAAGCACGTATCGACAGACTAATTAGACTGGCCTATCCTGACGCGCCAGCAGATTTTCGAACGAGTTTTACGATGCAGACATTTACTGCCGGTACCGAGATAGAACTACGTACAGCAAGTGTTACGAATGGCAAGACACCAGAACAGTGCAGACGCCCTGGTACATGCTTTGCAATTTGAGGCCGCTAAATCAGCGTCTGGTTGGACAAGTCATAAAGTACGCGCGCTAAAAGATCGCGACGGCACAAACGATGAGGAGACTCGACGGTCGGCGCCACAGAATAAAATAAGAAAGGATGGAAGACCGAAGCGTTATAGATGTGGGAAACCTGGACATCTACAACGAGATTGTCGGGTTAGAATTCAGCAGCAGGGAAACGAGCAATAGTCGGTACAACGGGGCGTGTGCTGACTAACTGGAGGAACGAAGCCCCTAGACAATACGCAATTTCTAAAACAGCGGGAGCTTGGTAGTTACCGGATTTGTTCAAGAAAGGCCAACCTCGATTACAGTTGACACAGGCGCAACAGTTTCTATTGTGCGCCCCGACATGGTGAAAGATCTCAAGCCAATCTGGTGCTCTTGCAGCTTGCGAACAGCTACTGGATGGCTTGTAAAAGTGTATGGTAAAGTGGAGATACATCTACCCCTCGGTCGACTTGAGTTTAATCATCAAGTACTTGTTGCTGACATTGTGGATGAAACAATTCTTGGTGTGGACGTTATGAACGCATACGGATTTATAGTCGACTTCAAAAACAATGTCTTGAGAATCGGAGGCGAAGAGGTAATGCTATCAACAATGACGACAGCAGAAAAATCGATGGACGTCATAAACCAAAGTGGCCGTAACTGTTCCGCCAAACTCCGAAAAGATCATCATGGTTAGAACTGCGGTAGATACTAGGGGCAATCAGTGCTCTATATTCGAACCCCAGGTAGTCAGCACACCGGGCATACTAATTGCCAGAAGTTTAGTAAAACCTGACGAACCGGAAATGTACCTATTAGAGTGGCGAATATTTTGGATCAAGCTATCACTTTACAAAGCAATACGCTCCTAGGCAAATTGACTCCTGTGGCCTGAGTAGCCGGAATAAAGCAACGAAGATCCAGTTCTTCGGATACTTCCAAATTACCAGAGGAACTGCAAGAATTATTGAACAGATCTTCTAACGACCTCTCAAGTGGTGAGGTAAAAGAACTCAAGACAGTTTTTACACGTATTCAAAGATTGTTTTGCAGTTCGGGGACAGTCACTGGGAAGAACCTCTCTTGTGCAACATCGCATCAATACCGAGGACACAACACCGATACGCCAACCTCCTCGAAGGCCTCCATTATCTAAACAAGAGGAAATGTCTCGGTTAGTACAGGACATGTTGACAGAGGGAGTAATCGAACCTTCGTCAAGTGCTTGGTCTTCTCCTGTAGTGCTGGTAGCGAAGAAGGATGGTGGATTGTGTTTCTGCGTAGACTACTGGAGGTTAAATGACGTTACAAAGAAAGACTGCTATCCATTACCTCACGTTGACGATACACTCAACACGTTGTCCGGAGCACAGTGGTTTTCCACATTGGACCTGAAGAGTGGATATTGGCAAGTGCGTGTTCATCAAGAAAAAGACCGCTTTCTCGACCCCCAAGTGGCTTATTCCGATTTAACGTCATGCCATTTGGACTCTGTAATGCACCGGCAACATTTGAGAGATTGATGGACCTGATACTCCGAGGTCTGACGTGGAAAACTTGCCTTGTTTACTTAGACGATGTCATAGTGATCGGGAAGACTTTCGAAGCCCGTTTGAAAAATCTTGAGGAAGTTCTAACTAGAATTCACGGTGCACAACTGAAGTTGAGCCCGAAGAAGTGTTCTCTATTCCAGAAGGAAGTACAGTATCTGGGCCATCTGGTTTCGGCATCGGGTGTTAGCATGGATCCTAATAAAGTAGACACCGTAAGAGACTGGCCAGTTCCGAAGAGTAAACACGAAGTTCGGAGTTTCCTGGGGTTATGCTCATATTACCGACGTTTTGTGAAAGGCTTCGCTACTATTGCTAAACCACTACATGAGCTAACGGAAAATAAACGAAACTTCCAGTGGTCGAGAGAGTGTGACCAAGCATTTAGAACGTTGAAGATTGCATAATGTTCACAACCAATTCTCGCTTTTCCAGCTTCCGAAGGGAAGTACATCGTAGACACAGACGCAAGCAATACTGGTCTAGGAGCAGTTTTGTCTCAAGTGCAGAACGGTGAAGAACGAGTAGGGCCTAATAGCGTATTACAGCAAGACGCTTTCTAAACGAGAGATAAATTATTGTGTTACAAGGAGAGAGTTGTTGTCAATTGTCAGAGCTTTGGAGAGTTGTTGGCAATACCACTATGGGAGAGAGTTTTCACTACGTACCGACCATGCCGCACTTGCATGGCTCGTGAGATTTAAAAATCCGGAAGGACAGTTGGCACGGTGGTTCGAACGTCTGCAAGAGTACAACTTCAATGTCCAACATCGGCGGGGGCGCCTGCATGGTAATGCAGATGGATTATCACGAAGACCGTGCCCGGAAGACTGCCGACATTGCCACAGAAAGGAAGAACAAAACTCAAGCGAACATGTTCAAGCCATCACTGTAGATTTCCTGGCAGACGGCTGGACAACACAAGACTGTCGACAAGAACAGATGACTGATGAAGACATTGGACCGATCTTGACAGCAAAAGAGGAAGGTCGCCGCCCGGATTGCCAAGATATCTGCCATGGTTCCGAAGTGCTTAAGGGCTACTGGGCACAATGGGAATCTCTCACCTTAGAAAACGGATTGCTGAAGAGGGCTTGGGAAAGTGCAGATGGACGAGACGTGGTCATGCAGTTGATAGTTCCCCGAAGTAAAGTGCAGTCTGTTTTGAAGGAGATGCATGATGGAACATCTGGAGGCCATCTTGGCGTTAACAAAACCCTTGACAAAATACGGAAGCGATTCTATTGGCTTCATCTTCACCAGGGCGTAGAGGAATGGGTTCGGACGTGTGAAATATGTGCTGCAAGCAAGGGCCCACAAACCAGAAGCAGGGGAAAAATGAGACAGTATAACGTTGGACTACCTTTCGAGAGAATTGCCATAGATATTGCTGGACCATTCCCAGTTACTGACCATGGAAACCGGTACATGGTACATGGTACTTTACTAAGTGGGTGGAAGCTGACGCAATTCCAAATCAGGAGGTTACCACTGTGGCAAAGCAGTTAGTTCACAACTTCTGTTGCCGTTATGAAGCCGCTATGGAAATCCATACGGATCAAGGGAGAAATTTCGAATCAGGAGTGTTTAAAGAATTATGCCGTCTATTCGGAATCCGAAAGACCAGGACAACGCCTCTGCATCCTCAGTCGGACGGGATGGTTGAGAGATTCAATAGGACACTTGAGCAACATCTTTCGAAGGTTGTTGACGAGAACCAAACAGACTGGGACCAACGTATACCACTATTCCTGATGGCGTATAGATCATCAGTACACGACGCAACCGGCATGACTCCAGCAAAATTGGTGTTTGGGCGGGAGATTCGTCTTCCTGGGGACTTAATGTTCGGATCACCTGAGACTCGGTCCCAAGAGCCGCAGAACTATTCCTCGCAATTAGAAAACCAACTGCGAGAAATGAATCGCTTGTTAAGAGGACGGCTGAAGATTGCCAGTGATAAAATGAAAACTCGGTATGACATTCGCAGCAATAGTGTGGGTTTCCAAGAAGGAGATCAGGTCTTGTTGTTCAATCCAAAGCGCCGTCGTGGTCGCTCACCTAAGCTTCAGTCTAACTGGAAAGGACCCTACACTGAAAAAAAGAATTAACGATGTTGTCTATCGGATTCAACAGGAAGGACAGCGAAAATTCAAGGTCGTCCACCTAGATCGCCTGGCTAAGTACTACTTTAGCGACGGTTTGCCAGTTCGGGACGAACAGGCTTAAAGAGGGAGCAGTATTACGACATCACAGAACGATCTACGTGTTTATCGAACGTTCCAGAGAGATCCAGAATGTAAGCGTGTGGCGTACGTGCTTGTAGGCGCATTTACGAGAGAGTTCTCGATGCCGCCAGCCGTGCGGACTGTGTCAAGGCCGCAGTTAATTACGTAGTTCATACGGACGCTAAGACGCAATTAGGAATCGTCTAGATATTCGACTGGTTATAAATACCGGTACTCAACGACGTTCAGTTTAGTATTAGGCGAATTTTTGACAGTGCGGTTCGAGAGTTATAGTAGCGATATTACTGTGCGCGTTCAAGTGGTATTAGTTAAGTGTTGTGTTTTATAATCGGGCGGTATAATTGTAATACAGTCGTGTTCAATTTTAGTGGACACTTCATTGCGTGTGAACACTTTTTATTTGATTTGTTGTAGTAGACTGTGTTGTTAATTACGAACTGTTTTACTGTAACAATTAAAGCTGGTGATTAGTGACTTAATTGGTGTCTTGTACTTATTTTGTTTCCACTGTACCTACGACGATCGAGTAGACCGTCGTAACAGTATCATTTAGTTTGTAAACTGACGTAAGTGGTATCACTAATGCAGCAGATCCAAGACAACTCAGTTGTATATTCTCAGCATAAGACCTAGAAAATACACCATTTTTAAAAACGCAGTTGTAATGTTTTGGTTACGAAAAATTGTTCAGCCAAATTCTCATAAGACTGTATCATAATAGGCCTACATACAAATTAGTCTTATCGGGTAGATCATTTAGTGGTGTAGAGATAATCCTTTAACAAAATTGGTGTAGAAGTGCCTTTCTTTGGAGACACTAAATTATTGATTATAGGAGGTTTTACTTCCCTTCATTGGTCAGTTGTGTCCAGAATTGAGTATAATACTAGCACTATGTAAATGATTATGTTTCCAGAAGATTTGTTAACTGTTCCTTTCCAAGCCTCTGTTAAGCTATTGGCAAGCTATTGGAGATAACATTGGCTAAAAAAATTTTGTTTTTGGCTAACATCGCGTGATTTCTGTAACTGTTAAAAAAACAAAAAAAAAAAGAAGAAAAGAGCAGTCAATAAGAAAGGAAATGATTTGTTGATTGATTTGTTGATGTCTATATTGTTTTGCAGAAGTAGTATGTGTCTGAAGAGTATTGGTAGACAAGGTGCATTTTTCATTCCTTTAGTTGCCTGTTCCAGTTCATTGGCCTATTCCATTTTTATATTATACTTTTTTAGCGTACCGTGTCACTTATTTTAAATAATTATATAATTACCTTTTATCCACTCGAGTGACACAAAGTTTCGTCTAGTTATGACGCGTTTCGGGCACAAAGTCCCATCCTCAGATAACACTGATATTAATTTAAAACTAACTATAATATAAAATTGTAACCATGATTTTGGTTATGTCATTTACATAAAATAAAAACTTTAGATCGCATGTGAAATTGTTAAATGAAACACGGCCGGAGCCCCCGCATGCGTGTACTCACTACCGCGATCGTCATGCGACTGGTTAAAGATTAAAATCTAAACCGATGGCAGTGTCGAACAAGTTGTTCGATGCAAAATTTATCTGATCATTTAATAGATTATTTAAATCACGGGGGGCTCCGGCCGTCGTAGAAACTACGTCACTGACGCAGAAACAAAACTTATCAGCAAAGGACTAAATTACAATTTTCCCCCCAACCTCAAAAATAAACATAACTTAATTAAACAAATAATAGAAGTCGAGTCGGCGATAAAAAACATTCCTGACCCAGATAAACAAAATTAAATAAGAATATTAATAAACAATAAGTTTAATAAAATAATTAAAAACAAGAACAATAATCATATACAAAATAAATTTAATTGCACTAAAGCACAACACGAACAACGTATAGCCATACAGCTAAACAAAAAACTTTCTAATAATAATATTTACCTAACTAAGGTAGATAAGGGAAATTCTATAGCCATGCTGAAGCTTGAAGAATACACACAAAAAGTATACAACTTTATAAATGAGAACAGTATTACAAAATTGACGTCCGACCCTACTAAAAAATACACTTTAGAATTGAACAAAACAATAAATAAATGCACGCAATTATTTGATAAACGCACACAATCCTCACTAAAACCAATAAATGCTAGTGCGCCTTGCTTAAGAGGTCTCCCGAAAGTACATAAACAGAATACCCATATTAGACCTTTGGTTAATTTTACAACTGCCCCCGGTTATAAAATAGCAAAAACTTTAGTAAAAATCATCAGAGAGCATACCAACTTAGAAAATAATCGGAGAGTTAAAAGCTATAAAGATTTTATCAAAAAAGTCAACCATGTTACAATTCAGCCAAACTACAAGCTGGTATCCTTCGACGTAGTAGATTTATATACTAATGTACCTATTGAAGAAACATTAACTTTACTCAGACATAATTTAATAAATAATGGTTCATTGGAAATACAGAAAATTGACCAACTGATGATGATATTAAAAATCATTCTTAATCAAAACTATTTTTCATTTGAAGATTCATATTATAAACAGAATGAAGGCCTTGCCATGGGATCTCCACTTTCTGGCATCCTGGCAGACCTATATTTAAATCATCTAGAAAACACAAAAATTTTAAAAGATAATTATTTCGCCAATAAAATCATCCATTATTCCAGATATGTAGATGACACCTTTATTATATTCAACGGGAATACCAGACAAATAGAATTATTTAAGAATTACTTAAACAAAATTCATAATAAATTAAAATTTACTATGGAGATTGAAGACAATAGAAATATTAATTTTCTAGACTTAACTGTATCACATAACGGGAATAATTTAAAATACAAAATTTTTAGGAAACACACTAACACTGACACAGTAATACACTACGAATCACATCATCCTGTTACACAAAAAATGGCAGTATTTAACAGTCTTGTAAACAGAATTTTAAATGTTCCCCTTGAAAAGGAAGACTACTTAAATGAGGTAAGCACTATTAAACAAATAGCTATAAACAACGGGTATAAACCGACAATAGTAGACAAAATAATAAATAAACATAGAAAACGTTTAAAAAATAAAAATTCAAACTTTATAAAAGTAAGCAATAAAGATTGTAAATATCTTTCTGCTAATTTCACAGGTATTATGCCGAATATTTTAAGACCCGTTCTCAAAGATAAAAACTATATCTTATCATTTAAAACAAATAATAACTTGGGAAATTATTTCAAAAACAAGAATAAAGTACCTTTAAAAAAGAAATCCGGTGTATACAAAATAAAATGTGACGATTGTGAGGCTTTCTACATCGGTCAATCAGGCAGATGTTTTTATACGAGATTTTTAGAACATATTCCCAAGCCGAACAATAATAAATCCAATTTTGCGCAACATTTAATATCAAGCGGACACAAATATACTAGCTTTGAAGAAAATTTAACAGCGTTACATTTTTGTAAAAAAGGTAAACGGATGGATAGTCTGGAGGAATTCGAAATTTATAAAGATATAAAAAATACTACCACCAAAAATAATCTATTAAATGATCAGATAAATTTTGCATCGAACAACTTGTGTTCGACACCGCCATCGGTTTAGATTTTAATCTTTGACCAGTCGCATGACGATCGCGGTAGTGAGTACACGCATGCGGGGGCTCCGGCCGTGCTTCATTTAACAATTTCACATGCGATCTAAAGTTTTTATTTTATTTAAATGACATAACCAAAATCATGGTTACAATTTTATATTATAGTTAGTTTTAAATTAATATCAGTGTTATCTGAGGATGGGACTTTGTGCCCGAAACGCGTCATAACTAGACGAAACTTTGTGTCACTCGAGTGGATAAAAGGTAATTATATAATTATTGATTCCATTTTTCATTGGGACTCTGCCTATGAAAGTGAGTACTTAGAGTGTATAATACATGAGGTAATATCAGGCAGTTGAAGTGTAATAGTGTCTCTCTGGCGTGCCGGATTTGAGATTTTTTGAGGCCCTAGGCCAAATTTTCTGAGCCCCCCCCCCCCGGCCCATAACTTTGAAGTAATATATGTATTGAAGAGAGTAATTTGGTGTTTTTTTTTTTACGTTTGTAGGCTCCACTAGCCGTGTAAATGTTTATGTTCATGTTCATAATGAATACGTTTAGTGTACGGATTCAATTCTATGTTCATAAAGTTTTCACACTAATAAATATCAACGAAACAACACGCTGCCCACCACACAAAGCTAAACACCTTCTTCACATTCAAAACAAAACCTCAAATCGCAACCGTTCAGTCACAACACAGATAAACAATGATAACAAACAAGGTGGTATCACGGTCGTGTAAATTCGGGGGCAATATACGGTAGCAGACATTCAAAATTCACATGCGCAGATTAGTTTTCAAGGATGCCAACGTCTTAAAAATAAGCGCGCAATATTTAAATAAGAACTATTAATATTAACAAAAATTGATCATTTAATTTAAAAAAATTATACGTAAATAAATCAAAGTGCCTCCTACTTTTATAAAAATACTTCTCTTAAAAAAATATATCTGTAGCTTGCGGCCCCCTTCTGAGCCTGCGACCCTAGAACGAGGCCTAGTCAGCCTAGTGGTAAATCCGCCACTGGCTCTCTGATAGTGTCGTGATATCTCTTCAACAAGGAGTTTGTTGTTATTGTGCATCTAAGCAGTAATATAGTTTCAAGTAATACATTTTAGAGGAGCATGTTGCTCACTTTCTATTGTGATGCATACTTTACTATCAGAATTTTTTGTGTAAAGAATGAATAGGCACTTAACAAATTAAAAACATGGCTGAATTAAAAAAAAAAGTTGCTCTACAAGTAGAATATGTATTACTTGGTTTTTTATTTGTTTGTTTTTACTTTGATTTTATATTTAGAAAATTTTTTGTAGCTGCATGTTTTGCAAAGATTATTTTGCTCATGAATAGTCGTCGTCCGGTGTCCATGACAGAAAGCATTGTGTGTAGTGAATGCAGCCTAATCGGTTGTCATAGAAGGCATGTTTTGTTCTGTAAAAACGTATTCAGTTCATGTTTTTCGTTTTTACGGTAGACAAGTTGCATAACGTCACCAACGTAAGACAATCCGTAGCCTTAATCTCATCAGTGACTGATTGTAACTCTATTTTTTTTAAATGTTTCTCTTTTAGGTACATCTGGAATTCTTCAGCGCCAGAGATGGTGTGAGGACATGTTTACTTTTGTCATGGTTCTGCTTTTGGCCATTCTTCTGTCAGTTTTTAAAAACGTTCCATGGCCATGACATGGTAATTTTTTATTAGTAATTTTTTATTGACATTTGTTTCAGTGAGTTACAGCTTCAAGTAACAAACAATAATCCAGTATTGCTGAATGCTGTGATGATGTAACAAGTAATTTGTGTGTGTATTAACATGTGTAATTTTTAACATGGTAATTAACCAGTGTTTCAAGTGAATAAAGATTTTGTTTAGTGAAAACCATATTTTACTTAACTGAAGTGTTGCTAGAAATTTCTCCCACATCAGTGGCTACGCTAAAAGAAAGAGATGCTTTGGACTCCTGTTTTGTAATTACACTATTTGTAACAGACAATTCAAAGTGGTAATAAAATGTATGAAGAAATATGTAACAGATTAGTAGCAGAAAACAATGTGTTAAGCTTAAGAAATTTAAAAGTATATTTTGACAGCATAAATGTAGACTGTGTAAGATGCTAGTAAAACTATTTCAAACATACAGGTTAGAAACTTCAGTTTTGAATGTAGCTGAAAGAAAAAGATACAGAAGGTCATCAAAAATATAAAAGTATTAAGAGAACTAGCTGGTAGAGGCTAAAATAATCAGAAGTTATGTGGAAAAAGCAGAATTTATAGATAGTGAAGGCGTAGTACACTTCATCAGGTCTCGAAGATTTATAAAGTTTTGCCACATTAAAAGAATGTCTGATGAAAGATTGGTCAAGAGTATCTTTAAAGGAAGACTGAACGGTAAAAGAAAAAAGTGTATAAAGTAAGAACAGTGTTGATTGTAGCACGTGGAAGATGATTTGAGGAATATGAGAATTCGAAATTGGTGATATATGTGGTACAGAATAGACAAAAATGGAGGCAAATTGCCAACGTCCACAAGGGCTATAGATGTGGAGTACAATTGAGAAAAGTATCTATGTTTGACTGTGTATCCTGAACTCAAAGCAGCAAACACTCTTGATATCTTTGAAAGAAAAATATTACGAAGAATCCTGGGACCTTGTGAATTCAAATTGTGTCAAATTAATGACGTACACGGTTGGAGAATAAGATATAACTTTGAATTGTATCAAATGTATAAAGAACCACCGCTAACACAATACATAAAACTACAGCGTCTAAGGTGGGCTGGCCATGTAGCCAGGATGGGCGAAGACAGAATACCACGAAAACTATTGAATACCAGAATCCATGGAAAAAGACCAGTGGGAAGACCGAGGAGAAGATGGGAGGACGCGGTGGATGAGGATGTGAAAGAAATACTGAAAGTCCGTTCCTGGAGGAGGATGGCTACCAACAGAAGAGAATGGGGGGAAAAACTGATGGAGGCCAGGGCCCAACAAGGGCTGTAGTGCCATAGGAGAGAGAGAGAGATCTATGTTTGATTACAAATCCTTATGTTGATTGTAATCCCATTCATTACGTATGATGTGATGTTACATATCAGAGGGAAATATCAGTAGAAAATAAAAAAGAAGAAGAATAAACAAGAAATGAAGATTAAAATATTGTATAATGCTTTAGCGATCCTAATATTTTATATAAATAAAGGATCTGTTGCCCCATAAGATAGTGATAGTTGGAAGAAACCCTGTGAGAAGCCTGTGTCCAGTATACAGAACACATCGAGACTGGAGAAGAAGTACAAACTTTGTACCACAAATTGTGAAGGGGTAGCATTTTTCGGTCTCAGTTAGTGATACAGTATAACCATGTAATAGGGTGACACTTGGTGATAGTTCAGCTAACAAAACGTGGTTTTCACTGAAAACGTTATAATCTTCGTAACTCAGCCATGTTCATAACAGTGCAAGTGTGTGTATAAAATGTTACTGGGGCAAGTGTTATGTTTTTGTGGTAAATGGTGTGTGTGGCAGAGCTTATTAACCTACTCGAGCTTTTGTGTTCGGTTGGTCCTAGCCTCTTTTCCTAGAGCCATCTCCCTCTCCATTAAGCTACGTGATCACCACGGATGGGTTAACTGTTGCTGGATAACTTCTAAGTCACCTTGTCCTTGATTCGTTTCTTATTGTATGTTAAAATTTTTGTTTATTCTGTTTGTTTTTTTGTAATTTCTGAATGTTAATTGTTCATGAACATGAGAGTGCAATATATAGCCTCTCATGTACAAATGCCAACCTCACCTTCTCGAAGTACAGCCTCGGTTGTATGGTGCACCCTGTTTTAACTGACGAGGAAATGGCGACCGAGTGACTACCGGAATAAGTAGTCTCCCGCTTGCTAGTTAAGAGCTTGGGTGGATGAACTGGCAAGCGGTAACTGGCAACTCATTGTCCTGGGGTTGAGAAATCGGTCCCGAAGGCGGAAGAACTAGTTACTAGTCAAAGACGTTGGGGTGAAGAAGGCAACGAGAAACCACGTCATTAAAGATAATTTAGATATCTCTAGTAATATCATCTTGGCTATGTTCAAGTACTGCAGGGACAAGTACTTGGAAAGAGAAGAGTTGGGCGACTGAGGATATCATGGCTGAGAAATTTAAGGACCTGGTTTGGCATGAATACAACTTACTTATTCCGTGCAGCAGTACAGAAAGTTAAAATAGTCGGTATGATATCCAACATCCGAAACGGATAGGAACTATCAGAAGAAGAATTGTTCAGAAGAGTATAGGTCTGACAAAAAGTTTGTGAACCTCATTACAATAAAATTTTTGTTAAACGTATTGTGAATATCTGTAGTAGTGTAATATTTCAGAATAATCTGTAACCTCTCATAGTAAATTCATTGGAAAATTATATTCCACTACCAGTGACTGTTCTGCATTTGAAAGCGGCTTTTTGCAATTGTCTTAAGAGACAATATAATTCCATCATATTCCTCATGATTTTATCAGTGTTGTCAGAATGTGTCCCTTTCAATGTTCCCTTTATCTTAAAGAAAAGAAAGAATTATATCGACCAGTGAATAGGATAGGTGTTGAGGATATGTAGTGATTTGTTTCCTACTAAAAACTCCCTCACAGCATTGTTGAGCACGAGTGTATTGTTGTGATCTGAGATCAAGAGTTGCTAATAATAAGTTCAGGAATTTTTCCTATTTTTTGCTTAGTCTTTCTGGTACTTTACAGAGATTTTAATATGTTGAAGCAAAACAATAAGAATAAGGTGATATAATCATTACAAATTATAAGATTTCGGACGTTAGACGTCGTAAGTTCAAATTAATAAACACGACGTTTCGACCTCTATAAAATCTTCAGGTCGTCTTCAGGCGAACAATAAATTAATACAAAGATAAATCTATCACTAACAAATAGATATCGTCAAAACTCCAAACTTTAGTTATACAAATATAGTCATAAAATAATAATAATAAAACAGTACTCACCATTCCATCAAAGAAGCATTCCTCGTGGTGCAATGTAAACAACTAATCCTCTTGTAGAACGAGATAGAGACAGACCAAGAAAATGGTGGCTGTGAAGACGGAACAGGCTGCAAGCCTAATCCGTGAAGTGAAGAAGAAGAAAGTCTTAATTGTAGGGAAAATGTACAGTTAATATAGAGCACTGGCAGTCATTGTTGTCATTTTCAATTACTACTGGCAGTTTCAACAAATATATAATAAAATATGTTTATATCGTAAAACTAACTGGTCTGTGTAATCTTAAGAGGTAAATACATTGTAGGATGATGATGGTGGACTAGGTACAATGTAGAAGTACTCAAAAAAATTTAATATCAGAATGTGTAAAAAAAATACCCATCACCCGACTTTGCCCTGGTGTCGAGAGATTATGTACCTCGGGCTCCACCTCGGTCGACGTCTTAATGGCGGACACACTCCGAGAAAGTAGCCCGTAATACCGCTAATCGACTGTATGCACTCCGTCCCCAGCTTTGCAGTAATTCTATGACCCGCCGCCTAGGGAAGCTTATGTGGTGACGATGGTTACCTACGCGATCCCCGTATGGGGCTACTTGGCCAAGACCCATAAGCGAAAGCTTCAGTCTCTCCTGGGCATGCGGTAGCCCACTACGTGACTTCTTATAAAAAATCACTAAAGAATCACTGCGTGTTCGTTACCTGGACGCCACTATACGGACACTGTCCCGGAAATTCTATCGCCGCACCGCCCGCTTTCAGGGCGATCACCTCATTAGCGCCCTTGGTCGCTACCAATCTTGGACCTGGCCTCGGCGAACTCTGACCCTCAATTAAATAATTAATTGAAACCCCACGGCCGGTAGCAGGCCACACCCTAAACATCCAGCACATCTGTGGTCCCTGCGGCAGAAGCTCGGGACGCAGTGCCCATTGTCTCGCACAGCCCTCACTCTGGCCACCAGACTGTCGACTTCATATCTGTGGTGCAAGGTTTATAAGGAATATAATGTAACTAAGTGTGACTAACAACATTATAGTATGTAGTTTTAATTTTTTAATAATAAAAAAAGAAACTAATATTAGAAAGTATAGACATTTTATCGAAGAAATAAAAGCCATTATTTCATGTGGCTGCTGATTGTTTATCACCTCGTCCTCAAATGGACAAGGTGATATAACACTGGGTATCCTGTATAGCCACAGTCGGAGAGAAACTAGTGGAATTTGGTGACTCGATCTGATCGTATAGGCTAATACTGGGAAGTAGAGGTGGGCCGATATACCTGTAACAGGTATTTTGGAACGATATTTTTGTGGAACGGATATAACAGTTACTGAAAAGTTGAATTACCTGTTACGAATCAACGATAACAGCAAACTGAAAAGTCGAAATACCCGTTCCAATTACTCGCGGTTCCGAATCGCGGGACCCCCCCCCCCACGCAACTAACGAATAAATAAGTAAACGAGTAGTATGAGTACGAAGCCACTTTTTGGTGCTGAATACTTCATTCTGCGCATGTGCCGATTGCCATACAAGTACGAAAACGAAGCAAAACTGCGAGGTTCTGAATATCTCCATGCCAAAGAGACGAAGCTGTTTTTAATAAATGAAAAAAATTCATACTGATGTTACTCGTGTGTTATGCAGATATGATACAGATTATAATAACAAATTATATATAATACTAGTAACCAACTTGGTAGATTTTGAAAACGCGAATTATATTGTGTTGTAACCTACAGAGTGGCTGATAGGCCATATAGTACTTTTTGTTAATGTGATTTCGGAGATGACTTCACTGCACATCTCACGTAAATTTGTTTGACATTCTTTGTTGTGCTGTTACGTGAACTCTAAATTTCATTGCCTGAATATTTGGCAACTGATTGTCTAACCAAAATGAAATCAATGATTTAATATTAAATCTATGTCAGTTTTTTTACCCCAAGTGAAAACTTAAATTAGTATTCCCCAAAGGGAGATAGGCATATAAATTCTTTTTTGTTTCTTTTAAACAGTAACAGCTTAATAAAGTCACAGGTAAAGTAACACTGTTAATAATTTTAGTTTCAATTTATTTCTTATAACAAATTACATAATACAGGTATTCGTCCAGGTTTTTTAACATGATAATGTTTTTAGGCTGGGGGTCATTACACAAAAACGTCATCGAAAAATGTAACGCTCCACACTTTCGATTCCCCACAGTCTAGAAATTTGATATGTAAACGCATCAAGACAGAAATAATCGCTGACATTGAGTTTAGCAAACGTTTTAGTGAGAATAAATTTGGTTTTACATGCTCTGTTTGTGATCGTCTGTGGTTTGGAAATGATTTACGTAATCCACATTATACGTTTCAAAAGCCTAAAAACATTATCATGCTTCGATGTTTCGGTTTCGTCGAAATTCTTAGAATGCTTAGGTGCGTAAATAGTTTTTTTTTGACGGTTTGGTTCGTACCTGTTATTTTCAAATACTACGTAGTTCAGCACACCTCTACTGGTGTGTGTAGCTTGCTTACTGATTCATCTTGCTTACAAAAAAAAGTAAGGTGTGGCCGAATACATTTCATATAAGAGTGAAGGTCTTCATTTCGAGATAGGTACACCAGTAGACATGATTCATTTGTCCAATCTGAAGGAGTAATAACCCAAAACGCTTATTTGTTTTTTGAATTTACATAGAGCACGTTAATGTTATTCAGATACGAAACACTAGAAGGCTAATGCCAATTATTATTAAAACCACTGTTTTATTTTACTAATAGGACTTTTCTTGCTTGACAACCACGCTATATAATATTAGTTCATTTATGTAAATGTAAAAATTATATTACATAGAATGTAAATCTAAAAATTACTGCATTTAAAATTTTGGAAACTAAATTTTGTAAAAAATATTTTAAGAGTCCGTTTTACAAAAAATTTTATAAATTAGTAATTACGAAAGTCTTTGTAAGAGATTTTCATTTTCCGCTATTAGTAGACTATAACGTCGTCTGCATAACATATAATATTAAACACACTTCCAAACATCGTATATCCTCTCATATGCTTTACCTCCTTAATAATTTCATCCATAACTACATTGAAGAGTATATGGGACTTAGGGAATCCCCCTACCCGATCCCTTTTGTTACAGGTATATTATCAGATAATTCGACATTGGCTTTTACTCTTATCATGATATCATTTATATCACTTTATGATTCGGGTGGACATCATGTAACCCGAAATTACTCACAAATTACCTTTCTACTGTTATTCCTGCTGTGTGGGCTTTCATTTGTATGAGATGTTTTTCTGTTTGCTGTCCCGTACGAGGTAGAATCGGTTTCATTTACTCGAATTACACGTGGACAAACAGTAGGGGATTAAGTTACGTTCTGCCGGTCCGAGGCAAACAGTACCTTTGGGGTCGACACGTTTCAATTCCACGCGTCGCCGTCGAGACGTATTAAACACCGTCGCTGGGTAATGCGAATTTAACGTGCCCTTGGCGACGGACCTCTTTATTGCGGCGATATTAAAGTCGGGGTTTTTTTTTTTTTTTTTTTTTTTTTTTACGTTCATATTTCAAACGGTGAATGAACGAATGCCATTACGTGTTGTTACGGAACACGTCTGCAAACGTGTACGATTGGTCGAGACATTTCGGTTGTTCTCACGTGATGTCCGACCAACATGTGACACGGGCCACGTGGTGGATAATATTACTAAGAAGCTCCCTGAACTCGCTCACTATTTTGAAGTAAATTTCAATATTATACAACTTTAAATTATCAGAAAAATAATTAAAACGCGATTACGCAACTTTGTTTATTAGTAAAATAACAGTCGTACAATAAACACTAACAATTCCAGAGGGCGCACTGATTTTTTAGTTAAATTTGTAACCATACTGTCAAATAATTTAGAATAATTATATATTACCTTTTATCCAATCGAGTGACACAAAGTTTCGTCTAGTTATGACGCGTTTCGGGCACAAAGTCCCATCCTCAGATAACACTGATATTAATTTAAAACTAACTATAATATAAAATTGTAACCATAATTTTGGTTATGTCATTTAAATAAAATGAAACTTTAGATCGCATGTGAAATTGTTAAATGAAGCGCGGCCGGAGCCCCCGCATGCGTGTACTCACTACCGCGATCGTCATGCGACTGGTCAGAGATTAAAATCTAAACCGATGGCAGTGTCGAACAAGTTGTTCGATGCAAAATTTATCTGATCATTTAATAAATTATTTTTGGTGGTAGTATTTTTTATAGCTTTATAAATTTCAAATTCCTCCAGACTATCCATCCGTTTACCTTTTTTACAAAAATGTAACGCTGTTAAATTTTCTTCAAAGCTAGTATATTTGTGTCCGCTTGATATTAAATGTTGCGCAAAATTGGATTTATTATTATTCGGCTTGGGAATATGTTCTAAAAATCTCGTATAAAAACATCTGCCTGATTGACCAATGTAGAAAGCCTTACAATCGTCACATTTTATTTTGTATACACCGGTTTAGTATAATATAAAATAATAAAAGTATAATATAAAATAATTTAGTACTAGTTCCTAACTTTATGTAGGTTTCCATAGATATCTGCAGGGCTATACCCAATACGTTTTACAAACATACATAAACTGATAAAACATAAAAGTTTTTTGTAAACACAGTTTGTCCAAAAATTTAAAAGGAGTGTTAAAAATATTAATTCTGTCAAACCCGTAGATACCCAGATCGTATTTTTAATAAACTGTCTCATAGCCTAACTTGAACCACAGCATACACTTTTACAATTTTATTAATATTTTGACTTCCGTTTTTGGACCGTGGTGAAACGTTCCATTGTATGGTGAGTACGTTCGGGACTATGGCCCAAACGCTGGACGACGAGGCTCTCGGCCAACGAAAAGGAGGCCGTGAAACAGGCCAACCGCTGCCTGGGCCGTACAGAATCGTGAACCGAACGGTCCAACGCATCAAAGATACTAAGACATATCGAATCATGATTGTGACTTTATCAGGCGGTCAACACCGTTCTCTGTGGACCAGTGTCGCGCCGCTGTGACAGTAATCGAAAGGCTTGTAGTTGTTACATTTTATAATAAATACCGGTAATTAAAAATATATTCTTGTTAAAAAAATGTGTAACATTATTTATTTTTGATATACAGGGTGATTCAAAATTGCACGCCAATCTCTCGGAACCTGATTCTATAGCTAAAATATCGGTATGCAGAACCATACATGACTTCCATATTCTAAGATTTATATTTAAAATCATTTTCGAAATGAAATATTACCATAGAAACTACTTCTTTCTACTTACTGCTTCAGCCTTAACCACAGTACTGTGGTCACTAACGTATACCACCTCACGTTATCGCACTCGATTTTCACTGATGATGGAAGTCGATGGCATTGCCGAAACGTCTGGTTTTGTAGAAAACATTGGACTACGGCCAAATATCCCGGGAAGGAATTTTAACAAAAACTACTTCTTTGTTGCCGATAACGTTGTACACATATATATATAAAATATGCATAAAATTAATGGCTTGTATAAGTTAATGATTGATCTCCATTAAGTAGTGCTCAAGTTTCCAAAGTTTTAATATTATGATGTCCGTAATTAAAACATCAGAGCAAGTTTAGTGTGAATGAGGGTACACCGTGGACAAAAATTTTCAACATTTCCTATTGAGCGTTGCTTAGAGTAAAGCTGCGAATCTACAGTGTATGTTTCACAGAACAAACACGCGAAAAAGAAGGAGCGCTCCGAAGTCACTCATGGACCCTCAGCATCTTGCAGAGGGTTCATTCCCTAAAGACGAAAAGTCTGTCTATGAATCGTTCCTCTGTAAACACGTGCAGTTACACTGCCCAGCGATCCACAGGAAGCAAATTGATGTCCATTTTTTCGGCTTGCACGCGTTATGTTGGTGTGGGTTTCGGCACTTTCCATTTAAAAAGCGTGCAAATGTAAGAAAATAAACATGAGTGAGGCCAGAAAAAACGCGAATTGTGTGTGTGTGTGTGTGCGTGTGTGTTCCCTGCCTTTTTATTGCTGTAGTCATAATAATAAAATGGAAACGTAAACATTACATAACTGAGATATGCTTACCTGCCACGAACGATATATTATTTTATACTCGTACATAATTTACATTAAAATGAAAAAATTATAATTTTATTGCCTGGCAACAAAATTATATTATTTTTAACAATTACCATTGTTTGAAAAAGTTTAAATGAATTTTCAAGTACTTTACTCTTGTTAAAACGTAAAAGGTTGCAGGTAAACTACTCCTTCCCCTTAACCGATCTTCACCAAAATCGAAAGTCCTTGAGATCTCTACAATTCAGGGACGTATGCAAAAAATTATTTGATTCTGTTTGAATTTGCGGCTGCTATCGTTTGCCATAGAAAATACCCTTGATTAAAAAACGTTGCAGGTAAACTACCCCTTCCCCTTAACCGATCTTCACTAAAAACAATAGGTCTTGAGTACTCTACAAGTCAGGGCTGTATGCAAAAAATTATTTGATTCTGTTTGAATTTGCGGCTGTTATCGTTTGCCATAGAAAATACCCTTGATTAAAAAACGTTGCAGGTAAACTACCCCTTCCCCATAACCGATCTTCACTAAAAACAATAGGTCTTGAGAACTCTATAATTTAGGGCTGTATGCAACTAATCTTTTGATTCTGTTTGAATTTGCGGCTGTTATCGTTTGCCATAGAAAATACCCTTGTTAAAACATAAAACGTTGCAGATAAACTACCCCTTTCCCTTCACCGATCTTCACCAAAAACAATAGATCTTGAGAACTCTACAATTCAGGGCTGTATGCGAAACATTATGTGATTCTGTTTGAATTTGCGGCAGTTACCGTTTGCCAAAAAAAAATTTCCCTTGATAAAAAAACCGTTGCAGGTAAACTACTCCTTTCCCACAACCGATCTTCACCAAAAACAATAGGTCGTGAGTACTCTACAAATCAGGGCTGTATGCAAAAAATTATTTGATTCTGTTTGAATTTGCGGCTGTTATCGTTTGCCATAGAAAAAAATCTACGGACAGATAGATAGACAGACACTTTTCGGAAAACGACTTTTTTTTCATGTTTTGAGTGTAGTACAATCAGAATCTGCAATAATCTCGAACACGATTTTTTTTGCCATCACCATACTTCCATTTCCTTAAGGAATATGGAAGTAACATAAGAAAAATATCGGTATGGAGAACCATACATGACTTCCATATTCTAAGATTTATATTTAAAATCATTTTCAGCCAAACAGCCAGGCTGTGTCGTACCTGCCTTTTTATTGCTGTATTAAATAAAAATATTATATTACATTAAAATGAAAAAATTATAATTTTATTGCCTGGCAACAAAATTATTTTATTTTTAACAATTACCATTGTTTCAAAAGTTTAAATAAATTTTCAAGTACTTTACTCTTGTTAAAACGTAAAAGGTTGCAGGTAAACTACCCCTTCCCCTTAACCGATCTTCACCAAAATCGAAAGTCATTGAGACCTCTACAATTCAGGGACGTATGCAAAAAATTATTTGATTCTGTTTGAATTTGCGGCTGTTATCGTTTGCCATAAAAAATACGCTTGATAAAAAAACGTTGCAGGTAAACTACCCCTTCCCCTTAACCGATCTTCACCAAAAACAACAGGTCTTGAGTACTCTACAAATCAGGGCTGTATGCAAAACATTATTTGATTCTGTTTGAATTTGCGGCTGTTATCGTTTGCCATAGAAAATACCCTTGTTAAAAAAACGTTGCAGGTAAACTACCCCTTTACCTCAACCGATCTTCACCAAAAGCAATAGGTCTTGAGAACTCTACAATTTAGGGGTGTATGCAAATAATCTTTTGATTCTGTTTGAATTTGCGGCTGTTATCGTTTGCCATAGGAAATACCCTTGTTAAAACATAAAACGTTACAGGTAAACTACCCCTTTCCCTTAACCGATCTTCACCAAAAACAATAGGTCTTGAGTACTCTACAAATCAGGGCTGTATGCAAAACATTATTTGATTCTGTTTGAATTTGCGGCTGTTATCGTTTGCCATAGAAAATACCCTTGTTAAAAAAACGTTGCAGGTAAACTACCCCTTTCCCTCAACCGAACTTCACCAAAAACAATAGGTCTTGAGAACTCTACAATTTAGGGCTGTATGCAAATAATCTTTTGATTCTGTTTGAATTTGCGGCTGTTATCGTTTGTCATAGAAAGTACCCTTGTTAAAACATAAAACGTTACAGGTAAACTACCCCTTTCCCTTAACCGATCTTCACCAAAATCAACAGATCTTGAGAACTCTACAATTCAGGGCTGTATGCGAAACATTATTTGATTCTGTTTGAATTTGCGGCTGTTATCGTTTGCCAAACAAACAAACTTACCCTTGCTAAAAAAAAAACGTTGCAGGTAAACTACCCCTTTCCCTCAACCGATCTTCACCAAAAACAATAGGTCGCGAGTACTCTGCAAATCAGGGCTGCATGCAAAAAATTATTTGATTCTGTTTGAATTTGCGGCAGTTATCGTTTGCCATAGAAAAAAATCTACAGACAGACAGACAGACACACACACAGACACTTTTCGGAAAACGACTTTTTTTCATGTTTTGAGTGTAGTAGAATCAGAATCTGCAATAATCTCGAACACGATTTTTTTTGCCATCACCATACTTCCATTCCTTAAGGAATATGGAAGTAAAAATTCCCTTGATAAAAAAAAACCGTTGCAGGTAAACTACCCCTTGCCCTCAACCGATCTTCACCAAAAACAACAGGTCACGAGTACTCTACAAATCAGGGCTGTATGCAAAAAATTATTTGATTCTGTTTGAATTTGCGGCAGTTATCGTTTGCCATAGAAAATACGCTTGATAAAAAACGTTGCCAGTAAACTACCCCTTTCCCTCAACCGATCTTCACCAAAAACAATAGGTCTTGAGTACTCTACAAATCAGGGCTGTATGCAGAAAATTATTTGATTCTGTTTGAATTTGCGGCGTTATCGTTTGCCATAGAAAATACCCTTGTTAAAAAAACGTTGTAGGTAAACTACCCCTTTCCCTTAACCGATCTTCACCAAAAACAAAAGGTCTTGAGAACTCTACAATTTAGGGCAGTATGGAAAACATTATTTGATTATGTTTGAATTTGCGGCTGTTATCGTTTGCCATAGTAAATACCATTGTTAAAACATAAAACGGTACAGGTAAACTACCCCTTTCCCTTAACCGATCTTTACCAAAATCAACAGATCGTGAGAACTCTACAATTCAGGGCTGTATGCGAAACATTATTTGATTCTGTTTGAATTTGCGGCTGTTATCGTTTGCCAAACAAACAAAATTACCCTTGATAAAAAAAAACCGTTGCAGGTAAACTACCCCTTTCCCTCAACCGATCTTCACCAAAAACAATAGGTCGCGAGTACTCTACAAATCAGGCCTGTATGCTAAAAATTATTTGATTCTGTTTGAATTTGCGGCTGTTATCGTTTGCCATAGAAAAAAAATCTACACACACACACACACACACACACACACACACACACACACACACACACACACACACACACACACACACACACACACACACACACACACACACAGGCAGACAGACAGACACACAGACACTTTTCGGAAAACGATTTTTTTTCATGTTTTGAGTGTAGTAGAATCAGAATCTGCAATAATCTCGAACACGATTTTTTTTGACATCACCATACTTCCATTCCTTAAGGAATATGGAAGTAAAAAGTTCACATAAACCTAGGTCCGAAAACGGTTCGTTAGCGAGTTACGGCTCGCGAACCAGTTCGCCCTGATTTCAGCACCCACGGTAAAATGACGCCATGAAATTCGTGGGGTATAAAGTGAAGAGTAAATTTGGTGTTTCTTATAGTTTTTGATCTGAAAAATTGAATAAAAGAGGTCCCAGACCTCTATCTTAACTAGTTTTTAAGAAAAACTGGGTAAAACAAAAAAAATGGAGTCGAAAAACACACATTTTTAGATTTCGGATAAAATAACTTCGTTAATTTGCTAATAAACAAATAAAAATTTCTAAATAACTTTTTAGAGAATTTAATTATGAGAAAACTGATGTATATAATGTCTATTAAAGGTAAGTACAAATTTGAGAAATTTGACTTTAATTAAAAACAAAACAGACCAAAATGCGCCAGAAAAGTGTTACAATTTACAAATATCGGTATGGAGAACCATATATGACTTCCATATTCTAAGATTTATATTTAAAATCATTTTCGAAATGAAATATTACCATAGAAACTACTTCTTTCTACTTACTGCTTCAGCCTTAACCACAGTACTGTGGTCACTAACGTATACCACCTCACGTTATCGCACTCGATTTTCACTGATGATGGAAGTCGATGGCATTGCCGAAATGTCTGGTTTTGTAGAAAACATTGGACTACGGCCAAATATCCCGGGAAGGAATTTTAACAAAAACTACTTCTTTGTTGCCTATAACGTTGTACACATATATATCAGTGGCGAAGTTACATGGAGGCAATTGAGGCAATGCCTACCCTAAAAAATTCTGTAGAATAAAAATTATAAATACGTATGAACTACATAACGTAAAGATTATACATTGTTACTGCGACTGTCAAATTTATTAAACCGAAACGTGCTTTATTGAGCGACCGCTAGATGGTGACAGGTGAGATTCGGCATAGTTCGTTTAAAGCGAATGAGGCAACCTGAACTTGCCTCAGCGTTTTTTGTATACATCGTATGTAAGCAATGTAGTGGTGTGATAGGGAAGTATAGGGAGGGGGGATTGTCCCGCGCTGTACACATAGAGCGTTGAGGCATGCCTCACTTCTGTGGTCCAAACAGTTAAGTTAAAGCGCCTGTGTTGCTTCTAAGTGTTTATTTTATGCGGTTATTAAAAGTGTCACTGTTATTCCGCTGAACTAACAGATGATCAAGATTGTTATTTGAATTATTTGTAATATTAAACATATATATAGAAACTAATCAAGTTTAAAAATTTGAAGTTCAATCAGTTGTATTATTGTGTATGACTAATACAAGGATTGTTCAATAGAAACACGTATAGAGCTGTCAAGCATTTTTTATTCAACGATTTTAAAAGAAGTCTCCAATAACATTAAGACATGAGTTCCACTGTTGCGCTAACCTGTAGATTCCCTGCTAGTAAAATTCTTACGGCTGTTTGTGGAACCATTCGGTTACAGCAAACTCTACCTCAGCGTCCGATTTGAACCACCGTCCTTTTAGTGATTCCTTAAAAAAAATTTAAGATAAGATTTTTGCCTACCCATTCATTAACTACTAGCTTCACCAGTAAGCAAATTGATGTCAATTTTTTCGGCTTGCACGCGTTATGTTGGTGTGGGTTTCGGCACTTTCCATTTAAAAAGCGTGCAAATGTAAGAAAATAAACACGAGTGAGGCCAGAAATAACGTGAATTGTGTGTGTGTGTGTGTGTGTGTGTGTGTGTGTGTGTGTGTGTGTGTGTGTGTGTGTGTGTGTGTGTGTGTGTGTGTGTTACCTGCCTTTTTATTGCTGTATTAAATGAAAAATATTATATTACATTAAAATGAAAAAATTATAATTTTATTGCCTGGCAACAAAATTATTTTATTTTTAACAATTACCATTGTTTCAAAAAGTTTAAATAAATTTTCAAGTACTTTACTCTTGTTAAAACGTAAAAGGTTGCAGGTGAACTACCCCTTCCCCTTAACCGATCTTCACCAAAATCGAAAGTCCTTGAGACCTCTACAATTCAGGGACGTATGCAAAAAATTATTTGATTCTGTTTGAATTTGCGGCAGTTATCGTTTGCCATAGAAAATACGCTTGACAAAAAAACGTTGCAGGTAAACTACCCCTTCCCCTTAACCGATCTTCACCACAAACAATAGGTCTTGAGTACTCTACAAATTAGGGCTGTATGCAAAACATTATTTGATTATGTTTGAATTTGCGGCTGTTATCGTTTGCCATAGAAAACACCCTTGTTAAAAAAACGTTGCAGGTAAACTACCCCTTTCCCTCAACCGATCTTCACCAAAAAGAATAGGTCTTGAGAACTCTACAATTTAGGGCTGTATGCAAATAATCTTTTGATTCTGTTTGAATTTGCGGCTGTTATCGTTTGCCATAGGAAATACCCTTGTTAAAACATAAAACGTTACAGGTAAACTACCCCTTTCCCTTAACCGATCTTCACCAAAAACAATAGGTCTTGAGAACTCTACAATTCAGGGCTGTATACGAAACATTATTTAATTCTGTTTGAATTTGCGGCTGTTATCGTTTGCCAAAAAAAAAATTTCCCTTG
Organism: Magicicada septendecula; assembly: GCA_034769895.1. Classification (NCBI taxonomy): domain Eukaryota; kingdom Metazoa; phylum Arthropoda; class Insecta; order Hemiptera; family Cicadidae; genus Magicicada; species Magicicada septendecula. The sequence continues at coordinate 452,100,552 of CM068374.1, forward strand.
ATAAAATATCGGTATGGAGAACCATACATGACTTGCATATTCTAAGATTTATAATTAAAATAATTTTCGAAATGAAATATTACCATAGAAACTACTTCTTTCTACTTACTGCTTCAGCCTTAACCACAGTACTGTGGTCACTAACATATACCACCTCACGTTATCGCACTCGGTTTTCACTGATGATGGAAGTCGATGGCATTGCCGAAACGTCTGGTTTTGTAGAAAACATTGGACTACGGCCAGATATCCCGGGAAGGAATTTTAACAAAAACTACTTCTTTGTTGCCGATAACGTTGTACACATATATATAAAAAATATGCATAAAATTAATGGCTGTATAAGTTAATGATTGATCTCCATTAAGTAGTGCTCAAGTTTCCAAAGTTTTAATATTATGATGTCCGTAATTAAAACATCAGAGCATGTTTAGTGTGTATGAGGGTACACCGTGGACAAAAATTTTCAACATTTCCTATTGAGCGTTGCTTAGAATAAAGCTGCGAATCTACAGTGTACGTTTCACAGAACAAACACGCGGAAAAGAAGGAGCGTTCCGAAGTCACTCATGGACCCTCAGCATCTTGCAGAGGGTTCATTCCCTAAAGACGAAAAGTCAGTCTATGAATCATTCCTCTGTAAACACGTGCAGTTACACTGCCCAGCGATCCACAGGAAGCAAATCGCTATCCACGCTGGACACTTTTTCGGCTTGCATGCGTTATGTTGGTATGGGTTCAGCACTTTCCATTTAAAAAGCGTGCAAATGTAAGAAAATAAACATGAATGAGGCAAGAAATAACGCGAATTGTGTGTGTGTGTGTGTGTTCCCTGCCTTTTTACTGCAGTAGTCATAATAATAAAATGGAAACGTAAACAGTACATAACTGAAATATGCTTGCCTGCCAAGCACGATATATTTTCTAATATATACATAATTTACATTAAAATGAAAAAATTATAATTTTATTGCCTGGCAACAAAATTATTTTATTTGTAACAATTACCATTGTTTGAAAAAGTTTAAATGCATTTTCAAGTACTTTACTATTGTTAAAACGTAAAAGGTTGCAGGTAAACTACCCCTTCCCCTTAACCGATCTTCACCAAAATCAAAAGGCCTTGAGTCCTCTACAATTCACTGACGTATGCAAAAAATTATTTGATTCTCTTTGAATTTGCGGCAGTTATCGTTTGCCATAGAAAATACGCTTGATAAAAAACGTTGCAGGTAAACTACACCTTCCCCTCAACCGAGCTTCACCAAAAACAATAGGTCTTGAGTACTTTACAATTTAGGGCTGTATGCAAAAAATTATTTGATTCTGTTTGAATTTGCGGCTGTTATCGTTTGCCATAGAAAATACCCTTGTTAAAAAAACGTTGCAGGTAAACTACCCCTTCCCCTTAACCGATGTTCACCAAAAACAATAGGTCTTGAGAACTCTACAATTTAGGGCTGTATGCAAATAATCTTTTGATTCTGTTTGAATTTGCGGCTGTTATCGTTTGCCAAAAAAAAATTCCCTTGATAAAAAAAAAACGTTGCAGGTAAACTACCCCTTTCCCTCAACCGATCTTCACCAAAAACAATAGGTCGTGAGTAGTCTACAAATCAGGGCTGTATGCAAAAAATTATTTGATTCTGTTTGAATTTGCGGCAGTTATCGTTTGCCATAGAAAAAAAATCTACAGACACACACACACACACAGACACTTTTCGGAAAACGACTTTTTTTCATGTTTTGAGTGTAGTACAATCAGAATCTGCAATAATCTCGAACACGATTTTTTTTGCCATCACCATACTTCCATTTCTTAAGGAATATGGAAGTAAAATATCGGTATGGAGAACCATACATGACTTCCATATTCTAAGATTTATATTTAAAATCATTTTCAGCCAAACAGCCAGGCTGTGTCTTACCTGCCTTTTTATTGCTGTATTAAAAGAAAAATATTATAGGCCTATTACATTAAAATGAAAAAATTATAATTTTATTGCCTGGCAACAAAATTATTTTATTTTTACTTCCATATTCCTTAAGGAATGGAAGTATGGTGATGGCAAAAAAAATCGTGTTCGAGATTATTGCAGATTCTGATACTACTACACTCAAAACATGAAAAAAAGTCGTTTTCCGAAAAGTGTCTGTCTGTCTGTGTGTCTGTCTGTCTGTAGATTTTTTTTCTATGGCAAACGATAACTGCCGCAAATTCAAACAGAATCAAATAATTTTTTGCATACAGCCCGGTTTTGCAGAGTTCTCGCGACCTATTGTTTTTGGTGAAGATCGGTTGAGGGAAAGGGGTAGTTTACCAGCAACGGTTTTTTTTTAGCAAGGGTAATTTTGTTTGTTTGGCAAACGATAACAGCCGCAAATTCAAACAGAATCAAATAATGTTTCGCATACAGCCCTGAATTGTAGAGTTCTCAAGACCTATTGTTTTTGGTGAAGATCGGTTAAGGGAAAGGGGTAGTTTACCTGTAACGTTTAATGTTTTAACAAGGGTATTTCCTATGGCAAACGATAACAGCCGCAAATTCTAACAGAATGAAAAGATTATTTGCATACAGCCCTAAATTGTAGAGTTCTCAATACCTTTTGTTTTTGGTGAAGATCGGTTAAGGGAAAGGGGTAGTTTACCTACAACGTTTTTTTAACAAGGGTATTTTCTATGGCAAACGATAACAGCCGCAAATTCAAACAGAATCAAATAATTTTCTGCATACAGCCCTGATTTGTAGAGTACTCAAGACCTATTGTTTTTGGTGAAGATCGGTTGAGGGGAAGGGGTAGTTTACCAGCAACGTTTTTTATCATGCGTATTTTCTATGGCAAACGACAACTGCCGCAAATTCAAACAGAATCAAATAATTTTTTGCATACAGCCCTGATTTGTAGAGTACTCGCGACCTATTGTTTTTGGTGAAGATCGGTTGAGGGGAAGGGGTAGTTTACCTGCAAAGGTTTTTTTTATCAAGGGAAATTTTTTTTTTTTGGCAAACGATAACAGCCGCAAATTCAAACAGAATCAAATAATGTTTCGCATACAGCCCTGAATTGTAGATTTCTCAAGACCTATTGTTTTTGGTGAAGATCGGTTGAGGGAAAGGGGTAGTTTACCTGCAACGTTTTTTTAACAAGGGTATTTTCTATGGCAAACGATAACAGCCGCAAATTCAAACAGAATCAAATAATGTTTTGCATACAGTCCTGATTTGTAGAGTACTCAAGACCTATTGTTTTTGGTGAAGATCGGTTAAGGGGAAGGGGTAGTTTACCTGCAACGTTTTTTTATCAAGCGTATTTTCTATGGCAAACGATAACAGCCGCAAATTCAAACAGAATCAAATAATTTTTTGCATACGTCCCTGAATTGTAGAAGTCTCAATGACTTTCGATTTTGGTGAAGATCGGTTAAGGGGAAGGGGTAGTTTACCTGCAACCTTATACGTTTTAACAAGAGTAAAGTACTTGAATATTTATTTAAACTTTTTGAAACAATGGTAATTGTTAAAAATAAAATAATTTTGTTGCCAGGCAATAAAATTATAATTTTTTCATTTTAATGTAATATAATATTTTTCATTTAATACAGCAATAAAAAGGCAGGTAAGACACAGCCTGGCTGTTTGGCTGAAAATGATTTTAAATATAAATCTTAGAATATGGAAGTCATGTATGGTTCTCCATACCGATATTTAACAATTACCATTGTTTCAAAACGTTTAAATAAATTTTCAAGTACTTTACTGTTGTTAAAACGTAAAAGGTTGCAGGTAAACTACCCCTTCCCCTTAACCGATCTTCACCAAAATCGAAAGTCATTGAGACCTCTACAATTCAGGGACGTATGCAAAAAATTATTTGATTCTGTTTGAATTTGCGGCTGTTACCGTTCGTCATAGAAAATACGCTTGATAAAAAAACGTTGCAGGTAAACTACCCCTTCCCCTTAACCGATCTTCACCAAAAACAATAGGTCTTGAGTACTCTACAAATCAGGGCTGTATGCAAAACATTATTTGATTCTGTTTGAATTTGCGGCTGTTATCGTTTGGCATAGAAAATACCCTTGATAAAAAAACGCTGCAGGTAAACTACCCCTTTCCCTTAACCGATCTTCACCAAAAACAATAGGTCTTGAGAACTCTGCAATTTAGGGCTGTACACAAATAATCTTTTGATTCTGTTTGAATTTGCGGCTGGTATCTTTTGCCATAGGAAATACCCTTGTTAAAACATAAAACGTTACAGGTAAACTACCCCTTTCCCTTAACCGATCTTCACCAAAAACCATAGGTCTTGAGAACTCTACAATTCAGGGCTGTATACGAAACATTTGATTCTGTTTGAATTTGCGGCTGTTATCGTTTGCCAAAAAAAAATTTTCCCTTGATAAAAAAAAACCGTTGCAGGTAAACTACCCCTTTCCCTCAACCGATCTTCACCAAAAACAATAGGTCGTGAGTACTCTACAAATCAGTGCTGTATGCAAAAAATTATTTGATTCTGTTTGAATTTGCGGCAGTTATCGTTTGCCATAGAAAATACTTCCATTCCTTAAGGAATATGGAAGTAAAAAATCTACACACACACACACACTTTTCGGAAAACGACTTTTTTTCATGTTTTGAGTGTAGTAGAATCAAAATCTGCAATAATCTCGAACACGATTTTTTTTGCCATCACCATACTTCCATTCCTTAAGGAATATGGAAGTAAAAATGGCATTGTAAACTTTCAAAACACCTACACTTGGGCAGACGAAAACCGACGAAACTGCCCCCAAGGCATGACCAACATACTTTTTGTGTGGTGCGTTCTTCTTGGTGATAATCTCTTAGGCCCTTTTTTCTTACCACCAAGGCTTAATGGAAGACAATACTTACATTTTTTGCAAACGCATTTGATGTATCTCTTGGAAGATATTCCATTTGCAGATAAAGTGCAGATGTGGTTTTTGAATGACGATGCATCTGCTCACTACTGTCGCGATTTGATGAACCATTTAAGGGGACCTTGTAGTCAAACATTTGAAAAAATAATTTAATTTTTAAATGATTCTCCATAATTTTCTGAACATTTTGATATAGGCCTATAATACTTGCATGTTTCTTAGCTTTTTATACCTAAAAATGTAAATACAAGTAACAAATCCGGGAATTTAATTACATTTTCCTAAGTCCTTTTTTATCACAATTGTTCTTGTCACAGCTATTTATGTTAAAAAATGTACCTATCACTTCTTAAAACACTTCTTATAGGCCTAACATAATTATAGATTTCAGTATCAGTCATATATATTTTTTTTTGCAATTGGCAATATATTGATGGACAATATATTGCATTGTAAGTAACCATGGATTTGTTTTTGCTCTCCTGAACAATTTACATTTTTAAATTTTAGGTACATATAGTTTTACGCCTAGAAGATTGAATTTTGTTGTTGTTGTAACCTAGTACAATGCCTATAATGTTTTTAATACTTTTAATGTATAAAAATGTATTTGCTCATTAATAAAAAAATATTTAATGAAATTTTATGTATTTTTTAATAGTTTTTTGATAAAATTATTAAAATGGACAATGTACATTAAAGGCGATAAAATGTAGTTAACGTTACAGAAAAAGGTCTAAAATATTTGTGCAAAAAATTTTATTATTTATGTTACATACTTTTTTAGATAATGGTACCTAAAAAAGTCAGTTTTAACATTGGCGGTATAGGGACTACAAGGTCCCCTTAAATAATACAGTCGGTAAGCGATGGATTGGTCGAAACGGACCAGTAAAAAAGGACCACCTCGAATTCCCCAGAAAAGCCTTACAATTTCAAACAGAATAAAGGTTTTCGTAAACGTTTTCACAACAAATGTAACTGAAAACTTATATTATTGAAGTTTTCCTTCAAATGATTAAATATAAAAATTGTTAAATTGATAAAGCTGCAACGTTCGTTCAAAGCAGTTGTTCAATGTGGCCATTTTGTTGGATGGAGAATCCATGCTAGCCAGGCACGTTTTATAGCATCAGGATTATTCTTAACAGGAGCTCCATATTATGCGTGTCTAAATTCTTCTTGTGCGCCAATACGAGCGGAATAAACTAACGACTTCATTCAACCTCAAAGGAAAAATTCTGCTGGCGTGAGATCAGGAGATCGAGGTGGTCATTTTACTGGTCCGTTTCGACCAATCCATCGCTTATCGAATGTATTATATAATTGGTTCATCAAATCACGACAGTATTGAACAGATGCACCGTCATTCAAAAACCACATCTGCACTTTATCTCCAAGTGGAATATCTTCCAAGAGTTCCATCAGATGCGTTTGCAAGAAATGTAAGTATTGTCTTCCATTAAGGCTTGGTGGTAAGAATAAAGGGCCTAAGAGATTATCACCAAGAAGACCGCACCACACAAAAAGTATGTTGGTCATGCCTTGGGGGCACTTTCGTCGGTTTTCGTCTTCCCAAGTGTAGGTGTTTTGAAAGTTTACAACGCCATTTCTTGTAAATTGTAACACTTTTCTGGCGCATTTTGGTCTGTTTTGTTTTTAATTAAAGTCAAATTTCTCAAATTTGTACTTACTTTTAATAGACATTATACACACCAGTTTTCTCATAATTAAATTCTCTACAAAGTTAGTTAGAAATTTTTTATTTGTTTATTAGCAAATTAACGAATGTATTTTATCCGAAATCTAAAAATGTGTGTTTTTCGACTCCAATGTTTTGTGTTTTACCCAGTTTTTCTTAAAAACTAATTAAGATATAGGTCTGGGACCTCTTTTATTCAATTTTTCAGATCAAAAACTATAAGAAACCACCAAATTTACCCTTCATTTTATACCCCACGAATTTCAGTATGGGAGCAGAAATACCCCGTCATTTTACCGTGGGAGCAGAAATCAGGGCGAACTGGTTCGCGAGCCGTAACTCGCTAACGAACCGTTTTCGGACCTATGTTTGTATGAACTTTTTTCTTATTTTTAGCTATAGAATCATGTTCCGAGAGATTGCCTTGCAATTTTGAATCACCCTCTGTGTGTGTGTGTGTGTGTGTGTGTGTGTGTGGCTTTTTTGTCGTTTCAATACCTGACGGACGTTTCACTGAAAAATATCAGCATCATCAGAGATTTGTAAGTAAATCAATAATTTCTACGTGCAGAAGAAACTATATTGAATAATATCACAATATTTATATAATTGCTGCAAGAAACTTTGAGTTACGTATATAGAAAATAATATGTAATATATAAATTTAGCTTCTGAGGACGAATATAGATTTCAGGGCTGGAAACGTCAAGCGGGAAAATATTACGACGGAAGCAGTGCGAATAGAGGATTTGCCCGTAAGAAATCACCCATCGCGTAGAGGTTTTAAAGAACTTAAGTTGTCTGTTGCACACTTGACAAGTTTATGGGGGTAGTGACATTATCAAAATTTTCCAGCTTGCGCGTTTCGCACTGTCGCGGATAGGAAAGCGTGTACGATGCGTGGAGGATGTGCAATGTAACTTAGGGAAGAAAAACGGTTGCATTCAACCGTTGTAACCTATACTCAGTAACAGTTTTATAATTGTGGAAAAACGAAATTTTTGTATGGAAGCGGCTTTATTTCGTTTATTCAGGGCATAGTGTCCACAGTATGTTGACATACTGATAGATCGAAAGAAAATATACGGGTTCACATCGGTGACGATAAAATAACCGGGTTCACTGTTCGTAAGTGATAGAAGAAACGTGGAAAATATGCTTGATAGAAGCGGAAGTTATCAGATTGTGAAATTGCCTATATCGCTCACAAGGCCGCTTTATTAAACTCGCATAGTTGAACTTTCAACTGCCTGTCAGTTGTAAATGACACAGTTCAGCTGTTGAGTTAAACAGTCGGTTAGCACTTCGTATACAATAAAAGGTATACATCAAATAGACAATCTGATGTCATTAGTCCGAATCGTCTGTTATCCCGACTGCATCACAAGTAAATTCTTTTAAGCACATTTCCCCACTTTTTTTTTAATACGTGCTGTCTTGTGTACTACAATAATTATCATCAAATCGTATCTGGAGACGCTGCTGAGTTACGTACAGTTTGTATTTTTGTATCGACTAAAATGCAGTAAATGTCGAATAATACTGTATTAGCCTACTGATGTACATAATTGCCCAGTGTCGGCTTAAATGGTTGGAAAATCTTAACCGAATGGATTAGTGTCGCGTCCCCAAACAACTAATGAATTATATAAGCCGAAAGGACGGAGACGTGTGGGACGTTGGAGTGACCCAGCTCTAGTCTGTCTGCTCGGGACCGGAACAAACCATTACAAGCCGAAAGGACGGATACGTGTGGGACGTCCGAAGAACGCACTGGAGTGACCCAGCTCTAGTCTGTCTGCTCGGGACCGGAACAAACCATTACAAGCCGAAAGGACGGAGACGTGTGGGACGTCCGAAGAACGCACTGGAGTGACCCAGCTCTAGTCTGTCTGCTCGGGACCGGAACAAACCATTACAAGCCGAAAGGTCGGAGACGTGTGGGACGTCCGAAGAACGCACTGGAGTGACCCAGCTCTAGTCTGTCTGCTCGGGACCGGAACAAACCATTACAAGCCGAAAGGTCGGAGACGTGTGGGACGTCCGAAGAACGCACTGGAGTGACCCAGCTCTAGTCTGTCTGCTCGGGACCGGAACAAACCATTACAAGCCGAAAGGTCGGAGACGTGTGGGACGTCCGAAGAACGCATTGGAGTGACCCAGCTCTAGTCTGTCTGCTCGGGACCGGAACAAACCATTACAAGCCGAAAGGACGGAGACGTGTGGGACGTCCGAAGAACGCACTGTAGTGACCCAGCTCTAGTCTGTCTGCTCGGGACCGGAACAAACCATTACAAGCCGAAAGGACGGATACGTGTGGGACGTCCGAAGAACGCACTGGAGTGACCCAGCTCTAGTCTGTCTGCTCGGGACCGGAACAAACCATTACAAGCCGAAAGGACGGAGACGTGTGGGACGTCCGAAGAACGCACTGGAGTGACCCAGCTCTAGTCTGTCTGCTCGGGACCGGAACAAACCATTACAAGCCGAAAGGTCGGAGACGTGTGGGACGTCCGAAGAACGCATTGGAGTGACGCAGCTCTAGTCTGTCTGCTCGGGACCGGAACAAACCATTAAAAGCCGAAAGGACGGAGATGTGTGGGACGTCCGAAGAACGCATTGGAGTGACGCAGCTCTAGTCTGTCTGCTCGGGACCGGAACAAACCATTAAAAGCCGAAAGGACGGAGACGTGTGGGACGTCCGAAGAACGCATTGGAGTGACCCAGCTCTAGTCTGTCTGCTCTAGTCTGTCTGCTCGGGACCGGAACAAACCATTATAAACCGAATGAACGGAGACGTGTGGGACGTCCGAAGAACGCACTGGAGTGACCCAGCTCTAGTCTGTCTGCTCGGAACCGGAACAATCCATTATAAACCGAAAGGACGGAGACGTGTGGGACGTCCGAAGAACGCATTGGAGTGACCCAGCTCTAGTCTGTCTGCTCGGGACCGGAACAAACCATTATAAGCCGAAAGGACGGAGACGTGTGGGACGTCCGAAGAACGCACTGGAGTGACCCAGCTCTAGTCTGTCTGCTAGGGACCGGAACAAACCATTACAAGCCGAAAGGACGGAGACGTGTGGGACGTCCGAAGAACGCACTGGAGTGACCCAGCTCTAGTCTGTCTGCTCGGGACCGGAACAATCCATTATAAACCGAATGAACGGAGACGTGTGGGACGTCCGAAGAACGCACTGGAGTGACCCAGCTCTAGTCTGTCTGCTCGGGACCGGAACAAACCATTACAAGCCGAAAGGACGGAGACGTGTGGGACGTCCGAAGAACGCACTGGAATGACCCAGCTCTAGTCTGTCTGCTCGGGACCGGAACAAACCATTATAAGCCGAAAGGACGGAGACGTGTGGGACGTCCGAAGAACGCACTGGAGTGACCCAGCTCTAGTCTGTCTGCTCGGGACCGGAACAAACCATTATAAGCCGAAAGGACGGAGACGTGTGGGACGTCCGAAGAACGCACTGGAATGACCCAGCTCTAGTCTGTCTGCTCGGGACCGGAACAAACCATTACAAGCCGAAAGGACGGAGACGTGTGGGACGTCCGAAGAACGCATTGGAGTGACCCAGCTCTAGTCTGTCTGCTCGGGACCGGAACAAACCATGAAAAGCCGAAAGGACGGAGACGTGTGGGACGTCCGAAGAACGCATTGGAGTGACCCAGCTCTAGTCTGTCTGCTCGGGACCGGAACAAACCATTAAAAGCCGAAAGGACGGAGACGTGTGGGACGTCCGAAGAACGCATTGGAGTGACCCAGCTCTAGTCTGTCTGCTCGGGACCGGAACAAACCATTATAAGCCGAAAGGACGGAGACGTGTGGGACGTCCGAAGAACGCACTGGAGTGACCCAGCTCTAGTCTGTCTGCTCGGGACCGGAACAAACCATTATAAGCCGAAAGGACTGAGACGTGTGGGACGTCCGAAGAACGCACTGGAGTGACCCAGCTCTAGTCTATCTGCTCGGAACCGGAACAAACCATTACAAGCCGAAAGGACGGAGACGTGTGGGACGTCCGAAGAACGCACTGGAGTGACCCAGCTCTAGTCTGTCTGCTCGAGACCGGAACAATCCATTATAAACCGAATGAACGGAGACGTGTGGGACGTCCGAAGAACGCACTGTAGTGACCCAGCTCTAGTCTGTCTGCTCGGGACCGGAACAAACCATTACAAGCCGAAAGGACGGAGACGTGTGGGACGTCCGAAGAACGCACTGGAATGACCCAGCTCTAGTCTATCTGCTCGGGACCGGAACAAACCATTATAAGCCGAAAGGACGGAGACGTGTGGGACGTCCGAAGAACGCACTGGAGTGACCCAGCTCTAGTCTGTCTGCTAGGGACCGGAACAAACCATTATAAACCGAAAGGACGGAGACGTGTGGGACGTCCGAAGAACGCACTGGTGTGACCCAGCTCTAGTCTGTCTGCTCTAGTCTGTTTGCTCGGGACCGGAACAAACCATTATAAACCGAATGAACGGAGACGTGTGGGACGTCCGAAGACCGCACTGGAGTGACCCAGCTCTAGTCTGTCTGCTCGGAACCGGAACAATCCATTATAAACCGAAAGGACGGAGACGTGTGGGACGTCCGAAGAACGCATTGGAGTGACCCAGCTCTAGTCTGTCTGCTCGGGACCGGAACAAACCATTATAAGCCGAAAGGACGGAGACGTGTGGGACGTCCGAAGAACGCACTGGAGTGACCCAGCTCTAGTCTGTCTGCTAGGGACCGGAACAAACCATTACAAGCCGAAAGGACGGAGACGTGTGGGACGTCCGAAGAACGCACTGGAGTGACCCAGCTCTAGTCTGTCTGCTCGGGACCGGAACAATCCATTATAAACCGAATGAACGGAGACGTGTGGGACGTCCGAAGAACGCACTGGAGTGTCCCAGGTCTAGTCTGTCTGCTCGGGACCGGAACAAACCATTACAAGCCGAAAGGACGGAGACGTGTGGGACGTCCGAAGAACGCACTGGAATGACCCAGCTCTAGTCTGTCTGCTCTGGACCGGAACAAACCATTATAAGCCGAAAGGACGGAGACGTGTGGGACGTCCGAAGAACGCACTGGAGTGACCCAGCTCTAGTCTGTCTGCTCGGGACCGGAACAAACCATTATAAACCGAATGAACGGAGACGTGTGGGACGTCCGAAGAACGCACTGGAGTGACCCAGCTCTAGTCTGTCTGCTCGGAACCGGAACAAACCATTACAAGCCGAAAGGACGGAGACGTGTGGGACGTCCGAAGAACGCACTGGAGTGACCCAGCTCTAGTCTGTCTGCTCGGGACCGGAACAATCCATTATAAACCGAATGAACGGAGACGTGTGGGACGTCCGAAGAACGCACTGGAGTGACCCAGCTCTAGTCTGTCTGCTCGGGACCGGAACAAACCATTACAAGCCGAAAGGACGGAGACGTGTGGGACGTCCGAAGAACGCACTGGAATGACCCAGCTCTAGTCTATCTGCTCGGGACCGGAACAAACCATTATAAGCCGAAAGGACGGAGACGTGTGGGACGTCCGAAGAACGCACTGGAATGACCCAGCTCTAGTCTATCTGCTCGGGACCGGAACAAACCATTATAAGCCGAAAGGACGGAGACGTGTGGGACGTCCGAAGAACGCACTGGAGTGACCCAGCTCTAGTCTGTCTGCTAGGGACCGGAACAAACCATTATAAACCGAAAGGACGGAGACGTGTGGCACGTCCGAAGAACGCACTGGTGTGACCCAGCTCTAGTCTGTCTGCTCGGGACCGGAACAAACCATTATAAACCGAATGAACGGAGACGTGTGGGACGTCCGAAGAACGCACTGGAGTGACCCAGCTCTAGTCTGTCTGCTCGGAACCGGAACAATCCATTATAAACCGAAAGGACGGAGACGTGTGGGACGTCCGAAGAACGCATTGGAGTGACCCAGCTCTAGTCTGTCTGCTCGGGACCGGAACAAACCATTATAAGCCGAAAGGACGGAGACGTGTGGGACGTCCGAAGAACGCACTGGAGTGACCCAGCTCTAGTCTGTCTGCTAGGGACCGGAACAAACCATTACAAGCCGAAAGGACGGAGACGTGTGGGACGTCCGAAGAACGCACTGGAGTGACCCAGCTGTAGTCTGTCTGCTCGGGACCGGAACAATCCATTATAAACCGAATGAACGGAGACGTGTGGGACGTCCGAAGAACGCACTGGAGTGACCCAGCTCTAGTCTGTCTGCTCGGGACCGGAACAAACCATTACAAGCCGAAAGGACGGAGACGTGTGGGACGTCCGAAGAACGCACTGGAATGACCCAGCTCTAGTCTGTCTGCTCGGGACCGGAACAAACCATTATAAGCCGAAAGGACGGAGACGTGTGGGACGTCCGAAGAACGCACTGGAGTGACCCAGCTCTAGTCTGTCTGTTCGGGACCGGAACAAACCATTATAAGCCGAAAGGACGGAGACGTGTGGGACGTCCGAAGAACGCACTGGAATGACCCAGCTCTAGTCTGTCTGCTCGGGACCGGAACAAACCATTACAAGCCGAAAGGACGGAGACGTGTGGGACGTCCGAAGAACGCATTGGAGTGACCCAGCTCTAGTCTGTCTGCTCGGGACCGGAACAAACCATTAAAAGCCGAAAGGACGGAGACGTGTGGGACGTCCGAAGAACGCATTGGAGTGACCCAGCTCTAGTCTGTCTGCTCGGGACCGGAACAAACCATTAAAAGCCGAAAGGACGGAGACGTGTGGGACGTCCGAAGAACGCATTGGAGTGACCCAGCTCTAGTCTGTCTGCTCGGGACCGGAACAAACCATTATAAGCCGAAAGGACGGAGACGTGTGGGACGTCCGAAGAACGCACTGGAGTGACCCAGCTCTAGTCTGTCTGCTCGGGACCGGAACAAACCATTATAAGCCGAAAGGACTGAGACGTGTGGGACGTCCGAAGAACGCACTGGAATGACCCAGCTCTAGTCTGTCTGCTCGGGACCGGAACAAACCATTACAAGCCGAAAGGACGGAGACGTGTGGGACGTCCGAAGAACGCATTGGAGTGACCCAGCTCTAGTCTGTCTGCTCGGGACCGGAACAAACCATTAAAAGCCGAAAGGACGGAGACGTGTGGGACGTCCGAAGAACGCATTGGAGTGACCCAGCTCTAGTCTGTCTGGTCGGGACCGGAACAAACCATTATAAACCGAAAGAACGGAGACGTGTGGGACGTCCGAAGAACGCACTGGTGTGACCCAGCTCTAGTCTGTCTGCTCGGGACCGGAACAAACCATTATAAACCGAATGAACGGAGACGTGTGGGACGTCCGAAGAACGCACTGGAGTGACCCAGCTCTAGTCTGTCTGCTCGGAACCGGAACAAACCATTACAAGCCGAAAGGACGGAGACGTGTGGGACGTCCGAAGAACGCACTGGAGTGACCCAGCTCTAGTCTGTCTGCTCGGGACCGGAACAATCCATTATAAACCGATTGAACGGAGACGTGTGGGACGTCCGAAGAACGCACTGGAGTGACCCAGCTCTAGTCTGTCTGCTCGGGACCGGAACAAACCATTACAAGCCGAAAGGACGGAGACGTGTGGGACGTCCGAAGAACGCACTGGAATGACCCAGCTCTAGTCTGTCTGCTCGGGACCGGAACAAACCATTACAAGCCGAAAGGACGGAGACGTGTGGGACGTCCGAAGAACGCACTGGAATGACCCAGCTCTAGTGTGTCTGCTCGGGACCGGAACAAACCATTATAAGCCGAAAGGACGGAGACGTGTGGGACGTCCGAAGAACGCACTGGAGTGACCCAGCTCTAGTCTGTCTGCTCGGGACCGGAACAATCCATTATAAGCCGAAAGGACGGAGACGTGTGGGACGTCCGAAGAACGCATTGGAGTGACCCAGCTCTAGTCTGTCTGCTCGGGACCGGAACAAACCATTACAAGCCGAAAGGACGGAGACGTGTGGGACGTCCGAAGAACGCATTGGAGTGACCCAGCTCTAGTCTGTCTGCTCGGGACCGGAACAAACCATTACAAGCCGAAAGGACGGAGACGTGTGGGACGTCCGAAGAACGCACTGGAATGACCCAGCTCTAGTGTGTCTGCTCGGGACCGGAACAAACCATTATAAGCCGAAAGGACGGAGACGTGTGGGACGTCCGAAGAACGCACTGGAGTGACCCAGCTCTAGTCTGTCTGCTAGGGACCGGAACAAACCATTATAAACCGAAAGGACGGAGACGTGTGGGACGTCCGAAGAACGCACTGGAGTGACCCAGCTCTAGTCTGTCTGCTCGGGACCGGAACAAACCATTATAAGCCGAAAGGACGGAGACGTGTGGGACGTCCGAAGAACGCACTGGAATGACCCAGCTCTAGTCTGTCTGCTCGGGACCGGAACAAACCATTACAAGCCGAAAGGACGGAGACGTGTGGGACGTCCGAAGAACGCATTGGAGTGACCCAGCTCTAGTCTGTCTGCTCGGGACCGGAACAAACCATGAAAAGCCGAAAGGACGGAGACGTGTGGGACGTCCGAAGAACGCATTGGAGTGACCCAGCTCTAGTCTGTCTGCTCGGGACCGGAACAAACCATTAAAAGCCGAAAGGACGGAGACGTGTGGGACGTCCGAAGAACGCATTGGAGTGACCCAGCTCTAGTCTGTCTGCTCGGGACCGGAACAAACCATTATAAGCCGAAAGGACGGAGACGTGTGGGACGTCCGAAGAACGCACTGGAGTGACCCAGCTCTTGTCTGTCTGCTCGGGACCGGAACAAACCATTATAAGCCGAAAGGACTGAGACGTGTGGGACGTCCGAAGAACGCACTGGAGTGACCCAGCTCTAGTCTGTCTGCTCGGAACCGGAACAAACCATTACAAGCCGAAAGGACGGAGACGTGTGGGACGTCCGAAGAACGCACTGGAGTGACCCAGCTCTAGTCTGTCTGCTCGAGACCGGAACAATCCATTATAAACCGAATGAACGGAGACGTGTGGGACGTCCGAAGAACGCACTGTAGTGACCCAGCTCTAGTCTGTCTGCTCGGGACCGGAACAAACCATTACAAGCCGAAAGGACGGAGACGTGTGGGACGTCCGAAGAACGCACTGGAATGACCCAGCTCTAGTCTATCTGCTCGGGACCGGAACAAACCATTATAAGCCGAAAGGACGGAGACGTGTGGGACGTCCGAAGAACGCACTGGAGTGACCCAGCTCTAGTCTGTCTGCTAGGGACCGGAACAAACCATTATAAACCGAAAGGACGGAGACGTGTGGGACGTCCGAAGAACGCACTGGTGTGACCCAGCTCTAGTCTGTCTGCTCTAGTCTGTTTGCTCGGGACCGGAACAAACCATTATAAACCGAATGAACGGAGACGTGTGGGACGTCCGAAGACCGCACTGGAGTGACCCAGCTCTAGTCTGTCTGCTCGGAACCGGAACAATCCATTATAAACCGAAAGGACGGAGACGTGTGGGACGTCCGAAGAACGCATTGGAGTGACCCAGCTCTAGTCTGTCTGCTCGGGACCGGAACAAACCATTATAAGCCGAAAGGACGGAGACGTGTGGGACGTCCGAAGAACGCACTGGAGTGACCCAGCTCTAGTCTGTCTGCTAGGGACCGGAACAAACCATTACAAGCCGAAAGGACGGAGACGTGTGGGACGTCCGAAGAACGCACTGGAGTGACCCAGCTCTAGTCTGTCTGCTCGGGACCGGAACAATCCATTATAAACCGAATGAACGGAGACGTGTGGGACGTCCGAAGAACGCACTGGAGTGTCCCAGGTCTAGTCTGTCTGCTCGGGACCGGAACAAACCATTACAAGCCGAAAGGACGGAGACGTGTGGGACGTCCGAAGAACGCACTGGAATGACCCAGCTCTAGTCTGTCTGCTCTGGACCGGAACAAACCATTATAAGCCGAAAGGACGGAGACGTGTGGGACGTCCGAAGAACGCACTGGAGTGACCCAGCTCTAGTCTGTCTGCTCGGGACCGGAACAAACCATTATAAACCGAATGAACGGAGACGTGTGGGACGTCCGAAGAACGCACTGGAGTGACCCAGCTCTAGTCTGTCTGCTCGGAACCGGAACAAACCATTACAAGCCGAAAGGACGGAGACGTGTGGGACGTCCGAAGAACGCACTGGAGTGACCCAGCTCTAGTCTGTCTGCTCGGGACCGGAACAATCCATTATAAACCGAATGAACGGAGACGTGTGGGACGTCCGAAGAACGCACTGGAGTGACCCAGCTCTAGTCTGTCTGCTCGGGACCGGAACAAACCATTACAAGCCGAAAGGACGGAGACGTGTGGGACGTCCGAAGAACGCACTGGAATGACCCAGCTCTAGTCTATCTGCTCGGGACCGGAACAAACCATTATAAGCCGAAAGGACGGAGACGTGTGGGACGTCCGAAGAACGCACTGGAATGACCCAGCTCTAGTCTATCTGCTCGGGACCGGAACAAACCATTATAAGCCGAAAGGACGGAGACGTGTGGGACGTCCGAAGAACGCACTGGAGTGACCCAGCTCTAGTCTGTCTGCTAGGGACCGGAACAAACCATTATAAACCGAAAGGACGGAGACGTGTGGCACGTCCGAAGAACGCACTGGTGTGACCCAGCTCTAGTCTGTCTGCTCGGGACCGGAACAAACCATTATAAACCGAATGAACGGAGACGTGTGGGACGTCCGAAGAACGCACTGGAGTGACCCAGCTCTAGTCTGTCTGCTCGGAACCGGAACAATCCATTATAAACCGAAAGGACGGAGACGTGTGGGACGTCCGAAGAACGCATTGGAGTGACCCAGCTCTAGTCTGTCTGCTCGGGACCGGAACAAACCATTATAAGCCGAAAGGACGGAGACGTGTGGGACGTCCGAAGAACGCACTGGAGTGACCCAGCTCTAGTCTGTCTGCTAGGGACCGGAACAAACCATTACAAGCCGAAAGGACGGAGACGTGTGGGACGTCCGAAGAACGCACTGGAGTGACCCAGCTGTAGTCTGTCTGCTCGGGACCGGAACAATCCATTATAAACCGAATGAACGGAGACGTGTGGGACGTCCGAAGAACGCACTGGAGTGACCCAGCTCTAGTCTGTCTGCTCGGGACCGGAACAAACCATTACAAGCCGAAAGGACGGAGACGTGTGGGACGTCCGAAGAACGCACTGGAATGACCCAGCTCTAGTCTGTCTGCTCGGGACCGGAACAAACCATTATAAGCCGAAAGGACGGAGACGTGTGGGACGTCCGAAGAACGCACTGGAGTGACCCAGCTCTAGTCTGTCTGTTCGGGACCGGAACAAACCATTATAAGCCGAAAGGACGGAGACGTGTGGGACGTCCGAAGAACGCACTGGAATGACCCAGCTCTAGTCTGTCTGCTCGGGACCGGAACAAACCATTACAAGCCGAAAGGACGGAGACGTGTGGGACGTCCGAAGAACGCATTGGAGTGACCCAGCTCTAGTCTGTCTGCTCGGGACCGGAACAAACCATTAAA
Organism: Magicicada septendecula; assembly: GCA_034769895.1. Taxonomy (NCBI): domain Eukaryota; kingdom Metazoa; phylum Arthropoda; class Insecta; order Hemiptera; family Cicadidae; genus Magicicada; species Magicicada septendecula. Next base: position 452,118,710 of record CM068374.1, read on the forward strand.
AGCCGAAAGGACGGAGACGTGTGGGACGTCCGAAGAACGCATTGGAGTGACCCAGCTCTAGTCTGTCTGCTCGGGACCGGAACAAACCATTAAAAGCCGAAAGGACGGAGACGTGTGGGACGTCCGAAGAACGCATTGGAGTGACCCAGCTCTAGTCTGTCTGCTCGGGACCGGAACAAACCATTATAAGCCGAAAGGACGGAGACGTGTGGGACGTCCGAAGAACGCACTGGAGTGACCCAGCTCTAGTCTGTCTGCTCGGGACCGGAACAAACCATTATAAGCCGAAAGGACTGAGACGTGTGGGACGTCCGAAGAACGCACTGGAATGACCCAGCTCTAGTCTGTCTGCTCGGGACCGGAACAAACCATTACAAGCCGAAAGGACGGAGACGTGTGGGACGTCCGAAGAACGCATTGGAGTGACCCAGCTCTAGTCTGTCTGCTCGGGACCGGAACAAACCATTAAAAGCCGAAAGGACGGAGACGTGTGGGACGTCCGAAGAACGCATTGGAGTGACCCAGCTCTAGTCTGTCTGGTCGGGACCGGAACAAACCATTATAAACCGAAAGAACGGAGACGTGTGGGACGTCCGAAGAACGCACTGGTGTGACCCAGCTCTAGTCTGTCTGCTCGGGACCGGAACAAACCATTATAAACCGAATGAACGGAGACGTGTGGGACGTCCGAAGAACGCACTGGAGTGACCCAGCTCTAGTCTGTCTGCTCGGAACCGGAACAAACCATTACAAGCCGAAAGGACGGAGACGTGTGGGACGTCCGAAGAACGCACTGGAGTGACCCAGCTCTAGTCTGTCTGCTCGGGACCGGAACAATCCATTATAAACCGATTGAACGGAGACGTGTGGGACGTCCGAAGAACGCACTGGAGTGACCCAGCTCTAGTCTGTCTGCTCGGGACCGGAACAAACCATTACAAGCCGAAAGGACGGAGACGTGTGGGACGTCCGAAGAACGCACTGGAATGACCCAGCTCTAGTCTGTCTGCTCGGGACCGGAACAAACCATTACAAGCCGAAAGGACGGAGACGTGTGGGACGTCCGAAGAACGCACTGGAATGACCCAGCTCTAGTGTGTCTGCTCGGGACCGGAACAAACCATTATAAGCCGAAAGGACGGAGACGTGTGGGACGTCCGAAGAACGCACTGGAGTGACCCAGCTCTAGTCTGTCTGCTCGGGACCGGAACAATCCATTATAAGCCGAAAGGACGGAGACGTGTGGGACGTCCGAAGAACGCATTGGAGTGACCCAGCTCTAGTCTGTCTGCTCGGGACCGGAACAAACCATTACAAGCCGAAAGGACGGAGACGTGTGGGACGTCCGAAGAACGCATTGGAGTGACCCAGCTCTAGTCTGTCTGCTCGGGACCGGAACAAACCATTACAAGCCGAAAGGACGGAGACGTGTGGGACGTCCGAAGAACGCACTGGAATGACCCAGCTCTAGTGTGTCTGCTCGGGACCGGAACAAACCATTATAAGCCGAAAGGACGGAGACGTGTGGGACGTCCGAAGAACGCACTGGAATGACCCAGCTCTAGTCTATCTGCTCGGGACCGGAACAAACCATTATAAGCCGAAAGGACGGAGACGTGTGGGACGTCCGAAGAACGCACTGGAGTGACCCAGCTCTAGTCTGTCTGCTAGGGACCGGAACAAACCATTATAAACCGAAAGGACGGAGACGTGTGGGACGTCCGAAGAACGCACTGGTGTGACCCAGCTCTAGTCTGTCTGCTCGGGACCGGAACAAACCATTATAAACCGAATGAACGGAGACGTGTGGGACGTCCGAAGAACGCACTGGAGTGACCCAGCTCTAGTCTGTCTGCTCGGAACCGGAACAATCCATTATAAACCGAAAGGACGGAGACGTGTGGGACGTCCGAAGAACGCATTGGAGTGACCCAGCTCTAGTCTGTCTGCTCGGGACCGGAACAAACCATTATAAGCCGAAAGGACGGAGACGTGTGGGACGTCCGAAGAACGCACTGGAGTGACCCAGCTCTAGTCTGTCTGCTAGGGACCGGAACAAACCATTACAAGCCGAAAGGACGGAGACGTGTGGGACGTCCGAAGAACGCACTGGAGTGACCCAGCTCTAGTCTGTCTGCTCGGGACCGGAACAATCCATTATAAACCGAATGAACGGAGACGTGTGGGACGTCCGAAGAACGCACTGGAGTGACCCAGCTCTAGTCTGTCTGCTCGGGACCGGAACAATCCATTATAAACCGAATGAACGGAGACGTGTGGGACGTCCGAAGAACGCACTGGAGTGACCCAGCTCTAGTCTGTCTGCTCGGGACCGGAACAAACCATTACAAGCCGAAAGGACGGAGACGTGTGGGACGTCCGAAGAACGCACTGGAATGACCCAGCTCTAGTCTGTCTGCTCGGGACCGGAACAAACCATTATAAGCCGAAAGGACGGAGACGTGTGGGACGTCCGAAGAACGCACTGGAGTGACCCAGCTCTAGTCTGTCTGCTCGGGACCGGAACAAACCATTATAAGCCGAAAGGACGGAGACGTGTGGGACGTCCGAAGAACGCACTGGAGTGACCCAGCTCTAGTCTGTCTGCTCGGGACCGGAACAAACCATTAAAAGCCGAAAGGACGGAGACGTGTGGGACGTCCGAAGAACGCATTGGAGTGACCCAGCTCTAGTCTGTCTGCTCGGGACCGGAACAAACCATTAAAAGCCGAAAGGACGGAGACGTGTGGGACGTCCGAAGAACGCATTGGAGTGACCCAGCTCTAGTCTGTCTGCTCGGGACCGGAACAAACCATTATAAGCCGAAAGGACGGAGACGTGTGGGACGTCCGAAGAACGCACTGGAGTGACCCAGCTCTAGTCTGTCTGCTCGGGACCGGAACAAACCATTATAAGCCGAAAGGACTGAGACGTGTGGGACGTCCGAAGAACGCACTGGAATGACCCAGCTCTAGTCTGTCTGCTCGGGACCGGAACAAACCATTACAAGCCGAAAGGACGGAGACGTGTGGGACGTCCGAAGAACGCATTGGAGTGACCCAGCTCTAGTCTGTCTGCTCGGGACCGGAACAAACCATTAAAAGCCGAAAGGACGGAGACGTGTGGGACGTCCGAAGAACGCATTGGAGTGACCCAGCTCTAGTCTGTCTGGTCGGGACCGGAACAAACCATTATAAACCGAAAGAACGGAGACGTGTGGGACGTCCGAAGAACGCACTGGTGTGACCCAGCTCTAGTCTGTCTGCTCGGGACCGGAACAAACCATTATAAACCGAATGAACGGAGACGTGTGGGACGTCCGAAGAACGCACTGGAGTGACCCAGCTCTAGTCTGTCTGCTCGGAACCGGAACAAACCATTACAAGCCGAAAGGACGGAGACGTGTGGGACGTCCGAAGAACGCACTGGAGTGACCCAGCTCTAGTCTGTCTGCTCGGGACCGGAACAATCCATTATAAACCGATTGAACGGAGACGTGTGGGACGTCCGAAGAACGCACTGGAGTGACCCAGCTCTAGTCTGTCTGCTCGGGACCGGAACAAACCATTACAAGCCGAAAGGACGGAGACGTGTGGGACGTCCGAAGAACGCACTGGAATGACCCAGCTCTAGTCTGTCTGCTCGGGACCGGAACAAACCATTACAAGCCGAAAGGACGGAGACGTGTGGGACGTCCGAAGAACGCACTGGAATGACCCAGCTCTAGTGTGTCTGCTCGGGACCGGAACAAACCATTATAAGCCGAAAGGACGGAGACGTGTGGGACGTCCGAAGAACGCACTGGAGTGACCCAGCTCTAGTCTGTCTGCTCGGGACCGGAACAAACCATTATAAGCCGAAAGGACGGAGACGTGTGGGACGTCCGAAGAACGCATTGGAGTGACCCAGCTCTAGTCTGTCTGCTCGGGACCGGAACAAACCATTACAAGCCGAAAGGACGGAGACGTGTGGGACGTCCGAAGAACGCATTGGAGTGACCCAGCTCTAGTCTGTCTGCTCGGGACCGGAACAAACCATTACAAGCCGAAAGGACGGAGACGTGTGGGACGTCCGAAGAACGCACTGGAATGACCCAGCTCTAGTGTGTCTGCTCGGGACCGGAACAAACCATTATAAGCCGAAAGGACGGAGACGTGTGGGACGTCCGAAGAACGCACTGGAGTGACCCAGCTCTAGTCTGTCTGCTCGGGACCGGAACAAACCATTACAAGCCGAAAGGACGGAGACGTGTGGGACGTCCGAAGAACGCACTGGAGTGACCCAGCTGTAGTCTGTCTGCTCGGGACCGGAACAAACCATTACAAGCCGAAAGGACGGAGACGTGTGGGACGTCCGAAGAACGCATTGGAGTGACCCAGCTCTAGTCTGTCTGCTCGGGACCGGAACAAACCATTTTGGTTAGAAGACGATGATGATGGTTATTATTACACGACGATTCGACATCTATAGAATCAGAGGTCGTCATCAGGTGAACAATAAATTAATACAAAGAAAAATCTATCACTAACAAATCCAAACTCCAAATAACGTCAAAACTGCAATCTTTAGTTATACAAATATAGTGGTAAAATAATAATAATACAGTAATAAAACATTGATTCTATAGAGGTCGATACGTCGTGTTTATTATTTTTAACTTACGTTGTCCAATGTCCGAAATCTTATAATTTGTAATGAGTATATTGCGCCATCGATTAATAAAAATTTTTTAGAATCGATGATGATGATGACTGTACGTAATACTACTGTATTAACACTCTACTATAGAACTGTTCTGTACTCATATTCTTTGATAATGAGAAACGGGAAACGTGTAAATGACATGTTTAGCTGATTCTTGTCGATGTCGACACTACTTATTGGTAACAATTTTATACTCTTGGATAGGTATAACTTGCATCGTGTAAGCTGTGCTGACAGTCATCTTTCCGAGAGTTGGGGAGCTCTCGTATGCAGCACGCGAGATCAGACTTGCTTGAGACCTACCTTCTACAGTGGTTGCGTCGTTCTGTAACACTGTACTTGTGTGTTATATTTGAAGTATCTACCGGGCTGTTTGGCCGTGGTCCAGGGTTTACAAACAAACCAGCCTTCACCACAGTACTGTGGGCCTGACGTTTGACATCCCGCGTTGGGTAGACTCTTATTCCACTGAAGATGGCAGCCAGTGGTGCTGCTGAAACGTCAGCCTTCACCACAGTACTGTGGGCCTGACGTTTGACATCCCGCGTTGGGTAGACTCTTATTCCACTGAAGATGGCAGCCAGTGGTGCTGCTGAAACGCCAGCCTTCACCACAGTACTGTGGGCCTGACGTTTGACATCCCGCGTTGGGTAGACTCTTATTCCACTGAAGATGGCAGCCAGTGGTGCTGCTGAAACGCCAGCCTTCACCACAGTACTGTGGGCCTGACGTTTGACATCCCGCGTTGGGTAGACTCTTATTCCACTGAAGATGGCAGCCAGTGGTGCTGCTGAAACGTCAGCTTTCACCACAGTACTGTGGGCCTGACGTTTGACATCCCGCGTTGGGTAGACTCTTATTCCACTGAAGATGGCAGCCAGTGGTGCTGCTGAAACGTCAGCCTTCACCACAGTACTGTGGGCCTGACGTTTGACATCCCGCGTTGGGTAGACTCTTATTCCACTGAAGATGGCAGCCAGTGGTGCTGCTGAAACGTCAGCTTTCACCACAGTACTGTGGGCTTGACGTTTGACATCCCGCGTTGGGTAGACTCTTATTCCACTGAAGATGGCAGCCAGTGGTGCTGCTGAAACGCCAGCCTTCACCACAGTACTGTGGGCCTGACGTTTGACATCCCGCGTTGGGTAGACTCTTATTCCACTGAAGATGGCAGCCAGTGGTGCTGCTGAAACGCCAGCCTTCACCACAGTACTGTGGGCCTGACGTTTGACATCCCGCGTTGGCTAGACTCTTATTCCACTGAAGATGGCAGCCAGTGGTGCTGCTGAAACGTCAGCTTTCACCACAGTACTGTGGGCCTGACGTTTGACATCCCGCGTTGGGTAGACTCTTATTCCTCTGAAGATGGCAGCCAGTGGTGCTGCTGAAACGTCAGCTTTCACCACAGTACTGTGGGCCTGACGTTTGACATCCCGCGTTGGGTAGACTCTTATTCCTCTGAAGATGGCAGCCAGTGGTGCTGCTGAAACGTCAGCCTTCACCACAGTACTGTGGGCCTGACGTTTGACATCCCGCGTTGGCTAGACTCTTATTCCTCTGAAGAATGCAGCCAGTGGTGCTGCTGAAACGCCAGCCTTCACCACAGTACTGTGGGCCTGACGTTTGACATCCCGCGTTGGGTAGACTCTTATTCCTCTGAAGATGGCAGCCAGTGGTGCTGCTGAAACGTCAGCCTTCACCACAGTACTGTGGGCCTGACGTTTGACATCCCGCGTTGGGTAGACTCTTATTCCACTGAAGATGGCAGCCAGTGGTGCTGCTGAAACGTCAGCCTTCACCACAGTACTGTGGGCCTGACGTTTGACATCCCGCGTTGGGTAGACTCTTATTCCACTGAAGATGGCAGCCAGTGGTGCTGCTGAAACGCCAGCCTTCACCACAGTACTGTGGGCCTGACGTTTGACATCCCGCGTTGGGTAGACTCTTATTCCACTGAAGATGGCAGCCAGTGGTGCTGCTGAAACGCCAGCCTTCACCACAGTACTGTGGGCCTGACGTTTGACATCCCGCGTTGGGTAGACTCTTATTCCACTGAAGATGGCAGCCATTGGTGCTGTTGAGACGTCAGCCTTCACCACAGTACTGTGGGCCTGACGTTTGACATCCCGCGTTGGGTAGACTCTTATTCCTCTGAAGATGGCAGCCAGTGGTGCTCCTGAAACATTTGGTTTGTCTGTAAACCCTTGATCACGGCCAAACAGCCCGGTAGAGACTTCTAGTACAAGTGACACCGGCCGTGAAAGCCTTAGAACAATATTACTATTTGTGTGTATTCGATGTTCTTTGCGTAGGCCATATCACTATCTTGGCCTTGATCACTAGTTTCGTTAATGACTGCTTGTACATCTGTTGGAGCCTTCACTCGACTGAACGCCGGGCTAAGGCATATAGATTCCAGTTTTCCTAAAGGTCTGACCTTGGGATTTATTTGTAGTCCTAGCAAATGCTAGTTTCAATAGGAACTGCAGCCTTGACATACAGAATGCCATCTTGGGTCGGTTGATATCACCTTTATTTCTTTGGCATGAAAACGATATTGCCTCTTTGAAGTCCTGTAAGAACTTCCAGGTCTATTGCGTTTTCCATTAATCCACGTACCACCATGCGGTCATCATTAATTAAATACCTGCACCCTACTTCATATTTCTAATGAGCAGCACTGCAATAGCGCCAACTTTGAAGATGAGTTTATGAAATGGCATTCCGGTAGGTCTAATGGAATTCAGGTACTCTAATGGGATATTCAATTTTTCCGCTGGATCATTTGTTATGACTGAATGTACACTCCAGTACTCTTTCAAATCCCGTGAAAGTAAATACAACATCCCCTGGTTGATCAGGTTGTAGTTGTTAAAGGAGTACACTCGCCGTAATTCTGCCAGTTTACCCATTCACTGGCGCAACACGAGCGCGTCCTTTACGACACTGTTGTTTAGCAACAGAAACAGTGCTGCAGCTCGCCAGTCTTCCGTCGTCGTCCGCACAATCCAGCTGTCCATTGTGCACTGAAAGTTCTCAGCGAAACTGACTCTCTATCTAAACATTCTTCGGAGAATCTCGGACATTCCTTGATAGCGACTTTCCGGTATCACTCTTGTAAAATCTCCTGGGAGTCGCACTTGAGAGACTCGATCTCTCAGAGAGTATAAAACTCTCTCGCATCTAAACACGCTTTTAAATATTAACTGACTGCAGTGCCGCGTAATGAAAATTCTGCGCCGAGGTAAACCTGAATTTGGCGCCTCTTTCGAAAAAATTGAAATGTGGAGATGTTGTAAGCGTAATACTTCCGGTTGATATATTCAGTGAAAAACAGACATTAAAGAAATGTTATCTACAGGAAGTGGCATACAGTAAAATATAACAATTAAACAATGAAAAAACGACTCAATCAATACTGATCGAACTATTTAAATCAGAGTTTTTGGTAACAGTTATTGAACTCGGACACACGAAAAACTAGAAATGATTGATAGTTTGTATGTGCAAATGAACTGAATTATTCGTGATGAAACGCCTACTCGGAATATCAGAAAACAAATACTCCGAAAAAGAAAACAGAATAGTTGGTTTTAAATAGTGAGCAAAATTTAGGTTTTGATTAACGATGGAGTACACATCAAGTATAATCAAGTCGAAAAAGTAGATGTTTTAGTAAAATCTCTTTTAACACAACTGATATTATTTTTTTTTACATACACAGTTCCTTTGTTTTTACATCTGTCTCTTTTAGATGGTGGATATTGACGTTTAAATTTTGTAGCCAGTGTCATGGCAAGGTATACCCCCAGTACACATCGACAAGAAGGGAGTGGGAAAAACTGAAGTAAAATATTGAAACCATCAAAGTACAAAAGTAATGTAATACATTGAAAAACTAATGCATGGTATCGAACAACTTCCTAAGAGACGGTGTTCGATAGAATCGATAAAAAATTACTTACTAAAATGATTTAGGCATACGATGGCGAAAGAGAATTTTTCAGTGGAAACCACGGGGGAAAAAGGCGGTAGTCTCACGGGATATGTAAGAATAGTTGCGGATGACTACAAGAAGATGTTTCTTTGACCAGAGACGCTTGGCGAAGGACGGGAATTTGGCATTACGTTGTTAAAAGTTGGTTATACGTATCATCGTTAGCTGATCGTGCCATAACACAGTTAGGCTCAAAAACTAGGAGAATCGCGGACATTAAATCACTCCTAAAAAAAAAAGAAAAACCCTGCTCAATCGATATGTTAGTAGCATGTCATTCGTAATAAAGTAATTGTATAGTTGAAAAAAATAATACTACATTATTCCAAAATGACTTTCATATGAAAACAATTTTTCGTTTATAAAAGACATTTGATTTAAAAAATATATAAATATACAATATGCTGCTGTACTATTTTTTTATTTTTTATCGGCCGTCTAAGGACCACATGCCAATTTCAATTCTTTGTTCTTTTCTTTTCTCCAATATTCTTTCATCTTTTCACTGTCTCTTCTTCCTGTCTTCAGTCCACTTAGAACCTGCGTTTTTCTCTCTCCTACCCTGGACTCCTTCCATTTTTAACACTTTTGCCCGAAAAACTTCTCTTTCAATTGCTTCTTCTGCGTTTATATTATTTTTTTCTAAATCATTTTGGACTTCTTTAATCCAACTTGATGTTCACCTCTCCTCCTCCACAGATATTTGAAGATCTGCTTTGTTAACCTATGTCATCCATTCTTTATAAATGTCCGAAAAACAATAGTCTTCTTTTTCTCATTGCTGCTGTTCTTTATTATAAGATGCCATTTTTTTAACGGAAACGATATTCGAATTAAATAAGAAACACTTGTAAAGAAAAAAATAAACATTAATCTTGAATGAGAAAATGAAAATGCACAAAATTTTTTTTCAAGTGACCGTCCATACTTCCTTGTTTTCGTCTCTGTTATGAAGATATTTCTTTGCTTCTGAAGTAGACTGTAAGTGTAAAAATTACTGCATTAAAAATTTTTGAAATTAAATTTTGTAAAAATGATTTCACGAATCCGTTTTACAAAACGTTTGTCTTTTATTCTTTCGGCGTTGACATTCAGAAGCGGAATAGCAACTCTGTTTTCGGCGAGTTTTAATAATTTGCTATATAATTTCGTGGAAACGCAAAAAAGTGTTTGTACACTTCATGTGTTAAAGTGTTATTTTCCACGCTTTTTTAGATTAAAGATTTCACACACACAGTAAATTGCACCACTGACTAAATAATTTAGATCCGCCAATGAGTACAAAAGAAAGCTTGTGTCAACTTTTCAGCAATTCACTTCGTGACCAACAGAAAAGACATTCGCTAAAATATTTCAAATTCTTCAGTGTAGGTAACCACGAGTTAATGAAACTGAAACTGACGCTACTTTAACAAACAAGTAAAAAATCGAAACCTAATAATCACGAATGACAATTACCATGTATTTATTCTTCATATTATTTGAATTAGCAGCCATCCTTACTATTTCTTTTATGAAATTGCTAAACTGCTACAATTTTTGTTCAGACAAAGCTTTTCGTCATCTCTGACATCATCAGGTCTTGAACAACAGGTACACGTCTCACGTTGTTCAAGACCTGATGATGTCAGAGATGACGAAAAGCTTTGTCTGAACAAAAATTGTAGCAGTTTAGCAATTTCATAAAAGAAATAATTACCATGTAATTCATGGCTAATCCACATTCTTAAACATACATCAATGTAGCTAGCTAACATGCTTTCCAAAATCAGAGTTGTTTTTTTTAATACGGACTTTGGACAAGAAGACATGGCCGGAAAAAACCTGGACGGATGGCAGATGTACAGACGGACAATAAAATCGTGTACTCGGCCGAGACCGTCTGTATCTGCATCAGAGTCCTGTTTCCGTCTCGCGTTTCAGCGGATATGAACAGTAACTTACCAAGGACAATGGAGAAGAGATTGCGTTTGTCGGTGCATACCGGACATCAGTGATGACGAATCAGTCGTTAGTAGACGTGCGATTATTGCCACAACGTTTCTGTTCCGTATCGGTTTTTATTGGGTTTTTTTTAGTCGCTTTCAATTTTTATTAGCATATGATTGTTTTAGTATGTGAACTGTTGTTACCGTTGACCTTCGCCTTTATGATTTTTGCTCTATACTTACGGTGACCATACGTCCCGGTTTTTCCGGGACAGTCTCAGATTTCGGACCTAGGTCCCGGTGTCCCGAAAAATCGGTACTCCCGGATTTAGACTTTAAAATATTTTATCGTTTTAAAGTAAAAATTGCGCTTAATTTATGCAAACATACAGTAGTAGCCGGTGATACATGGTCTGCTGAAGTTCACTTCTTATTTTGAAAATAATGGATATTATTATTATTGGGTCCTTCAGTCATTCGACTGGTTTATACCCTCCCCGCATATACCCGTGGTGCGTGTGTTACGGAGTCTATCACAGGTATGTGGGACCTACAGTTTAACGCCGGATCCGAACGGCATAGTTGGGGAGGGTTTATACTAGGCAGGATACGTCTCGCTGGTTTGCCATCACCTTGCGAGGGGGAACGGTCGTATCTAAATCAGATGACCCCGACGGGAATAATGGATATAAATGAATGAAATAGCACTAATGCTATAAATAATATATTTATAGCACCAGTGTACCTGAACTTCCATACCAAATTTCAAATCACTTTGTTAATAATTAACACCAAATGTAACCTCCACTATATAGTCTATATTTTCAACATTGTTTCGAGAAATGCCTCATACCTCCTCCCTAACCTAACCTACGTCCCCCCTGCCCCCAACCACAACTGGTACCATATAGCCTATCCCGGATTGGAACTGAGAAAATATGGTCACCGTAACTATACTGTTCCTGTAAAATTTTATATCCGAAAAACCTAACAAATCGATAATTCTAAATACCTGTGGTTCTAATTGGTCGGTATTATCGATTCTACTGCAGTCTATTCGTAGTCATTTCTACAATGAACAGTATTGATCCAATCAAAGTAGACTAAATTTATGTATAGGAGTTTGTCTTTGGTACTCTGAACTCTGAATTTATAACTGAATGTTGAATGTTAGATTTCGGCTGTAAAAATATGTTTACACCAACCGATTCAGATTTTTAATATGTTAATTCCAATTGTTCGTCTTTTCTCTTGAACAACAACCGACTCTTAGACCAGCGTTTCCCGCGGCATACTACAAATAAATGGTTAAGATACCTTAGCAATTAGCCTACATATGAGAAAACTATTACACTATGAAAGTGTAAATATCATTAACGGTTGAGATCAGTTGAGGAGGAAGGGTGATTATCTGCGTAGTTCAGTTTCTTTATAAGAATAAAGACCTCATTTTTATAGATAAAGTGACTCGAAAATAACATTATATTAAACGACTACCCCATAATAACAAAAATATCTATATATAGTGAAAATAGTTTGACGGTGGGTGATTTTTTTTGTATAGAAATTATCGAACCGAATTGAAGTAAATTAATTTAAATATAAATCTTAGAACATGGAAGTCGTGTATGGTTCTCCATACCGATTTTTAAAGAAAGGATAAAAAAAATTATAACAATATCTCGAATTATCAGGTTCGTATTTATTTTATCGTCTTAAAGACAGCAGCTTATATGTAGATTCTGTTTATTACCTGTGACGTCTGTAGACGCAAACCGGATGTGCATTACTGTCAACATGTATCCAGGAAGTAATTACCCACGGTCTTTGTTCGCGATGATATTTTTAGGAATACATTATACCTGTCACCCCCGCCCCCCATGCCATTGCGTACTTACGTGTGGTAACCTTTGGAACTTGTTTGACCACATATACTGTACAAAGGATTTAAAATTTTTAGTTTGACCGAACGCCCCTAGCGATCCTTCAGTTGATTCACACGGGGTTGCAAAAGAGCATTTATTATTTAGTTTGCGGTGTGTAAGAGAGTGTACGCGTTGGTCTTAGGCTCAGGACGCTGTGATTAGGTGACGGCTGCGTTCATCTAGGTGTTGGAGTTCATCGTTTTTATTTTGAAAGGAAGGTTAGTATAATTAGTAGAAGATATTGTTTAGTAAGTTTTGTTGTATTCTATACATAAATAGTGATATCATCAACTGTCGCTTCCATCCTTTTTTACATCCATGTTCTATAAGGAAATGGAAGTATGGTGATGGCGAAAAAAATCTTGTTCGAGATAAGGGCTGATTCTGACTGTACTACCCTCAAAAGATGAAGAAAAGTCATTGTCCGAAAAGTGTCTGTGTGTAGAATTTTTTCTATGGCGAACGTTAACTGCCTCAAATTCAAACAGAATCAAATAATTTTTTGCATATGTGCCCGAGTTGTAGAGGACTCAAGTCCTATTGATTTTGGTGAAGATCGGTTAAGGAGAAAGGATAGTTTACCTACAACGTTTTATTTTTTAACAAGAGTAAAGTAACAAGAGTTTAATTTTGATAAACAAAGTATCCTGAAAAGAAGGTCATAATAATCCACTATAGGCAGGTAGATGAAATATCTAGAAATGAAAAGGTTAGTTGAAGGGGGAGGGGATAATTTTTTATATGCGTTATCGGCAACAAAGAAGTAATTTGTCGTTAAAATTCCTTCCCGGGCTGTTTGGCCGTGCTCCAATGTTTCCTGCAAAACCAGTCGTTTCGGCAGTGCCGTCGACTGCTATCATTAGTGAAAATCGAATGCGCTAACGTGAGGTGGTATATGTTAGTGACCACAGTACTGTGGTTAAGGCTGAAGAAAGAAGTAGTTTCTATGGAAATGATTTTAAACATAAATCGTAGAACATGGGAGTCATGTATGGTTCTCCATACCGATGTTATTTCGTCGTAACCACTGCCAGGTTTAAACATTGTGGTTGTTCCGACTACAAAGGACTTTGCACTGTTTCTGTGGTCTGTCCATATTTTGTCTGCTGTAAGTAATTACCATTTTTCTTTTACGGTATCAGCGCGATACCGTCGTACGCTCTCGACATTACTTAACGCGCTTCACCGATATCTGTAAACGAGGTTTAAGGGGCAATTAAAGTTCCACGAAAAGTTTTGAAATAAATGTTTTTGGTCGTCGTTTTGAAACCGCGAGAGATATTGACAAGAATTTTTCACCCAAAGCCTTTATTTTCAAAGCTCTTTTAAAACAATATGTATCACATGCTTCATGTTATATGGCAAATTTTGACAACCGTGTACGTAAAAAAAATTTCGTGTTTCTTGTTATGCGGTTTAGTGGGAAATAATTTTGTTCTATGATCAGCAAACTAAGGGCGCTGATTTAAAGGTTTTAGCTCCCTAAGCTGATGAATTTTCTGCGCCCCCCACCATTCCACCTTCCAAACCTCTCAGACAACGAGTAGTCTATTACGACTTACTCTATATTGTAGGCTACTTATTATTTAGGCACATGCGAGTTGTATAAACAAGAAATTCGTCTTTTCCCATTTTAATCACGTTTTGTTTATTACAATAAAATGAGCACGTTGACAAATTATAAGTAACGAGAATATTACGAAAGTCCCAAACTTTACTCAACCTTTACACGTAGTAAATCAAAACGCTAAGAACAAAAGTTTTTTCAACTAATTTTCAGTCCATTATTAATTGCTGAAATTTTTTGTATTCAAAGTTTTCTGGCTTTGCAGTTGCAAATCGATGAACTATTTCATTAAAAGAAACGCTTTCCAGAAAAACATTTTCAACGAATAGGCCTAAAAGTGCCAGGGATTTCATTGTTTCTTGGCCCAAGATGGACCTTAAACAGTTTTTAAACGATCTTTCTCCGCTACAGTTTGTGATTCCCATGCTAAAAAAAATTCGCAAGGGTACTTCAATGTTCGGGAATAATTGCACAGTACATGACTTTAAGAACTTTAAAAAGTCTATATCACAGTGCTTCTTTTTCTTTTGCTTTGTTTCTTAGTTTCGGTTTCTTCTGTTTCTGTTTCGTTCTTTCAAAAATGTTTTTAAATGAATTTAATTTTATGTAATTAAAATTAATTCTTTTCAAGAACAACATAAAATCAAATAATGCAACTGAATGGATTACACATTCATAATATATTTTTTTATGTGAGCCTCCTGTAATTATTCAAACAATAATAAGAAGGCCCCAATACGATCGCTTGCCTTATCAAAAGATTCCGAACAAAACCCAAAAGCCCTTGGTGTCGCCACCACATTTTGATAGGCGGACTGTGGAAGCCGCAACACTGTCCCCCGAGAAAACAACTTAAAGGCAACAAATTTTCTTTTTATAGAGAGTTATCCAGGTTCGTGAGTCGAACTCGTTGAGCACAGGTTAGGTTAAGACGATGTGATGTTAAAAATAACTTAACTCAAAGACATTGTTATTCTAATAAATTCATTTAATGATATTACTTGAACTGTACGTATTTGTTGACCATTGTTGGCCCAGTACCGCATCTATAATACAGCTGTATTACCAATCGTCAATACCAACAATTTGATTTTACGTATTGTTATATATGTTACTGGCAAAGTATGTAATCCAGGCATTTTATAGAATACCTAGGCATTTCATACAGTGCCTGGAGTTTTTTGGCAAAGTATAGAATGGAACACTTTTCAAATGTTTTTTATACTTTTCCAGGTATTCTGTACATTGCCTAGGCATTCTATATAATGCCAGTGATTCTTTAGGCAGAGTGTAAAATAAGCGTACTACGTTCAAAATGAAAACATTTTATTACAAAATCACACATAATTGTTTGATTTTACACAGAGGAGGCCTTTGTATGACATTTCGAGATTATCTATTCTCTACTTATGTTCAGATACTATTTTATTAAAATTATACTGTATAAGAATTTTTTTTAACCAATCTGGATAAAATACATTAGATATTATTTTAATAACCATTTTAACATAGATTAGTTATTATTGGTGTTTATTAATTCTAAATATATGGAATATACTCTACTTATTACAAGAGAGAGAGCTGTGACATTTTGAAGTACACTTTCTTTCATTTTTTACACAGTTACATTTTTTTTTTGACATTTAGTCTTGCACACACATTTTACGAACCCTTGTTCGGATCCTGATGATTGGGCAGTAGTGGCAGAACGAAGTGCGGTTTCTTGTTCAGGAACATCTTCAACCCCCATTAGTGGTCTTGGGCATACAGTGAACTATGTACATCTGCTTTAACAATCCGTTAGTGGTTCCCAGTTTGTAAAATCCGTCTTCTGTCACACTCACGACGATTGCTAGGATGTTTCGAAGATCTCGCCGCCCCTTGTATACTGCAGGAATTGGAACACGAACAGACGCGCCCACAAGAGCTGGACGAAATTTTTTGTGAGAATCAGATTTCATCTTCTTTGCCTGAAGTTCTAGAAATGATTTTGACCTTTTCCTTTCTTCAGTTTGCATTCAGCACGTGGTTGCGACATCTCGAACGTTACTGAAGGTCAGCGGAGGTAGGGGCGCGTACAGTGGTACGGGGTGAGGGAGGATGGATTCATGTTGTGACATGAAACCAATAGCGCACACATTGTCTTCTATACATTACCTAGAAGACGTTAGGCATTCTATACAATGCATAGGCAATGCATGAAATTTGTTTTATTTCATGCTTTGCCGGCTGGATTCAGACGTTGTATGAAATTCCTGGCCATTTTGTAAAATGCCTGATTTTGTACTTTGCTGGTAACATAGCCCTATATATGAAATAAATACAGATAATACATAAACTCATTTGAACAAAAACATTCTATTGTGTTTTATTTGTTTAAACTTATTATTAGTACAAATCAGTACTTTATTTTTATTTTCTCTCTCTCTCTCTCTCTCTCTCTCTCTCTCTCTCTCTCTCTCTCTCTCTCTCTCTCTCTCTCTCTCTCTCTCTCTCTCTCTCTCTCTCTCTCACACACACACACACACACACTCGTGTTAGAGTTCCGATTGTCATTTATTTCATTGTTAAAATTCCCTCACTCGATATTTTATTTTTATTTACTTATCCGTTGTATTGTCCCCCGAAATCGTCTGTCCTCTGGCGCACTAGAGGTGTGCTAAACTAGTATTTGAAAATAACAGGTACGAACGATACCGTTCCAAAAAAATAACACGTACAAAAACATGTTATTTACTTATTTATACATGTACCTGTATTATATAATTTCTTATAATAAATAAATTGAAAATAAAAGTATTAACAGTGTTACTTTACATTGTGACTTTATTAAGCTGTTACTGTTTAAAAGAAAATAAGATTCAAGAGAATTTATAGGCCTATCTACCTCCCTTTGGGAATACTAATTTAAGTTTTCACTTGGAGTAAACAAACTGACATAGATTTAATATTAAATTATTGATTCCATTTTGGTTTGAGAAATCAGTTGCAAAACTCGTGCAATGAAATTTAGAGTGCACGTGATAGGACAACAAAGAATGTCAAAAAAAGTTACGTGAGATGTGCAGTGAAGTTAAAATCAGCTCCGAAATCACATTAACAAAAAGTACCATATGGCCTATCAGCCACTCTGTAGGTTATAACACAATATAATTCGCTTTTTCAAAATTTATCAAGTTGCTGACTAGTATAATATAGCCTATAATTTGTTATTCTAATCTGTATTATATATCTGCATAACACACGACAATAAATGTAACATCAGTATGAAGTTTTTTCATTTATTAAAAACAGATTCGTCTCTTTGGCATAGAGATATTCTGAACCTCACTGTTTTGCTTCGTTTCGTACTTGTATCGCAGTCGGCACATGCGCTGAATCAGCACCAAAAAGTGGTTTCGTATTCTTGTTCTCGTAATACTCCCAACACTTGTAGTACTCGTTTACTTGTTGTTACTTGTGTACTTGTTTACTCGTTAGTTGCGTAGGGGGGGTTGAATCGGAACAGGTATTTCAACTTTTCAGTCACTGTTATATCCGATCCAAAATACCTGTTATAGTATATCGGCCCACCACGTGCCGATATTCGCACTTAACGCGTCAGCACTTCGCAGGCCAAAGTCACGTACAAGAAATTCCATGCGGTACGACGTTGTTTCTCATTCACGAGTCTGCTTTTTTTTTGCATTGCGCTTAATGAAGTGTACCATTACACTCACTTGCAGTGACTCATTTAGTTGTATATTTAAAAACAACTTACAATTTAACTACTCTCATTTAATAGATTTTCTGTTATCTATTAATGTCAATTTAATTAGTTTTTAGAATGCTTACTAATTGGTTGCGTGTGGTCTACATTTTTGTACTTCCTATATAAATAACTTGAAAGTATGTACTTATATACATTTTAATACTTATGGGCATGTATACATGTGCACAACACAAATATGTGTACCTGTTTGTATATGTCTGAGAAAATATTTTTTATTGTTGTATGTGTGTCAGTCGTGAAAATATTGTATTGTTACGACGGTCTCTTGATTGTCGTATGGTACAGTGGAAAACAAAATACAAGAAGGCACCAATTACGTCACTAATCACCAGTTTTATAAATTTTGGTGGAGATCATAAATTCTGCTTGATCTCGATGTTCTTCCCGCTTTGAAACGAGTAAACCAGTAGTTGTAGCACTGCGTTCGCCTCATACAATCATGCCCATATGCTTGCTGAAGCATTTCAAACATTTCTGTAAAGGTTTTACTAATTTTGAAGCAAAATAGTGTGCAAAAACATTGTTCTTCAAGCTGTTTCATTTTCACTACGAGAAAAATTCGCCGACAGGACAGAACACATATTAATTTTAGCTGCTGTAGCGAGAATCACAACAATGGTAGAAAGAAGCGGAATGTTGGAAGATGTTTTCGAAAGTTGCTGTTAGTCAGCGCCACTTGTCGGAGCACGTTCTTTGCGTATACTACCATGGTATTGTAAAAGTTCGGTCTTTTTTTGAACACACCTCGTACAATAACACCTGAAGCTTTAGATGCATTCTAGAGTATGCTGTTCATTACTCATCACATTGTTTTTCATTAATTTTCACAGACCATAAAGCAGTCAACAACACACGTCACTTTCAGTGGTGCACCGACACAGTGTGCGACGCACACAGGCGCCAAAACTTCAGGCGAGGAGGAAATATTTGAAAAAGAAATTATACTTCAAGTTAATTGTGGAAAAAAGTGACGTGGGTTGATAAAGTAACGGATGATGAAGTTTTAAGATGAGTAGGGGAAGAGAGAAGAATCCTGAAGGTAACAGAAAATAGGAAAAGGAATTGGTTAGGTCATTGTTTAAGAAGAGACTGCTTGCTTACAACTGCCATGGAGGGTGTCTTAGAAGGAGAAAAAAGAAGAGGCCGTAGAAGAATGAAGTTAATAGATAGCATTAAAATCAGAGGGTGTTACGAAAAGACTGGCATGCGATAAGACAGCTTGGAGAGCTTTTACCGTTTGAAGACCTGCTGTAGGGCAGAACATCAAATAATAAAAAAAAAAAGTTAATTGTATTAACATTTTCGGTGTTCTGGATGGATATTCTGCGGAACGATGCTTTTATAAACTTAAAATTATTGAAAACTACTTGGGCTCCACAAAGGTACAAGACAGACTTTCAATCTGCCATTATATCAATAGAGTCAGATATTTTGGATCAACTTGATATACATGATGTTATTCGAGAATTTTAATTAATGAAAGCTAGAAAATTTCAATTTGCTAAATGATTTTCATTTTTGTTTAAATATTTACATACATTTATTATTATTGTTATTTTTTTATTATTATTAATAATAGATTATATTTTGATATAAGTGTTACCTGCATTTCTTTTTTGTTAATTGTCTGCATTATGAAATCACAGTGTACCTAAATCAAAGCTGTTGTTATATAAATAAATAAGCACTTTATGTGAAATGTCAAAAATAAATTATCAAAGGTACTGATGGATCAGACGTGTCTGTGTACAACCACACATGTTTGGTTAATAGGCAAACATAATCTAGAGCAGAATAAATGATAGATGGCAACACCTTGCTAACGTTTAAAACACCATAATAAACAACTTAAATGTATAGCGTCAGCCTTTAATTGTTCAAATGTAACAGTTTTTTAATGAGCCTAAACAAAAATTTTATGGTTTGAGAGTATTAACAACTTAGGGTAGGCCAGTGGCGGCTAGTACAGGGAGGGCAAAAGGGCGCAGCCCTCCCACTAAATTTGCAAATTAAACTTGTCAATAATATAACTATAATGTGTAGTATCCTTATGTGATAGATATACGAGGCACGTCCAGAAAGTAAGAATACAACACTTGTTAAAAATCGAAAAATGAATATATTTTAATGAAATTTACAGGGTATGTGCCAAAATATGTTATCATTTCTCCACATAATTGCCGTTGAGGTCAATGCACTTTTTAAGCCTGGGCACCAGCTTTTCTATACCCTCGTCGTATACCTTCCGCTCCACCTCCTTTGCCACTTTTTCACAGTCTCCATGACCTCCTCATCGTCCGAAAATCGCTGTCCACCCAAGAACTCCTTCAATTTGGTGAAAAGATGGTAATCCGAGGGTGCCAGGTCCGGGGAGTAGGGTGGGTGAGTCACAATGTCCCATCCAAACGACACGAGCAGGTCCTGAGTGAGCCGGGCGGTATGGGGTCTGGCGTTGTCATGAAGGAGTGACACACCACGAGTCAGCATTCCCCTCCTTTTGTCTTTGATTTTTTGTTTCAACTTCTTTAGGGTCTCACAATATGCAGCATCATTGATGGTGGTCCCTTTGGGCATGAAATCGACCAACAAGATCCCGTTCCGGGCCCAAAAGACGGATGCCATGATTTTCCTCTGTGAAGACTGAACTTTGAATTTTTTGGATGTTGGCGAATGGGTATGGCGCCACTGCAGAGACTGTCTTTTTGACTCAGGAGTATAGTGACACACCCACGTTTCGTCCCCAGTCACAATTTAGTCGAGAAAGGATTCACCCTCGGTACGTGGAGCAAACGGGGACGAACTGGTTGACGTGTTAAGCTGCTGCGACGACATTTCGTAATGGACTGAGGCGTTCGATGTCTCATTTTGACCGTTAAGAATCCGTCTACACTTCACGGGTGCCAACTTTGAAAAAAAAATTTCCCTATGTCCTACACAGCCCTTGTATTCTTACTTTCTGGACGTGCCTCGTATTTGAAGCACCTAATAGCGATCACTCGATGTTTTCGGCATGGTCCCGCAGCCAGACGCTAATACGACAGTCCTCCCTGCATTGGTGGGTCTTGCGGGGAGCGGGGAAAGAGGACGTGTACACATGTCTATGCTTTTAAATTAGCGGTAGCCGTAACAGGGAGGACTCTGCCTGCTGTCTGATTTCGCGCCTCTTTTCATAGAAGTTGTTCAAAACTTCTCTGTTGCTGTTTAAAGTCCATATATTTTCTCTTGTGTTTTATATAGTTTTGATTGTGTTCTTGTTGTATTTTTTATGTAAACGTAATGTTCTAATAATTTATTCTTTATTAGTCAATGTATTCTGTGTAAGATAGTGTTTTTGTCGATCCTTGTGTACATAAACGTGCAACATATTCTGTGTAGGCCTGAGCCTGTGTGTTCTGTGGGTATTTGTTAGAAACAAAAAAAAATGGCTATGAACTTAGTAAGTAATATTAAACGTTTGATTATTTCAAATTCACTTACTTACGAAAAGAAAATAGATCTAAACAAATTAGGGCCACCAAAACCCAATTTAGATATCACACAACAAAATTATAAAACAGAGAGGCCAGCATCAAGTAAAAAAAAAATACACAAGAAAATTTAATCGAAACTGTTACTTACATTCTGATTGGATATGTGGATGTGAGGTGATGAATTCCTTTTTTTGTTACATATGCTTGGTGATGGACCCTAATCAGTGATTCAGCCTGGACTGAAAATGGAATTAAGGACTTGAAACATTTGGGAGAAAAAATTAAAAAACAAAATTAGTGAAAGTCATACGAACAATTGTATTGAATATTCATTGTTAGGAAAAGTCAATATTAGTTGCCAGTTAGACAGTGCATATAGATTAAAAATTATACAGCATAATGAAGAAGTCTCTAAGAACAGATATATCCTAAGTAAGTTAATTGACTGTGTAAAGTTGTGTGGAATATTTGAACTAGCTTTAAGGGGACTTGATGAAACAAACACATCTGAGAATCCAAGTATTTTTAGGGGGTTAGTAAATTTAATGGCAGGCCTAGATAGCACCTTAAGAGAGCATATTGAAAAAAACAAACAATAGGGTTTTCGTTGGTCTTTCTAAAACAATTCAAAATGAAATTTTTGATTCTATTTATGCAGTGTGCATTGGACTAATAAAAAAAGAAATAAATGAAACTGACTACATTTCAATTGAAGCAGATGAGACCACGGATTGTGCCACTCTGTCACAAATGATGTTAGTTGTGAGGTATGAATTGAATGGAAAATTGCATGAGAGATTTATCAGTTTTGTCAGTTCACAAGATCACTCCGCTGAAGGTATTAGTAATACTATTTTTGAAGAATTAGCAAAATTAGAACTTGATAAGATGCCTATAAAATTATTGCACAGAGTTACGGTAGGGCAGCAGTAATGAGTGGAAAACATAACGGTGTTCAAGCAAAAGTTAAAGTCGTGTACAAGAATTCCCATTATATACACTGCTATGCCAATCAACTAAACTTAATTATTGAGCATGCTGCATTACAAAACAAGCAAGTAAAAATATTTTTCTGTAATTTACATGGCTTTACAACATTTTTTTCAAGATCTTCCAAACGAACTGCCATACTTGATGAAGTAGTAAAGAAACTCTCCCAAAATGTTCTAATATCAGGTGGAATTTTAAATCCCGTTGTGTGACAACAGTATTTATTCATAAAAATGATATGTCCGCTGGTCTTGAAAAAATCAGATGATGACGAGAGTGACAAGTACACTGTTCAGAAAGCATTAAGACTGAAAAACACATTAAGTAATGATGATTTTAATTTTTGGTTAACATTTTTCAGCAAAATTATGCCAGCCTGTGACATTTTGTTTAATCAATTATAGCAAGTAGAAATTGACAATATTAAACACACCAGTATGTTGCCTCATTCAAGTCACACATTCAAAATGTCAGAGATTATATTGATTTTGATGCCAGTCTGTCTGCAACAAATGATTTTGGAGAATCGTCTCAAAATACAAAAAGGTCATGTTTTGATGAAAGCAAGAAGAGCAGCTAAAGAAGTTTGTGACATAATAGTTACCAACATAGACAACAGATTTTCATTTTCAGACCATTTAGCAATGCCAGTTATGTTGCAACCAACCCTGTTTTTTAAACATCAGCTTATCTTTCCAGAACAAGTTACAAATTGCTGCTAAACAATTTAATTTAAATGAAATTGCATTAAGACATGAACTGGTAGTTCTATACAGCAGGCCCGACTTCACAAAGGCAACTGGTGCATTGATTTTACTCAATTTTGTACATGAAAACAATCTAGTACTGTTTTCTCTGAACTGGTAAAACTATTAAAAATTATTTGTACAATCCCTATGACTACAGTAGAAAGTGAACGATGTTTCTCAACTCTTAAACGCATTAAAACATTTACACGTAATACAATGAAAGAGGACAGACTAAGTGCTCTGGGAATGTGTTCAATAGACAAAAAAATGTTAGAAATACCTCCTAACTTCAATGAATTAGTTATTGACCATTTTGCCAAGCAAAAGGAGAGGAGAATGGATTTCATGTTCAAGCAAATACACTAATCCAAGGTAGGGAACAAATATATTTTATTTAGTAATCCATGCATTTAATAATATATAATTTATTAAGTATTTAAGTTTAGGAACGTGAACTGCTTAGGGTTATAAATAATTTCAGTTTCAAACACTGTTTAAATATTGGTAGTGTGCAAGGTAGGTTTTTGATATTACCAATACTTTTAGTAGTAAAGCAAAAGGTTCAATTTTACAATTGTTTCATGATAATAGCAATAATTTAGTTTCTACTAGTGACTTTTGTTACATATGGGTCCAAACAATCCCCCCCCCCAGTCAAAAATGTTACCAGCCGCCACTAGGGTAGGCTCAATTTTTTTTAATTATTTAATAATTGGCAGTATAAAATGTTTAATAGCGATACTTTAACTGCTTTTGTAAGTGATTATTAATAATGAACATTAAATTCATGACAAATTTTAATGTCTTATAGTTTTAACAGTAGACGTTAAAAAATCACAAGTGTGATAAAACATAATTTTTAATTGCACAAATTCATGTCCTGGTTGATAAACGAGAAATAAAGTTTGTCGCACATAGGAAATAATTACTGCTAGATATCGCAAAGTACATAATGGTGTGTGATTGTAGTGCTTTAATAAAGCAGAAAACAATAGCTTTTGTGTTCAGTCAGTAAATGTTAGCGTTCATGCTGTGAGTTGAAACATTTTACAGATTACAGCAAAATGAGTGGTGCAGCAAAGTGAGTGACTTTTGTACATGGTATTCTAAACACAATGTAGCATTGTTTATGAGTATTTAAAATATTCGAAATATTCATAAATAACATCATTTTTAAAAATTAATTCTTAATTCGGATATTATTCTCCAGATATTACATGAACGATTCACAAGAATGTAATACTGTCACTATACACTACAATCGGTACGCAGTATTAAAATTTTAACGTGCAAACAAGAAAATGTGAAGATGTCCCATGCTCTACTGTGTCTTCTTGTAATATTCAAATTGGTTTAGGTCAGTGGTTCCCAAAATTTTCGGACCCCATCTCAGTTTTGAAATGAAACAAACAGTAGATTGATATGAACTCTTATATTTTAATTAAAGTTTATTAAAATCAAAATTCTCTTAACTTTAAAAATTATATTAATGATATCAAACATAGTTTAATGTGAACAATTAAGCTGCTGTTAAATAATTATCTTTTGCAATATTGAGTTTAATGTCTGATAATTTCAATATTAAGTCACTCTCGACGTCAAGTTTATTTCTTAACTTTGACTTCAAGTACATGAGCAGGCAGAACGCGGTTTCTACAAATAAGTAGAGGGAAACACAGTTGAACACTTATAAGCTTTTTCTGCGAGTTCAGTATAGTAGTCGGTCATTACATACAACCAGAAGTCAGCTAGCTGTATTTGCAAAAACTGTAATTTTAATGAACTGTCAATTGAAAGTTCTGCCAATGAATCTTCTTTTCGTAGTGTAAGAGAGAGGTCTAGTCAGTTCAGCTGACAAACAGATCTGCTACACGACATGATTTAAAGACTATTATAGCCATTAGTTTGAAATTACTTTTACAATTACAATTAGTTTGAACAAAAAAAAGCTGGAATCTTCTACTAATTGTTATAATATTTTAAAATTTAGATTTTACAGCATTAAAAAAGTTTAGATTGTTCACTACTTTTCTTTCAAACAAATCCTGTAAATGTCTATAGACTGATTTGGCACTATCATTATTATTTTTGGTTCTTTGTGCCCACTAAACTGCAATTGACAGGTCATTTGGGATACCTGATGGTATTAATTCTCCGTTTAAATCCAAAGTGGAACTGAACTTTTAGTGATGATTTAAGGGAGACATTTCACCACAATTGTATCGACAAATCCTATGCTTCATGTCAAAAATGGCACTACCTAAGTGATGTTCTCAGGTTATTTGAGTTCTAGTTAATCAGTTTCTTCTTTGTAAATGCTAATGGAAAAGTATAGCCTTGTGAAGGAAAGGTTATAGGTATTGTAAAATAAAACTTATAGTGTATATGACCTTCATTATTTATATAAAGTAAATACGTGGTCTTTAGTCATGTGCACACTGTAACATAACAGTGTAAATTGTGGCTAAAAATATTTTGGGGGTACTGTGGTATTTCAGACAAAACATTGCAGATTTGTCAGTATGTTTGCATTGCAGGGAAAGAAAGAATTGCATACTAGTTGCCATGTCCATCATAGTTCACATAGTGTGTGGTTGTGTTTGTATGCCTTACTGTAAAAGTGTGAAGTAAGGTTTAGATTTACCGGTATATCCTAAGATTTACTGTTTATGATGGTAAATGTCAAGATTTACTGCTGCGTTGTGGTAAAAGCGTAATATTTTTAATATAGAATATTGAAACTTTCACTTGTGAAACTTACTTGTTTTTTCTTCCCGTACGCGTTTCGGCGTGATGTGCGCCTTCGTCAGCAGTTTGAGACAGACTGCCAGAAACTTGTAACGGTTTTTATTTGGAAGGTTTAGTGGGGAGGTGTGTGGAGGAAGGGGATTGGCACAGGGATCCAAATTATTGTTAGTTTTATATATAATTGTGTCAAAAAGTGTGTGTGATTTATAGTGTAATTGGTCGTTAAGTATGCTGTTTGGTTATGTTGTGTAGTGTTTGTATATTTCATATTGTTCTGCTGTGTTAAGTTTTCGACTTTTGGGTAAGTAGTGTAATATATCAAGATTAGTATCTATGTTGGTGTAGCTGTGGTTTTTTGTGTGTTACACAACTTACCCAAAAGTCGAAAACTTAACGCAGCAGAACAATATGAAATATACAAACTTACACAACACAACCAAACAGCATACATAAGGAGAGTCGGCACCTTTTATGGGTCAAAAAATGCAAAAAAAAATTTTTGTCGTAATATATTCTACATTTCGTTCCCTTTAAGAAAATATATAACACTATATGTGTTAGAAAAACATTTAGTGGTGTAAGAAAATAATACAGATAAGAGCGCACTCAGTTTAAAGTGCCTCAACTGTCATTTTCTCAAAATACCTAATGTATGAAGCTCATATACTTATTACAGTATACTTATTTGTGGCAGTACTACTTCATGCTTATTTGTTTTCATCCTGAATGGATTTAGGTTGGTCAGACTGTGAAAATCTTTTAGCTAGCAATCAGCTGTGTTTATTTTAGCAGACAGTTATATAGCCACATGCAGAGTTATAGGTTATGTTTTCAATTTGTGTGAGTTTAGTTGTGTTTTTAGTTTACTTGTTTACAAATTGTTACTTGTTGTGCAGTGTTAGTTTTGTTGCTAAGTGATAATGCCTAGAATCAGGAAATTTAACCCAAAAAGAAGTTTTAGGGGTAACCAACATTCTTCTGTTCATCCTTGCTCTGAGAAGTCATCAAGTTCAAAAAAGTTACATGGTTCTAAACTTCCAAAAGACTTTGATTATACTGATACTCGGGTAAACTTCATAGTTGACTTAGAATTAATATCAGGTCTTATTAAACCCTTCACGAAATGTAAATTTTGCGAAAAATCTGATTGCACTGTTCTTAGTCTTGATCCTAAATTCATGTCAGGCATTGTCCACAGAATGGTTTTGGAATGTAAAAATTGTGGTAAATGTTCATCTGCTATGTCCTCAAAAGTTGTGAGAAATATGTATGAGATCAATGTAAGATATGCATATCCTCTCAGATCTTTTGGAAAAGGAGTTGAATCAGGCAAAATGTTTTCCGCTGTGATGAACTCCTCCGAGTTCTAAATTTACAAAATACAACAGAAAGCTACTCGCTGCTACTACTGAAGTTAGTAATGCCTCAATGATGAATGCTACTGATGAGGCTATTCTGGAAAATGATGGTTGCAAAGATGTTGCTGCCGCATTTGACGGCACATGGCAGAAGCGAGGACACTCCTCAATGAATGGAGTCATTACCGTGACATCCTTTGACACGGGTAAAGTTCTAGACTTTGAGTGTTTATCAAAGTTCTGCAGTGGTTGTGTTAATAAAGTAAGTAAATACTCAAAATCCTGAAAATATGTCTAAACATAAGAAGGTTTGCAAGGCTAACTATACTGGATCTAGTGGTGGCATGGAAGTCATTGGTGCCACGGCTGTGTGTGGTCGGTCACAAAACAAATTAGGTATAAGATATAAAGAATATCTTGGAGATGGTGACTCCAAAGGGTTCACTGCTGTATTGGAAAGCAAACCATATGGAGATGATGTCCAAATAACTAAACTGGAATGTGTCGGTCATGTCCAGAAACGGATGGGCACCCGACTCAGAAAGCTAAAACAAAACTTTAAGAAGAAACCGTTGAGTGATGGTAAGGCCTCGGATGGCAGAGGCCGACTTACAAGTTCCGAAATTGATCAGTTACAGACATATTATGGAAAAGCCATAAGAAACAATTTGGCCAACGTGAAGGATATGAAAAAAGCAATATGGGCTACATACTTTCACCGTATCTCGACGGATGACAAACCTATGCACAGTCTTTGTCCAACAGGTGATAATACCTGGTGTAAGTTTAATAAATCAAAACAAGATGGAAGTGTGTACAAACATAATAATCCTCTACCACAACCTGTGTGTGATGTAATAAAACCTATTTATAGAGATTTGACCAATGAAGACTTGTTGAAGCTCTGCCTCCATGGCAAAACACGGAATCCAAACGAGAGCTTTAACAGCACTATCTGGCAGAGATTGCCTAAAACAGTGGTTGTAGGCCTTCATACCCTTAAATTAGGTGTTTCAAATTCAGTTATATGCTTCAATGAGGGTGCTATAGGAAAAGTGAATGTTCTTCAAAGGCTTATGATAAAACCTGGAAAATTTTCAATTTTAGGCTTGAAATGCATTGACGCAGAGTGCATAAGAAAAGCTGATAAGCAGACCAAAGAAGAAAACAAAAAGAAAAGAGTAAATAGGAGATTGTTGAAGACGAAAAGGAAAGATAATGATGATGAAAGTTACTGTCCTGGTGAATTTTAAAGAGATGAAATGATCAAAGTATGACTCAAATATTTGAAAGCGTTTTTCCGAAACTTGTGTTTTTTAAACTTTAGGTACATTTTTTACAAAACGTGTTATACATAACAACTTGAAATTTTGCATACATCTTTAGGTGTACTACTATACAAGATAGCCCTAGCAGATTTACTATGTTATGTTAATTTAAACTTTAATTATTAATAAATTTGTAAAAAAATAACTGCGTTTTTTAATTGTACAAAATATAAAAAATTTGTTTTTGAAAACCATTTAGTATATTTTTATAATTCTGCTACAGTATGTTTAGACAAACTAGCTAAATAAGTACAAAAAATTTCATCCATATAGACCATACAGTTTTTGAGATAATAGTACCTACAGCAGGCTATATATCCCCATTTGATTAGCATTGGAGTGAAAAAAGGTACCAACTCCCCTTACGACCAATTACACTATAAATCACACACACTTTTTGACACAATTATACGTAAAACTAACAATAATTTGGATCCCCGCGCCAATCCCCTTCCTCCACACACCACCCCCACTAAACCTTCCAAATAAAAACCGTTACGAGTTTCTGGCAGTCTGTCTCAAACTGCTGACGAAGGCGCACATCACGCCGAAACGCGTACGGGAAGAAAAAACAAGTAAGTTTCACAAGTGAAAGTTTCAATATTCTATATTAAGTTATACTGTGAAAAAAGAAGATGAACAATCAAAACAACTACAATATTTTTAATTTTAAAGAAATTTATACTTAATAATTTTAAAAAATAGGCGTTGAGATACCAGCGCCGCCTCCTGGCTGTGAATACCGCAACTCTAGCGGCTGGTGGTGCGTTGCAACCGTCACAATGCACACAACAGCCGCGTGGTACGCCTTGGTCCTTTCAGGGAATGTTGAGCGGAGGTTTGACTTGAATTTAAAAAAAAAGTAATCATTTCCATAAAAATGCATGAAGAAAGGAGTCAAAAAATAATGTATTACACTACTGCATGTTCCTGAAATAATTTTCATTAGCGATGTACAATGAACTGTTGTAAAACTACTAAAAAACCTACAACCAAAAATATAAAAATTGATAACATTAACTAAGTTTACTTAAAAAAAAGAACATTTAAAACCATTTTAACCATTTGTGAGAATGTAATCTTACTGACGAAAACAAATATGAGTCCTTTTTACTGTTTTTTAGTCCAATAATTAATTGATACAAATAAATGAAAAATTAATAAAGTAATAAAAGTAAAATTAAATAATAAAAAATGAAAAATTACTTGTTGCAGTAGGGTTGACTGTTACGACATTTAGAATTGCACAAACACTTCTTCGTAGTACACTTTTTTAAACAGTTACACTTTTTGAAGCCTTGTCCTCCAACTAAAGATAATTTATTAATCACTTCTTGAACAGTAACCTCTTCGTTTTCTACTTCTGCAACGGTAATAAAATTTTCTGTACATAGCGTGAACTGTTTTCTTGTGTATAAAGATGTAAGTTTGCTAATTGTGGTACCAAGTTGATAAAATTCATCATTTTCAATATTCAGTATGACAGCTATGACTTTGTGTTCACCTTTGCCGGGGTACATCTGGCACGTTGACTCTCACATTCTGTACAACTAAAGGTTTAGCTACTTTCTTTTTAAGAGACGACTGTCATTTTTTCTGCTCGTTTTTGAAGTCCTTTGTTGTTGGAACGTGTCTGAATAGGTCGGCAAGCCAACGAAAACCTCCGAGTGCAGCTTTTACTATAATGCAGCGGTAAATCTTGACATTTACCACTAACTGTTGGTAAAAGTCCGAAATGCAAACATTTTAAACGGATCTTTGGACATTTACCATCATAAAAAGGTAAATGTTAGGGTATACCGGTAAAACTTAAGATTTACCGTACTTCGCACTTTTACAGTAACATATGCACATATATCAGAAGAACTATATCAAATTTTTATTTACACTATTAGCTTACTATTTTTCACAGTTCAGACATTGTATTAGGATTAATAATTAAACTTATTTTTATTGGTTTATTACATAATTATCTTTTGTTTTGTTTTAGGATGATTGAAAGTGTGTCGCGGAGGGCACTTGGTGGCTCGAGCGGCACGTACAATGTACGTGCCTCAGAACTGGCTAGGGACCGGCTGAAAACGCTCAGTACCACTGTCATTTTTCTAGACGACACACAACATTGTTTTCAGTTAGAAGTGAGTATAAACATAAAATATAGATTAACTACATATAGTGCAATACATAATTGTTTTAATCATACACACACACACACACAGCAATGTGCATTCTTTGATTTTCTCATATTTTCAGTCTTCATCTATTTCAGTCCTTCCATAGATTACCCTCAAGGTACCTCTCTCACTTTACCTTATCTACACCTTTCATTGAGATTTTCCTGAGCCTTTTTTTTAAATACAGTAATACCCCCACTTACACAACCCCGACTTCCGCGAACACGGAGTTATGCGGTTCTTCATCACCCTTCCCACTTTGTCCCCCATTAACGCTCGGATCATTCCACCCCCCCCCCCCCGTTTGTCTCTGTTGTACAGTACCACTGGTACAGTACACACTATGATAGAGGAGGCGGCTGTATCAGTCAAACCATATTTCACATGGACGAGACCGGCCTATTCTGGAAGAAGATGCCTAAAGGAAACTTTTATTGCACGCAAAGATAACACTTTTCGATGCTTTAAGATTTCCGAAGACTGATTGACAGTGATGATTGGTGTGAATGCAGCTGGTGACTGCAATTAAAACCCCTCTTAGTTTACTGCTCTGAAAATCCAAGAGCTTCTGTCAGCTGTCTGTTAAAGATTTTTGGCTACAATTATTATTTTAGATGCCATAAGAATCATTGGAGAATCTTGGGATGAAATTTCCCAAAAAACTTGAACGGTGTGTGGAAGAAAATTTGTCCATTCTTTTTCAAAAGCGAGATGGAAATAACGCCTGAAACTGATCAAGTCGCTTGTACAATAGAAGTTGTCAACCTTGCCAGTCAAATAGACTTGCAAGTCGATAGTGATGATGTCAGCGAGCTGTTGGACTCACATAGCAAGGAGCTGACAATTGACGAGCTCATAGAAGTGCATGAGCAAAACACTGCTCAACAAGCTGACACCTCAGACGCAGTTCTACCAGAAAAGCACATGACAGTTTCAAGCTTGACAGAAGGTCTCAACTCAATTGAAAAAGGATTAAACATCTTAGAGGATATAGACTCTAATGAAGAGTGCATTACAGCTACAAGGCAAGGAATAAAAAAAATTAGCTTGCTACGAAGAAAGTTTGCATGAAAAAAAGGCAGTATGTCGTCAGACGAGTTTGTTAGATTTTATGAAGCCAATGATATCTCAATAACCTCATTTTATGTAACATTTTTATTTTAATTTTATTTTGTGTTAATATGTATGAACAACTACAATTTTTTAATATATTTTTTTAATAATATATATAATACTTTCACTTATGAACTTACTGTTGTCACTTCCCAAACGTTTCGAGATGTTGTTTCTCTTCTTCAGTGGGTTTGAGTACTAAACCCACTGAAGAAGAGAAACAACATCTCGAAACGTTTGGGAAGTGACAACAGTAAGTTCATAAGTGAAAGTATTATATATATTATTAAATTAATAAGTGAACGAAGAGGATGCAACAGCAAGAGAATTTTTATATTTTTTTTTAAACAAGTGTTTTTGTTAGCCCTTGATAGTGATTAACTAAAATTTATATGTAAAGTTGTACCCCAAGTTACGCAGATCCGACTTGCGCACTCTTTGTTGGTCCCACCTATCGCGTAAGTCCAGGGCATTACTGTACTTGTGTTCATAGTCAGTATTATGCCATTTATTATACATGTCCATATTATGTGCCATCAGTTGCTATACAATTCATGTTTATGTGAGCATGTTTTTTTTTTACAATAATGCAAATGGTGTAAAATCAGTTTTCCCTCATGAAGTGAGTTCATGAGGGAAAATGATATTCCCACAAATTTGTATAAAGCATATTCAAGTTACACTAAAAACTCGTTTGTCTGAATTTGATGGGATCGTGCTTGTTTCAGATAAATGATAAACCGAAACTTCTATTTAAATAATAATACATATATGTAAGTACAGTAACTTTATTTAATAATAATAATTTAAAAGTTATTTACAGTGAATGTGACACAATAAACTATAAAACGGTACAGAAATGTACTGTTATAATACATAACAGTATACAGTACTCTGTGATTACAATATATGAACATAATACTTAATGTTCGAAAATCCGAACAAATCGATAATTCGGAGTACCCCTTATCCCAATTAGTTCTGATTATTGACTTTCTACTTTATATCACGTGGAATCGCTTGTCTACGCTATTAAATATTGTTACGACATCACAGAACAATCTACGTGTTTGTCGAATGTTCCATAAGAATCTCGCACTAATGTGTGCGGCATACGTGACTGTAGACGCATTTGCGAGAGTATTCTCGATGCTCCCAGCCATGCGGACTGTGTCAAGGCTGCAGTTAATTACGTAGTTCATACGGATGCTAAACGCAGTTAGGAACGTCTTGGTCTGTGAGCGTTGTATAAATACTTGGCAGCAGGGGCTTTAGTAGTCAGTATTAGTGCGATATATTGACAGCGCGGTTCGAGAGTTATAGTAGCGATATTACTGTGCGCGTTCAAGTGGTTATTAGTTAAGAGTGGTGTTTTATAATCGGACGGTATAATTGTAATACAATTGTGTTTAATTTTAGTGGACATTTTATTGCGTGTGAACAATTTTCAATTTGCGTGTGAACATTTGATTTGTTGTAGAGACTGTGTTGTTAATAACGAACTGTTTAATTTGTAAAAATTAGAGGTGCGATTAGTAACTTAATTGGTGTCTTGTACTTATTTTGTTTCCACTGTACCTACGTTGATGACGATCGAGTAGACCGTCGTAACAATATAGATTATAGTGACAGGAAAATGCTTTTGGGTATTTTTAAAATTTACTAAAAAATGTTTCGGATAAACCATATTTTCTGATAAAGCGATTCGGATAAACAAGTTTTTAGTGTATCATCAATATTTGTCTGTCCACTGCTGAATGAATGCTTTCCAGAGCCGCTGACTATAAACAGTAACCACTTCACTATAAACAGTTTGTAAACAAGCCAACCCGACATGTTACATTAGGAGACTGTTGTAGTTTGTATTTCTCTAACCAACTTCTAACATAATTTAATACTCAGGTCTAATCTTTCAAAAAGTAAAGTAAAAATTTTACTGAAGGTCCAATTATGGAAGTCTGCTGATGGTCCAAAGAGCAGAAAACGTATCGTATGCCCAAGAGGGAGACGGAGGAACTGGATAGAATGGTGAAGTTGGTTAGTGAGCAGTAGTATCTTTGAAGTCTAAAGAACAGAGTCTGCTGATGGTCCAAAGAGCAGAAAACGTATCGTATGGCCAAGAGGGAGACGGAGGAACTGGATAGAATGGTGAAGTTGGTTAGTGAGCAGTAGTATCTTTGAAGTCTAAAGAACAGAGAAAATAAAAAGTACATTAAACCGAAAAACAGTATTCTTCATGATAATGAAAGGCATAAGAGCTGACAACCGAGAATATCTTGTTCATATATTATGATGAAATGCCAGAGAACAAGTGAACACGTTCTGCTAACTTGAATTGACCTCTAAAACTATAATAGTATTTGTTCACAGAGATAGAAAAGAGGAATTGGTTCAATTTCACATTAAGCTGAATCATTGATATGACATAGCAAGTGGACACTGTGCAAATTGAACCTTAATCAATGAACCAACCTTGCCAAAGGAATTTGTAGTTGGCATTGTTAGAATTATTGTGTGTGTGTGTGTGTGTGTGTGTGTGTGTGTGTGTGTGTGTGTGTGTGTGTGTGTGTGTGTGTGTGTGTGTGTGTGTGTGTGTGTGTGTGTGTGGAATGCTGCAAAAATTGGATAGTTAATTTTGTTCCAACTAGAAAATCCATTAGTACATATGTAAA
Organism: Magicicada septendecula; assembly: GCA_034769895.1. Classification (NCBI taxonomy): domain Eukaryota; kingdom Metazoa; phylum Arthropoda; class Insecta; order Hemiptera; family Cicadidae; genus Magicicada; species Magicicada septendecula. Next base: position 452,153,205 of record CM068374.1, read on the forward strand.
GAAATATTTTGGCCGATTTGGTGGCCTTTACATGGTTAAACGCAATTTCAAAAATAATCTTTCCCGCATTAACATTATTGTGACAAAATTATGTAAACGTGTATGTTTTATGTAACTTGTTAAATAATGTGAAGAACAGTTATAAAAATTATCTGTGTTTCGACTGCAAATGTCATTGATAAGAAGGACTAAAGTGAAGCAGAAATAGAAACCAAAATTTGTGTAGCATTAAATGTGACTCACACATTGTCAATATAAAGTTAACGAACAGCTGTATATGTAAGTAGCTGTTTGTGTTCCAGTATTTGTTAATTAAGAGATAAGGCTTTTTAAACAATTGCAATGTGATATGCGTATTTGCAAGTATGTTTTTTGTCATCTTATGCGGTTCAAGGTATAAGCAAATTGCTTATTCAGACCTTGCATAAAAAATTTGCTGCACATGTATGTGTTTATGGCAGATATCGTTTTCCTTAGTGTTTGTATTATAAAAATTGTAATATATAAATTGCTATTTTGTATTTTATAATATCACAAAATTATATAATATAAAAGTATTATTAGTGTGTAATATATATTATAAATAAATAAAACATAAATACGAGGGTTAATCAGAAAGTAAGTTCAGTTTTTAAATATTCCCACCATATCAGTGTTGTTTGTTGATATGGCAAGCCAACAACGCCATTTGTAAACAACTGTGCACCATAAAAATCGGAGCCTTCAGGACTGCCTAAAATCCACAAACCACACACACCCATAAGACCGCTGGTTAACTTTACTACAGCCCCCGGTTTCAAAACGGCAAAAATTCTTGCACGATTAATTAAAGACAATTTACAGTTAAGAAATAATCACAGCATAACAAATAATATTGATTTCATTAATAAGATCAAAACCGTTAGATTAAAACTTAATTATAAATTGGTCTCATTTGATGTAGTAGATTTATATACGAATATTCCATCCGATGAAACTTTACAGTTATTAAAGGACAATTTACATAATAATGCTTCTATGAGTGCACAGATGATAGATGAGCTGATCGACTTGCTTAAAGTCATGTTAATGCAAAACTATTTCACATTTAATGGTTTATTCTATAGCCAAGATGATGGTCTAGCTATGGGCTCACCCCTCTCAGGCCTATTGGCCGATGTATACTTAAATTTCTATGAAAATACTCATATACTAAATAATAACATATACACAAATAAGATAAAATTTTATTCACATTATGTAGATGACACGTTCATTATTTTTGACGGTACTCTGAGACAAGTTGACTCCTTCAAAAATTTTTTAAATGGAATCAACAAGAATATTCAATTTACCCTAGAGACTGAGCATGATAACACAATCAACTTTTTAGACCTGACCCTCACTAGACGAATGGACACATTAAAATTCAATATTTATAGGAAGCCTACTGCCACTAGCCATACAATACATGCAGACTCCCACCACCCATATTCACAAAAAATGGCAGAAAATAATAGTTTAATCCACAGATTGCTGACAGTCCCCCTTGACAATAATGATTTTCAGGTTGAGCTAAATACTATAAGATTTATTGCAGTTTCCAATGGTTACAGTAGGTCCATCATTGATAAATTATTAAAGAAACATATTAACGTTCAAATTAAGCCCCGCTCACATAATGAAACACAGAAAAAGTTTATATCTGCGAAATACACGTATGTTATGCCAAAAATTTTGTCTTCAGTGATGAACAATATTGGTTTTACTATGTCATTCAGAACCAGTAATAAGTTGATAAATATACTTAGACCTAAAATGCCCTTACCCGTAGAAGAAAAAACAGGTATTTATAAACTGGTCTGTAATGATTGCAACAGTTTCTATATAGGTCAGACCGGAAGAGGTATTTATAAATGCTTCCGGGAACACTTACCAAAAAAGACATATAATTACAATTATATAAAATCTAATTACACTCGACATCTGACCCTACATAATCACAACTGTACAGACTTTAAGTCTAATCTGATGCCATTGCACATATGCAACAAGGGCCGATTTATGAATGCCTTGGAAGAGCTTGAAATTTATAATGCATACAATAATGATAGCAGTCGCGAGTTTGTTTTGAATGAACAATTGAACTTTGAATCTAACCGCCTGTATGATACCGCCTTGGGACTGCTCAACAATATCCGATCAGTAGCAGACAGTACCTGAACAGGTGCGCACCCAACAACAAGTGCACATAACATGCCAATAATCTGCAATTTTATTTTTGACAAACACATTTCTTGTGTGATGTGTGTGTTTCAAAGTTTTTTAATTTAACGTCTGATGATGAAGCATACGCCTCGAAACGCGTAACGTTTAACTTTTGACGTAAACCAAATTGAGAAGTCACACGGCGGACCGAATATAAGGTAATAATTTACTATAATTATAAAAGTGACTTGGATACCAACAGGAACATGAATGTTACAAATAATATTGTAACACTTGCACTGGAATATAATAATGATTTTATAATAATCATTATATACATAACTGCAGAAGTTTTTGCAAGTTTTAATTTAACATTATAACAAACAAGAGTGTCAGAAATAAAGCCTTGAACATGTGTACCTTATATAAATTAGGTTCGTTTATGTTTGTAATTGCTAGCATTGTGTATTGGATATTCAAGAAATTGCAGTTGTGTACATAAGTGCAAGAAACTTGAAAGTTACACTTAATGTCATTACTAAATACGTCCAACACTGCAATAAAAATTTCAACATCAGGTATTAAATAAGTTTTGTTATGAACTGTAAATATTGGAATGTGCACATGACAGTCTGAGTGAAAATAAATTTACTCCCACTCGCATGTATATTTTGTTTATGTATATATTACACGTGTCCAGTCTGACCTAGTTCTGGGGAAAAAAATAAATTATTGGACAAGGTGTACTTTTTGTTTTAAGTAAAAACTTTTACCTGTAAAATGCACTTGCAGACTAACGTTAAAATTGTGATAAACTGTTGACGCCGTTTGTGCGTAAGCCAGCAGCTGAGTGCGTGGTTTGTTTTATCCCGTTTGACATTTAATTTGTTTCTTGTGTTGCCAAGTCTCGTAAAGGTTGTACAAGACCTTCAACTTTTTGTTATACGCTTTCTGGTTAATGTGTAGGAGCTCTACTAACAGACATGACACATAATGGTTATTTATATGTATCAAAACACACACACACACACACACACACACACAATATTACACTATTTTCAAAATGCAGACTGTCTCATTTTATTTATTGCTGAATAATAAAAAGTGTGTGTGTGTGTGTGTGTGTGTGTGTGTGTGTGTGTGTGTGTGTGTGTGTGTGTGTGTGTGTGTGTGTGTGTGTGTGTGTGTGTGTGTGTGTGTGTGTGTGTGTGTGTGTGTGTTAGACAGGGGTAGTACAATTGTAGCTTAAAATACAGTTAATTTTTCCTGCGATGGTTATGATTATAACAGCAGCAGCAGCAGCAACAACAACTACAACAACAACAAACAATAATAATAATGAATTTTAATTCTTTTCTCCTCATTTTCTACTGCTGTATACAATGTTGAATTAATAATTGTGACAGTACACAAAATCATTGTTAAAGATCATACTCAACAAAGTATTCTAGTCCACCGTAAAGGTTGTACAAGATCTTCAACTTTTTGTTATATGCTATCTGGTTAATGTGTATGAGCTCTGCTAACAGAGATGACACATAATGTTTATTTATATGTATCAACACACACACACACACACACACACACACACACACACACACACACACACACAGTATTACACTATTTTCAAAATGCAGACTTGGTCTCGTCTTATTTATCGCTCAATAGTAAATTGTGTGTGTGTGTGTGTGGGGGGGGGAGTACATTTGGCTTAAATTACAGTTAAGTTTTCTTGTGATGGTTATGATAATAACAACAACAGCAGCAGCAGCAGCAGCAGCAACAATAATAATAATAATAATAATAATAAACATATGAATTTTAATTCCTTTTTCTCATTTCCTACTGTCTCTATAGGATGTTGAATTAATAATTGTGACAGTACACAAAATCATTTTTAAAGATAATACTCAAAAGTATTCCAATCTACCTGCAAAAATAAGACACATCACAGTGTGATGACAAATTTAGCAGCACTGCTGGGGAGAAAACACGTCTTTTCCACAAAACGGTTTTATATTTAGTTAGCAAAACAAAAAAATTTGCAAATCATGTTGAGGTAATACATCTCTCTCTATAAAGGAAGGACAGAATCAGATCTAGTATGCTGTGAAGATTAGACTTAACCATGACGTGTTTACTTTGACAGAACTCTAGCCGTCTTCTTTATTGGTTCTGTTTTGTCTGTCATTCTCTTCAAATAACCAATCTATAGTTTACTATTCTACTGTCCGTTTCCTGGTGGTTTCATTGTCTGACCTGTTTTGCAAGTTATACAAACCTTTCTTTGTATAACTTCTCCATATGTTCTTTGTAGTCATACTATCTCTGCTGATTTGTTCCTATGCCATCTGGAGTGGCGTATGCAGAGGGGGCTCAGGGGGCTCAAGTCCCCCCCAACCACAAAAATATAATATACACTTCCTTAATTTACTTAGGCTCTCATTTAAAATTACAAAATTGCATATTTCGGCTGTTTTGGACGGGGATATAAATACAAAATAAGTAGTTTATAATAACAATTATTACTTGAGTTATAATTTATAGTTCATTGAGCGATGTATTACACTGAGTGTAATGTTCAGTAAGCTACCTGTTTTCTTTCTCTCTCGCTCTCATTTGACAGCACCACACCAGCCACTGGCCACAACTACCAGTGAACCCTAATCATTTTTAATCAGAATGATCACAGTTGCACACCACTATATAAAAATTATCCCGATTAGCGCTTTCAAGCCTCACAGCCCATCGTCAGATCGGAATAGGCAGAAATTATGTGAAAATAAACCCTTCACCCCTCTCCCCCACCCTGCTCACACACAACAAGCTATAATATAAATGACCCTTCCCCACCCCCCTAAACCCTGTCCCACCATCTGTACAGTTACATATTTTTCTAGCAAATTCCTTGTGTGTGTGTGTGTGTGTGTGTGTGTGTGTGTGTGTGTGTGTGTGTGTGTGTGTGTGTGTGTGTGTGTGTGTGTGTGTGTGTGTGTGTGTGTGTGTGTGTGTGTGTGCATCCTTTCCTTAGGGCTGTGAGGCTTGAAAGCGCTAATCGGGATAATTTTTATATAGTGGTGTGCAACTGTGATCATTCTGATTGTGATTTCAACCACTAACACAAATTTCTTCATTAAACGTCTAATAATTTTTACTTAAGTATTAAATAATGTTTTTATGAAACTTAAATAAGTACATAAACATTTTTCATAAAAATATTATTTCATACTTAAGTTAAATTCAGCACTTTTTTGCAGATATCAGTCGATAAATAAAACAAAAATTTTAATAATATTCCTTATTTCATATCTTGAATAATGCTGCTGTAATGATGAAGAAAAGTTAATTTAAAAACACTTTACATTTATGCGAAATTTTTGGATAATTTTATTTTTTATTTTTTGATAAGTCCCCCAATCACGAGTAATACATTTTTAATAAACAAAATGTGAAACATACTGAAAATAATACGCCTTACTAATAAATTGTAACTATTAACTGGCATATGTACTCTATCTTATATTATAAGTTGTAGAAGAGTAGGCTAATGTATGGACTCCTAAGGTTCAAGGATATTGATAAAAACATTTATATTGAAACTTCTGAAGATATGGATTAAATTTGTAAATTGTGTCAGGTGAAAATATAGTGACAGAAAAGAAACAAGAAAAATATACTTGCCAATGTAAAGTCCTTCCTTTATTTCCTCGTCCTGGTGTTACAACCCAGCGTGGGTTTTAGGCTTCTCCAACTTTCTTCCATTCCGTCCTCTCATTATACATCCGTCTCCATCCTCTCACGTTCATGCATTTTAAATCTTCCTCCACGTCATCAAACCATCTCTTTCTGCATCTGCCTGTAATTCTTCAGCCCTACCAGTCTCCAGTCTGCAATTCTCTTAGCAATTCATCCATTTGCCTTGTGGCCCGGCCACTCAAATAAGTTTATTACTGATCTTGATTCTCTGTTTTAGTGAACAAAAAATGTTAAAACAGAATAGGAGAGAGATGAAATGCATACCATTTTATTGTGTTAGCAGAAAACTATAGGGAATGTGACGTGAAAGCTCAGGGAGTCTGCAGTTACTAACATACACAGTCAAGTGTCAAGTATTCCACTGCTTGCTTGCCCATGCCATTTGTTTGGGAGGGAATGCTACAAACTGTTGTAAAGATATTTTTTACTAGATAAAGAACACATTTAAAAATAAATTTAAATGAGTTTATATCATAAGTATAAAGAATCACCTGTATAAGAATTTGTTAGACTTCAGATGTTGAAATGGGTTGGTCATGGTGATACTGGAGGAGCTAGAAACCCAAAGAGGCCATTACAGGACAATGGGATAAGAAAAAGCTTAAGCAACTGGCCAAGAAAAATGTGGGAGGAAAGAATAAGAATTGGAAATTGGAGAACAGTGGAGGCAGAAATTAAAGGAGAGCAGCATCTGACTTTGCATTGTAGTGCTGTAGTATTAATGCAGTTGAAACATGGCTTCCAAACAGTCTATGATGACATAGCATAGCATTGTAGGAATGCTCTGTTAATACATCACTGATGTCTCAAGTTTCATTTACTTGTGTGTAGTTTGTTGGTGTCTTATAACCATCTGTGTCTGATTCTCTGTCACTGGAGTAATACGTAGAATAGTGTCTTTATTATTTCTGGTTTTTAATGTCTTTAGAGTTATTTTAATCTGCAGTTAAGTAAGCATTTTGTGATTTGATTTGTGCATTGTGTCTTGTAAACTGGTATCTCTGAAAATTCTTAAATTACCTCAATTGCATTTTAGCGACATGTTTTTTAGGTGTAACATTTTTTTTTTTTTCTTACCATCAGACGTTTTGCTGAATCCATGGGCACCATCAGTAGTACATGGTAAAAACCTCATCATAGAATGGGAAAAAATTTTGATGCTAAGAAAAAGTGAAAATGGTGTTAAACTTATTGACAGTTTTGTATATAATAATGAAAACCACTAAAGTTTAATATCAAAATCATATTCATTTGTGTGTCCAAAACGTTGGTTCAGTGAACAAAACATTTTCAGCCTTGAATGTGAAATAACTGTACTAAGACTGCTTGCCCAATGTCTAAAAGATGGCAGTCACTTGTTTAAACAGATGTGAATTTCAAGTGGCCGCTCAGCTGAGCTGGAGTGTCTGTTTATGTCATTGTCACCCTCTCACAGCCAGGTCTGTTCTATGTGTGTGTGTGTGTGTGTGTGTGTGTGTGTGTGTGTGTGTGTGTCATTGAAACATGATCAGTGATATGCTCTCCCATGAATAGGTCCGCCTTCCATGACACTTCCAAGAGATAGCTGTTGGATGTGGCCTCTTATCAATGATGAAAATTGAATATTAACATTTATGTGACTTATAAAGAATTGTTCTCAAACAAGCTGTTGGATGTGGCCTCTTATCAATGATGAAAATTGAATATTAACATTTATGTGACTTATAAAGAATTGTTCTCAAACATAAATGACTATATATTAATTTTAAATGATGATAATGTGATGTATTTTATACTTACACTTATTGTTTTTTATTAATGGTACCTATATTCAATTTTTTATTTTTTATATATTCTTTTTTATAAGCCTAAAGGTACCATATAATGTTATTAATATAGAGTGTTTTATAATATTGTGAACACAAATGTGCTATATAACCTGACGATGGTCTGTGACTGAAATCAATCGCTTTAAGAATATAAATATAACATTATATGGTAGCTTTTAGGCTATATAAAAAAGAATATATAAAAAATAAAAAATAAATTTTAAATGGTTTTTATAAAAAAGATTTTGTGGTCAGGTATTTTTGTTTATTTTATGTTATTACTATAGAGTGTACAGACAAAATTAAATGATTAGTGGTAGCCAAATTGAAACACTAAAATTAATAAAAAAATGTATAAAGACCAAATAATTTTGAAGACAGAAACATTAATGCTGGCTTCTTATATTTCTTCTCCTCAACCTACATGTTAGTGGACATACAACTTCTTCCATTGCAGAGCTAATCGCTTTACTTCCTTATAGTTTCTTCCTTCCTGGATCTTATCCATACACTCTCATCTTTGTCTCCCCCAAACACTACATCCTTCTGCCATTCCTTCAAACATGGTAGGGAACCAGCTAGAATGTTGATAAATGACAATTGTGTGACTTCACCTTATAATTATTTTCAGCGGATTCCTCCTTTTTTCCACTCATGTCAGAACTTCCTCATTTAATATTCACTCTGTTTACGATATTGCAATGACTAAATGTCTGGAATAATGGAGAGTGTCATTCTACTCCCAGCCAGCCGAGCAGGTGTGTTTCTGCCAAGGCCACACTGAAGTATCCTCTAGACTTTTCGAGTGCTTGTTGATATAAATTATGGATATCTGCAGACTATAAATGATGCTGCTTAGAAGTCAGTTTATGTTGGGTGATTTGTCAAGTGATATCAAGTGGATGTTGTGTTCTTTATGTCAAGTGCGGAATTCTTTATTGTTGACGTTGTTATGTGTGGACAAATTTAAGTTGAATTATTGCATGAGTATAATCTTGTTGAATAACTTGTTGATTTCAAACTGTTAATTGTGATTAATTAAAACTGGTGATTAGTGACTTAATTGGTGTCTGTATTTTGTTTCCACTGTTCCATACAATGATGATTGATGATCGACGACAATCAGTGAGACCGTCATAACAATATGATAATAGCACCATGTCTCAAAGGACTTAGCTTTTACATAAAGTCCATGTTTCTGAGGCACAAGTACAAATGCTGTAAACAAAATGTTCTATAAATTGATTTATTGTTTCCTAATAAGCACTTTTAGATGTCAACAGACTTCTCTTCTTTGGAAATTCGTAATTGCTTTGTACTATTCTACTTTTGTGTCTGCTTTGGGAAGCATCTGAGAACTCAAAGAATGCAAGGGATGTTCAAGAATGGCGAAGGGCAAATGCTGCATACACCAAACAACTACAAAAGGCGAAAAGAGAAAACTTCACTAAGTTTGTTGAACAGCTAAACTATAGAACTGATAACGCTAAAGTTCACAGACATATTAACACCCTATCTGATAAATGGGAGGATAAACCGACTGACCCAATCAAAAGCACAAACAAATCACTACATTCTGATTATGAAATAAGGAACAAATTTAACACATACTTTAAAGAAGAACATAAATTATCCCAGATAAAAAAAAACTGGACAAAACCATAAAGAAACAGATTAGGAAAACCAGTGGGCAAAAACATGACATCTTCACACGAGAGTATACCATGGTTGAATTGAATGTAGCTATAGAAAAACTAAAAACAAAAAAATCACCTGGCCCTGATAAAATCCATGCTGAATTTATCAAAAACCTTAGGACAGAGGGGTAAAATATTACTCCTGAACATCTTTAATAAGGTGTGGACGGGAGAATCTAGTATGCCAACATCATGGAAGAAAACTGTGAGCTTCCCTATTAAAAAACCAAAAAAAACAGGTGATGAAATGGGCAGCTACAGACCAATTTCCTTAACTTCAATAATCGCAAAAAACAATGGAAAGAATGGTAGCAACAAGGCTACAATATTATCTTGAGTGCAATAAACTAATTTCCAATGATCAAGCAGGATTTAGACCAAACTACACCACCATGCATCAAGTCTTAAGGTAGACACAGAGTATTAAAGATTCATTTAACAGAGGAGAATCTGTATTACCTGTGTTTGTTGATTTCAGAGGCGCATTCGATACAGTGTGGAGGTCAAAACTTCTAAGAAAACTTATAGACCTAAACATAACAAATAACATGCTTCGCTGGATCAAGCTCTTTTTGAACCGACGATGGATATGTACAAAATGGAGAACAGCTACATCCTCTTACAAACAAACACAAGCAGGCCTCCCGTAAGGTGCTGTTCTGAGCTCATTATTATTTAACATATACATAAATGATCTATCTAAAGCACTTCCCCATAATAAACTTAATTGTGCAATGTATGCAGACGATGTTGTAATCTGGACAACAGCCAAAAACACGAATAAAAAATTGTTCGACATATTACATAAAGATATGAATGCAGCTCTGACTGCCCTCACGGAATGGAGTGACAATAACAACACGAAAATAAATGTCCAAAAAACAAATTACCAACTTTCCTCATTAGAAACAAAAACTCAGGACATACACCTTCAAGTAAAAAATACAGAAATCCAAAAGAACTGCAACACCAAATATCTAGGAGTCATCCTTGACAACAAACTCAACCTAAAAGACCAAACCACACCACTGCAAAAATCTCCTCCAAAAGTAACATCTTAAAAAGACTCGCTGGAGTGAAATGGGGAGGAACCCTTGATATACTTAATGAAACCTACAAAACATATATCAAACCAAACCTTCTGTATGGTGGAGAAATACTTGCCTCAGCTAGCAATAAGAAAACTTGAAATAAGTCAAAATAACTGTCTACGGATCATAACAGGTGCTGTGAAGTAAACTCCTGTATCAGCATTACACGCCTACACAAATAATAAATACTTGTGTAATGAATACAAATACCAGACATGCATAACGTATGAAAAAATATTACAAAGAAAATACAATAACCCATGGATTATGGAGCCACCAGCAGAACAAACACTAAAAACGCAGACGAGCTTTAAACACCTGATGTCGAGATGGAGACAAGAAAATATAGAGATTGAACGACCAACACAACTGAGTAACCCCCTGGATTTTATTGAATTTAATATAAACACTCAACTCACTGAACCCATCAACAAGGCGAATGATATGGCAACCAAGGTTGCCCAAATTTCATTAGAGACTATTAACAGCTTGTATCCATCAGATCATTGGTTAAGAATATATACAGATGGATCTAGAATTAAAGGAGAAACTTGGGCGGGCATCTTCTCTGAGCACTTCTCCCACTATTTTGTCCTGAACTCAGATGCTACTGTGTTCGAAGCAGAACTATTCACAATCAGTGAAGCACTGAGGCAAATAATAATGGGGCCCTGGCTAAACACCAACATAGTGATCCTGGTTGACTCTAAATCGGCACTCCAAGCGATAGCTAACAATAATATACCAAAAAGTTGTTTAATCCAGTCCATCCAAAGTAAATATAAAATAGTAAAAAACACCACCAAATCCATAGCACTCCAGTGGATCCCATCACACAAAGGTCTGAAGGGCAACGAAAAGCAGCTGATGAGCTTGCTAAGAGAGGAACACTTTTACTCCAAAAACAAGAGCATCCCACCTTGAATTCACCAGCAGCATACAGGAAGACTTGAAGGACAAGCCATATAAAAATGTTCGAGATCTATTCAACAAAATTAAAGACGTACAAAGAAAAATATTTGTCACAATTTTTCGTTTAACAACAGGACATGACTGCCTGGCCGAACATCTGAAGAAAATTAATGTTATAAATTCCGACAAATGCATACTATGCGAATGCCCTCAATCAATTATTAACAAGGACCATCTTCTGGTCTGCGAAAAGTTGGACGAACAGAAGCAGAGGAGAGAGGACATGCCTGGACTTTACTTTGAAGCAAGACTGAAGATGGCATGAGCCAAAACAAGCCATTGAACAACAACAACGCTTTTGTGTCTGCTATATACCATGTGGTGTTATAAAACTTCTAAGCTACTTGAAAGTAATAGCCTGTCTTAGTTTTTACATCCTTCTGTAACAACCCACACCTCATCCTTCTGTTTTCTGTCGTGTTTTTGTTTTCACTCTATTTATAGTAAATTACCCCTGAGAATACCATTCACCATTTATCCGGTGACACAAAAGTAGAGATAAACTTCAACCCTGTCTTGACACATTTTGTTATCTTTGCTTACTATCCATTCTAGCATGCGAGAGCTTTCTAATTTCATAGAGGTGCAGGATTATTCTACTTTGTCTGTAATCTACTCTTGCATTCCTAAGCACTCTGAACATAGTGTGTCACTATGTTTTATTCCTAAGCACTCTGTTCTATTTTGTCAAACAACTCTTTGATACCCATGAAAGCTATTGTAATTTCTATGTTAATCCTAGAGATTCCTCTATAATTATTTGGAGGCTCGGTATGACTACTTGTGTTCATGTGTTGTTTTTATTGTAGGCTGAAAATGTAATAGATATTCCCATATCCATCTATACAAGTGTTCCCAAAAGGAGGTGCCTTACTTCGAGAAATGATTCTACTCATTAAATTGAAGGAAAAGTGTCCAATAAAGATATACCAGAAAATGCGTCTCTCTCTCTCTCTCTCTCTCTCTCTCTCTCTCTCTCTCTCTCTCTCTCTCTCTCTCTCTCTCTCTCTCTCTCTCTCTCTCTCTGTGTGTGTGTGTGTGTGTGTGTGTGTGTGTGTGTGCGTGCGTGCGTGCGTGTGTGTGTGTGTGTGTGTGTGTGTGTGTGTGTGTGTGTGTGTGTGTGTGTGTGTGTGTGTGTGTGTGTGTGTGTGTGTGAATTTAATTGCTGTAAGTGCAAAACTGACCAAAATGTTACTTTAAAATTTTTCAAAATAACGGCTGACTCGGAATTTTAATTCTACATTTTTCCAAAAATATGTGCATATAACAAAAAAAACTATATTATATAAAAAACTACTCTTTTTATACCTAATTCAATAGTAACTTGTTTATGGAATTTGATTAAAAAAATAATGGAGTTAATTCGTTTCTTTCCTAGGAAAGCATTTGTCCTTTGTAGAATTTTGGCTTGCCGGGCTGTAAGGATGTGATCTAAAGTTGGTTGCAAACGTTTCGGCCATACCGTCGACGGCCATCTTCAGTCCGTAGAGTTGTAGCAAAAGGCTGTAGCACTGACCTTTTGAATAATTATTTTGAATAATAATAATATTCAAAATAGTTATTTTGAATAATACCTGGACGAGATAACATCACTGATTTTATGGTATTGAGCATTGAGTGACTCACACTGACATTTTCCATCATAACTCGGTTGTTTGAGATCGCATTGTAACAAGTAAGGTATCATTTTGTTCACGAAGTAATGCTTAAGATTTTATCTAATGGAACATTATTCCATAAAACTAATAGTTTGTGAGATATAAATGATTTAAAAATTAAAACAGCCGCCATTTTGAAATTTGTGAATGTAAAATTTTCAAAAAATTTCATTTTGTAGATTATGTTACTGGGGTAACACGTACCAGATTTCATTAGAATATCTCACTCCATTCTCAAGAAATAAAATTTTCCTTAAAAAATACAAAATGGCAGACAGATGGAAAACTAGACTAGACTAGATATTTGATAGAATTAGGTGTGTGCTTGGTGTAGTGGCCTACTCAGCCACTTCAAAGTCAGGATGTTATGGGTTTCAGTATCTCTGAAGTTTATAGTTCATTATGATATTCAAACAGACAGTTTTGCTTCAGCGAACCCTGATGTCATCAGATGAAAAAATTAGAGTAGTATAGGCATAGAACTGGCCACATTATTGTTCATATCCATGGTGTATCATTCAGTTGTGGGTAAAATAATATTAGCTTTTTTTGTTTATTCAGATATCTTTTAAACGAAAGAGAAAATGAAGTTTTTTTTTTTAAGCAGTTAAATGTGTGTTTCAGAAACGTGCAAAGGGTCAGGTGCTGTTAGAGTGCGTGTTCCAGCATTTAGAACTGATAGAAAAGGATTACTTTGGTCTCAAGTTTACAGAGAATGGTGTCCTCCCAACACCAGCCAATTCAGACTTGGTGGTGAGTTGTTATTACCCATTTATTCAAATTTTCTTGGTAAATTTAGTTTCTAAGTCATTACTCTGTTTTTAAATGCTGATTATATGTGCATGCCGTGTGTGTGTGTGTGTGTGTGTGTGTGTGTGTGTGTGTGTGTGTGTGTGTGTGTGTGTGTGTGTGTGTGTGTGTGTGTGTGTGTGTGTGTGTGTGTGTGTGTGTGTGTGTGTGTGTGTGTGTGTGTGTGTGTGTGTTTAAGTTTTAATGATCAATGCTTTTGGAAGAAATACTTTAAATATTGAGTCTAGAGTTACAAGATTATTTTTATTCTTATGTGATCACCATCATCAGTCAGCATGTATCTGTGCACTTCTATCTTAATAGGAAGTTTTTACATCTCCCCTCCACCTTCATCAGCTGGTTCCACTCTCCTCGATCTCTCATCAGCACTCTCCAGTTTCATATCTCCAACTTTCCTTCAACTGTTTTATTAACACTTAGGCATCTTGTGTAACATGTCTAATCCACCTTAACCCCAGTCCTTTTATGTGCTTTATTCTGCCCCCTCCCCAATTCATCCTGCTTTCTGGGTTTTCAGGCATCTATATGCTCCATAGACCTTTTTCTGTAAGTCTGCAATTTTCTTCATGATTTTCTTTCTAACCTCTTTATTATCTCATTGTTGGTAGTCAGTTTTTGACTGTATATGTGTCACAGCCTATATGTTATATTGCTTGGTACATCCTTATTTTTTACTACTAATATTTTTATCTCTCATTGGTCAGTAGCATCTCCAATATGCTCCTTTCCTTGCCTGTACATGGGTATTGCATTTTCTCTATTTCTCTTTTTTTTATTTACCACTACTCCTAGATATTAATTTTCTACTTTGATATACAACCAGTTCGTCTAATTTATTTCTGTCTGACTGTCTTCTAACCTATGCACCAAGCTTCTCAATATATTGTCCAATAAGCAGACACATAATATTCTTCTCAGAGCCTGAACCAGTGGAAGTTTTTAGCTGCCAGTGTAAGTCTCCTGTAGAGTATGCTCTACAGTCTTTTTTCTATGTCAGGTAGCAAGGTAACAGGAAACACATAAATGTTGGCGATGATATAACCAACCTGGGAGTCTTGCTGGACTTTAAACAAACTGGTCACAAGACTGCTTTATATAGGTTAGTTGTCCTCATCACTTACCCACTCTGCTTCAGTAGAATTCTCTACTCCATTGGAATTTTCCAGCCAAAACTAATACTATATATTTCACAAAATTTGTTATTTTCTATATTTTTACCTTTATGGAACTTTTTCAGCGTATTAACAATTATATTTTCCAAAACATGGGAGAAAGTGTCGTGAAAATATTTCAGTTACATTAAAACAGTTTTGAAAATGAAGAAATAGTCTATCGTGTATTTTGAAATACAGTAAAACTATGGTAGTGTTAGTAATATTTTGGAGATTCCCGTGTAGATTCAAGTTCCGTACTGGACTTTCTAGGATCCATTGTACAATTCTAACATAACATTTCAGCTGTTTACAAACAGTAATCATATTTGGATGTTCTATATAAAAAGTAATATAAAAATTGTACAACAAAAATGAGTTTGTAAACTAAAAGATCATATTACAATAAAACAACGAATTTTTTAGAAAAATGAACTCAACATACTATTAATGCCCTTAGCCTAGTGGTTATAATTGAAAGAAGCCTTGTTCTCAGTGATGTCAATAGCTTCTTATAGACAAACGTTGATATGTCCTTTAGTGTGAGTTGTTACATAGATTGAGATCATACAGTATTTAGTGTATAACTGCATATGTACATGTGCACAGGTCAGTCAGTTGAAATCATGCTGGTACGGATTATAATTATCACCCACATTACATTTAATTGAAACTAATGCATATTCATCGGCTTTGTAGGCTTTCACAGCAGGTGTCAATCGATTAAAATTTTCTGGGCTATAGGATTCAGTGTTGCAGAGCATTTCAGTCATCATCAGTTGCAGTTATCTTCGAAGAAAAGGTCTCTGTTCAATGAGCAAATCGTTATAATCAACAACACTGCCATGGGTACAGCAAAGCAATTGGCAACAGTTAAAACATTGGACTGCAGTCATACATGTCAGAAAAGTTTCACTTAGTTTATATGGATATTAATAATAATAACAATAATTCACGATATTAATTGATGACTCGTTAGGCACTTGGTGAAACATATTGATACAAAGGTTTTTTAGCTGTTGAAACAGTGTCAGAGTTAAATAAAATATGTAAAATGTACCAAGTGTTTATATACTTTTAAAAAACCTTTATAACAATAATTATTATTACAGTGTAATGACAGTTCTTTATAAGATTCACTTTACAAGATCAAGGACAGAAATGAGCTATCTCTCTAAAGAGATTTGTTTCTCACTAATAATTCTTTAAACCTGAAATTGTGAAGTTGTGTGAAATACTACCTCAGGCGGAGTTAAGATGAAGGTGCATTCATTTGGGTCTCTCAAATTCCACTGATATGAGAGCAGCTATTTGCAACAAAACAGTATTTTTTAGGTCAAGAATATACTGAAAGCAAATAAGTACGGCATAATAAACATACTTCAATTACAGTACATTATTATTATTATTCCGGCTGTAAAATGTTTACTCATTTTCCGGAACCAAAGATTATAGAAGTGATTGAATTCTCATCTTCCACTGCTGCTTGTCCATGTAAATGTCGTCTTCAGTTTCTCGTCCCCTCAATATAGTCTGAATTTCTTTTATCCAAGTAATAGGTGGTCTTCCTCTTTTCCTTCTTCCTGGTGGGGTCCATTCCATAACTTTCGTTGGCAATCTTTCGTGTGCCATTCTCTTCGTGTGTGCATACCATTGTAACTTTTTTGTTAGGATAAAATCAACAATTGAATTTTTCACATTCATTCTGTCCTTAATGACTTCATTTCCAATTTTCTCATGTCTGGATACTCTTGCCGAACGTCTCCAAAAGTCCATTTCTGCTGTCATTAATTTTGTTCTTGTGTGTTTATTAGTAGTCCAAACTTCTGAGCTGGAAGTCGTGATACTTCTAACAAAGGTTTTAAATAATCTGGTGTTAGTTTCTGCTGTAATTTGCTTATCCCACAGGATTCCATTTAATGTAGATATAGCCATCTTTCCCAAATTAATTCTGGATTGTATTTCTTCGTATTGGTTCCCACTGGCCATAATTTTCACCCCTAAATACTTGTAAGTACAGTACATACATTAAATGAAATTATGGAAAATTCATTTCAATTGAATACTAAGCATATATTTCACACACACACAAGCACAAAACCGTTTAATCTCTTATCATTAAAACATAAACATTTTTAACACTCAGATGTACCTGTTAAAATTATACATTTTAATACAATTTTTCATTTCTACTGAACTACTTTTTTGTGAGTACCCTTTAGCGTCATTCTAGATTTAATGAAGATGACTGAAATCCTTGAACTTTCTACCCTCTTAGTCCTTAATTTTCTTCTAAACTCTGACATTGCATCAAGTACCTCTTTAGACATCAGTGCCAGTAATCACATAACTTCTCTTCTGTATCTGTAAATTCTATAAAATTTTAGAAAATATGTTGTCATCAGTAATATGGATCACAGAAATGTCGCCATTGATGAATTTCCAGTTACTAGAATTTCAGGTTTCATTCTTCTTCTGTTTATAAAACTTTTAAAATAGTTTGTATGTTAGAGAAGTAAATTCACTTGTAGCTGTATAACATTCAATTTTAATTGTTACAAGAAATGACTAATCACTGAATATTATATGTAATAAACATGTAATTTTGCAAGTATTGAGCAAATTGCATTTAATGAAACAAGTAATAGATTCTTATAGCAGGCACAGCATTGATTTCAAGTAAGCACTATTAATGTTGAAGAACCATTTATTTAAAGACGCATTTTGATGTTTACTGTATTTCTGCTTTGGGGTAGATGCTGGTATGTAAAAATCTGCAGTTATGATAACAGTTGGTGCTATCATTGCTTCACTAGGTCATCGGCATATAATATGCAGACAGAATGTAAACACTATATGACACCTTGTTTTATCTTTGATAATGTTGAATGTTGACACAGATTTCAGGCAAATTAGTTTGTATTCATTCATTTTGTATGTAAAACTAAATTTAAAATGTATATTTGAATAGTTATTTGAAATTTATAATTTGAGGCAAATATTGGGATTTTGTATATACCTAAGCAGAGGTAAGGAGAGCTCATAGGTGAAGAATAGCCTGAACTCAAAGCCTTCCATGTGGCGGAGGGGGGTTCGGCATGATGTTAGTTGTCTCATTTTGTAAAATGCGAGCTATGATAATTTTTAAAAGACAAACCCCACAGAAAATTCTAAGTACATTTGAAGTTGAAGTAGCTAATTCCGTCTTTTGTGTGTGTGTGTGTGTGAGCATACACATGCCTACTTATTATGGTAACAACCAACTAATTATTGTTTTAGTTAATGAGAATTGCCCAGTTAATTTCTAATCATGTATTTATCAACTCATTTATTGCAATGAATCGCTTTTAATTGATTTTTTTTTTCATTTTGCAGCGATGGCTTGATCCTGTCAAACCAGTCAAAAAACAGATGAGAGGTAAGAAGAGTTAGTAAAAACTTCTAATGGATACAGGAATTGAAAAACAGCCTATTTAGTGAAATTGTGTGTGTGTGTGTGCACGCACGCGCGCGTGCGTGCGTGCATGTTTTAGTATTGCTATTCCTTTTTTCATAGTGACCGTCAGTTGATGAATTTTAACGATGAAGGGTTTGCGAGGATCGGTCAAAAAAGTATAACGCAAATTTTAAATTATTTGTGTCAACGTTTCGACAATATTTATTGTCATCATCAGGACCTGTGTCATCATCATACAAGACAAAATATCAAACACAACAGATAAATTAGTTGAGTGAATGTGTTTGTGTATGTAAGTGTGCACGTACTCACATGCACAAACACATTCACTCAACTAATTTATCCGTTGTGTGTGATATTTTCTCTAGTATCCATACACAAGTCCATATGATGGCAATAAATACTGTCGAAACGTCGACACAAATAATTAAAAATTTGTTGGATTTTGTTGTCCATGACCTGTTCGTTACTTAACTAAATATAATTATTTCACTACGACTCTGAACACAAAACTTTTTATGGGTAAAAACGTAAAGGTTTTACCTTATAACCTGAACCGGTTTTCACTTTTAAGAAGCTTTTTAAAAGTGAAAACCGGTTCAGGTTATAAGGTAAAATTTTTACGTTTTTACGCATAAAAAGTTTTGTGTTCTGAGTCGTAGTGAAATAATTATATTTATTTAAAAATTTGTGTTATACTTTTTTGACTAATCCTCACAAACCCTTCATTGTTAAAAGTATTACTATTATTATCATTATTATTGTCATCGTATTAATAGATAACAAAGATATTTTCAACATATCTCCATGGATCATTTGTTTAAATTTTGCAGGTCAGGGTAATTTCTATTTTGCTGTGAAGTTCTATGTGTCCGATCCCAGTAAGCTACAAGAGGAGTATACAAGGTATCACTTTTATCTGCAGATAAGAAAAGACATTTTACAGGGGCGGTTGCTGCTGCCTCCCAGCACAGCCTGTTTATTGGCCAGTTACACAGTACAGTGTAAGTAAGCACCATTACACTTCACTTCGTTTTTGTGACACTGTTTTATTTACTCTGTGTTAATTACACTAGAGTCTCGTTTAACTGAATTTAATGGAACCAAGGGTGATTCGGTTAAACGAAAATTCGTTTAAATCGGAAACACAATTCTGCACCGTAATTTACACTTTATTAGTGAGAAAAAACGCTAAAGAACAACAAGCCCCTTTAATCGTTTTTAAGGGAAACTAGCAGTACTCATGCGCCATTATTACATACTTCTATTAAAATGCAGACGTCTTTAAAATCAGCAGGCTTTAAATACTGTAATTAAATCATACAATATTACAGTGTGCAAATTAAAAAAAAAACTTCATTTTAATCAAACTAAAAAGTATTTTTCAAACGACATTTTCAAATACAATAGTACATATTTAAGTCATTACAGTAGGTGTACATTAAAAAATTAACAAAGAAGAAAAATCAATGAAAACGAATGAATGAATGAAATGAAAAATATAAAAGAAATCTTATTAATCCCACATTAGTTCAACTTTTTGAAAAAATTATAAATCTTCTTTTGTTTGAGGCTTGATGAGTGCTTACGCGCTGCACTATCTCGAAGTCGTTTAATTAGCAGTTATTCCGCAGGGGAAGTGTCGTCTTGCTACTCCATGTATACCAATATATCTTCAAATACTTTTGTCACTTCAGAATGGAGTGGACCCTTTTTTTTCGACTTCATCGTCATCAGAGCTGTCGTTTTGTTGAGTTGTTAAACAAGGAGCTACAGTGTCATCTTCTGTTAAAGATGGGTGAGGATCTTCATCATCTTGAATCCATTCCAAAACATCTTGCAGTTGAATTTCTGATGGTCCATCCAAAGTGTGAAGCTTTTTTAAAATGTTTTCTTCGTTTTCTGACTCATCACATTCTCCGATGGCCTTTTCTGAGCTGGAAGCAGGAGAAGGTACGTCTTCCAAGTTTTGTTCTTAAGCACTCGGTTTAACTTCGTCCCACAATGCAGCTATCATATAAATGACATGTTTAATTGTAATCTCGTTCAGAGTTGCAATGATGTCCTTTGGCTCTTCCTCATCATTTGTACTATCAATAATCTTCCCAAGAAGTTTTCTCTTATACAAATGTCTTGAAAAAGAAAATTACCATGTCATCATTCGGTTAATCGGGACTCTGGTGTATGTGTAGGCACTAGGTGTAGCACTTTGCTCCATGTATATTGCTATATACAGTTTATAATCTCATGATTTTGTAAGTTGTAATTTATTAGAAAAATATCCAAATTATCCTCTTAATTGACATTAACCCATTGCTTTTATGCTAATAATGTCTTTTAAGCTAGTGTTCCGCCCCAAATAGAAATAGATTTTCAAAAAGTATTAGATTACAGAAACATGTATGCCAGAAAGCAAAGAGGTTAGATAAAGTTGGGTAAGGTTATATATGTTTGGTGTAGATATTATTATGGACCTGATAACTCTTAGAAAAAACTGTTGTATACAAACAAATTGCATAAAAGAAATTAAAATATAGACATCCTGTATTGCAAATTTTTAGAAAAGTATGTTGCAAAGTTTTTTTGCAACTTTAAAATAAAGAGAACAAATTTTTTATAGGTGTACCTTGTTCAGATACCATAGTCCCAGAATGTGTTTGTAAACTTCATAGCTGCCAGGGACCCGTTAGTGACATAAAACTATTGTCTAGTGGAAGAATATAGTTAGGTCCAGGGCTTGATTTCAGGGGGAACGCGCCGGAACGGTGTTCCGGAACCTCTTGGATCCAAAAATAAATTACCAAAAAATATGAAAAAAACCTAATTATTACAAAAGTGTACTACTACTTTTTAAATTGTGCCCCTCATCAGCCCCACTACAAAACTAAACCTTTTTCAAAATCAAACACCAGCATTAATCTTTATCTTAACTATTGTTCATTTTATTTTTGCAGACTCGCAGTGTTGGCCTGGGTTTTGGCAACGAAAATTACAGCTTCTTTATTTAAAAGAAAATCAGTATCAGGCCCCTATTATTCTATGGCCCTGAAAGTAGTACAAAACTTAACTTTTTTTGGAGTTGTACTTAAAAAACAAAGAAAGGAAAACAATAATCCGTAGAACCTGAAAAATTTTGTGAGGCACTAAAAAAAATCTATTGAAAACAGACTGCTTAGTAAACAATATCTTCAGCTAATATAAAATATAAACACATTTGTGTCTGTACAACTTTTGAATTGATACTTTCCGGCTAGAAATCAACCACTGGTTAGGTCTGTACTATATCATTAAAAAAAAATTTATCTGGAATTGAAAGCGTGTTAACTGAAAATATAGCTGTATATTTTTTTTTTCTTCCTTGGAAATAGTATTTGTAATTGAAATATTATCTGCCAACATAGTTCAGGTAATATGTGCAGCATTTCTCCGTGAACACAGCAGTGTGTTTTCAAACAACTGACCTAATTTCTTATCACTTGAAACTGCTTACGTTGCCTAGTCAGTTATATGATATGTTTGTTGTTTGTTGCCATGTTAAAGAAAAGGTAATTTGTTTTTCAAAAATAATTTACAAATATCTATGCAGTCAGCAAAAGTGACTCACTCAACTTTATGTGTGACATTTGACATTCCTCAGATCATATTGCTGTACCAACACCAGGTCTGTGTGATAGTAGATAATAGATAACTTTAGAGCATAGTATTCATTATTATTACTGGCTGTATTGTCTGGGTTAAAATGGTTATGCATATTTTACCTCGACAGCATGAAGAATAAAATTGTTTTTATTGAATTAAGAATTTATACAAATTTCTAATAATTATATATGTCGCAGAAGATATCTATGATTAAATTGAATGATAGTTTAAACCTTATAATCTAAAGTTTGTAAGTCCAGACTTCCAGAAATCTGAAGTACGAGGATTGTTCAACAGAAACACGTTTAGAGGCTGTAAAGCATTTTTTATTCAGCTATTTAAAAAAAGTCTCCATTAACATTAAGGCATGAGTCCCACTGTTGCACTGATCTGTAGATTCCCTGCTGGTAAAATTCTTGCGGCTGTTTGTGGAACCATTCGCTAACAGCAAACTCTACCTGAACATCCAATTTAAACTGCCATCCTTTTAGTGATTTCTTTAATGGGCCAAAAACATGATAATCGCACGGGGACAAGTCGGGACTGTAAGGAGAATTTTGTAAGACTTCCCACTTCTTACAACCAAGCAGAGCTTGAATCGTCTGGGCTACATGGGGTCAAGCATTATCATGCAGAAGAATGACACCATTTGTAAGCTTCCTGGGACGTTTATTCTTGATGCTGATCCGTATGCGTTTTAAGGTGTCTGCATATTGCTCAGCGTTGATGTTGACACCAAGTTCTTTGAAATCAAAGAGCAGCACACTCTGATAATCAAAGAATACAGTCACCATTACTTTTCCTGCCGAAGGTTGGGACTGGCATTTTTTCGCCTTCGGAGATTGTGCATGCTTTCACTCCATACTCTGACGTTTGGGTTCTGGTTCGTAGTGATAACACCAAGACTCATCATCAGCAACACTTTGGTGTAAAAGGCATTACCTTGTTGTTGATAGTGCATCAAATGCTGTAATGATAAGGCCAAACACAAATTTTTCTGCTCATCAGTAAGCAGTTATGGAATCCACTGAGCAGCAACTTTATGATAGCCAAGACTATGAATGATGGAATGAACAGTTCCCATGCTGATGGTCAACATTTGGGAAAGTTCTCTAACTTTGGTGTGCCTATTTGCGCGTAAAGCAGTTTCCAGCTGTCTCACATTTTCATCTGATGCTGCAACACGTGCAGGTCCAGAACGGGCCAAATCTTTTATGGATTCTCTTCCTTGTCGAAATGTATTGCACCATTCAACCACTGCTGAATGAGAATAACTATAGTCACCATGTATAGCTTTCATTCTCATATAAATTTCCATTGGCTGACGCCCCTCAGTGGCCAAAAACTGAATAACGGCACCCAGATTATCTTTGGACGGATTTTCTATCACAGATCCCATTTTTCAACCCAGTCACAAAGTTTAGAAAAGAGCAAACTGCAAATATTTTTGACAGACGCGTCACTAGTACTTAAACAGACAATATAAACAAATGAATTCCATTGCCATGGCAATGAAGTCACGGCTGCGCAGATCAAACGTGTTTGTATTGAACAATCCTCGTACTATAAGAAAAAATACATTTTTAACAAGTGATTACATTTAAATTTTGTTACACAAATAAATTTATGTGCGTATTGCCTATGAAAAATTAAAGCCAAGCAAATACAGTAATGTTTCTTATAAATAGGAACTCAATTTTACACATGACAACTTATTTCCTTCCTTAGGGTACGAACATGCCAACGCAACATTATTGGTAGACAGCAGCATACTGTGCGACATTACTGTACTGTGAGACATTGCGATAAGTCAGCGACAAACATACCGAGTAGTTTATCCTTACTGTAAGACATTACTGTGAGACATCGCGACAAGTCAGCGGACAAACAAGAGTTTATCCTTGCAGTGTATTGTTAGGTGTCGTAGAAGAGGAAAGTGGCCTTTTTGTCTCGTATAAATTCCAAAATTTATATTTTTTACTTTTTATATATGTATGTATATGCATAGTTTCTATTTTTGATTGACTGATTGAAATATACTTATTGCAGTATATCTGATTATGTTATCTAGTGACAGTGACGAAACTTTATGTGCAAAATGGTAGCTAATATCAAATTCCTCAAACCGCCGATATAGCGTCCATTTCATTTATAATTAAAAATCAAAATATTAACTATGAAGCAGAATCACAACGAAAAAAGCGTATGAACTGACGAGTGCGTCCACTTGAACTCGGCTGCACTATGGAGTGAGGGTCGTGTGACTCAGTGAACCAGTCAGGTAGCGCACCACAGTGCGACATTGCTGTCTTCTGTGAGGAAAAAACAAAATAATTTGTTCTTGCCTCACTGCTCCACAGCAATGTAGTACAGTAAGCATCTTCGACATGTTCGCTCCTATTTAAACCTATACATTTGTTATGGCCTCTCTGTCGTACAGTACAGTAATGTCGCACAGTATGCTGCTGTCTACCAGTAATGTTGCGTCGGCATGTTCGTACCCTTAAAGATTCGGTGTACATATGGGCAAAGTGGTTAACTAAGGCACCAGTTAAAGTGGTGTATCATTCCCGAGGCCAGTATCAACCTCACTGTAACTAAGTGCATTTCTAAATGTTTGGTGTCGTACAGTTTTATAAATTGAATCTGACGTTTACTGAATATTCAAGTTAAGATATCCATGTTTTTTTCTTAATTCTCTTTTCTACACCGCATGTAGTATAGTAAAATAAATTACTTGCATATTGATCAACATCATCAATTTAAACTACACAGTTTATGCCATGCCTGTTACAACGTTAAATAGTATTTACAGCCACTGTTCCTTTGGCTGGCGTTTATCTCTCCTACCCCTGGGTGAGGAGGTTCATAGGAATTCTTTAATTTCTTGTCTCCACTTTTATTTCTACTGAACAACTCATTATATACTTAGGTCTCTCCACACATCTTCATTCCATATCAAATCTCTTTGTGTACAACCCCTCACCCTCCTCAGAAACTTGAAACTTAACTCCTCGCCATATATCTTGCTGACTTTCATTAATGTGCATATCAACTGGTGAAGTCATGATTTAATAAACCTTATTTTATTCAGTCTTCTGTCCATTATATTACAATTTGCCCAGTGTTTTTATTATTTGTAACTCACATACGTATTTTGGCAGTCATAACTCACGTCACAACCCAACTATGTAAATGAGAAACTGACCTCTTGGTAACTATCTTCTACATTGCAGGACACCTTGGCTTGAAAAGACTTAATTTGATTTTATGTAGAGAAATCGTGTGGTTATATTATGGGACCAGGGTGTATTTTAAGAAATTTTTATCACTTAAATGTGTAGTTTACCAGAACATGTTCTCCCCTGGGAAATTTTCAAAAATTAGACCTGCCAAAATTTTATTTTAGTGCTGTCCTAGTCTTCCCTGAGTTCCAGAAGAAGAAGAAAACCATCTTGATAAACTGCGTTTTTAGACAACACCGAGTCAGATTTAGACAACACCGAGTCAGAGAGACCCCAACAGCAACGGCGCAGTTTTATTTTTCATGGGTTTTTCCAGAGGCAAGCAAGAAGAGCCGTGAAAGCAAAGAGAAGGAAGAAGGCCTCGAGAAAAAGAAAATGAAGAGCAAGACTTTTTAGACAACAGTTTTAAAGACAATAATTAAAATGAAATATGTTAAGCTTGAGTTAAAACTGCTTTAGTTTTTAATAAGGCTAAATATTGTCTCATTACATTATTTTTTACTCAAATGTCAGTTAATTTATTTCCCGACCTTTTTTTTTTTTTTTTTTTTTTTCATTGCACATTTTGTCTGGCTGCACGTTAAAATATACACTGTTACGGGCATATTTTATGTACTTGATAACATGGCAGGCGGTGGTGAGTTGATGTACCTTTAAATTAAAGAAAGGATTGAGTAAAGTCTACCCAACTTATAAGTAGAGAAGGCATGTGGATTGACCACAACCATTGATATTACGTATATTGAATCCTCTAGGAGAGATTATTTTCATGATAAATGTATTTTGCCCAACATTTGTTCTCAGATTTTCATAAAATGCCCTACACCATCATTTATTTTGATGAGACTTGATTTTTGTAAATCGTTGGACTCAAAAATAGTTGTAATTAAGAGTATTTCATATATTTCGTAGTAACTGGAAAAGCCACATCGTTCAGCTAAATCTCATTGTAAGTCTGAGAAATAGTAGCCTGCTTTGAAATGCTGTGTTCACATTTCATTTTTGCATAAGTTTCAGTGTTAACATGAAGTATTGCCTTTCAAATTAAATTTTTCAATTTTTTGTTGATAACATAACGGAGTGATTGGAGCAACAGATAAGTTTTGTTTTGAAATTTGTGTGCATCAAAGGTTTTATCAGAAACCCCTCAAAGGTTTTATCAATAAAACTGTTGCCTAGCTTTCTTAATCATAGACTTTACATATGAGTGTAAATATAACCACGTTCTTTGATGTAAAAAACTACTTGCGTACTATCCACATATAAAATATACGTGAAACTTTACAAAATTTCTTGAGTTATTGAAAAAATTATTTCACTTACGAGAGTGCCAGATGTTGATAAAATATTGGTTTGGCAGGTCCTCATTACCAAAGCGCAGTTTGTTCATGGAATTGAAGAACACGGTTATTTTGCTTCCGTGTTCTAGGATGAAGGACTATTCTCTTACTGAAAGTAAAATTATCGTAAGCTTTTTTTACAAGGAAACAAAAAGTATTTTACTGTTCAGATTGTGACAGAAGACTTATTGTCCACCTAAAGGGACAGATTGTCCAAAAAAATATCTAAACTACTTTATAAGATATGAGTTTATAAAACCATAAAAAAATTATACAAATAGTTTAGCTTATCATGAAACAATTATTGTTTATAAGAAAGTGTTTGTAAATTGCCATGACTTTGGTTTTTTGACTATAGAGAATAAAGAAAAACAAAAAATAAAATAATGTATTTTTAACCCAGGAAAGAGTATTTAAGAACATCAGATTTTATTGAAATTAAATTAAGTAGTGTAGGATATTTTAAGAAAATGTTAACTAAAGGTGAATAAGTTTATAGTAAAAAATTGTAAGTGAGAATAGCCAGTAATTTTGTTTATAGCCGAGCTAGGAGACTATCATCCAGATGAACATGGACCAAAGTATTTGTCCGGCATGCAGCTAGTACCTGGTCAAACTGAAGAAATGGAAAGAAAAATAGCCGAATTACATAAGTTGCATAAGTAAGTAAACTTAACACACACACACACACACACAAGGCACTGAACCTATTAATTCCAGTTTTCTTATAGTATATTACAATAATAATTAGTCATCTGTAAATGTATTTTATTTTGTTTCGCACAAATTTCACAAATTAAAAGTACACGATAAAAGATTATAATAAACTGTAAAGTAATTTATCTCTCTCCTTCAAGTATAGAGGTTCGCAGAGACTGATGTCTGCCATCTATCTAGGTTTGTGTAATCGTGCATGTGTGTTGACTTTGCAACCGGGGGGGGGGTCACGATACTTCTTGTAAAATTTATTAAATTAAATTACAGTACATATTGTTAACTCTGGTGATGGAGATTTTATCTGAGTGTGGTTAAGACCAAATAAATACACTCCATAAGAAATTATTATTGGACTGTGTGTGTGCACGGACCTATTGTCTGTTTTTTGTTTTCATTGAACAGTGTTTTAATAGTGTTTAGTATGAGGCCGGAGTTTTTAATATAAATATTTCAGTATGCTAACATTTTTGTTTGACATACTGTACTACAAAGGAAGAGTATTTGATTTCACTGATCCTGTATCTATTTGTATTTCTGTGTATAACTTTGTTGCTGATATCTTCCCAGACTGCTATTAACTGATGCCAATGAAACAGGCAATTTTAAAACTTTCCATTTGAAGACATTATTTGGTGTTATTATAATTTTATGTAAACACACCAAATTGTGAATACCATTATAAAAGTCAAGATTATAATGTAAGAAGAGTGTTTAAATTTAATTTATAATTTGGTTTGAATTTCAAATAGAAACTAGAAACAAACACTGGAGCTGGTAATACTGGCTGATGTGCGGGAACAATTGTTAATCTCTCAGTTATTCAACAACCAGCAAGCATTATTGTTCCTTTTGTAACTATGAATGAAGTAGATGTACATTCTTTAAGTATGGAACAATACATTATTATTAAATTTCTTACGATGGAAAACATGGAACCATCGGAAATTTGTGAAAAACGTTAAAGACAGTTTGATGAAGAAATGTTGCCATACATAAGCGTCTGTAAATGGAGGAAATAAAGTTTTCAAAAATGGCCAAAAATGTGTTGAGAATGAACCTCACCTACAGTGCCCAAAAACATCAGCAACCTTAGAGGTAGCTGACAGGATTAATACACTTGTTCAAAACGATTGTTGAATCATAGTGCATGATATTGTTTTTCCATTAAATGTCAGTGTTGGTAGTGGAGGTAGCTGCGTCATAAATCAACTCCATTATCAAAAAGTATGCACACATGGACTCTGCAAATGATGACAGACGAACACAAAGTAGACTTGCTTGCAGGTGGCTCTTCACCATTAGCACAATATGAAGGGAAGGAGGCTTTTTATAGTCTTTTATCATCACTAGTGATAAAACCTGGGTACACTATTTTAATCCAGAAACCAAAAGAACGTCGATACAGTGGGAGCACCCTTCATCTCCAAAACCAAAAAGAGTAAAAACCACTTTTTCAGGAGGAAAAATGGTGGCTTCATCCTTTTGGGATATGAAAGGCATCGTACACATCGATTTCCTAACAGTACAGTGGACTGTAAACAGCCATCTGGAATAAGTGTAAAAGTGTATCTGTGGCAAGTGTGCACAAGTCAGAGCACTTTAACTGTTTTCAGATATCAGTCCAAAATTTGTAAAATGACTTATTCAGCTCTATATTCAACGTTTTTTTGAAAAGTACACTACTAGAGTGTGGAGCACAAAGGAAGGTGAGAGCTTCCAGCTGCACAGAGGCAAGAGCATAGTATCACGTGATGTATCAGCCAATAAAAGCCAGTCAATCGTTTCACTTACTGGCTGTCGCAGTTTTACACTCTGTCTTTCTCTGTGCGCAATGCACTTTCACTTGTCGCCTTTATATGTGCTCCTGAATATAGAAGGAATTACCAGAAGACAATAAGAGCTATAAGTGTCTCAGATACCAAAAACTTCGAGATAAGAGAAATAATACAACACTATACAGTATAATAACCATAATATAATACACACAATCACAGTAATTCTACATCACAGTAATCACCAAGGAAATTAGAAGAAGTCAGAAGTAATTGGTATAACATAAAAACAAACTAACCATGTATGATTTTTGATGAGTAAACCGAATTCTCAGTTTTAATTCAACCATTTGGCATTTATCTGCCTGTTTGTCTGTTTGTCTCTCTGTTTGTGATTATCACTCATGATACCTTTGAATGCATGAATTAATTTTTGTAAAACATGGCATCTGTGTCTATACCTTTTACCTTTACCTCACAGAGGCTTACTGATTTTGAAATTGACCCCCCCCCCCCCAAATAAGCAAGAGGAGAATGTGAGTGGCCAGAATTTTGAAAAAAAAATCAGAAAAATTCGTGTGGAGTATAAGATTTAAAGAGAATTTTAACCACAATCCCATGCCAGGTATCAAACAGAATTTTTACCAAAATATGAAATAATATTCAGGTTTTGAATTCCAGTGAAAGGTATCATGTTTTTGAAAAAATTGTAAAAATCTTTGTCAGATATCAGATTAAAAAGTCTTTTAAGTTAAGTCCAAATGCATTGTTTACTACACTGTAAATATCTTAACTTGGGGAGGGGGACAATGAGTCAAAAATGGAAGTTAACCAAACAACATCATATTTTGTCACCAACAGTGTAGCTCTAATCTATAACACTTCTAACATTTATAGTATTTAACACAGCTAAATATAATATTCCACCATAATTATAATTATAGAAGAATTTTATAATGATAATAATGTTATGAAAATTGAAAAACAATTATTTTAATAGGAAAATAACTCGTGTATTATATGAAATTCATTTAACTGAGAAATTGCTATTCAAAACTGAAATTTCAGTTTCACCATAATGGACTTTGGTACCATAATAGTACCAAGTCCTTTGAAAAGTCTGACTCTTTTGGTTAACTGAGGACTGAAGAATTCCTTTTTTATTATTATTATATGAAGCATATTTATTAATATTACACATTACGTAGCATTATTGTTGTGTAAAAATTCAGCAACTGACTGAAGTCCTTTGACAAACTGGCTCACCTCTACACATTCAAATAACTAGATGGTTAACTTTAAAGATGAATACTGATAGATGTTGTTCATCAGTCGGTGCCACATCATGTAGAAGCATAATGACATGTGTTGACACAATTTTTAAAGACTATGGTAGTTATCAGAACTTCGGCTTGCCCGCCTGTAAGTCCGTGGTCCATTGTTGTTGGATGCAAACATTTCAGCTGTGCCTTCGATGGCCATCTTCAATCCAGAAGGCTGCAACACACTGACCAAGGTTTCGCAGTCAGTGACCACTGAACTGTGGTTAAGGGTAGTGGCTGTGAGTAGGACACCTATATTTATAACCTTTTGGAGTCTGCATGAAGGTGTTGTCTAACACCACCAGCCAATCAGAAGAAAGGCAAATTCTTATTACACCTTCGTGCGGGCTCGAAAAGTTTATAAATATGGGTGTCCTACTCACAGCCACTAGCCTTAACCTTCGCGGTCACTGACTGCGAAACCTTGGTCAGTGTGTTGCAGCCTTCTGCACTGAAGATGGCCATCGAAGCCACGGCCGAAATGTTTGCACCCAATAGCCTTGCACTATGGCCTTACAGCCTGGCAAGCCGAAGTTCTGATAACATTGAAGCCGGCCGTGAAAGCCTCAGACAGTATGGTAGTTGTTTAAACAAGAAAGAGCAGAATGAAGAAATTGTCAAGCAGTCAATCACTAAGTGTCAAATAATTATGGTAAGTTAACTAACTTTCTTACTGAAAAATGTGTTTTCAGAGGACAGACGCCAGCTGATGCAGAATTCAATTTCCTGGATCATGCAAAGAGATTAGAAATGTACGGGCTTGATCTTCATAAAGCCAGGGTAAGTTGTTTGTACTTTGGTATAAACAAATATAAGCCTATCATGTGTTACAAATTATTGTTGGCCATGTAATGTTTCTTCTGACATTGTGTCACTGATTGCTCAATAATATGAACACCATTTGTTATAACAGGACTCTGCCAATAAGGAACTTCAATTGGGAGTAACATCTATCGGCCTAGTTGTCTTTCAGAACAATACAAGGATCAATGTCTTCTCATGGGCGAAGATTGTAAAGATCTCTTTTAAAAGAAAACAATTTTTTATACAGTTAAGGAGAGAACAGGTAATCCATTTTATGTCTTCATGTTCTTGGTAAATGTTTTACTTTGAATATGCTTCATTATTGACAGTAGTATTTAGTTGTTTTATAACTTGTATTTTATGATATGTGAAATCAAGGATTTCCTTTTTTTCGTAGTTCCACAGCACATCAGAATGGCAAGCCTCTTCAGATTATATTTTAAATCGCCACGTGCCAGAACACATGCCTCTGTTTAAACTTTAAAAATAAATCCTTACAGGATTTAGCTGTGTCCCACATCTTCGTCTATCCTCACTATCTCTCAGATCTTCATTTCCCTGTATCTAGGGTAACTTGCTTTAACAAGTCTACTTTTAAGTGATCAACATTCATGATTTCTTCTTGACGACAGTTGCCACTCTAATTTAACATGTCTGCCACACCATTTCAGTCGGTTTTGTATTTGTTCTTCTGTTATTTTTCCTGCCCCTTGCATTCCCCTTCTATATTTCTTCATTTGTGACTCCTTTTAATCTTGACACTATTATTCCTCCTCTGTGGGAACTCCATTTCAGCAGTGCATGCATGACTGACGGCAGTCAACCAAAACAAAAATATTATTTCTTTTATAAAATTTCTAAACTGCTATGTCAGTGATGACGAAAAGCTTTGTCTAAACAATAAAAATTATAGCAGTTTAGCAATTTTATAAAAGAAATAGTAAGGATGGCTGCTAATTTAAACAATACGCAGAATAAAACAAAAATAGTTTGCAGAATTGAAGCATTGGTGAAGTGCTGAAGCATATGCATTAAAAACTAGAATCAAATTATGTTGAAAAATGTCAAAGCATTTTTTTTGTATATATTTACATATATATTGCCAGTAAAAAAATAAAATAAAGAGGTTACTTTTTCGTTCACTGTCATATGAAAAGCATAGCACCAGATATTTTAAATGTTGGTGTATATATATATATATATATATATATCTTATATTTGTGAGCATTCAGTGCCAGAGTAGTTTGAGAAATGACTGATTAATAACAAAATATTTAATAATTTTATTAAACATTTTACACACTTCTTACCTCGTCTTGGGTTCCAGGGTCTTCACGTGAACTCGTGACCTATAAGTGATTTAGGGTTGTGTCATTAAGAAACTCTACTCTTATTGTATTTGTTAATCAACTCAATTTTTTATTTAACCTTCTTTCATACTCTCTTTGAATTTACTTGCTATTCATTTCTCTTCTCAAAAAATATTACTGTTTCTTTCAATTACTTTTTTCTTTTAAAAATACAAAAATCAAATATCTAGGCTACTTTAACATTGCTTCACTTATCCTAATAACTAGTCTAAATAATTCTTTAAAAAGCAACCCAGCTCGCTCACTCTCTCCCTCTCATACCTGATTTACATCATTTCTCTTAAAAAGGAAAAAATTAGAGCTCTTTATTAAATAATTTTCCCCATTGAATTGAATTAAAATGTTATGGTTCTACTTCTGTGGCTGTGTCCGACACGTGCTGTTATTAGTCTGTTTTTGTTTTGTTCACTGGTTCGTCCGAAAAAGTTTTCTGCTGGTTTAATTTGATTCACTGATTAAAAAGTTAGGGTTTCACTGTTTATCACATTCTAGTTGACTCACATTTTTAGTAATTTTATCAAAATTAGGCCCACGAGCCTATGTGTTTACCTGGCCGTGGTTACGGCTGAGCGGCGACTGCTCACAAGACTCCACACTATAGCTTGTTGCTGGAAAGGGAAGACACTGCATTCAGGCTACGATTTTTTCATCGTCGTACACCAAGTATGGTCTGTCTATGTGCCCAATGAGCTAATGATGTTAAGCGGTAACGATATAAGAGGCTTAGGTGGGTGGAGCCTCTAATTGATTTCCGCCGTCTCCAGAGCACATGGCAAGACAATCTTTCTACTTCGCCATTTTCTTAGCGTCGGTTTCGCCTGTTATGCTGAAACTTCTCAATTAATTACATTATAATTAACTCTTACCTTCGGGTTTTTATTCCAAGGGTCGTTCAGACGAAACTGCTGCAAAAAGGATTATTTGGATTTGATTATTTGGATTTGATATGTGTGAAAATGACGCTAACACATTTTCTACTGTCTAAAATACATACTTATTTTATTTATCGAAAATCACCCCCTTCTTCTACTTCTACAAATGACAGTGTCTTTGTTAACTTTGGTTTTTTAAAAAATACTGTGATAATTAACATTACTAAATACGTATAAGAAAATTGAAAATGAACCAGTATATAACCACACACACACTTTCTTTTTTCGTTAAGCTTTAACCAAACTCCCCTCTATTAGAGATCTCTGTTACTTATTAAAGGATTTATAAAAGCAAATTATATGACATATTAATTGAACTTTAAAAGGTTGTACTCATCCTGATAATAGCTGGTCTCCAATGCACACCCGTATTTTTCACGTATAATAAGGGTGACACCAGTTCACTAACTGACCGATTTCTGAGTTCTCTCGCACTCACGCCACTGTTGGTACCGGTACTGATTTTACGGTTTATTGTCTCATGTTTCTTATTGATTACTAATTAACGTCTCACATTCTGGAAGATGATTAAGTCGGCCGACATAACTTTTTACTCGTAGATGTTGTTGTATGCTGGCTGCGCTCTTGGTTCTACACTTTTAATGTTTATAAATGTTTACACACTCTCTTAAATAGGCCGGATTTATTTTAACGGCCTATCTGTAAACCCGAGGCCACTGTTTTTTTTATTGACAAACTTTACTATCTGAATGCTGGCTGTCTGTTCACTCTCTAATGACACACTGCAGACTGGGTTTCACACAAGCCTGCTGGTGGGTGGTTACACAATACGTCTGGCAATTGTTCTGGCTGACTGTATGTATGTTGCATTGCTGTACTGGAGGCTCCTTACAGGTGAAAGTCTGGCAATTTGAAAAGTGCTTAATATGATGATTTAAATGAATATAAAATTAAACTGGGGTGGCTCACAATTCTGTACCGTTACAATACCCCCCCCCCCCCAATAAGAGGTTGAAAGCCGAGGCGTTCAAACTCTTATTGCCTAAAACCTAAGAGGATCCGTGAGGATATGGCGCCGCAACCCCCCTGAATACTCTACTAAAATTGTGGGTTCTTACCCCCCTAGTCTGGCGACTGCGACAGCACCCATCCGATCTTACTGGACTTCTCTGTTCGAGATCCCAACACCGAAAAATCGAACAGATGCCCGACCCAGTATCGCCTGGGTTTGAAACATTTAATTAAATATTGACAAACGGCTTTCCATCCCTCCATATCCCACATCTGATTTGTTTCCTCTTAGCCGTACTGGTTCATTGACAACGTACTGGCTCATTTTATATTATAGACCCTAAACAATAGTATTAATAAAACAATATTGGTTTACAATGATACACATAAATTCCAGTTAAATTGAATAATATTCCCCATACAATGTTGCCCATCCAAAATAATACATAGATTATACACGGTATCCTTAACTACTATATTAGTATATGACCGATTTCTGAGTTCTCTCGCACTCACGCCACTGTTGGTACCGGTACTGATTTTACGGTTTATTGTCTCATGTTTCTTATTGATTACTAATTAACGTCTCACGTTCTGGAAGATGATTAAGTTGGCCGACATAACTTTTTACTCGTAGATGTTGTTGTATGCTGGCTGCGCTCTTGGTTCTACACTTTTAATGTTTATAAATGTTTACACACTCTCTTAAATAGGCCGGATTTATTTTAACAGCCTATCTGTAAACCCGAGGCCACTGTTTTTTTTATTGACAAACTTTACTATCTGAATGCTGGCTGTCTGTTCACTCTCTAATGACACACTGCAGACTGGGTTTCACACAAGCCTGCTGGTGGGTGGTTACGCAATACGTCTGGCAATTGTTCTGGCTGACTGTATGTATGTTGCATTGCTGTACTGGAGGCTCCTTACAGGTGAAAGTCTGGCAATTTGAAAAGTGCTTAATATGATGATTTAAATGAATATAAAATTAAACTGGGGTGGCTCACAATTCTGTACCGTTACAATGCGTAGAAGCCGCGCCCCGACTAGTGGATGCGCATATCGTACATGACAAACATTCGATTCACAAACCAGTATTGTTCTCCGACAACACCCAGCCCAAAAAGTTACGTTAGCGTTCATTGTTTGAATCCAACGCTATTTCATATGGGACTTGCCATAATGATACAAAATAAATTTAAATAAATTTAATGAAAAATAAAAACCCCCTTTTTTGACACATTACAAGTTGCATTAAACTAAACTTTATGTGATTACAGTCTGAAGATTATGATACGCTTCTTGGTTTTAATTTACTCACATATCGTTCATCGAAGAATTTGTGGAAGTCGTGCGTAGAACATCACACATTCTTCAGGCTGCACTCGCCGCAGACATCACGAGGCCGAAGATTCCTCTCATTAGGTTCCAAATTTTCGTATTCTGGCAGAACACAAATGCAGACTGTAGAAGATAGTAGGACGCATCATCGAATTATGGACAGAACCTTTATGAGGTAAAAGAAAAGAGTTTCTTTCTAATTTACTTAAGTGTCTGCAGTGTGTGTAAAAAAAATAATATTTTCTTTTTTATTGTGTTAATCCTAAATACACTAGTTTTTGATTTTTGAATATCACCAGTTACCAAAGCAGCAATATCAACAACAACAACAACAATCTTAAGATGCTGTCCTGTCTTATATCTTATTTGGTCTTTATTTACTACAGCTTGACATTTTCTAAAAAGACAGGTTTTTAAGTTGCATTTTACAAGATTTTTTTGTTTTGTTTCATAAAATATTGAGTGCTTGTTATTTTATATTAAATAGTGTAAAATAGTTTTGTTATGTATATTTGTACTGTATTAATAGATCATATTGTGTAGTAATTGTGTGTGTGTGTGTGTGTGTGTGTCATAATTCAGTTCAAAGTATTATCATTTAGTAATAGTAATTACACATTTGCTTGTTACTAATTAATATGATGTATTGTCAACAGGTCGCCAAGTAAACGTGTGATAAGACAAACTGTACCACTGCCCGGTATAGAAAAAGTGAAGCCTGTACCTGTACCTGTGTCGAGACCTCCGAGACCTTATGCTGATAACAAAGTTACATCATCTGGTGCACGGGAACCAAGGCCCGCGTGGGGCGAAGCATCGCCCCACATTTCTGATGAGTATGTTTTCTTTTATAATGTCTGGAATGTATGTATACGAGGTATGACAATAAAGTTCGCGGACTAATGCTGTAAAAACCATTTATTGAAAAAAGTAATATAATTACGCACTGGACCCTTCAAAGTAGTCCCCCTGAGCTGTAATGCACTTCTCCATTCTCCTTTTCCAGGCTTCGAAGCACTCACGAAATTGTTCCTCTGTTACTCCTGACAGCGCCTCTGACATTGACTTTTTAATGGCCTCCAGAATCTGAAAATGGTGCCCTTTCAATTTTTGTTTAATTTTTGGAAATAAAAAAGTCACAGGGAGCCAAATCTGGTGAGTGGGGGGGGTGGCCGTGGTGGACCGTGGTGGCCTTTTGGCTAAAAACTGCTTGACAGTGATGGTTGTGTGAGAGGGTGCGTTGTTGTGGTGAAGCACCCACGACTGGTCTTGCCACAAATCCCAAAATGTGACATGTTGTTCACTGTTTCATTTCTTTTAAAGGTAGGCCTACAACCCACCCGCAGGCTTGAATCACCGTGTTTTGCATCCGTTCTGTTGGGTAGCTGGACGGCAACTAACTATTGCAAGGTGTAGTGTCACCTATGCCAATCCCATGCTGAGCTGGTTTTTTCCAGTTGTTCCGTGCAAATTTAGCAGCCTTTTCGTCCTTTAGCAGATGTGTAAAGCTTTGGCATTACATGACTGTTGCACCGTCTTCCATTTCTACATATTCACCTGTGCTGCCAATATCCACATATTTGTTTTTTTTTCACAGTTGATATCAAGGACAAACTTCTGATTATCCACATAAATTTGCGAGGGATATAATGGGCATCCTCATTGTCTTGTGCAAGTATAAACTCATCATTGCCAAAATTAAGGCACAGTTTTATACAAAATCATTTATTTCTACATAGAGTAATAACATTCTGTAATTGAATTTACATAGTTGAATCAACCCTCGAAAATTGTTGGCGTTTCCCACTCACCAGATACTGTTTCCGGGGGGGGGGGATAAAACTTTATTATTTAATATTTAGCATGTACCGCTACATTATTCGTTAGCCCAGTTTATATTCTGATAGTCCCTTATCGAGTTGAAGATGAAAAATAATTGATTAAAAATAATCAAGCTGGACTAGGCTGAGTGTTTCCTCTTGTGGCCACTAACATGGCGAAGTCCCGACGAGAAATACCATTTGTCTATTGCTACACCAGGCTTGAAATCTTCTAAGGATGGTCCATTTACTGCCAGCTGCATTAGATCTCCTAATGAAGTGATGTCCAGGGAAAGTCTCTGTTTCACTTTTATCCTATTAACGAAGCTAAATCCCCGTTCACAAGATGCTGTTGTTACTGCCATGCATGCAACGTCATAAAATACTTTCTTTAGCTCACCAAAACGCTCAGGAAACTTGTATAGAGTTTTTAATAGCCAACCCAGTCCTTTTGAAGTTATTTGCTCTTCTTTAACCATCATTTTTAATTGAAGCCATTCCGATAGCAAAACATCCTCATTTATGTCACCAGTAATAAAAACATGCGCCAGTTGAAGAATCTCCTCATTGCCATATGCAGTTAGGGTGTCATCTTGAGGAAGGCACAAGAAATCCAGAACTTGGCACTTGGTGCCTATTACAGTCTCAAGTGTATCAAGACGGCACTTCAAGTAATGAACTGTGCTTTCGATCAGCTTATTACGGATTGATTTGTATTCTTCCTCCCCTTGAGACGTGTTTGTAAGAACAATTCCTTGGTCACCTTTGTATTTTGAGCAATTCAGTTTCTCTGAGTCTGAAGTGTCAGAAAGGAATTGT
Organism: Magicicada septendecula; assembly: GCA_034769895.1. Taxonomy (NCBI): domain Eukaryota; kingdom Metazoa; phylum Arthropoda; class Insecta; order Hemiptera; family Cicadidae; genus Magicicada; species Magicicada septendecula. The sequence goes on from CM068374.1 coordinate 452,191,885, forward strand.
TTCACACTGGATCCTTCAGATGAAAGCAAGAACTGAACCATTTCCACCATTACCATCATTGACGATCGTACCTGTGAGACCAGTAACTGTTTCAACTGTAAAACTTTACAAAATGGCTCTAGTTTCCCATACAGGTCAATCAAAAAGTTAATGTTTTTACAAACTTGTATGATGTAAGGATTTTTAGATAGCCTTTTGCTCTAGCTGCATCCGTAGCTTCTCCTGTTGTAGCTTTCCGGTTCGTTATATCCTCAAGATGGATGACCAGAGGTACGAGATCACGCCGCAAAGCTTTCAAAGCGTCAGATTTACTACATAGCCACCGTACATTGTGAATATTTCTGAGTTTTACTATCTCACTTTCTAAAGTTTTCGTGGTGTTTTTAAGCTCATGGAGGGGTTTTGAGGATTGTTTGTAAAATTTGTATATGTTCTTCACAGTTTCATCAAGCTTTTCTAGGTAAGGGATGGAATTGGCAGCATCAAGTATGGCCAATTGTAGATGATGCATGGCGCAGTGAATGCTAATTAAATGCGGAGCTTCTTCTTTCAAACGAAACCTGACTTTGAGCCAATCATAGACGACACCCCGTCAGTTCCCACACTAACCATGTACTTTTCTCTTCTCCAATCAAGTCCTAAGTTATCCAAGAGCCCAGTAACAGCAGTGAAATACGACTCTGCCCTACCGCTCTCGAGAGGCACAAGGCCTAAAAGGTCTTCTTATCTCCCCTTCACACACATAACGAGCATAAACAATCACATGTTCCTCAGCACTTCGGTCCGTGGAACCATCAATCAAAATACTGAAACTGAGCATTTTTTAATTTTTGAACCACATCTTCTTGTAACTGTTTAGCAATAATAATAATGAAAACTTGGCAGTTTTTATCGTTTACATATTGTTTTGTCTCCACATTTACATCTAATTTAGTTGCAAGGGCAACTTGCTTAGGGAAATCGGTAAATGGTTTTTCATTGATGCTTATAAAATAGGCTATGTTGAATAAAGTTGTTAGATGCTCAAACACAGAAGACTCTATTTTCTTAATACATTTGGCAAGAGGAGCTTTTCCTGGTTCTGACTCTACTTCAAACCGCGTTAAATTGTCCATATGTACTAGGCTTTTACCATGAAACACAAAAGTTTCCTTTTTCATGGAACCAGAAAATCCTGCTACCCATTTTGGGTCACTATTTTGAGGGTATTTAGCTCATATAGTACATTTTGCGCGGTCGGAATCGTAAGCTAGCCAGGGGAAGATATCCAGCCAAGCTCTTTGAAATTTTCGTTTCCCAGAGGAACCGTGAGTAGGCCTAAGTCCACTAGAACTCGCGTTTTCCACAGTAGGCATTTCAGTTTCCCTACTAGGCCTGGCACTTACATCTCTAGCAGTAGACGTCGCACTCGCAGACTCACTAGGCATCGTCATACTGACAGTAGAACTTTTTTTAAAGAAATAATTAAGTTTAATCTGTTTGATTATGAATAAAATAACACACGAAAAATAAAATACACGCTGAACACGATCTTAGAAATTGAAAATACTCTTAGTACGCGAAACAATAAATCACACGCGTAACACATCCGGTCAACTCAACAATAATTAGCAGACTGTACAACTTGGAAGGAGTGACAAAGGCCGGCGGCACGCGGCCTGCGCAGAACGGCGTGAAATTTCCGCTCCCCTCTCTCAGCAACACTATTTTGTTCGACGTGTTTTAAGATGTTTATATCCAACAGAGCAGTTTTGTTTATAAAATTCACACGGTGACAGCTAACTGACGGCCTATGACTTCAACACGCGCCTTTACTAAAACAAAAACATGACGTGTTTTGGTTTAATAGACGTCCTTCTTTTTTCCATTTTTCATTCTTTCTCTCCTCTTTTCTCCTTTTTTTCACAGTCAAAACCCACTGCGAGTGGGCGAGTGCAATTTTCGAGGGTTGGTTGAATGGAAATATCAGTGAGCTGTATAAGTAATTCTTCTTATTTGTGATGTTTTAGCAAGTAAGTAGTAGTAGCACAAGATTATGTGAAGTCATATGCTCCCAATTTTCAGATATGTACAGTATAGTTGTACCATACATTAGACACTAAGGCATATGTCACCAGCCACTCTGCGTCTGTGCCCATCATAAGTATGTGTCCGCTTATATAATAAATTCTTGTTTCAGTGAAGGTGGATTTTTGGACAGAGGAATAGAAGAACCACATGCAGCTTTTTCACCTATTTTACCTGGCCGAGCACTCACATATGCTGATGAAGAGACAACGGATTCAGAGCGAATCGGTGTATTCGAAGTGACAACATACAGTGAACAACAGGTCACAGTCACGCTAACCAGTACAGTAAGTGTCATTTTATTGAAATTCATTGAAGTTGAGATATTTCTCTGCAGTAAACAATAGACTAGGCACCCTGCTCTTCTGTAAAAATAAGGTCCTCCAAGCACTTATGCTAGGAGTTGTCCTAAAGTGTTGTAGGTATACTAGCAAATGTTGTTACAGTGCTTGTCTTAAATTTTGTAATAATCACTTATAATAAAGTTTAGTTTACACTATTTGAAAGAACAATGAACACGTGTTGATCAACAGCATACTCTTGACAGTATTAAGTACTGTAGACCATTCACTGTTAGAGAAAGACTATTCACTGATTTACCATATGGTGCACAATATTTTATTCACTATTTTCAGTAGTTTTCAGTGTACATTATTTACATTATTGTTTTCCACTTCTTCTCAGCCCTCACTAAACCTTCCATACTGGTACTACTTGAATCACATGTATGTAATATATTATCAATCATTCTTGTATAACTGTTGGTCAAGAAACAGAAACATTGTCTCAGCAGTTCCTTTAGTTTAAAAAAAATTTCAGATTAACATATTGCTTGGATTTTTAAACTTCACAAGTTTCTAGTGCTCTTCAAACAGTGCCCAAACATATACTAAATATCTAGGCAGAATAAAATTATCCTCATTTGATGCAGGAAACTTCAAAGTCAAATGCCATCCTCAGAATTGATAGGGTTTAGTATTACCGGCATGATAGACAGATAGGGTACAGTGTTTGTCTTAACAGTTATTTATTAAGTTTTTTTTTATTTTGCTAAACATTATGCCACTGATTTGTTATACTATTATTATATATACTTATATATAATTACTGATTTTGGTGGATGTATATAATAATAATTATTAAGTGTTTGTCTTAATTGTACACAGTTATTTTATGCAAACGAATTGATACTTGAAGGAAGATTGTTAAATTTGTATGCTGTTCTATAGTTAATGTGTGCATGTTTACTAAATGCAGGGTTCTACATGACAAGAAATATAGGTTGCATTAAAAGATGTATCAAAAATCATGTTCAGTGTCCTTGTAAAGTCAAAAGATATCAACAGGTGGTGGTAAATAAGAAGACAGATCAAGCAAATTGTGTAATTCCTGAAACGGAGAAGAGGATGTTACACCAACGAATTACTTTCATCTGTGCTGCCCATTATCAGCTAGTAGTGGACTTCTGTAGTCCTCAACCCATTGGGACAGCTGTTGATTGACTGTGTGCCTCCCACCTCATTTCTTCGTAAGAATTGCAATTCACATAATTTATCATTTTATGTATGTTGGTCTGTACTGCCCTATGGATGTGAATTATGGACAACAACCAGAAAACAAAACAGTAAAATACAGGCCTCGGAAATTACATTCTTAAGAGGAGTTAAAAGGTGTTCTAAACTTGACCTTATAAAAAATTAGGCCATAAGAGAAGAGTTACAAGTTTTTAACTTGAATGAAAATTTAATAGATTACAATGGTGGAAAGAACATTTAGAAAGAATGTCAGATTCCAGACTGGCAAAATAAATCTGGAACTACAAACCTATAGGACACATGAAGAGATGGCTGGAGGATCTTTGAAAGTGGAACAGGCAGCACCTTGCCTATGCCTTGTTGTGAAGATGATGATTTATGTTGATCCCTTGGCCTCGCTATTCATCTTGCTCTCAGTATGATCCTTGGGGTTTTTTTTAATAATTCCTTCATTCCATGTAAGTAGCCAATACGTCCTTGTCAACCCATTGGTCCTCAATAACTTTGTATACCACCACGTTTTAAATGACATCAGCATTCTCTTTTCTTCTATACTTATTCCTCATGTCTCGCAAACTAAGCCAACTCCATATATACGTCCTTAGGAATCTTTTCCTAGTATCCAAGTGTATGTCTTTGGCAGGCAGCAACTTGTGTTTACTGTTGAATGTTGTCACCTGTCCAGTTCTACTCAAAATAACTATTTTTTACTCTACCAGCCCTAAGTAGTTACTATACAAGAACTCTTCAGCTTTATTGGCCTGTTTACCTTGCTGCAGGCTATAGTTTTTGTTTTATGATATTTGTCTTCAACCCTTTCAGTGCCAACCGGTTCTGCCTAGTGCAGTCCTAAAGTGCCAAGCAGTTTTCTCATTTTACATGTTTGTGTTCACTTAAAATTACATAAAAAATTTAATATTAAAGATAAATTATTGAAATTTCAGCTTACCTAAAATACAGATGTATATTCCATATGCTGAAGTTATTTCTCCATTTGTTTTTTATAACTCTATTTTAAAAGTTTTTTTACAAATTTTACTTAACACAAATTATAAAATTGTACTTTTCACACAAAAAATATGTATAAAACTAGTGTATTTAACACTAATAAACTTTAAATTCTTGAGCCTCACAATATTCCTAACAAATCCATATACAGTTTAAATACATTAGTCATAAACTTATTTTTTTTATAATTCTTTTATAAATTATACCACTATCTCCCAAAAACATACTGTACCGCTGATTATGGTATTTCACTTCTGATGCTCATTAACACATATGCAATTTATTTTATATACTGTATATATTTATAAATATATAAATAAATATAAATTTATTTAGAAAACTCATTATATTATGAAAAACAAAGGCTCCCAAGTTGTTTGGTTTAAATTATCACTTTCACTGTCACTACAATTAATTAATTGTTCTATTTCATCTTCACGTAAAAATACGCTCATTTTTAAATAAATATTACTGGTACTGAAAATACAAAACAACGGTAACACACAGCATGCACGATGCAAACTTAACCTAACATAAACAACACGTGGACACAGCCCATTCAATCTCATGTTAAACCAATAGCTCGTGGAGAAAGAAGATAAAAGTTTCATGCTATATACACAAAGAATGCACTTTCCAACGGTATAAAAATCAACGCTATCTGTTAGCAAATAACTGAACTACACCATCGAGAAACTTGGGAACGGCCATGGTACTTTTAGTGAGTACCGCTGAGCCGATATGGTCAGCCTGTGGCACTGAAAGGGTTAAATTGCTTTTTCTGCTGAGAATTACAGATATTATAATTAACTACTTATTGGATGAACAGAGCGAGTTGTAAAGTAATTTACTTTAGCGAATTTACAAAATTTTTACTTACCCTGACTGACTAATTGTTATAGTACGATTTTATGCTTTAATAAACTTTACCCAGTTTCTAAAAATTTACTTTTCCTCTTACCTTCGGGTTCCAATCCAGGGTTCTACAGACGAACAAGTTGCAGAAGGATTATTTGGGTTTAAGTGTGAAATAATAGTAACACAGTTTATGCTGTCTAAAACAAATTACTTCTGGTTTATTGTACACAAATTAATTACTTTGACTCACTTTGATGACAATTAAATTTCTTATTTCTTTTTCTGGTAAATTAAAATACTCATCGAATTAGTAACATATAAAAACATAACATACAATTAACCAATGAACAAATCTTACTTAGCTATAACAAAATAATTCATAAACTTAATGAACCAGTACTTTTTATATCTTCTCCCCTCCCTCTTTCTTTTCTAATTTCATTTTTTAAACCCCGTTCATCGAGCTCTTTAAACTTTTATTAGGCAATATGAAAAGATTTTACTTGAGATGCTTAAAATCTTTAACTAATGGTTTGTTCTTGGTAGTTAACCAAATCCGGAGAAGTTCTCGTTGATTTCACCACCACCACCACCACGTGTTAATTACCATGTCCTTGAGCATTTCGCACTTTGATGTTTCACTCATTTATATGTTTTTCACATTCCTTATTACGTAGTTGTACAAACGGTATTCAATAGTTTACTAATGTTAATTATATTTTCTTTGACAACATTTTATTGGCCGACGTAACTTGCTCGTGAGCACTGATTGTGTTTTAATTAGTTGACCGCGCGGTCAGAGATACGAGTTGACTCATGGTTTGCTAGATAGGCCTATTTTAATGTATTCGGCCCATCTTACACGCCCGAGGCCACCGCTGACTTACTAACGCTCTGCTGTTAGTTCACGACTGTGTGACCTCCTGATGCGCAACTGGGGTGTGTCAATTACTCATTCTTTCTGTACTTCACAGAGAGACTGGCTTGCCAGCGGTTACGTAATACGTCTAGCCGGGCAGGCTACAGACAAAAACAGTCTGCAATAACATTGTGCAGTTTTGTAAAAGCAGGGGTTCCCAATAGGTGGTATACTGTATGAATTGACAAAATTTTATTCACATTTTCTGCCTCCCAATTCTGTACCGTTACATAATTTATGACGTCTTTTCATTTCGCACTTACCTTATAAACCCCCATCGGAAGATCCAAATTATGCAAGGCCGCCACCTGTATTTTTAAAGGGAAACATGGAAAACGTTTCTTATACTTTACCCATAAATGATTTGGATAATTCATTATCCCTTATTTCAGAAGATTCTCACAAGTTCGTTAGACGAGTTTGATTACACAGAGACCAGGAAATGGTTACACCGAAATAATTTTGCTAACACATGTTTATAATAAATCAAATACTATATTATTTATTTCAAGAATTAAATTCATTACTTCTTCATTAATTCATAACTTCATTATATTCAAAAAATGTTAAGTCTTACTTCCTTAATAACATCAAAATTATGAAATACAAACTTCTCTTAGCAAATATCTAAATGGGCAAACCAGTACTTCGATCTTTTACGTATTCACACTCTCTCTCTCTCTCTCTCTCTCTCTCTCTCTCTCTCTCTCTCTCTCTCTCTCTCTCTCTTTTCTATTTTAACCCTCTTTAAATTTGAGCTCTCATTTTAATTGATTTATGTATTTAAAAGTTTTAAATTGAAATGTTTTTGATATTTAGCCAATTTTATCTAAGGTACTTATCCCTTCAGTCGACGTCTCCAAGTTGTTACACCACCACTGTTAATTCATGGTTTCCATAGAACACTCCAAAAATGAGTTTAAACTGTTATAAATTGATACTGTTGTTGATTGATTCATATTATACACTTCATTGTGATTTTAAAACAATTAAAATAACATTTTTGTCGGCCGACTTTAAATTGCTCGCGAGCACTTATTTATATGACCGCGTGGTCCTGAATTATCTCGTCAACTGCCCCAGTCAAGCTGGCTTGGCTGACACGCTTCCTTACTTCGCCACGAGGCACCAACAGGAAGTATTTACTTCATACTCCTTTCTCATTGGCTGTAGAACATTCCAGAATATGAAAACGTACTGGAAAGCATTTCGCATTGTCGCCACGTGGTAATTTCTGCGTAGCACAAATACGCGCTTTTCTGATGAATCACAGCTATCCTTTGCTTCAATTTCTAAGTTGTACCTTACTCTGACTGTTACTGAACCATACAAAGACTGGTTGATTATTCAAAATGATTAAATACAAAAATTATTGAAACTAACGTCCTATCCCTTTTGCCCCGTTACAAAGTTGTCAATGTTAACTCGACCATTTGTCAGTCTTTGCTCTGTCTGTTTGGGGTATACATATCTCACGATAACTTTTGAATGCATTGTCAAACTTGGCGTGTGTGCCCATACTTTTACCCTACATAACCCTATTGTTTTTTAGGTTTATCCCTCACAAAAAATGTGAGGTGGACAGGAGACAAAAATGTGAGGTGGCAAAATTTTGAAAAAATCACAAGGGTCCGTGTTGGGGTATCAAATTAAAGCAACCACAAAAAATAACGCTCACCGCATCCAGAAAAACGCTACATATATGGCAATTGATTACACTAACAATTTTTCAATGATCATTAAAAATGCGTTTAAAAAGCATAACATCCACATTACGTTTAGAACAAATAATAATATCCAGAAAATACTAAACAATGCCACACGAAGACCAATTGAAAAAAGAACGGGCATATACAAAATGGTGTGCGATGACTGCGATAAGCACTACATAGGTCAGACTGGCAGAGGTTTTTTCGAGCGATATAAAGAACACCTACCCAGAAGTAATTCAAATATAACTAAATCAACTTATGCTAAACACCTCATTTCATCAAATCACAATTATACAAACTGTACAAGAAATTGCGTACTCCTAAATATGTGCAAAAAAGGACGATATATGAATGCAATAGAAGAATTTGAAATCTACCGGGCCTTCAAAAAAGATCCTAACAATATATTAAATGAACAATTAGAGTTTAAATCACATATACTGTATGATAAAATTATAGATAACACGAACATAGATTACACGCCTCAACATAACAATCGAGAACGATCAAGCAAACTGTGCAGTACGTTGTCAACAAGTGTCAAGTGCGCACTCACATCCGCGTACGTTAGCCATACTTGTGGGACATGTGTATGAATATTTCTGTGTTACTTTTAATATTTGCAACGAAGTCATAATCGACTGATTTTATTACACTCTGATGATGGATTGAAATAATCCGAAACACATTAGTACAAGGAGAAAGAAATAAGCAGTCACAAAGTCGGTCAAGGTAAATTATATTTAATAATAACCATGACGCGGATACCAATACAATGGCTTTAAAATTTCACTAGGGTTTAATTGTAGTCTTGGCACAGAAATCAAGGTGAAATTTTGTGCAAAGCATAAATCGAAAACAAACTGTTTTCACTCCAGCTGAGATTATAGACATCTCACATGAGCATGTATATTATACTTTACCTAAGAACTTGGTGGTAAAAAAGTTTGTGCGTGTCACACTTTTTAGGTGTCTGTGCTGGAATCACCTTCAAAGCTCCTATGACCACGTTTAAACTCGAGTGGCCGCTTACAAACCTTTGTTTTTTAGAATGCAGCATCTCTTTATACGTTCGCCATTTTGTTGTGAATTTCAATTGCTGCTTGACCATTTTTAATAAAGAATCTGTGACTTTATCCGTTTTTTTCTTTCTACAACATGTGTCACATAAATTTCAAACGGCCGGTAAATAACGAATAAACTGACACATGTTATATGAAATATGAATCTGACAACACAATTTCAGTTTTACTGATAAACTATAGATGTTGCTCCGCGAACTTTTCAACTGATCTTCGTAAATCATAGACATCTCCCATACATTCATCACTGATGTAAAAACGATTTATGCCATTAAGCATGAAAGACCAAAATCGTGGCTTTTAAAGGTAAATATCCAGTGAGGACTAAGGCAGTTGTAAACAGCATCACTTTAGACCAAGTGAGCCGTTTCAAATATCTTGGCTGTGGATTAACCTATGAATCTGAATATGATATAAAAGAAAAGATAAATAAATTTAGGAATATTTGTGGAACGATTCATGGAAATCTTCTATATATTAATACATGAAGAGAAAACTTTGTACCCCTTTTTAAGCATATTGCGCGCACGGAGGAGTATGAGATTTGGCATAGTTAAAGTTTATATGGAGAAGGAGTGCAGAAAGCTAAAATTTATATATAATATGTGTTACAAATAAATTAAATTAAATTAAATAAAACATTCATTTGCACTTGAAAATTCATTTAAACTTTTTCAAACAATGGTAATTGTTAAAAATAAAATAATTTTGTTGCCAGGCAATAAAATTATAATTTTTACTTCCATATTCCTTAAGGAATGGAAGTATGGTGATGGCAAAAAAAATCGTGTTCGAGATTATTGCAGATTCTGATTCTACTACACTCAAAACATGAAAAAAGTCGTTTTCCGAAAAGTGTGTGTGTGTGTGTCTGTCTGTGTGTGTGTGTGTCTGTAGATTTTTTTTCTGTGGCAAACGATAACTGCCGCAAATTCAAACAGAATCAAATAATTTTTTGCATACAGCCCTGATTTGTAGAGTACTCACGACCTATTGTTTTTGGTGAAGATCGGTTGAGGGAAAGGGGTAGTTTACCTGCAACGGTTTTTTTTTATCAAGGGAAATTTTTTTTTTTGGCAAACGATAACAGCCGCAAATTCAAACAGAATCAAATAATGTTTCGCATACAGCCCTGAATTGTAGAGTTCTCAAGACTTATTGTTTTTGGTGAAGATCGGTTAAGGGAAAGGGGTAGTTTACCTGTAACGTTTTATGTTTTAACAAGGGTATTTCCTATGGCAAACGATAACAGCCGCAAATTCAAACAGAATCAAAAGATTATTTGCATACAGCCCTAAATTGTACAGTTCTCAAGACCTATTGTTTTTGGTGAAGATCGGTTAAGGGAAAGGGGTAGTTTACCTACAACGTTTTTTTAACAAGGGTATTTTCTATGGCAAACGATAACAGCCGCAAATTCAAACAGAATCAAATAATTTTCTGCATACACCCCTGATTTGTAGAGTACTCAAGACCTATTGTTTTTGGTAAAGATCGGTTGAGGGGAAGGGGTAGTTTACCTGCAACGTTTTTTTATCAAGCGTATTTTCTATGGCAAACGATAACAGCCGCAAATTCAAACATAATCAAATAATTTTTTGCATACGTCAGTGAATTGTAGAGGACTCTAGGAATTTTGATTTTGGTGAAGATCGGTTAAGGGGAAGGGGTAGTTTACCTGCAACCTTTTACGTTTTAACAAGAGTAAAGTACTTGAAAATTCATTTATACTTTTTCAAACAATGGTAATTGTTAAAAATAAAATAATTTTGTTGCCAGGCAATAAAATTATAGTTTTTTCATTTATGTATTTTTTTTTTCTCAGTTATGTACTGTTTACGTTTCCATTTTATTATTATGACTACCGCAATGAAAAGCCAGGGAAGACACACACACACACACACAGTTCACGTTATTTTTGGCCTCATTCATGTTTATTTTCTTACATTTGCACGGTTTTTAAATGGAAAGTGCCGAACCCATACCAACATAACGCTTGCAAGCCGAAAAAGTGTCCAGCGTGGATAGCGATTTCCTTCCTGTGGATCGCTGGGCAGTGTAACTGCATGTGTTTACAGAGGAACGATTCATAGACAGACTTTTCGTCTTTAGGGAATATTTAGGTAATATTTCATTTCAAAAATGATTTTAAATATAAATCTTAGAATATGGAAGTCATGTATGGTTCTCCATACCGATATTTCATTTTAGTGTACGTTCATACTGCCAATGTCAAACACATAATAGTCTGTGGTCAAACAGTCGCACAGAGTAGAGATTGTCACCAAAGAATTTTAAAATGTTGCCAACAAATAATTACTGACAGATTGACTGAATGAGCTGTGAATTTTGTGTGATTTCAAATGTTCCTTTTTTTAATAGTCTGTGGAGTGTATGTCAAGGCAAAAAAGCGTTTATTTTATATTTTGTATATTAGATATCTGTGTTTTATATATTAATGTGCAGTTGAAAGTGAAATACAGCTTGCTTAATATACACCTGTTGCAAAAGGAAAATTTTGTAGCAGCAATTTGAATTGACTTACTCTCGCCTAATTATTATTGGTGGTTTCAAAAAAGTGAGTACATTTTATTATTTTTAAATTAAACCCTGTCTAATCTTAGTTTCAGTAATTTCATTACATGTTTTTTTTTTTACATCCAGATATTCGCACCTACTTCCATTATGCCTCGACATAGAACATTGACGGGTCGGAGTGAGAGACAAAGAAGAAGGAATATATATTCGCGTGAAAGTCAAAATGATAGTAGACCAAATGCAAATTTAAATAGTGTAAATAGTATACAAAATGATGAAATTATTTTGAGGGATACATTTAAATGCGCACTGAATGTCATTCCAAGAAATTTTAATACTTTTGATTGTGGATTAATGCATTTACAATGCAGGTTTTGCAATGCAAAACATTTCGAATCTGAGGTCACTTTAGGTGAAAGGACTGCGTTCACTTCATGTTGTCATAAGGGTAAAGCAATATTACCGGCCTTAAGTCAAAATGAATACTTTAAATCATTGTATGATGGACTTACTTCAAACGAACCTTCAATAAAAAGAAAGTCAAAAAATTATTTTGAAAACATTCGTAAATACAATTCATCATTTGCTATGGTTAGCTCAGAAGCTAAAATTTCGGATACAGTTACGCGTGGAGTGTATCATTTTAAAATACATGATGTTTTTTATCACAGATCAGGTCCAATGACTGCTGGATATGGTCGCTCACCATGTTATGCGCAATTATATTTTTATGATGTTGACACTGCTGTCAATTATAGATTACGTGGACACTATAATCAAACATGCAATAACAATATAATGCGCGAAATCTCTCTTGAATTGGAACGCATTAATCCTTTCGTTCGGTCATTCATTGCAATGAAAGATCATTGTCAGAGAGTTGAAAATCAAAATAAAGAAATTTGTATGCTCATTAAAGTAAATCGTGATTTAGATCTACGCCGTTATAATGATGCAGTTCAAACTGATGTAGCAGTAATATTTAGTACAGTTGATGATGAGCCACCCTTTGAACAAAATATGGTTTCGTTTTCAAAAGTGAATGGTACCATTAAAAATATCTCTGTTTTGGATTCATCATTGGACCCTTTAGCGTATCCATTACTTTTTCGAAATGGTGATACTGGGTGGCATATCAATATTTCTCATAATGTACCAACTACATCTAATTCAAGAGCGCCCAGAAATAAATTAACCATGCTTCAGTATGCAGCCTATCGACTTGCAATTAGAGAAGATTTTAGCATGTTGCCCCATTCACAAAAATTATTTCTGCAGTGGATAGTTGATGTGTATGTGAGAATAGAGGGCACAAGGTTACATTTCATTCGACAAAATCAAACAAGTCTTAGGTCTGAAGTTTACAACAATTTAACAGGTTATTTAGAATTGAACCCCAATGCCAATAATGTTAGAGTAATTTTACCATCTTCATTCAATGGATCTCCAAGAAATATGTATCAGAATTATTTAGATGCAATGTCAATTGTACAACATTTCGGAAAGCCTTCTTTGTTTATTACAATGACTTGCAATCCAAGTTGGCCTGAAATAGTTAGCAATATTGGTGTAGGTGAGTCAGCTAATTTTCGACCTGATATTGTTGTGCGTGTATTCAAGTCCAAACTGAAAGCATTAATTGAGGGCCTTACACTAAAAAAAATCTTCGGTAAAGTTGAAGCACTCATTTATACAATTGAGTTTCAAAAGATAGGATTGCCTCATGCTCACATTTTACTCTTTAAATGAGCAAGATAAAATTGTTAACGCTACCGATATTGATAAAGTTGTATCTGCGGAGATTCCTAACATTCAAACACATCCTACATTTCATGAATATGTTGTAAAACACATGATGCATGGTCCATGCGGTATACTTAATCCAAATTCTGTATGTATGAGAGATGGAAAATGCACAAAAGATTTAATGAACTTACATGTGAATCATTAAATGGATATCCATTATACAGAAGGCTTGATAATGGTATTAATGCTGAAGTTCGCGGTAGTTGCCTCGACAATCGTTATGTTGTACCATACAATCCGTATTTACTTGCCAAATTTAATTGCCATATAAATGTTGAAGTATGCACTACAGTTAAAAATGTTAAATACATTTATAAATACGTGTATAAAGGCTATGACAGTGCATCTGTTGAATTAGGTTCAGAGAGAAATGAACCAGGTCAAGAAATACAAATTGATGAAGTTAAAAATTTTTTAAATGGCCGTTATTTCGGATCAACTGAAGCTGTATGGCGCACCTATGCATTACCAATGCATTTTCAATCACATGTCATCGTTAGACTTGACATTCATTTACCGCGTAGACAGAATGTTTACTTTCGAGAAGGGCAAGAACGTCAAGCAATTGAAAATGCAAGACAAACAAAATTATTAGCATTTTTTGAATTGAATCGATCAGATCCATCAGCGCATGAATATAAGTATATTGAAATTCCTTTGCATTATGTGTGGGAAGATTCCCGAAAAAAATGGAAGAAGAGAAGGCGTGGAGGTGATAAAATCATTACACGCATATATGTAGTATCACCAAAAGACATCGAACTTTTCCATTTACAATTGCTTTTATTACATGCCTGTGGTCCAAAATCATTTGAGGATGTTAGAACATACAATGGAATTATACACACTTCTTTTGTTGAAGCGTGCCATGCTTGCGGCATTGCTTCAAACGATAATGAATGGCGCGAATGTTTAAATGAAGCAAAAGAATTACATTCACCAAAACAAATGTGAAATTTATTTGGTTACATTTGTGCATTAAATGTGCCAGCCAATGCATTGGCGTTATGGAATGAATTTAAAGTATATCTTAGTGAAGATTTTTTTGAGAGATTACAACGAAGAAGTATCCTTTAACACAGCTCTATTAGAAATTGAAGATATTTTGAATGTTCATAATTTGTCATGTCAAGAACTTGGTTTACCAGTTCCCACGTATTCGCAGAGAACAGACGAAGCAAATGCTATTGATCCAATAGAACTAGAGTTTCTGTTTTGTGAGCATTATGAAACTGCAAATATTGAACAGCGTAATCTAATTGATCGTGTGATTCGTGAAGTTTTGGACCATGGTACTGGATCTAATGTTTTTTGTTTAACCGCTCATGCAGGTTGTGGAAAAACATTCACACAAACAGCAATCATTCACAAATTAAATTCGCTTAATCTTAGTTGCATTGCAACAGCGTTCAGTAGCATAGCTTCAACTCTATTACTTGGAGGTAGAACTTTACACAATGTGTTTAAATTGCCTATACCCATTTTGGAAAATTCTGTAGTGAATATTACCGCAAATAGTAGCTATGGACGTTACATAAATTCATCATCATTGATAATTATTGATGAAATTTCTATGTGCCCACTGCAAGTGTTGAAAATCATAGATAGATTATTGCAGGATCTATGCGATGAAAATGATAAACATAAACCATTTGGAGTGAAAACGATACTTCTGTGCGTTGATGTTCGGCAAATCTTACCAGTTGTCCCCCATGGATCACGTGCAACTTTAATTGAAAATTGTGTCACAAGTTGGCATAAATTTGTTTATTTTCATAAAGTAACGTTTACTCAAAATATGAGAGCCTTACCAAGTGAAATAGAATTTGTCGAATTCTTGAAAAAAATTGGTAATGATGAAGCCCCACAATTCCCTCAGTTTGGTGAAAATATTATTGAAATACCTCAGCAATTAATAGGAGATGAAAATAATATTATTAATGAGGTGTATAGAAATATTTCCGAAAACATACTCTCAGATAACATATTGAAGTCAGTTATTTTAGCACCTAAAAATGATGATTGTACTTTTATTATTACTGATATACTTAATCGAATACCAGGTGAACAGAAAACATATCATAGCTACGATAAAATAATTTGTGATGATGACAATGAAATCAGTAACTATCCAGTAGAGTTTTTGAATTCTTTGACTATTAGTGGTTTGCCACCACATAAGTTAGTATTGAAAGTTAATTGCATCGTTTTACTGATCAGAAACTTAAGTACAAAGGAAGCATTAGTCAATGGAACAAGAATGCGCATCAAGTGTATGCATCGTAATGCTATTGATTGCGAAGTTTTAACTGGAACCGCACGCAATAAGAGAATTTCGATTCCACGTATAAATTTAACATATTCCGGTACTGTTTTACCATTTAACTTTCAAAGAACTCAATTTCCAATTATACCTGCATTTGCGATGACAATAAATAAGTCTCAAGGACAAACATTCGAAAAAATTGGAATTTTATTGAGGCAGCCAGTTTTTACACATGGTCAGTTGTACGTCGTAGCAAGTAGAGTTCGATCATTCGATGGTTTGAGATTTTATATTTCCGAATATAATGGCCAAGGGCATTTAGCAAATGATGAAAGAGTTTTTACAAAAAACATCGTTTACACAGAAGTTCTGAATCATTAAATTCACTTTCAAACTATTTTAAGTTCAATGGACAACATTTATTTTTTTAACCGCCCGGTTTTTTTTGATTTAATGAAAAATATATGAAAAAATACGAGGCACGTATTTTTTATTTCATTTTTTATTTTGTATTAATTTTTTATTTAAATTTTATATAATTCGAAAAAGATAGGCAAAATAACTGTGTAGCCTTGGCGAAACCTGGTCAGTATGGCAATAAAAAAAACCCAAGGAAATGTCAAAAAACGCGTTATTGCTTTTTAAATATGGCTTAGCCAAGCTAAACCTCATTTTTCCTATCTTTCATATTTTTTCAAATAACTCGAAAATTAATGCATAGAAAAAAAAATTAAAAAATTATATAAGCTTTGTAGCAGATAATCTTCAAACTGTTTTCGAATTTTGTACCTTACCAAAAATGAAATGTAATCCACTGGAATTGAAAACAATTTATCTTATACGTCTATGAATGTCAAGTCTCATTTTTATTAGCGTTTATTTGATTCAATAATAACATGAAAAAATTAAAACTGACAATGAATTATATCAAAAAATAAATACGAATACAAGCTGTAATTGTGTTTTTTTTCAACTGTTACTAACATTAAATTTTAAATTTCATAGGTATTGCAGGGAATTAAGGCAAACAACACATGCTAATGACGTATTTGTACACGCTCGCAGCTGACGTAATAGAACAAAATGCAAAAAAATTATATGCAATGATTATAGAGGTATACTCTTTGACAAAAGAACCTCAATAACGTTCAAACTTAAAAATTTAATGCATTACGGTCGAATTTCGACCACTGGGCGGAATTTAATCACAAGGATTAAATTTTAAAGACAGTTGCAATACTCAGATTGATTCATACGAGTGAGGCGTGGGGCATGACAAGAAAAAGGAATGCGGAAAGTTTCAGAGTGCTGAAATGCATTTTCTTCAAATATTTTAAATTGTACATTGCAAGATAGAATAAGGAAGGAGGATATCAGAGCAGAACTCGAAGTAAAGTACATGAATGAAATTTATTCTTTATTTCAGCCTGCAGAATACATTCCTGAAGTATGTCCCATTCCTCATGGGACAGTCCGTGTATAGTTTTATTATTACCTCATATAATTGCCATTTACAGGACTCATTGTAACCTGAGTGAAATAATAGTGTTTACTTATCTGTGTTTTTATATTTTAGAATTTATTTGAGTCTGAAGATAGCGACCAAATTCTGACTTTCCTTTAAAATGTGATTAATTGCTGAGTAACTTGTGTATTTAAAATTTTAACAAATTGAGAGTGGCAATAAAAGACAGAAATGTTTTTGCAAAAGCAAATTGTTTGCAAACGTGAGTTAGAATTTCTGGTGCATATGTTGAGAAATAATTACAACATACATGCATGTAGACGCTGATTCATCGGTTCACTAAGTAGAACAGCAGTTTCACTCATCTGACACAAATGTTTTTGAAAAACCAAGTGGTAACCAAGTCCAGCTCTGTTTGATTAGAAATTGTCTTCTCCACGTATGTTACTTTTTCATGTGTAGTAAAATAAAATCGTGTTTCTTTATATTTTATTCAAAGTGAGTATGTATTGAAGTGCTGCGTTGAGTGTATGGTGTTGAAACAGGTGGTACTTACAGCTGCATTTCAATGCAGGTCTAATTATAGTAGTGTCTACTAACTGGATTCTCCTTCAGAGTAAAACCTTATTTGTTATGCACAGTAGTGTTGATAAGCTTTTATCGTTTGCTTAGAAAGCTAAATAACAGTTCAGTGCTGAGATGTGTAGTTTTAACTGCTCACTCAAGAAATACACGCAGTTTCTTATCTGAGTTATAGCAATTATTAAGTCTCATGTTACAGTGCTTACGTAACTATACTGATAATTGTAAATGGAGTTTTTAAACATATGATTATTATACAATATATTTAGTTATATGAAGAATGTTGTGGTATTTAAACAGTATGTTCAAGAAAATTACAGTGTCACAGTGTAGAAGTTTTAAAATGTTTCTTCTGTGCTTTGGGATTGTCAGCACCATTTTTTATACACTGACTTTTGTAGTCGGGAAGAATTTGAGAAATACAAAAAATCTGACAATTTGTATTGCAAAGAAAGTGAGTTACGAAGAATTAGTTTGTTTTTGTGTTATGTATTTACAGTTGTGCAAACAATAAAATAGGTAACAACCGTTTGTTTTTTATTCTGTCATCACAGTGTGTGAATGAGTTTATGATTTTCAATCGGAATTCTTTTTTTATCATATTTTATGTAAATGGAATCTTTCAATTTACAGTTCTTTGGAAGTTCACTCTTGTCAACAATATGTTTCTTTTTTAAACTGAAACTTATTGACTGATTAAATACAGCGTCACGAGAAAATAATTTAGAATATAAATACAAATGTTTCCTGAAGTGATCAAATTTAGTGATTTTTCTTGTGGAAGCGAATGTTCCGTGTATTTTTTTTAGACTGCGTCTTCAGTATGATTACAACATCTATGTGTTCATAATTATGAAGAGTTAAATTAATTTTTGCCTTTTTATGGTGTGTAAATTCACTAAAATCTTTCTAGATTGCGAGAGGCGGCGCCAGCCGTAATTAAATCGCAGTAAACAAAAAATTCACTAAATTGGTGCTCAGAAATACATTTTAGTGAAATGTATGGGATATAGCTGTAATATTATGTCATGCGTGACTTGATGAGATCACCAGATATTCAGTGTCTGAGACTAAAGACCTTCCCAGGTGTTGTAGAATTTGTGCGTATCATAATACAGTACTTGATATCACTTTGGTCCCTTTAAAATAATTTCTTTAGGAAGCTATGCACTGATTGCAGCTATGCATCCTGCTTTAAAACTGCTTTTGTGAAATCCTCTTCACAGATGCTATTATATTCGACAGGATTTTAAAATCGTATATATTGTGCATGGGTACCAGTGACATAACTACTGAAGGGGGATCAGTTCCCGTACAGAGCTATTAGACATTCCAGCAAAATTCCGTTAATCACTTGATATAGGCTTATTTATAACTCAGTCGTATGTGTTAAATTAAGGCATATAAATAACTGTAGAAATAAAATGAATTACAATATTTGTAAATTAATAAAATAAAGAGGAGTCCAACCTTCAACCCAGTCTCATCCCACCCCCCAGGAGCACTTTGTAGTTACGCCACAGATGGGTACTGTTTACATTCGTCATGGCATCATTAAGTGTTAAGTCATCTACTTTCTTTAGCATTTTAATTATTGGGTGAATAGTTTTGTGGATAGTAATCATATATGCAAAGAAGTTTGCAGAATTCAGACTTGTTAAGTAAATTTTTGTTTTACATAGTTAAAGTTTGTAATGTATAGTTAATTAGTAAAGTCAACTAGTATTGCTGGTAAGGTGATTAACTAGTTTTTGTATAACTAGTTTTTTTTTTAGTGTAGATTAAATTTTTTAATCTACGAAGACTTATGTTAGCTCATAACAATGTTGAAATATCGGTATGGAGAACCATACATGACTCCATGTTCTATGATTTATATTTAAAATCATTTTCAAAATGAAATATTTCTATAGAAACTACTTCTTTCGTCAGCCTTAACCACAGTACTGTGATCACTAACATATACCACTTCACGTTAGCACACTCGATTTTCACTTTCACTGATGATGGCAGTTGATGACACTGCCGAAATGTCTGGTTTTGCAGGAAACATTGGACCATGGCCAAACAGCCGAGGAAGGAATTTTAACAACAAACTACTTCTTTGTTGCCGATAACGTAGTACACATATAAAAAATTATCCCCTCCCCCTTCAACTATCATTTTCATTTATAGAAAATTACCCCCCTCCCCCTTCAACTACCCTTTTCATTTATAGATATTTCATCGACCTTTCTACAGTGGATTATTATGACCTATTTTCAAGATACTTATTTATATTTTGATAAATTTAATTTTTTATACTGTACTCTTGTTAAAATATAAAACGTTGCAGGTAAAACTACCCCTTCTCCTTAACCGATCTTCACCAAAATCAATAGGCCTTGAGTCCTCAACAACTCGGCTACATATGCAAAAATTTATTCGATTCTGTTTGAATTTGCGGCAGTTATTGTTCGCCGTAGACAAAATTCTACATACAGACACTTTTCGGAAAAATACTTTTCTTCATGTTTTGAGGGTAATACAATCAGAATCAGTCCTTTACTCGAACATGATTTTTTTCGACATCACCATACTTTCATTTCCTTATGGAACATGGAAGTAATAAAGAAAAGTGGTTTAAGGATGTACTTCCATGTTGTTGCTTACATTACTTATGGAACATGGAAGTAATAAAGAAAATAATAAAGAAAAGTGGTTTAAGGTTGTATGGTAGTTAAGGCTTTTTGTACTAGCCTAAGCGACTTTCATGAAGTACTACGTTTTATTAACTTTTGTTTTACGTGCTATTTTGCTTTATAATTAAGACGTTCGATGTCTGGACCTTTCAACTACCTTCGGTACACTGAATGAGAATACTTTTAAAATAAATTTTGAGAACAGAAACACTGTTGTGTATACAGGACACAATTCGTTTGGATCATTATCTAAAATTCAGGCAGACATTGCAATGTTTAAATGCTGCGTATCATAGTATGAGACCCTGGCAAAGTATTGGATACTTTTAAAGCATAGTTTACGTCTAAGCATCAGCATAATGTCATGAAAGCACTCTTGTGTTTTTATGGACTCCTCCCACAATAAATAAGTGGCAAAAATGCTTAAATAACCGTATAAAAATTTTAATATTCAGAGAGTTAAACAAAAAAAAAATAATAATGTTCACTTTTTTAAATCTTACAGATTTATTGTGTATTAATGGTGTATTATGTGAGCGGATACTTCCAATTAACAGTAAATTAAATATTTTATTGACATACGTTTTTATGTGAACGAACTCTTGATCAGTCAGTTGTACTTCATATTTTTGTTTTGTAGACTGACGAGGGATTAGTGAGTATACGGATGAGGCCAGATGAGCAAGGAAGGTTTGGGTTCAATGTCAAAGGTGGTAGTGATCTTCAGATGCCAATACTGGTCTCCAGGGTAGCACCCAACACACCAGCAGACACGTGTTACCCAAAACTAAATGAAGGTGATCAGGTAAGTGTAGAGAGATTGTACTTATTTTTATGTAATGGGTAACTTGTGTTGTGTTGTACCTTCGGGTGTTTCAACTTTATTAGTTTTCAAGGTTCGTGTTTTCTCAGTTTAGGCAGACACAGTTTAAACAACTTGTAATTAAATGACTTATGAAGTCCCAGGTAGTTATTTCTGTGTATAAGCAATAAAATTTTGCTCAACAATCATGAAGTCCCAGATAGTTATTTCTGTGTATAAGCAATAAAATTTTGCTCAACAATCCTGAATAAAAATTACAGTTTCTTAGTACCACTGTGGAGGTATTCCTTATTCATACCAGCATTTAAGAAAAATGAACACAGGAGAACTAAACAGAGATAGCAAAGTTGAAAAACTTTATTATTTAATAGGGCTATTAAAATAAAGCTAGAGCTGAAACAAATGTGAAAAGAAGTGGTTATTTCTTTTCTTTATGGGAGCAAACGCTACACCCTAAAATAAAAACAGAGAAATACAAATTCTTAAATATCTGTAATGGGCTACACAACACAAGAAATGGCAGAAGAAGAGAAAATTAGTGATTGTCATTGACAAGGTTTAGAACATTAGGTAAAATATAGAAATGTGGGGAGACCAAAGAATCAAACTGAGGCTTCTAGAGTTAGCAGTGTGGAGAAGAAGACTGTGCACCTGTGAAGTAGGGAAGTATATTGTAACTATCTTGTTTCTGGCGGCCATTAAATTTGGTTTAAACAAGCCATGAGCCACGAAAAAATCTTCATATCCTAATTTGCAATGCAAATTTTAAATCTAACAACACATTTTTCTATGATCATTTGCAAATTACATTTTGAAATTTTGAACAAGGCCACCTAACCTGTCATTTTTTTGTAGTCTTTAGTTTCTTTTTTGTAGAAAACAGTTTTTCTATAAAATTTGTCCAAAATTCTTAATAACTAACAAATTTTACCTAATGAATTGTTCATGATATCCGGGCTGTTTGGCCGTGGTCCATGGTTTATAACAAAACCAAACGTTTTGGCAGTTCCACTGGCTGCCATCATCAGTGGTATAAAAATCCTGCATGCCGGGTGTTTACGTACAGGCCCACAGTACTGTGGTATAGTGTGGTACTGTGGTGTAGTGTGTGGTACTGTGGTGTGGTACAGTACTGTTTGGGGGGATTTTATTCCTGTATTGCTAAATTTTTGTATATTTGTTAAGGCCTGTAGAGATATACATTTGCTTGTTCATAGTACACATAGAAATCCAAAATTACAGGTATTTTTAAATTTTTATGGTTGGCAAAATCAGTTAGGGACAGTAGACTATGTCCGCAGTAGTTCTTAGCAAATTAATATGTATCTGTCACCTAAAAGTTCGATTCCTTCCATTCTTTGATTTATATAACCCTCGTAATATCATTATCAAAAACTTTTTGAATTTTACAAAGTGTTTAGCTTACAAAATATGAAACTTCTAGTAGTTTCTAACCAGCCCAGGAAAAATAGGAAGTTTTAAGGAAAAAATTAGATAAAAGCTAATTTTTTGTACATATGGTCCTTGAACCATAAATTATACAAAACCAATGCGTCTACCACTTAAAAGTGTCTAGGGGTGGTTTTATAGGGGTTGAAAGGGGTGAAAAAACGATTTTTCGCATATAACTTAAAAACGAAGTATTTTATCAAAATATGTTTCAAATAAAAGTTGTAGCTCACAAAATTTCCTATAATTTGGTGGATGTCACATTCCTGTATGTAAAAGATTTTTGGAATAGGCTACATTTAAAACTTAGAGTATACTGTATTTTGTGTTATTGCATGGAAACATTTTTTTTTAAGAGTATGAATATTTACGAAAAAGTGAAAAAACACATTTTTGATAAGTTCGCATAATTTATTATTCCAGCTAAAATATTTTGAAAAAGTATCTTTCAATATTTACAAAATTGTAATAGTAATAACAACAGTAAGAATAATATATAGTAAAAGGATCGCAAAATGAAACAACAATTTTATGAATAAAACGTTGTTTGAATAAAAAAAAAAGCAAATGCAATAATTATTGAATTTAAAATCTGAACATTTTTACTGAACTTAATTACTAAAATTAAAATGATGTAAAAATACAAAAAAATTAATTACATAATTAAACACATAATAAAATGTAAAAACCAGAAAGCAATCAGTTTATGAAATCAAATATGTGAATTACACCAAAGGAAAGTAGAATCAACACAAAACATTTACAAAAACAAACATTAAGATAAAGTAAAATTTTACAACTGAATAAATAATTTGTTCAGAAATATCAGCTGATAAATTTACATTGAATTAATTGGAAATTATTTAAAAATAATACAATAAAAAAAATGTTACAAGAAAATTATACACTTAATTTTTAAAAATATGGTGAGATTTTCCTTTTGTAAGAGTCTTTATAATAAAAATTTAAATCACAAAAAGTCTTCAATATCACTGTTTTCATTGACATTTGTTTCTTCAAGATCATCAATAAGAAATTCACTTTCATTTTCATCATCAGTATTAATCTCTTCACTATCAGTAACATTAATATTATAACCTGGCGTTCACAATTCTGACACGTTGATCCTTGGCAATTTTTACACATAACTGTGCATTGCAATCCGGATTTTAGGCAGCGACAACGAAAAGTAGAACAGTCAGTCGTGCAGCCACAGGAAATTAAATTCAAAAATGATTCAGGAGCTGGTTCTAATATAGTCTTAATGGGCTGCAAAACATTATTTTTCCTTCCCCATCCCCATTCCTCTGGACTTTTATGGTTGCCTAGCCATTTCTGAACTTAGTAGTAAACTCTAAAGGAATGCTGAGCTGCAGCTGCTAAAGTTGGAGGTAACAGCTTTTTGGTAGATGCCTTTTCGAGATATTTCTGAAACATTTGAAGTCTGTACTTGTCTAGTGTTTGCCTTTCCTCTTTCGAACCTTACAGAATTAAAAATAATTTTTCACCAGCTTTTTCTAATTCACTTTTATTTGAATGCACACTATAAAACACTGCTACAGCATTGTCCAAATTTCTGTTATTCTCCAATAGCTTCAGTAATTGTTTTATACCTTTCCCATGAACTGAACTAGTCGTGTCACAGCCACTAAAAGCATGTGCTAGAAGGACGAAACTTTTTACATTTATGAATTGTATTTGCAAATTTTGCGAGGAAAATAACTTTGTTTTAATTTTGTCGATATTTGGTTTCAAGAAAAATATATCTTTGTCTGCTGGACTTAAAGCTGTCACAAGTACAAGCAAATCAATATCTTGGCCAACAATTGTCACTTGCAAGTTTTGAAACTTCTGAGTGGCAGTTTGCACAATCAGTGTATCTGATTCAGATGACTGTCATGCTTCAAACTTTGGTTCTTCGAATATTTTTTCAACATTTCAACGAGTTGTTTTTTATTTTCAATATTAGCTAAAAACTTTTCTTAGCCGACAGACAGGAGGGTTACTTCCGTTATGCTGAACTATGGACTGATGTTCACGTATCGACGTTGCTGTTCAGATTTTTTTGTACTGTCAGAATTATCATATCCATAGAAGACGATTACTGCAGACTTAGAAGTACGCGAAACATATTGCACATACATATCGCATACTTCTTTATAATTACTGCATTTTTTAAAATTCCGTTTCACTTTGTGCAACAAATACCCTCCATCTATTATATAGATGTCTCTTGTTCAGTATATTTTTAAACTCATCATATAAAGCGGACTTGGTGGTTTTTTCATTCCAATATTCGTGAAAAGAGACACTGGGTAGGTGCACAACAGCATTCTTTGGTAGAGAAATAAAGGATCTGTAGTAATACCCTTTTCACGTACCGTTATAGAGGAATTAATGGCACTCAGAGGACGTACTCTGTTTTCACGTTTTATGACAATGTCCTTATACAATTTCTCAGACAATTTTTTCATATCGTTTTCACCAATTTCCTTTGATTTATAACAATTAATAGCATCATTTCCAATAATTCCAGTACCGAGTGATGTAATGATTTGCGTTTTTGAAAACGGAATGTGATTAATAAGCCAATCATACAATTTATTGACATCTGAATAATTTCTTGCAATTCGAGTTTCTCTTAACTCAACATGTTGTTCAGATGTGAAAAATGTAGTGCTGCAAAAATTTTCAAGTTCTTGACAGATAGGTCGTAGGGGCCTTCGTGACCTTCACTGCTAGGGAAGGGAATTAGTGGCACCTTCCTACTAAAAAAAAAGTACAAATGTTTTTACTTTATTTTTACAATACTTAGGTCATTTGGTCTGCATTAGCCTATATAGTTGCTTTCTGTACTTCAGTGTATAGAAGTTACTAAAAATGTGAAACACTATTTTATTTAAATCCTTAAATTTTTAGTGACCGTCAATCAGTGAATGTTTTAGTGGATAGTTAGTGAGGATCGGTCAATAATACAACTTTTAGTTATTTTGCGTCGACGTTTCGACAATATTTATTGTCATCTTCAGGACCTGTGTATGAAATACAATATAAATATCAAACATAACGAAACAATTAAATATTTGGGTGAACGTGTTGGTGATGTGAGTGTGTGCGTGTGTATGTATGTATCATTTTTTATGTGAAGACTTATGATAGTTTGTTTACATCTTCAAATTATTGTATTTCATACAATTTCTCTCATACTATAATTTGCTCGCTTTCTTAAAGATAATTTGAAGATGTAAACAAACTATCATAAGTCTTCACATAAAAAATGATACATACATACACACGCACACACTCACATCACCAACACGTTCACCCAAATATTTAATTGTTTCGTTATGTTTGATATTTCTATTGTATTTCATACACAGGTCCTGAAGATGACAATAAATATTGTCGAAACGTCGACGCAAAATACCTAAAAGTTGTATTATTGACCGATCCTCACTAACTATTCACTATTTTATTTGATACTTTTTTTGACAAAATTCTTCATTTGCGTCAGAAAAAAAAAAACAAATTTTTACATATTTCAATATGGGTAAAATCCCCCTGAGACAATATTCTAAGTTAAATATTGACTGACCGGTTTGGTCTAGTGGTTAGGGCGCTGGCTTCTAGACCAAGAGGTTCAGGGTTTGATTTCCAGGTAAGGTCTGTCATTTGCTCATCATTCAAGTCATTCCCATCTCATTACCTACACACAAGCTTCGGCTTATGTAGGCATCATCCGCTCAAAAAAAAAAATCATTCACATGCAATACACACAATATAAAAAAATACAGTAAGTTTTAAATGTGGCTTATTCCAACAATCTTCAATGTACAGGAATGTGACACCCACCAAATTATAGGGAATTTTGTGAGCTACAACTTTTATTTGTAACATTTTTTGATAAAATACTTCGTTTTTAAGTTATATGCGAAAAATCGTTTTTTCACCCCTATCAACCCCTGTAAAACCACCCCTAGACATTTTTAAGTGGTAGACTCATTGGTTTTGTACAATTTATGGTTCAAGGACCATATGTACAAAAAATTAGCTTATATCTAATTTTTTCCTTTAAAGTCAAATTTTTTGACTAATTTTCCTGGGCTAAACAGGAATTGTGAAGTAATTACACAGTATCGCACTTAGTACGTTTTTGGTCATGTGTAGCCCTAATTGTCTTGTTCTTACTTATTTACTCTCTTGATGCTTATTGACCATTATTTATTCACCCTGAATGTGTAAAAGTATTTTGACTATGTTTTATTGTTTCAGTTTAATTGACTTTTTTTTTTATGTACAGGTTTTGTTCATAAACGGCATTGATGTTAGTGGCATGTTGCATGACCAAGTAGTCAACTTGATTAGAGCTTCAAGAGACTCAAGAATTGGAGAGCTTGTTCTCACTGTGAGACCAAATGGTAAGTATACTTTACAACACGTATGTATATACTGTTACGACGGTCTACTCGATCGTCGTAGGTACAGTGGAAACAAAATAAGTACAAGACACCAATTAAGTCACTAATCACACCTTTAATTGTTATAGTAAAACAGTTCGTAATTAACAACACAGTGTCTACAACAAATCAAATGAAATTGTTCATACGCAATAAAATGTCCACTAATATTAAAACTCAACTGTATTACAATTATACCGTCCGAATAAAAACGCAACACTTCACTAATAACTACTTGAACGTACACCGTAATAACCCGAACCGCTCTGTAAAATATATCGCACTAATACTCTCGAACCGCACAGTCAAAAATCTCGCATTGAACTGAAAACTAAGGCCGCGACGCGATGTATTTATAGTTACGCTCACACACCAGAAGTTTCCAAACTGCGTCTTATCTCTCGCGAACTACTTAAATTGTTACGGCCTTGACACAGTCCGAGCGCCCGAGCGGAGCCTGGCACAGTCGAGAAAATTCTCGCAAAATGCGTCTAGTAGCATGTACACCACACGCTTACGTCGAGATCTTTCTGGCGCATTCGATAAACGCGTAGATTGTTCTGTGCTGTCGTAGCACTGCCCCCTCCTTAAGCCTGTTCGTCCCGAACTGGCAAAGCGTCTCTAAATTTGTATTTAGCCAGGCGATCTAGGTGGACGACCTTGAACTTTCACTGTCCTTCCTGTTGAATCCGATAAACAACATCGTTAATCCTTTTTTTTACAGTGTAGGGTCCTTCCCAGTTAGACTGAAGATTAGGTGAGTGACCACGACGGCGCTTTGGATTGAACAACCAGACCTGATCTCCTTCTTGGAAACCCACACTATTGCTGCGAATGTCATACCAAGTTTTCATTTTATCACTGGCAATCTTGAGCCGTCCTCTTACCAAGCGATTCATTTCTCGCAGTTGGTTTTCTAATTGCGAGGAATAGTTCTTTGGCTCTTGGGACTGAGTCTCAGGTGATCCAAACATCAAGTCCCCAGGAAGACGAATCTCCCGCCCAAACACCAATTTTGCTGGAGTCATGCCAGTTGTGTCATGTACTGATGATCTATACGCCATAAGGAATAGTGGTATACGTTGGTCCCAGTCTGTTTGGTTCTCGTCAACAACTTTCGAAAGATGCTGCTTAAGTGTCCTGTTGAATCTCTCAACCATCCCGTCCGACTGAGGATGCAGAGGCGTTGTCCTGGTCTTTTGAATTCCGAGTAGACGGCATAATTCTTTAAACACTCCTGATTCAAAATTTCTCCCTTGATCCGTATGGATTTCCATAGGGGCTCCATAATGGCAACAGAAGTTGTGAACTAACTGCTTTGCCACAGTGGTAACCTCCTGATTTGGAATTGCGTAGGCTTCCACCCACTTAGTAAAGTAGTTACCTACAACCATGATGTACCGGTTTCCATCGTCAGTAACTGGGAATGGTCCAGCAATGTCTATGGCAATTCTCTCGAAAGGTTGTCCAACGTTATACTGTCTCATTTTTCCCCTGCTTCTGGTTTGTGGGCCCTTGCTTGCAGCACATATTTCACACGTCCGAACCCATTCCTCTACGTCGTGGCGAAGATGAAGCCAATAGAATCGCTTCCGTATTTTGTCAAGGGTTTTGTTAAAGCCAAGATGGCCTCCAGATGTTCCATCATGCATCTCCTTCAAAACAGACTGCACTTTACTTCGGGGAACTATCAACTGCATGACCACGTCTCGTCCATCTGCACTTTCCCAAGCCCTTTTCAGCAATCCGTTTTCTAAGGTGAGAGATTCCCATTGTGCCCAGTAGCCCTTCAGCACTTTGGAACCATGGCAGATATCTTGCCAATCCGGGCGGCGACCTTCCTCTTTGCTGTCAAGATCGGTCCAATGTCTTCATCAGTCATCTGTTCTTGTCGACAGTCTTGTGTTGTCCAGCCATCAGCCAGGAAATCTACAGTGATGGCTTGAACATGTTCGCTTGAGTGTTGTTCTTCCTTTCTGTGGCAATGTCGGCAGTCTTCCGGGCATGGTCTTCGTGATAAGCCATCTGCATTACCGTGCAGGCGCCCCCGCCGATATTGTACCTTGAAGTTGTACTCTTGCAGACGTTCGAGCCACCTTGCCAACTGTCCTTCCGGATTTTTAAATCTCAAGAGCCATGCAAGTGCAGCATGGTCGGTACGTAGTGAAAACTCTCTCCCATAGAGGTATTTATGGAAGTGCTCCAAAGCTCTGACAATTGCCAACAACTCTCTTCTTGTAACACAATAATTTCTCTCTGGTTTAGAAAGCGGCTTGCTGTAATATGCTATTACTCGTTCTTCACCATTCTGCACTTGAGACAAAACTGCTCCTAGACCAGTATTGCTTGCGTCTGTGTCTACGATGTACTTCCCTTCGGAAGCTGGAAAAGCGAGAATTGGCTGCGAACATAATGCAATCTTCAACGTTCTAAATGCTTGGTCACACTCTCTCGACCACTGGAAGTTTCGTTTATTTTCCGTTAGCTCATGTAGTGGTTTAGCAATAGTAGCGAAGCCTTTCACAAAACATCGGTAATATGAGCATAACCCCAGGAAACTCCGAACTTCGTGTTTATTCTTCGGAACTGGCCAGTCTCTTACGGTGTCTACTTTATTAGGATCCATGCTAACGCCCGCTGCCGAAACCAGATGGCCCAAATACTGTACTTCCTTCTGGAATAGAGAACACTTCTTCGGGCTCAGCTTCAGTTGTGCACCGTGAATTCTAGTTAGAACTTCCTTAAGGTTTTCCAAATGATCTTCGAAAGTCTTCCCGATCACTATGACATCGTCTAAGTAAACAAGGCAAGTTTTCCACATCAGGCCTCGGAGTATCAGGTCCATCAATCTCTCAAATGTTGCCGGTGCATTACAGAGTCCAAATGGGATGACGTTAAATTGGAATAAGCCACTTGGGGTCGAGAAAGCGGTCTTTTCCTTGTCTTCTTGATGAAGACCCACTTGCCAATATCCACTCTTCAGGTCCAATGTGGAAAACCACTGTGCTCCGGACAACGTGTCGAGTGTATCGTCAACGCGAGGTAATGGATAGCAGTCTTTCTTTGTAACGTCATTTAACCTCCGGTAGTCTACGCAGAAACGCAATCCACCATCCTTCTTCGCTACCAGCACTACAGGGGAAGACCAAGCACTTGACGAAGGTTCAATTACTCCCTCTGTCAACATGTCCTGTACTAACCGAGACATCTCCTCTTGTTTAGATAATGGAGGCCTTCGAGGAGGTTGGCGTATCGGTGTTGTGTCCCCGATATTGATGCGATGTTGCACAAGAGAGGTTCTTCCCAGTGACTGTCCCCGAACTGCAAAACAATCTTTGAATTCGTGTAAAAACTGTCCGAGTTCTTTTACCTCACCACTTGAGAGGTCGTTAGAAGATCTGTTCAATAATTCTTGCAGTTCCTCTGGTAATTTAGAAGTATCCGAAGAACTGGGTCTTCGTTGCGTTATTCCGGCTACCCAGGCCACAGGAGTCAATTTGCCTAGGAGCGTATTGCTTTGTAAAGTGATAGCTTGATCCAAAATATTCGCCACTCTAATAGGTACATTTCCGGTTGCGTCAGGTTTTACTAAACTTCTGGCAATTAGTATGCCCGGTGTGCTGACTACCTGGGGTTCGAATATAGAGCACTGATTGCCCCTAGTATCTACCGCAGTTCTAACCATGATGATCTTTTCGGAGTTTGGCGGAACAGTTACGGCCACTTGGTTTATGACGTCCATCGATTTTTCTGCTGTCGTCATTGTTGATAGCATTACCTCTTCGCCTCCGATTCTCAAGACATTGTTTTTGAAGTCGACTATAAATCCGTATGCGTTCATAACGTCCACACCAAGAATTGCTTCATCCACAATGTCTACAACAAGTACTTGATGATTAAACTCAAGTCTACCGAGGCGTAGGTGTATCTCCACTTTTCCATACACTTTTACAGGCCGTCCAGTAGCTGTTCGCAAGCTGCAAGAGCACCAGATTGGCTTGAGATCTTTCACCACGTCGGGGCGCACAATAGAAACTGTTGCGCCTGTGTCAACTGTAATCGAGGTTGGCCTTTCTTGAACAAATCCGGTAACTACCAAGCTCCCGGTGTTTTTCTGAAGCGTAGAAATTGCGTATTCTCTAGGGGCTTCGTTCCTCCAGTTAGTCAGCACACGCCCCGTTGCACCAACTATTGCTCGTTTCCCTGCTGCTGAATTCTAACCCGACAATCTCGTTGTAGATGTCCAGGTTTCCCACATCGATAACACTTCGGTCTTCCATCCTTTCTTATTTTATTCTGTGGCGCCGACCGTCGAGTCTCTGTTCCTTGTTCTTCTTCCTCATCGTCTGTGCCGTCGCGATCTTTTAGCTCGCGCACTTTATGACTTGTCCAACCAGACGCTGATTTGGCGGCCTCAAATTGCAAAGCATGTACCAGGGCGTCCGCACTGTTCTGGTGTCTTGCCATTCATAACACTTGCTGTAGTTCGTTATCTCGGACACCGGCAGTAAATGTCTGCATCGCAAAACGCGTTCGAAAATCTTCTGGCGCTTCAGGATAGGCCAGTCTAATTAGTCTGTCGATACTTGCTTCAAACTCTTGAAGACTTTCCCCGGAATGCTGTCGCCTTGCTCTCAACTGGGTGCAGTACACATCTCGCAAATGTTTATCAGCATACCGTAATTCCAGAGCTTTTATCAACTCGGCATAGGTGTTCTGGCTGTCAGGTGGCACTTTCTGTAGTAGTTCTGCCACGGGTCGTTTTAATGCAAGAACAAGTGAAACAGCCTTGTCTTTTTCTGTCCAATTATTTGCGCATGCAGCAGCTTCAAATTGGCGGAGGTACGTTGCCCAGTGAGTGCTTCCGTCAAAGGTTGGAGCTTTGACATGAACTGTCCCTACTGCAGGCAAAGTGACTTTCTCTGTTAACTTATTTTCTGTGTATTTTTCTGTCTTGATCACTGGTACAGTCTGTTCAGAAATTTGTTTTGGTTGAATCTTCATGCACTGTTCAACTTCAATTTTAATTTGTTCTCTTATGTTTGCCATTGAGTTTTCTACTGCAGATATTTTATTTGAAACAGATTCTTCTATAACAGATATTTTTGTAGACATCGATTCTTCAACAGTCAAGACAGATTTTTCTACTTCAGCTATTTTTAATGTCATTGATTCTTGTACCTCCGATATTTTAGTAACTTGTTTATTAAGCTCACCTCGTAAGATACCCAATTCTGCGGTACTGTGTTCTTGCAACTGTTTCTGCATAACTTCAAAGAGAGCTTCCGTTTTATCTGCTTCTTGCTTACGTTTCTCGTCCTGTCGTTTTTCTGTCTGCAACAGCAGCGCCTGTAAATTTTCCTTCATCTGACTGGCATCCATTGTTTATCGATTAATTACGAATCACACTCGTCTTGTACAAAGTATCCACTGTTTCCACTGTTAACCGTTCTATCCCACTTCTGACACCACTGTTACGATGGTCTACTCGATCGTCGTAGGTACAGTGGAAACAAAATAAGTACAAGACACCAATTAAGTCACTAATCACACCTTTAATTGTTATAGTAAAACAGTTCGTAATTAACAACACAGTGTCTACAACAAATCAAATGAAATTGTTCATACGCAATAAAATGTCCACTAATATTAAAACTCAACTGTATTACAATTATACCGTCCGAATATAAACGCAACACTTCACTAATAACTACTTGAACGTACACCGTAATAACCTGAACCGCTCTGAGAAATATATCGCACTAATACTCTCGAACCGCACAGTCAAAAATCTCGCATTGAACTGAAAACTAAGGCCGCGACGCGATGTATTTATAGTTACGCTCACACACCAGAAGCTTCCAAACTGCGTCTTATCTTTCGCGAACTACGTAAATTGCTACGGCCTTGACACAGTCCGAGCGCCCGAGCGCCCGAGCGGAGCCTGGCACAGTCGAGAAAATTCTCGCAAAATGCGTCTAGTAGCACGTACACCACACGCTTACGTCGAGATCTTTCTGGCGCATTCGATAAACGCGTAGATTGTTCTGTGCTGTCGTAGCAATACTTTTTAATGTGTGTGTGGGGGGGGTGTTTGGATGAGTACACTCTGTTTCAGTATAATATATATTACTATTCTTACTAAGCTAAAGATTTAAACTTACGTGACTAGTTTTGTCCATTACATTAATTCAGTTCAGGCTATAAAATTATGAAATATTTCAAACATCAGTTCAGTAAACTGGAGGACAGTCCGGGAGACTTAACCAGATTTATTTCCTAGGAAAAAATCTATTCTGAGACAGAAAATACTAAAGTATATATGCACACATCGTCACCCTGTTTGATCCAGTGTTTCTGAATAGATTTCTGGCAGAACATTGGATATTGTCAGAAACACACAAATTTTGTATTGTGATGTAATGCGGAAAAGTGTTACGCCGTTATGGAACATTCTGGTACATTGGAGAATGTTGTCTTACTCTTTTCTCAGCTATTCCCCCAGCTGTAATGCTTACGTGACCCTGTGAGGCAGTATTATGTAATGCTGAACGTCTTGTGCGTTCAGTGGTGTCGTTCTAGAAGCTTCTTGACTAGCCCAACGGTGTATGTTTCTGCCATGGCCGCACTGAAGTAATCCCTAGAATTTTCACGTGTTTGTTAAAGACGCATAATATGGAACCCTGCAGAGTATAAATACCCCATACCTGCCGCTTAGGGTTCAGTGTTATGTCAGGCGATTTACACAGTGCATCACAAATGGTGTATTAGTGAAAAGTGATTATAGTGCGGAATTCTTTATATTTGACAGTATTATTGCATGGGGACAATTGTTGTAACTGGAATTATTGTATAAGTTGATTATAAACTGTTATTTGTGATAATTAAAGGTGTTTTTTTTTTTAGTGACTTCATTGGTGTCTTGTATTTTGTTTTCCACTGTACCATACGGTGATCAGTTAGACCGTCGTAACAGTATTGTTACGATAGAGGTATAGTGACAATGGTTTTGGTTGTTCTTGTTTCAGCTGTTGTGTTGTTGTACTGATGTTATATGTAAGCCTAGAAGTTTCTTGATGTTGTAACGGTACAAACCAAGAGGTTTGTTTTAATTTCATAATAAGTTTAACAATTTGTAACCAACCCATGCTAGGCAACAGTCTTGATCACGAAAGGTTGACTTTTTTTGAACACCTTTCAAAAAAGTCAACGCGGTACTAAAAAGAGTCAGTGCGGTACTAAGTCGTACGAGTCACACAAAAGCTATTAGCGTCTGGGAATCTGTAAAAGCGCGCGTGTGTGCTGCTTTTTTGGCAACATGTGCTCAGAGGGCAAAAGGGCATGAGAAAGTATGTAATCTCCGACCCAAAATTCATAACGGAAGGAAGGCGAATTATTCCCGCTAACCGCCTTTAAACCAATCACAGAGTACGATTTGATGGCAACGCCTAACGCTTGGCAGGCATGCAACCAAGCGCGCATGAGGTTCACACAGTTGGTCACCATTAGTCAAACAGTGCAGTTGATAATCCAGGTAATCCAGGAACAGTCTCAATAAAGTAGTGACGGGAGGCCGTGCGTGTAAGCACGCACGGCCTGCCCCAAAAGTATTTAAAAGTAACAGTAAACCGTGATTCTGCAATAATAACAGTTTTCGTTTTAAATGTAAATAGTGAAATAAAGAAGAGAGTTGGACAATACAGTGCGAAAGTGAAAGTATGGACAAACAATGGCGAACAGCACGTGCAGATGAGTAAAACAGGAAATTAAAACTATTGGTACAAAGAGCTCTTTAAATAAACGGGGGGTAAAAGAAAATCTGTAATTAGCGTGTGAGTGTGTGTGTGTGAGGGAAGAAGGGATAATATTAAGAAATAAAGGTACTGGTTTGACAATAGAGGTTAGTATAAGCCAATTTTATATAATAGAGATTAATCAAAAGAACAGATTAAAGAAGTAAGGATAAAAAAGAAATTTTAATTGCCTAAAAAATAAAATGAGATTTGATTTAACGTAAAAAATGTGTTAACTAATTATTATGTTACACCCATAAATATGAGTTCTGCATCGAGAATTCATCTAAACGAAACCTGTGAATCTTCTGATCTAAGGGCATTACATGATCAAAATTAAGTAAGTGTAAGTATTTTGGTTTCGATGTATATCCTTAAAACATCGTGGCTACCTTGTTAGCAAGTTTGGAATCTTCTGGGGAGTTTTTATATAAAAGGTAAGTTTAGCGGAATCAGGGTAAGTAGAATTATGGGGCGTATAAAAAGGTAGAAAGTTGTTCCTCAACAATGTGATAGAAAATGTACAGGAATTGTATTACATGAGGAGGTATGAAAACAGGAGCTTTACTTTTGAGAAAAGTAATATAATGTTAATCTATTACTTTATGCTAAGTAGTGCACAGGGAATTCAAACATTTATATAAAAGAGCCTACAGTAAATAATGACGGAAAGTCAGGTTGTTTAGCTAACCATTGGGTACACCACATAATAAACAAAGAATTGTGGAAGAGGACAATAATAAGAACAAGAAATATAATAAGTAGAAATAAATTGGTCATACCGTAAGGAAGTTTGAAGATGATATAATAGAACAAGTACTGGAATATCGACCAATGGCTGTAACTTTATTTTATTATTTACTTTATTATTATTTTGTAATACCGATAATTTTGAAATTTTCATCGGGCGCCATGTTGTCACACAGTACAACAAAATATGTATACTTACCTAAGGTCAGAATTCATGTTAGCGAACCAGTACTTGCGGAATGTATTACCTGAAATAACTCACTCTGGCTTATATTGTTTACCAATGACATTACCTTTTATTATCAAAAAGACTCTACGTACATATGAAAATGATTCTACTGAACTATGTGCCAAACACGCACATTACTATGCCTCGGGGCATAGTCCCATTTATTTTGTAAACATATAATATCCCTTAAACATTTTATAAGCCCTCCAAAATAACATGTTTTATACTTATTACATAATAAACATAATATATAGTTATTAAATAAATGACTTCACAACCCAGCACTTATTAATTCTTGTAATGAAATATCCTCTCTCTCACTTGCACTCTCATTCGTGGTACAAAGTTTTAGATAATTGACTTCCCCAAAATTGAGCTCATTTTAATTAATCGAATTTTACAGAAAAGATTATCTAAACCCTTAGTTGGACTTTCTGGACCCCCCCCCATTTTTATGATTTAGCTGGAAATTCTTCGAAGATGTCCCATCGTTGTTCTCACACTCTCGATGTTGTCGTAACCCAAAATTTTATGTCGAGTTTACAGGTCGAACTGTTATTTTTAAAAAATACTACACTCACATATTTAACAAACTCTTGGTTGTGTAAAATTTAGATATAAGTAGCTTTTACAGAATTGCTGGCCGGCGCGCTACTCTGATGAGACGAGACTGCTGGCTGTTAGTAGTCTTTACAATGTGGAGGTGGGGCAAACTACGTCACTGGTCCTTTGTTCGAAACGGCCAAACCCTGGTGTTTACAAATGTATTTATTGCGTATAGCATTCCTGTAGCTGATGTCATCATTGGGTTAGGCTTGTTTACTTTAATATGACGAACTGTTTTTTGCTATTACTGTGATTTTCCCCTGACCTCGACACAAATCCTGTCCGCTCAATATTACGTCGTTGAAAACTTTTGGACAACTTTACGCTGTTTTCTTTATAGGGCTTTAAAAACAATTATAACAATTAGACTTTATTATAACAATTATTTCCCAGGAGATTATTATAGGACCAGAATTGTACCGTTACATGGCGAAAACAAACAGGAAGATCTCAAGACACATGGAAAAGCATACAAGTAGGGAATTGGAAGAAGTAAAGACAAATTGGAGAAAAACTTGATCATAAGTTTTTATTGTTAATAAGAACACATTTTTTCAGTTCAACACACATTGTTCTGTTTTTCTTTGAACCACATGTTTTGCCCAAATATAATGAGGCATCCTATTTGGCTTGACTGAGGCAGAACACAAAGCCTTGACCCACCCCTATTATAAACTAGAAACAAACTAAAAATGCTAACATAAAATAGAGAAAGTGGTGAGATTTGTAGGAACCGTATGCACTGCGTAGTTAGTGACAATATTCACAAGTCGACGATTCCCAAATAATATATGAAGCTACATAATTGGCTTCCTTCCACTGCTTATTATCGCTGTGAAAATCTATCCATTGTGATAAAAAATGGATTTACTTTTACTTTTAGTCTGCTGGTATTTTCTATAATTGTACAGGTATATAGCCTCCTAATTTTCTGTAGTCTGTACTCCAAAATCATCGTAAAGAAATATTTACTTATGATGTGAAGATTTAGTCCTTATTTGAGGCAATTTAGTAGTGAATATGTCCCCCTGGATATGTTACTACTATTATGAAAACAGATTGCAGATGGGTATACATTTGTTAAATCGAATCTGCAAAGACTCTGGATTGCAGATATCCACACTTAAAACCAAAGTAATGGCATTTCAGGAACTGATCCCATAAGGACAAAAATTGTTATAGATGGTACTGTCCTGGAACAAGTTAGCAGTTTTGAATACCTGGGCTACAGTGTGTCTTATAGTGCAAGCAATGACGTTGCGATTAAGTTGTATAAGTTCAACCTTATATGCGGGACCATCAGGCGAACCCTTAAGTCAGCAAGTAAAGGAACACGCTTAAAATTCTACAAGGTGATGGCTCTTCCCACACTTCTTTATGGATCTGAGAATTGGACTTTTAATGAAAGGCCAGGCCAGTCGCATCCAAATGGCTGCAAATGAGATTTCTCAGGCATGTGGCAGGGTATACTCTCCATGATCATAGAAGAAACGCAGATATACGGCAGGAACTAAATATTATGAGTATACTTGACAGGATCAGCCAGTATCGGCTGAGTTGGTGGTAACATCTTTGCCGAATGGATGACTGCTGCATCCCCAAACAACTACAGAACTATAAGCCGAGAGGAAAAAGAGAGGTGTGGGACGCCCAAGGAGCGTTGAAGTGACCAGCTGTAATCTTTGCCTATTTGAGACCGGAACAAACCATTCTTTGTTTAATCCTTGAGGATGATGATATAAAGATTTATTATAAAGAAATATTTGTTCTAATTAGTAAAGCCTTATTTTGAAAAATGATTTCATGTAACGGAAACGTGTGTTAAATTTTCAGCTGTGTACGAAGCAGAAGCAGATGGTTCAGAAGAGGAACCAGCTTATCAGTATGTTCCTGACACTCCAGCAGCTGTGATACGTCCCGGTACTGATGCACTGGCACAGTCGATGTTACTATTGGCAGATGGTTTGGCAAGTGGTTCCCTGCTTGCACAGTTTGATAAGTTGTACCGAAAGAAACCTGGCCTGTCAACCGCAGAAGCCAAACGGCCTGAAAACCAAGCCAAGAACAGATATCGTGATATATCACCATGTAAGTGTTTTTCACTGTAGGTGAACATTTGGTTAAGATAGTTTTTAGTATTTGTGAAATTTCTATTGATAACTGTCGCCAACTAATATTTAAAAAAATGCTATTACTGTTTTGTGAGAAAACGTGTTCCTTTTTGTGTTGTACTCTATTATTGTATTCTATGACGTACTCCAAAATCTATGTAAATAATCTCTTATATTAGTATATTCACCACAGCTGAACATGGATCTTTTAGCTGTATTCCTTAGCCTTTCTAGGGCAAAATATTTCTATGTATGACAAATGCCCTTTACTATTTGAATGTAACTAAACAAAATTGTTTTCAGAACTCCAAATTTCATCTTCTTACTGATGAATATAAAAATTCAGATGTTATGAGATTTGATCGTATATGACCAAAAAGAACAATGAAAACATATTGTTTACGTAGTTGGGACAATATGCTGTTTAGTTTGGACATACTACTACAGTAATACTTGAGATTAAACTCCTTCCAGGTTATAGTCAAATCACTGACTTATCATCAAACTTTATTTTGTTATTAGCAATGTGTTGACGTTGCACGTGATGAATAACTGTGTCTTCTGCATTATCAGGATTTAGGCTCAGTACCTGTTCTGACTCACATTTGTACTATAATTTTTATTACACATTTGCTTACTTTTTCACACATTATATATTAAATCCTTAAATTCGTAGTGACTATCAATCAATGAATTTTTCAGTGAAGGGTTTGTGAGGATCAGTGAAAAGTATAACACAAATTTTAACTTATTTGTGTCGACGTTTTGACAATGTTTATTGTCATCATCAGGACAGTTGTTGCTGACGCCAAACACACAACTGTGATGTAACACAAACAGTTGTGTGTTTGGCGACAGCAACAATTGTCCTGATGATGACAATAAACATTATCGAAACGTCAACACAAATAAGTTAAAATTTGTGTTATATTTTTCACCGATCCTCACAAACCCTTAACTGAAAAATTACATATTAAATTAGTTTCAAATTTCATCCTGAAAATAGTTAACGTTGTGCCTTGATTGTGCATTTAAATGTAGTTTTGTTGATAAGTTACAGAGCACTGGCCAAATTTATACTTAAAAAGTGTAGTGGATACTGTCTTCCAATAAACATACACATAAATGACAAAAAAATGATTTGAAATGTTTCATGGTTACAAACAGCACCATCAATAATGGAACATACAAAGATAGGACTGTAATTTTTGGTTGAAGGAAACATTAGGTCTCTCTCTCTCTCTCTCTCTCTCTCTCTCTCTCTCTCTCTCACACGTACACACAACGCGCACATACATAATGTTTCACTTCTTTTCTATAAGCATGTCCTTAATAAATTATAATTATTCTGATACAGTATTGCTGATTTTATCTTTAAATCTTTATACCATTGTAAATTTTATTAGTTTGGTGGACTGCATTTTCAAATGAAAATGTTAAAACAGCTTTTTTGAGACAGTA
The DNA here is from genome assembly GCA_034769895.1 of Magicicada septendecula. NCBI lineage: Eukaryota > Metazoa > Arthropoda > Insecta > Hemiptera > Cicadidae > Magicicada > Magicicada septendecula. The sequence goes on from CM068374.1 coordinate 452,232,083, forward strand.
TTGAAAAACAAAATTAAATATTGTTATGCATCCATGTGCATGAACTATCAGATTCATCTGAAACATCAATATTGATAATGTACACAGATGTTCACAAATTATCAGTATAATATTTCAACAGATGATGTGACCCGAGTGATAATGGCTGGAAGTGCCAGTGGAGATTACATCAATGCCAATTATGTTAACATGGAGATACCAGGCAGCGGCATCATTAATAGATACATAGCTACACAGGGTAAGTTGCATTTGTCTTTTTAAATATTTTTATTAATAATGATAATCCTTTTTGTACAAGAATATATTTTTTTGTCATTTTGTAAATACGGTATTACAATGTGTCAATAGTATTTAACTATCATCATCAGATATAAATAGTATTTAACTAAATCATCAGCTTTATATCTGATGATGATAGTTAAATACTATTGAAACATTGTAATATTCACAAAATAATATATTCTTGTACAAAAAGGATTACTGTTAATAATAATATAAAATATACAAGAAAAAATGACAAAATTTGAATGTAAATATTTTAAATATAACAATTATTGTCTACCACAGAAGATGACTGCCTTATGAAAACGTTATCCAACGATTTGCAGTGTTTTGCAGTTTTGTTGTTATGCGGCTTGCAGTTTGTTATTGTATTATGGTGAGCAGAGATAATAAAAAAAAAACCTCTGCTCAACAGTCCGTTAAGGACCAAGCCATACCACGTGGCTTTTGTGTTTAGTGTTGTGACAGTTTCATGGCAAGTACAACGTGTCGCCAGCTGCTAGTTGCGGTATCTGTGTGACAATAAAAAAGAATAGCCGAAATATATTAAATACATAAAATACACTACCAGGACTTACCTGTACTCAGCCACAACTACTTACCTATTTAAATTTCATCAGAAGACCAGGGCCGCCACGATTATTTTTTATAGGAAAAAATATCGAAAACCTTTACACTCCACCTTAAATAAAAAAGACAATTTTGCTATCTGACCACACCCAGTTAATACTTCAGAAAGATTCCGGAACGTTTAGACGAATTTTGCAACACAGAAATGAGAAAGTGGTAATGACGAAATAACTTAGGCTAACACATATTTCAAATTAAACCAACTGATTTTAATGAATGTTAAAAGACACTGAAAAAATAGGTTTTAAAATATACATTTATCCCTCAGATTTAACTAACATAAAATATCATCTAACCTATCAAGTATTCTAATAATTAAGGTAGCCCATTCTGCTCATCCACACTCACACTCGATTTAATGCTTTACCCCTTGATATTTCATATTTGATTCACGGTAATAGTATTTAATTCATGTTTTAATTCACTGTTCACTACCGACCAAACACGTGTTTCTGTTATCCGATTCCCATTATAAAGATTACGTATTTAATTAATCACTCCATGTCACTGCACCAACTGCCCGTCAATCACGGTAATATGGTTATTAATTTCTTGGGTCCCGGTCGGTCCTATTGAATTAATTACATTTTATAACACCACCGACCGGGCCCTAAACAGAACTGTAAGCGTCTATATCTGGAGTCGGCTTCTAGTGGACTGCTTAATGTAGACTGTGTTGAGGCTGCCGTTCACCGCCACCTGATTTCGTCGTCGTGCATAGCTGAATTGCTGTGGATTACCAGCTATGAATATAACACATAGTGTGTTTTTTCCCAGTGTTGGCTGATGATATTGGGCGCTGCTAGACTGACGTCATTAACACGGAGGCAGTCCTTCGCTCCATTTCCTGTAGCTTGGCTGGTTGGTTTTACAAATTGTTCATTCCAGCGCCATTTTTTACAGCGCCGTTTGAGTTTCTCGGCGTCCCTACAGCGCACATGCTTGAGTCGCTGAGTGCGTGTGCCGTCACACTTATACAGAGTTCTGAGAATTCGAGGGTGGTGCAAATTCTTTGCCTGGTTACACAACAGAAACTGCGTCTTGCTGCTTTGTTTCAACACTGTTTCTTACCACGTGTTCTGTTCCAATGGAAATAACGTTTGCACAATATTTTTTACAAAACCCCAAAAATGAAATAAATAAAATACAAATACCCCATAACCGCAATAAATGAAATGACCCAATTTTGACACGTTACAATACCCCCTCAATGAGAATTCTGCTGTCCAGAACAGAAGAAATCTCATTGATAAAACCCCTAAGAGGACCGGTGAGGAACTGGTGCCAACAACCCCCTGGTTCTTAATCTGCATGGGTATACGACCCCCCTGGCTCGGCGACTATGGACGCATCTGAACGAGATCACTGGACTTCTCCGTAAGAGATCCCAACACCAAAAAATCGATCAGACACGCATCACGGCACACCTCACCTTCTAACATGCTACCCCCCAAAATCCTCAATCCCTGGCTTAGATTATGCCAGATCCTCTACTGATATGTTTCCCCTTGTATGCAAGCTGGGCTGCCTTTAGCAGATACTGGGCTCACACACACTCACATTATATATTGACACCACATATCATACAATTGAAAAATTTTCAAAAGTTATTTAACTTGCAACCCATTGGTTGTTTTCAGTTAAAATTGATTCATAAATTTTGTATAAATTCTAAATTATTCTCTTCATTGTTTCCTGTTTTTATTTAAAATAAGTTAATTTAAACATTTCTTATAATTAAGAACATCCTTAACCTAACATGTGAATACTTAGAGTCTAACAATACAAGTCAATACAATAAATCACTAAAATAAACATGGTTAGTACACAAACAATCAAATAATCAAAGCTCAAAAATATTCATTAGCTGGCAGGCGCAAAATCATTTTTTTTTTCTCTCAAAAAAATATTCTCCAAATAATTTTAAAATGCAAAGAAAAAAATTTAAATTTATTAAAATGTTTCCTTTACATATAGAAATTATTTAAAATTTGCTTAAATTGATAAAAAAAAACAAAAGCTGAATTAACTTCCATACTATTAACTTATATGACCTCACTCTCAGCTGATCCAAACTAGGTCAAGTCCACAACCTTGACCCCCATATGTTATGTACAAGTTATGTCTGAAAATACATTTAACATCTGTAACCATCTAACTTGAAACACAAAACATAATAAAATAAAACATTTAAAATAACAAAATATTATTATAAATAATAAGCAAATTGACATTTAAATTATTCAAAATAAACACCTTATATCTTTACATTATCAAATTCTATCAAAGTTTTGTCACTGGTTTCAAAATAAAAACTTTTATATCTTTATTATAAATCTCTCTCTTTGCTTAACAATCTTATTCTCCATTACTGTGGGTGATTTAAACATTTATTAATATTTAATTTACTACTTGATCTGTATACATATATAATCTTTCTCTCTGACTCTAACCACTAACCACTTTAACTACCATGACACCCATCTCTATCAAAATATCTATCCCATCAATCTCTAAACCCAACTTATCATTAAACTCAATCCGCCACCTTCTCTCGATAATAAAAAAAATACTCTCTAACCCTTTGTATTTAGGATACGTGTTCCCCCCCCCCCAAAAAAGCTCATTTCCCATTATCTGGTCCCTGGATTCTACCTAAGACGACCCCTTCCGGCGCTAAACGGTCCCATCCCGTCCCAACTTATCATTATGTTGCGGACTCCTACATTACACTACCCCTTACTACAAAATTGCCATCCCCAAAAATCTCAATCTCATGACCTTACTTCAAATACAACAAAATAACAACATCAATTATAAACAACAATATATCACTCAAACTCTACATATTTTCTCCATAACCACTGTGTCAACATCAATACTTCTCAAAACTCTACAACATACATTAACTCAAAACAACATTACATTATTTTCATCTCTACTATTTCTTTAACTTTGACTTCAACTTGGACAGATCTATATGTCCCATAAAATATTCATCACCCAAAACTGTCTCTTATTAGCTTTCACAAATTATTACTTTATTTCTCACTTTAAATAGCATCTGTAATACATTGAAACATTACATTAAACATCAATTACTTGGAACATTTATAAACCATTTTACAGTGACATTTTATTGCTGATCAGCTGATCTCCTAATACTGTGAAAACACATCTCATACTTGGAACAAATTACATGAAATATATATATATTTATCAGTACTTACGTCTACCCTCATTGTTTCCCCTCTTTCTAATTCTGATACTTTGTGTTAACCGCCTGCCAGACGATTTAATTATTGGCTTAGTTAAAAAAAATACACACATTATATAAAACATACTTTGCATCAACTTTCATATCTAACCTACTAAAATACAATATTACCTTTAAAAAATTATCCAATGAACACCTTATAGTGAATGTATGAGCATATAGTTATTTAAACAGAACACGAGCATTTTTTACTGGATCAAAATTTTAGTTAGCAATCTTTATGTTATAGACTTTAAATTCGTGACTCACCTGAGTCACCTCCCATCCACACACTCTATTGCAAATTATGTAAGGCTGTGGCACCTCCTCGCTTCCACAAAGACGGCATATTTTGGAGTAGGTTGACCTCTCCGTGTCTTTGCTTCGGCAGTTACATTTAACGTCTGAATATCAACATATTCTTGGCTATAATTAAACGCCCTTAAACGGGTCTACCACCTGGCCTTGCTGTTCCTACGCGAACAGAGTGGTAGCCGCTGTTCCATAGTGCCTGGATTTCCCCTAATGTCACCCCCCATTTAATTTCTACTATATACCAATTTCAAGTCAGCTATGGTCAAGGGACTTGATATGACCATAGCTGACCGCTAGCCAAATCCACGATTAGTGCTGGTAAGGCAGTAATCGCCCGAAAAGTCGGGGAAATCTAACTTGCATTTCAATACCTGCTCTACTTCATCATTAGTATGTGCGACACGAACGTCTATCAGTGTGCAAATTTAATTTGCACTAAAAAGGTGTGTCGCACATTTTCGCCATTTGGCCTCCGATGGAGGTAACACTCTCTGTTACCCCCAACCCATTTCACTATCTACGAGGGCACAGGCCACCCCCGCAATAGCAACTTAATAACTAACTAATTAAATTTTTATATACATTCTAATATAATATTTGCATCAATAATCATTTAACTCATTCATAACTTTCTACCATTGGACTTTCTTAAACTTTTCAAAATTTATTATTAATAATTAGTATATTTCATTTTTCAGTTATTATTAAATTTTTTTAATAATCATTTTTATTGAACACAATTATTTCAAATAATCTCACTATTGAATTAAAATCTTAGTTACACCTGTAAACATTTTTATTATACATGATTCATATTGTAAAAGTTCTATACTTACAGTCCATTTAACATGGTATACACAAAACATCTACCCCCTACACCCCAATACTTTCACCTCACCTCTGAAACATTTAACACAAATATTAGTTTACATCAAACAATTTATCATTTAATTACCAAATTCACCAATATTGTAAAATAATTTGAATTCATTAAAAATTTAATTATACAACATTTAAATAGTCAATCAAAATATTTAAAACATATCAAATTGTTTTAATTAATTTAATTATTAACAATACAAAATTCATTACCATCAAAACAATTATAATCCTCTAATTACTGTTTTCAAAATTAATTCTGTTTATTTAAATTACCAATGTTATTAATATTATTGCAACAATTATACACACTTGTTTACTTGACATTCTACAAGGCACACATAAATAAATGCACTACAATTATTTACAAACTTTAGTTATTAACTGTTCAGTTTTTCCGCACTTCATTGTCCAAATCTGCCATGTCAAAACCACAAAACAAAATGTTTATCACTGTCTTTTATTGTTTTATAGTTTAGCCTCCATCGTCATAGATTAACCTTGGTGTTATATAACATTGTTCAATTTCATTAACACACAAATTACTGTTTTGTGTGTTATAACCATAAAAACTGACTTCATTCATCTTACCAAAACACTCATTAAACCAGTCAACGTTAGGTATTTTTGTTAAGTCTCCGTCATTAAATTCATTCACTATCGGGTTAATTACTTTTGTCAAATCATTATAGTCATTATTATTCAAATATACTTCTAAACTTTCTTTCCATTCGTCATACTTTCTGTTCAAATTATACAATTCTGTTACTTTCTCCACATACAATTCTCTGTTTAACTCTCTCTCATCACCACACCACATCACACTCTCACAATTATTCCAGACAGAGGGTACAAAATTACACAACAAAAATAAATACTTCAATTCATCTACCAACACGGGACTCTTGCCCTTCAACAACAACACTTGTAAACTCATTAAATCATCATAAACATTATAAACAATAAGGGGAAAATTTACCCTCTGTCCCCACTCTACCACAATATCATTCTTCCGCTCTCTCTCTAACTCATTAACACACATTAACATCTCATAATCGCATTCCACCAACTCATCAGTACTTTCATTATTTAGTTTCACCGTATCACTTTCTGATACCAATTCTTCAAACACATTACTATACTCAATATTATTATTCTCATTATTTTCAACATTATTGTTATCACTTATCTTACTCTCTACTGCTACATTTTTACCCATATCATTATAATTATCCTCTGTTTTACATTCAAAATTTTCAATTACCTTTTGTCTTTGTTTATCAAATTTTTCCACCACATTACTCTCTATTTTGTCAATTCTGTTATTCATATTTTTTAATGAATGACTCAACGTTTCATTTAATTCATTTGTCAATTTGATAAAGTTACTCTCACATTTGGTTTGTACTTTATTAATTTCAGTTTTAAGTTCCTCCAATTTGCAATTAAATTCACTTTTAATTTCGGTCTTAATTTCATCAAAACGATTATTTAATTCGTTAAATTTGTGATTCTGTTCATCATGTTGTTTTTCTGAATTTTCTTTTGTAACTTTTTTTTTTTTGGTAATTCATATTTATTCAAATTAAAAACTCCCACTTACCTTTTATCTTTGATCTGGCCGGATCGTGTAGCAGGGACAAACCCATTTCGTTCGACGAACTCTGACAGTACATAAACGAATTAAGGCCTTGAAAGAATTTAACTCTCAATTTTATGGAAGGAAATTATATTTTTTATTAATCAGAAATATTGAATTTATAGATCTTTGTTTTACATGTGGTGCAACTCTTGCATAATAGAACTTACGGACTATGTCTTACCTTAGGTACCCTTTATAAAGCACAAACACAATTATCACACAAACAGCCCAGCATTGCTCACTCACGCTCACAAACCCAAAAAATTTATTTATTTATCCCTTAGCATTTATATAATGATGATAAATTTCCCCCCACGCTGGCCACGCGGTCTTCGCACACACGCATTGTTCGGTTACACTGCTTTTATTGTCCGAAAGAAAATAAAACTCTTAATCAAGGTCCCCTCGATGGATTGACCGCGGTCACATGCCAATTTGCTGTATTTACACCTTTTTTACTGATAAATTAAAAACTTTTATGACGAGCCTACTTTGGCAGTCCCGGTACCGGTGAGTTCAGTTAGTAGACTGGGCAATGTGCTGCTTTTAGCGGGAGGAAGTGCGTACTCACTGCCACCAGATTTTCGTCACCGTCCATGCTTCAGTTGTTGTGGCATAATCCTTTTATACATGGAATATAGCTGGTATATGTGTGGTAACAAGTGACGATATTTGCATCTGCTATATTGACGTCACTAGCACTAGGCGTGGCTTACGTACATTTCCTGTATTTAGCTGGTAGCTGCGACAAACTGTTTGCTCCAGCGCCATGTTTCACAGCTTCGGTTGAGTTTTCAAAGCGTCACTAACCGTGCTCCGCCTTGAAACGTTACGTGCGGGCGTTGCCACACATACACAAGTTCTTAGAATTTCGGGGTGTTGCAATTTCTTTAACCGAATGACACAATACAGTAACTGCGTCTCGCCTTTGTCTCAACGCTGTTCAGCTTACCATGAGTTCTATTGTAATCGAATTAACAGTTGCCGCATAATAAAATTTCACAATATTTTTATAAAACTCCCGCACAAAATGAAATAAATAAAAAGGTAAATACCCCATACTGTAAAAAATAAAAGGACCCAAAATTGACACGTTACAATACCCCCTCGATGAGAATTCTGCTGTCCACAACAGAAGAAATCTCATCGATAAACCCCGAAGAGGACCGGTGAGGAACTGGTGCCAACAACCCCCTTGTTCTTAATCTACATGGGTACACGACCCCCCTGGCTCAGCGACCATGGACTCATCTGAACGAGATCCCTGGACTTCTCCGTAAGAGATCCCGACACCGAGAAATCGAACAGACAAATACCACAGCCCACCTCACCTTTCAGCATGCTATCCCCAAATGTCCTCAATCCCTGGCTGAGATTATGCCAGATCCTCCACCGATATGTTTCCCCTTTTATGCAAGCTGGGCTGCCTTTAGCAGATACTGGGCTCACACACACTCACATTACATATTACGCCTTGACAAATTCTTTACAATTTACAAAAAATTTTAAAAAAATTCAAAATTCATAATAATATACTTTCTTAAAAAATTCTCTTCCTTGTTTTTATGTTTTATTTAGTTTTCTTTAAAATAGGTTAATTTAAACCTTTCTTATAATGAAACATATTCTTCACCTAACATGTAATCACTTAGAATCTAACAATACAATTCCATACCAAATAAATCAATAAAAATAGACATGGTTAATTTACACATAATAAAATAATCATTATTCAAAAGTATTCATTAACTGGCAGGCGAAAAATCCAGATTTTTTTTTCAAAAATTAAAATTTCCAAATAATATTTTCCCAAAAAATTTGCGAATTCAAAAAAAAATTTTAAGTTATGAAAATGTTTCCTTCATCTGTAGAAATTATTTAAAACTTGGTTTAAATTGATTAAATAAACAAATTGAATTGACTTCCTACTATACAAGCTTAGTGGGTGTATGACCTCATCAGCTGATCGAAACTAGGTCAAGTCCAAAACCCTTGACCTACATATGTTATGTACACCCTATCTGAAAATACATTTAACATCTGTAACAATCTCAAAAACAATAAAATAAAACATTTAAAATAAACAAAATATTAATATAAATAATAAGCAAATTGACATTTAAATTATTTAAAATAAACAATTCTTAATTTTACATTATTTCCACCTTCTATCAAAATTCTGTCACTGGTTTAAAAAATAAAAATTTTATATTCTTTATCATAAATCTCTCTCTTTATTTAACCATCGGATTCTATATTGCTTTGGGTGATTGAAACATTTATTCTCATTTAATTTACTGCTTACTCTATACATATATCAACTTTCTCCCTCTGACTCTAATATTCATCAACTTCAACTCCCATGACACCCATCTCTATCAAAATATCTATCCCAAAACATTCTAACCCCAACTTCTCATTAAACTCAAATCGCCACCTTCTCTCTACATATAAAAAAAAATACTCTCTAACCCTTTGTACATAGGATACGAGTTTCCCCGCCCCCAAAAACTCAATTCCCTTATTTGGCCCCTGGATTCTACCTAAGGCGGCCCCTCCTCCTTAAATCGGTACCAATTCCCGTCCCAACATATCATTTTGTTGCGAACTCCCACATTACACTTTCCCCTACTACAAAATTGCCATCCCCAAAATCTCAATCTCATTACCTTACTACAACTACAACAAAATAACATCATTAATTATAAACATCAATATATCACTCCAAACTCCACATAAATTCTCCATTACTACTGTGTCAACATCAATACTTCTCAAAATTCTACCACATATATTAACTCAAAACAACATTACATTACTGCAAAACAATATTTCAATCTTTATTACTTCAACTCTAACTTCAACTTGGACAGACCTGTGTGTCCCACAAAATATTTATCACCCAAAAACTATCTTTTGTTAACTGGCATAAATTATTACTTTACTTCTCAGTTTATCACATTATTTCTATCATTACTTTAATATAGCATCTGTAATACATTAAAACATTACATTGAACATCAGTTACTTAGAACATTTGTAACCAATATACCAGTGACATGTTATTGCTGATCAGCTGATCCTCCTAACACAATTAAAACACATTTCATACTTGAACAAACTACATGAAATATATATATTTTTATTTATCATTACTCCTCACCTCATTGTTTCCCCTCTCTCTGATTCTGATAATTCATTTTAACCGCCTGCCAGACGATTTAATTATTGGCTTAGCTTAAAATATAATGAAAACATATTTTATCAACACCTATATCTAACGTACAACAATAAAATAATACATTTGAAATTATAGCAGGAACACCTTATATTGAGTGTCTGAGCAGCTAGCTATTTAACAGAGCACAAGCAGTTTTATTGGATAAAACTTTGCATTAAAAAATAATTTTTATGTGGTAAAAGTTAAATTCGTGACTCACCTGAGCCACCTCCCAGCCACACACACTATTTCAAATTATGGAGGACTGTATCGCCCTTTCGCTTCGACAAAGACTGTATATTTTGGAGCAGGTTTTACCTCTCCGTGTCTTTGCTTCCACTGTTACATTTGAACATTATCGAATATCAACATATTCTTGTTATATAATTACTCGCCCTTAATGCGGGTCTACCACCTGTCTTTGCTACCCCCAAGCGGGCAGAGTAGCAGCCGCTGTTTCATAGTTCCGGGAGATTTCCCCTAATTATCTCCCCCCATTGAATTTCTAATATATACCAATTTCAAATCAGCTATGGTCAAGGGACTTGATATGACCATAGCTGACCGCTAGCCAAATCCACGATTAGTGCTGGTAAGGCAGTAATCGCCCGAAAAGTCGGGGAAATCTAACTTCAATTTCACTGCCTGTTATATTCATTATTACTATGTGCGACACGGTCGTTTAGCAGTGTGTAAACTTTTAATTTACACGAAAAAGGTGTGCCGCACATTTTCGCCATTTTGGCCTCCGATGGAGGTAACACTCTCTGTTACCCCCAACCCATTTCGCTATATACGAGGGCACAGGCCACCCCCGCAATAGCAACTTAATAACTAATTAATTGAAAAAATTTTCTATACATTATAATACAATATTTCCAACAATAATCATCTACCTCATTCATAACTTTCTACCATTGGACTCTCTTAAAATTTTCAAAATTTATTATCAAGATCTATTATAAATTCCATTATCTTTCAGTTATTATTCAAAATTTGTTAATTATCATTTTTATTGAACACCATTATTTCAAATAAACATCTTATTACTGAATTAAAATCATAGTTACCTGTAAACATTTTTGTTATACATGATTATAAAATTTTTATACTTACAGTTCAGTTAACATGATATATACAAAACATAATCATCATATCACAATACTTTTCACCTCACCTCTGTAACATTTAACACAAAAATATTAGTTTACATCAAATAATTTATCATTCATTACCAAATTTCCAAATCTCGTAAAATAAATTAAATTCCTTAAAAATTTTAATTAATTAACATTTAAATAAGCAATCAAAATATTTAAGCATATCAAATTGTTTTAATTAATTTAATTATTAACAAAACAAATTGCATTACCATCATAACAACTATTATTAGTCAATTACTGTTTTCAGAATTAATTTTATTATTTATTTAAATTGCAAAATATTATTATTATTATTATTACCACAATTACACATACTTGTTTACTCAACATTCCCCCATGCACACAAATAAATTCACTACATTTTATTTACAAACTCTTTTTATTAACTGTTCAGTTTTTTCCACACTTCATTGTCCCACTCTGCCATGTCAAAAACCATTAAACACAATGTTTATACTGTCTTTTATTGTTTTAATAGTTTACCCTCCATCGTCCCAAATAAGTCTTGTTTTTATATAACATCGTTCACTTTTATCACCACACAAATGACTGTTTTGTGTGTTGTTGTAACCATACAAGCTAAACTCATTCAACTTATTCAAATACTCATTAAACCGGTCTACATTAGGTATTTTTGTTAGTTCTCCGTCAATAAATTCATTCACTATCGGGTTAATGATTTTTACCAAATCATTATAATCACTGTTACTCAAATATACTTTTAAACTTTCCTTCCATTCACCATACTTTCTATTTAAGTTATATAATTCTGTTACTTTCTCCACATACACTTCTCTGTCTAACTCTCTCTCATCACAATACCAAATCATACTTTCAACATCATTATTAGAAACAGAGGGTACAAATTCAATTAAACCTTTCCTGACTTCTCCAGGAAAAACAAAAAACTTCAAAAAACAATTATTTGTAGCACACTTGTCTACACAATATATACGTGAAGGTCTTCCTTCACCCCCCATTCTACCTCGTAAAAAATTTACCCCTTGTTTCATACCCATAATATAACTCTCTTTCCACTCTCTCTCCAGCTCATTAACACACATTAACATCTCATAATCACATTCTACAAACTCCTCAGTACTCTCAGATATTACATTATTACTCTCATTATTTTCAACAACATCATTATTATTTATTAATTCTTTACCCAATACAACATTGCCATTACAACTTTCGTTTGTATTATTCTTACTCTGTTCTACTTTATTCAAACTATTTCTTGTCATTTCATCGGCATTTTCAAGACATACATTCTTGTCTTGTATATTATTTATCAACTCATCAAATTTTACATTTATATTCTGCTGCAATTGAACATTCTGGTCTTTAATTTCTTTAAAATTAATCTCGTTTTGAATATTTTGCTGTTCGCATTTTATTTTCTGTTCATTAAAATCATTAGTTAATTGATCTAATTTATTGTTAAAGTCACTTTTCATCTTATTTAAAATTATTTCGTTATTATCAAAGCGTTTATCATTATCATCAAAACGTTTATTTAACATGTCAAATTTATTGTCCATTTTTTCAAATTTATTGTCCATTTTTCGTAAGAAACTCATTATATCAGTTTCCTCTGATTGTTTATTTTTTTTAGTTGAAACTGGGGTCAGCTGAACCCCAGAGTCAACATCTGTTTTGCTTAGTTGTGCTTGAGACACAATCGGAGTTGAATGAACGATTACATTACTGCCGACAGCTGTTTCTGTAACAGCGCCCGGTCCCCCCGTCAGCATACCACTTTCATTCAGCGATTGTGACTAAAGGTCACTTTCACTCATAATTGAATCTATTACTATATTTTTCTCTGTGTTCACCGACATTTTTATTTGATCTATTTTTTTTTTTCTTAAGTAATACTGCCAATGATTGGTTTTTTTTCCAAAACTGATGTTTTAACATATACAAAATCAATTTTCCTTTCGCAACCGTACTTCGCTATGTACCGTCAGATGTAAGCCGGCGTAATATATAACCCCTTTTCAGTTATATTACATCCTGGTAATTCACGGCACCAATTGTAACTTTTTTTTTGTTGGTAATTCATATTTATTCAAATTAAAAACTCCCACTTACCTTTTATCTTTGATCTGGCCGGATCGTGTAGCAGGGACAAACCCATTTTGTTCGACGAACTCTGACAGTACATAAACGAATTAAGGCCTTGAAAGAATTTAACTCTCAATTTTATGGAAGAGAAATTATATTTTTTATTAATCAGAAATATTGAATTTATAGATCTTTGTTTTACATGTGGTGCAACTCTTGCATAATAGAACTTACGGACTATGTCTTACCTTAGGTACCCTTTATAAAGCACAAACACACTTATCACACAAACAGCCCAGCATTGCTCACTCACGCTCACAAACCCAAAAAATTTATTTATTTATCCCTTAGCATTTATATAATGATGATAAATTTCCCCCCACGCCGGCCACGCGGTCTTCGCACACATGCATTGTTCGGTTACACTGCTTTTATTGTCCGAAAGAAAATAAAACTCTTAATCAAGGTCCCCTCGATGGATTGACCGCGGCCACATGCCAATTTGCTGTATTTACACCTTTTTTACTGATAAATTAAAAACTTTTATGACGAGCCTACTTTGGCAGTCCCGGTACCGGTGAGTTCAGTTAGTAGACTGGGCAATGTGCTGCTTTTAGCGGGAGGAAGTGCGTACTCACTGCCACCAGATTTTCGTCACCGTCCATGCTTCAGTTGTTGTGGCATAATCCTTTTATACATGGAATATAGCTGGTATATGTGTGGTAACAAGTGACGATATTTGCATCTGCTATATTGACGTCACTAGCACTAGGCGTGGCTTACGTACATTTCCTGTATTTAGCTGGTAGCTGCGACAAACTGTTTGCTCCAGTGCCATGTTTCACAGCTTCGGTTGAGTTTTCAAAGCGCCACTAACCGCGCTCCGCCTTGAAACGTTACGTGCGGGCTTTGCCACACATACACAAGTTCTTAGAATTTCGGGGTGTTGCAAATTCTTTAACCGAATGACACAATACAGTAACTGCGTCTCGCCTTTGTCTCAACGCTGTTCAGCTTACCATGAGTTCTATTGTAATCGAATTAACAGTTGCCGCATAATAAAATTTCACAATATTTTTATAAAACTCCCGCACAAAATGAAATAAATAAAAAGGTAAATACCCCATACTGTAAAAAATAAAAGGACCCAAAATTGACACGTTACACTTTCATACTACCCATCAAACTATACAAATTTGTTAACATGCTACTGTCGTCACATTTTTTATTTTGATTCATTGGAATAGGTGTTGATTGATGTTCGACATCTTTCATTATTTTTGATTCGGTTATTTCGACATTAGTGTCAGTGAAGCTGACTTCTTTATTATTATCTACCATTGTAAATCACAATGATACAAACCTAACCTACTCGCACGTGCGTAATTATGTGCGATACAATTTTTACAAGTATGTCATTACCACATCCTATTTTCTGTGCATTAAAATAGGTCTATCTCGTATAAATAAAATTAAAAGAAAATCCTGGCAGCGAAAGCCATTTGTAATAATAAAAAAGAATAGCCGAAATATATTAAATACATAAAATACACTACCAGGACTTACCTGTACTCAGCCAGAACTACTTACCTATTTAAATTTCATCAGAAGACCAGGGTCGCCACGATTATTTTTTATAGGAAAAAATATCGAAAACCTTTACACTCCACCTTAAATAAAAAGGACAATTTTGCTATCTGACCACACCCAATTAATACTTCAGAAAGATTCCGGAACGTTTAGACGAATTTTGCAACACAGAAATGAGAAAGTGGTAATGACGAAATAACTTAGGCTAACACATATTTCAAATTAAACCAACTGATTTTAATGAATGTTAAAAGACACTGAAAAAATAGGTTTTAAAATATACATTTATCCCTCAGATTTAACTAACATAAAATATCATCTAACCTATCAAGTATTCTAATAATTAAGGTAGCCCATTCTGCTCATCCACACTCGCACTCGATTTAATGCTTTACCCCTTGATATTTCATATTTGATTCACGGTAATAGTATTTAATTCATGTTTTAATTCACTGTTCACTACCGACCGAACACGTGTTTCTGTTATCCGATTCCCATTATAAAGATTACGTATTTAATTAATCACTCCATGTCACTGCACCAACTGCCCGTCAATCACGGTAATATGGTTATTAATTTCTTGGGTCCCGGTCGGTCCTATTGAATTAATTACATTTTATAACACCACCGACCGGGCCCTAAACAGAACTGTAAGCATCTATATCTGGAGTCGGCTTCTAGTGGACTGCTTAATGTAGACTGTGTTGAGGCTGCCGTTCACCGCCACCTGATTTCGTCGTCGTGCATAGCTGAATTGCTGTGGCTTACCATCTATGAATATAACACATAGTGTGTTTTTACCCAGTGTTGGCTGATGATATTGGGTGCTGCTAGACTGACGTCATTAACACGGAGGCAGTCCTTCGCTCCATTTCCTGTAGCTTGGCTGGTTGGTTTTACAAATTGTTCATTCCAGCGCCATTTTTTACAGCGCCGTTTGAGTTTCTCGGCGTCCCTACAGCGCACATGCTTGAGTCGCTGAGTGCGTGTGCCGTCACACTTATACAGAGTTCTGAGAATTCGAGGGTGGTGCAAATTCTTTGCCTGGTTACACAACAGACACTGCGTCTTGCTGCTTTGTTTCAACACTGTTTCTTACCACGTGTTCTGTTCCAATGGAAATAACGTTTGCACAATATTTTTTACAAAACCCCAAAAATGAAATAAATAAAATACAAGTACCCCATAACCGCAATAAATGAAATGACCCAATTTTGACACGTTACATCTGCAGCCAGGAGGTGCCACTGTTATTTTAGTCGGCTAGTCAGTTCTGCCTCACGGCGCTGAGTGCATGCCATACAGAGCATCCGCTGGGAATTCAACCCGGGACCATGAGCATCTCAGTCGCCTGCCCTAGCCACTGAGCAGAGATAATAAACTTGTTATTAATAAAGAAGATGTAACGTGTCAATTTTGGGTCCTTTTATTTTTTACAGTATGGGGTATTTACCTTTTTATTTATTTCATTTTGTGCGGGAGTTTTATAAAAATATTGTGAAATTTTATTATGCGGCAACTGTTAATTCGATTACAATAGAACTCATGGTAAGCTGAACAGCGTTGAGACAAAGGCGAGACGCAGTTACTGTATTGTGTCATTCGGTTAAAGAATTTGCAACACCCCGAAATTCTAAAAACTTGTGTATGTGTGGCAACGTCCGCACGTAACGTTTCAAGGCGGAGCGCCGTTAGTGACGCTTTGAAAACACCAAAGTCGAGGCAAAACATGGCGCTGGGACGAAAAGTTAGTAGCTCCAAACAACCAGCTACAGGAAACGCCGTTAAACCACGCCCACTGCTAGTGACGTCAATATAGCAGATGCCAATATCATCCTCTGATATCCCGAATATAACTCTTATATTCCATGTATAAACGGAATATGTCACAACAACTTCAGCATGAACGGCGACTAAAACATGTTGGCAGTGAGTACGCACTTCCTTCCGCTAAAAGCAGCACATTGCCCAGTCTACTAACCGAACTCACCGGTACCGGGACTGCCAAAGTAATAATAAAAGTTTTTAATTTATCAGTAAAAAAGGTGTAAATACAGCAAATTGGCATGTGACCGCGGTCAATCCATCGAGGGGACCTTGATTAAGAGTTTTATTTTCTTTCGGACAATAAAAGCAGTGTAACCGAACAATGCGTGTGTGTGAAGACCGCGTGGCCGGCGTGGGGGGAAATTTATCATCATTATATAAATGCTAAGGGATAAATAAATAAATTTTTTGGGTTTGTGAGCGTGAGTGAGCAATGCTGGGCTGTTTGTGTGATAATTGTGTTTGTGCTTTATAAAGGGTACCTAAGGTAAGACATAGTCCGTAAGTTCTATTATGCAAGAGTTGCACCACATGTAAAACAAAGATCTATAAATTCAATATTTCTGATTAATAAAAAATATAATTTCTCTTCCATAAAATTGAGAGTTAACTTCTTTCAAGGCCTTAATTCGTTTATGTACTGTCAGAGTTCGTCGAACGAAATGGGTTTGTCCCTGCTACACGATCCGGCCAGATCAAAGATAAAAGGTAAGTGGGAGTTTTTAATTTGAATAAATATGAATTACCAAAAAAAAAAAAAGTTACAATTGGTGCCGTGAATTACCAGGATGTAATATAACTGAAAAGGGGTTATATATTACGCCGGCTTACATCTGACGGTACATAGCGAAGTACGGTTGCGAAAGCAAAATTGATTTTGTATATGTTAAAACATCAGTTTTGGAAAAAAGACCAATCATTGGCAGTATTACTTAAGAAAAAAAAAATAGATCAAATAAAAATGTCGGTGAACACAGAGAAAAATATAGTAATAGATTCAATTATGAGTGAAAGTGACCTTGAGTCGCAATCGCTGAATGAAAGTGGTATGCTGACGGGGGGGACCGGGCGCTGTTACAGAAACAGCTGTCGGCAGTAATGTAATCGTTCATTCAACTCCGATTGTGTCTCAAGCACAACTAAGCAAAACAGATGTTGACTCTGGGGTTCAGCTGACTCCAGTTTCAACTAAGAAAAATAAACAATCAGAGGAAACTGATATAATGAGTTTCTTACGAAAAATGGACAATAAATTTGAAAAAATGGACAATAAATTTGACATGTTAAATAAACGTTTTGATGATAATGATAAACGCTTTGATAATAACGAAATAATTTTAAATAAGATGAAAAGTGACTTTAACAATAAATTAGATCAATTAACTAATGATTTTAATGAACAGAAAATAAAATGCGAACAGCAAAATATTCAAAACGAGATTAATTTTAAAGAAATTAAAGACCAGAATGTTCAATTGCAGCAGAATATAAATGTAAAATTTGATGAGTTGATAAATAATATACAAGACAAGAATGTATGTCTTGAAAATGCCGATGAAATGACAAGAAATAGTTTGAATAAAGTAGAACAGAGTAAGAATAATACAAACGAAAGTTGTAATGGCAATGTTGTATTGGGTAAAGAATTAATAAATAATAATGATGTTGTTGAAAATAATGAGAGTAATAATGTAATATCTGAGAGTACTGCGGAGTTTGTAGAATGTGATTATGAGATGTTAATGTGTGTTAATGAGCTGGAGAGAGAGTGGAAAGAGAGTTATATTATGGGTATGAAACAAGGGGTAAATTTTTTACGAGGTAGAATGGGGGGTGAAGGAAGACCTTCACGTATATATTGTGTAGACAAGTGTGCTACAAATAATTGTTTTTTGAAGTTTTTTGTTTTTCCTGGAGAAGTCAGGAAAGGTTTAATTGAATTTGTACCCTCTGTTTCTAATAATGATGTTGAAAGTATGATTTGGTATTGTGATGAGAGAGAGTTAGACAGAGAAGTGTATGTGGAGAAAGTAACAGAATTATATAACTTAAATAGAAAGTATGGTGAATGGAAGGAAAGTTTAAAAGTATATTTGAGTAACAGTGATTATAATGATTTGGTAAAAATAATTAACCCGATAGTGAATGAATTTATTGACGGAGAACTAACAAAAATACCTAATGTAGACCGGTTTAATGAGTATTTGAATAAGTTGAATGAGTTTAGCTTGTATGGTTACAACAACACACAAAACAGTCATTTGTGTGGTGATAAAAGTGAACGATGTTATATAAAAACAAGACTTATTTGGGACGATGGAGGGTAAACTATTAAAACAATAAAAGACAGTATAAACATTGTGTTTAATGGTTTTTGACATGGCAGATTGGGACAATGAAGTGTGGAAAAAACTGAACAGTTAATAAAAAGAGTTTGTAAATAAAATGTAGTGAATTTATTTGTGTGCATGGGGGAATGTTGAGTAAACAAGTATGTGTAATTGTGGTAATAATAATAATAATATTTTGCAATTTAAATAAATAATAAAATTAATTCTGAAAACAGTAATTGACTAATAATAGTTGTTATGATGGTAATGCAATTTGTGTTGTTAATAATTAAATTAATTAAAACAATTTGAGATGCTTAAATATTTTGATTGCTTATTTAAATGTTAATTAATTAAAATTTTTAAGGAATTTAATTTATTTTACGAGATTTGGAAATTTGGTAATGAATGATAAATTATTTGATGTAAACTAATATTTTTGTGTTAAATGTTACAGAGGTGAGGTGAAAAGTATTGTGATATGATGATTATGTTTTGTATATATCATGTTAACTGAACTGTAAGTATAAAAATTTTATAATCATGTATAACAAAAATGTTTACAGGTAACTATGATTTTAATTCAGTAATACGATGTTTATTTGAAATAATGGTGTTCAATAAAAATGATAACAAATTTTGAATAATAACTGAAAGATAATGGAATTTATAATAGATCTTGATAATAAATTTTGAAAATTTTAAGAGAGTCCAATGGTAGAAAGTTATGAATGAGGTAGATGATTATTGTTGGAAATGTTGTATTATAATGTATAGAAAATTTTTTCAATTAATTAGTTATTAAGTTGCTATTGCGGGGGTGGCCTGTGCCCTCGCATATAGCGAAATGGGTTGGGGGTAACAGAGAGTGTTACCTCCATCGGAGGCCAAAATGGCGAAAATGTGCGGCACACCTTTTTCGTGTAAATTAAAAGTTTACACACTGCTAAACGACCGTGTCGCACATAGTAATAATGAATATAACAGGCAGTGAAATTGAAGTTAGATTTCCCCGACTTTTCGGGCGATTACTGCCTTACCAGCACTAATCGTGGATTTGGCTAGCGGTCAGCTATGGTCATATCAAGTCCCTTGACCATAGCTGATTTGAAATTGGTATATATTAGAAATTCAATGGGGGGAGATAATTAGGGGAAATCTCCCGGAACTATGAAACAGCGGCTGCTACTCTGCCCGCTGGGGGTAGCAAAGACAGGTGGTAGACCCGCATTAAGGGCGAGTAATTATATAACAAGAATATGTTGATATTCGATAATGTTCAAATGTAACAGTGGAAGCAAAGACACGGAGAGGTAAAACCTGCTCCAAAATATACAGTCTTTGTCGAAGCGAAAGGGCGATACAGTCCTCCATAATTTGAAATAGTGTGTGTGGCTGGGAGGTGGCTCAGGTGAGTCACGAATTTAACTTTTACCACATAAAAATTATTTTTTAATGCAAAGTTTTATCCAATAAAACTGCTTGTGCTCTGTTAAATAGATAGGTGCTCAGACACTCAATATAAGGTGTTCCTGCTATAATTTCAAATGTATTATTTTATTGTTGTACGTTAGATATAGGTGTTGATAAAATATGTTTTCATTATATTTTAAGCTAAGCCAATAATTAAATCGTCTGGCAGGCGGTTAAAATGAATTATCAGAATCAGAGAGAGGGGAAACAATGAGGTGAGGAGTAATGATAAATAAAAATATATATATTTCATGTAGTTTGTTCAAGTATGAAATGTGTTTTAATTGTGTTAGGAGGATCAGCTAATCAGCAATAACATGTCACTGGTATATTGGTTACAAATGTTCTAAGTAATTGATGTTCAATGTAATGTTTTAATGTATTACAGATGCTATATTAAAGTAATGATAGAAATAATGTGATAAACTGAGAAGTAAAGTAATAATTTATGCCAGTTAACAAAAGATAGTTTTTGGGTGATAAATATTTTGTGGGACACACAGGTCTGTCCAAGTTGGAAGTTAGAGTTGAAGTAATAAAGATCGAAATATTGTTTTGCAGTAATGTAATGTTGTTTTGAGTTAATATATGTGGTAGAATTTTGAGAAGTATTGATGTTGACACAGTAGTAATGGAGAATTTATGTGGAGTTTGGAGTGATATATTGATGTTTATAATTAATGATGTTATTTTGTTGTAGTTGTAGTAAGGTAATGAGATTGAGATTTTTTGGGGATGGCAATTTTGTATTAGGGGGTAGTGTAATGTGGGAGTTCGCAACAAAATGATATGTTGGGACGGGAATTGGTACCGATTTAAGGAGGAGGGGCCGCCTTAGGTAGAATCCAGGGGCCAAATAAGGGAATTGAGTTTTGGGGGCGGGGAAACACGTATCCTATGTACAAAGGGTTAGAGAGTATTTTTTTTATATGTAGAGAGAAGGTGGCGATTTGAGTTTAATGAGAAGTTGGGGTTAGAATGTTTTGGGATAGATATTTTGATGGAGATGGGTGTCATGGGAGTTGAAGTTGATGAATATTAGAGTCAGAGGGAGAAAGTTGATATATGTATACAGAGTAAGCAGTAAATTAAATGAGAATAAATGTTTCAATCACCCAAAGCAATATAGAATCCGATGGTTAAATAAAGAGAGAGATTTATGATAAAGAATATAAAATTTTTATTTTTTAAACCAGTGACAGAATTTTGATAGAAGGTGGAAATAATGTAAAATTAAGAATTGTTTATTTTAAATAATTTAAATGTCAATTTGCTTATTATTTATATTAATATTTTGTTTATTTTAAATGTTTTATTTTATTGTTTTTGAGATTGTTACAGATGTTAAATGTATTTTCAGATAGGTTGTACATAACATATGTAGGTCAAGGGTTTTGGACTTGACCTAGTTTCGATCAGCTGATGAGGTCATACACCCACTAAGCTTGTATAGTAGGAAATCAATTCAATTTGTTTATTTAATCAATTTAAACCAAGTTTTAAATAATTTCTACAGATGAAGGAAACATTTTCATAACTTTAAATTTTTTTTGAATTCGCAAATTTTTTGGGAAAATATTTTTTTGGAAATTTTAATTTTTGAAGAAAAAAATCTGGCTTTTTCGCCTGCCAGTTAATGAATACTTTTGAATAATGATTATTTTATTATGTGTGTATTAACCATGTCTATTTTTATTGATTTATTTGGTATGGAATTGTATTGTTAGATTCTAAGTGATTACATGTTAGGTGAAGAATATGTTTCATTATAAGAAAGGTTTAAATTAACCTATTTTAAAGAAAACTAAACAAAACATAAAAACAAGGAAGAGAATTTTTTAAGAAAGTATATTATTATGAATTTTGAATTTTTTTAAAATTTTTTGTAAATTGTAAAGAATTTGTCAAGGCGTAATATGTAATGTGAGTGTGTGTGAGCCCAGTATCTGCTAAAGGCAGCCCAGCTTGCATAAAAGGGGAAACATATCGGTGGAGGATCTGGCATAATCTCAGCCAGGGATTGAGGACATTTGGGGATAGCATGCTAAAAGGTGAGGTGGGCTGTGGTATTTGTCTGTTCGATTTCTCGGTGTCGGGATCTCTTACGGAGAAGTCCAGGGATCTCGTTCTGATGAGTCCATGGTCGCTGAGCCAGGGGGGTCGTGTACCCATGTAGATTAAGAACAAGGGGGTTGTTGGCACCAGTTCCTCACCGGTCCTCTTCGGGTTTATCGATGAGATTTCTTCTGTTGTGGACAGCAGAATTCTCATCGAGGGGGTATTGTAACGTGTCAATTTTGGATCCTTTTATTTTTTACAGTATGGGGTATTTACCTTTTTATTTATTTCATTTTGTGCGGGAGTTTTATAAAAATATTGTGAAATTTTATTATGCGGCAACTGTTAATTCGATTACAATAGAACTCATGGTAAGCTGAACAGCGTTGAGACAAAGGCGAGACGCAGTTACTGTATTGTGTCATTCGGTTAAAGAATTTGCAACACCCCGAAATTCTAAGAACTTGTGTATGTGTGGCAACGCCCGCACGTAACGTTTCAAGGCGGAGCACCGTTAGTGACGCTTTGAAAACACCAAAGTCGAGGCAAAACATGGCGCTGGGACGAAAAGTTAGTAGCTCCAAACAACCAGCTACAGGAAACGCCGTTAAACCACGCCCACTGCTAGTGACGTCAATATAGCAGATGCCAATATCGTCCTCTGGTATCCCGAATATAACTCTTATATTCCATGTATAAACGGAATATGTCACAACAACTTGAGCATGAACGGCGACTAAAACATGTTGGCAGTGAGTACGCACTTCCTCCCGCTAAAAGCAGCACATTGCCCAGTCTACTAACTGAACTCACCGGTACCGGGACTGCCAAAGTAGGCTCGTCATAAAAGTTTTTAATTTATCAGTAAAAAAGGTGTAAATACAGCAAATTGGCATGTGACCGCGGTCAATCCATCGAGGGGACCTTGATTAAGAGTTTTATTTTCTTTAGGACAATAAAAGCAGTGTAACCGAACAATGCGTGTGTGCGAAGACCGCGTGGCCAGCGTGGGGGGAAATTTATCATCATTATATAAATGCTAAGGGATAAATAAATAAATTTTTTGGGTTTGTGAGCGTGAGTGAGCAATGCTGGGCTGTTTGTGTGATAATTGTGTTTGTGCTTTATAAAGGGTACCTAAGGTAAGACATAGTCCGTAAGTTCTATTATGCAAGAGTTGCACCACATGTAAAACAAAGATCTATAAATTCAATATTTCTGATTAATAAAAAATATAATTTCTCTTCCATAAAATGGAGAGTTAAATTCTTTCAAGGCCTTAATTCGTTTATGTACTGTCAGAGTTCGTCGAACGAAATGGGTTTGTCCCTGCTACACGATCCGGCCAGATCAAAGATAAAAGGTAAGTGGGAGTTTTTAATTTGAATAAATATGAATTACCAAAAAAAAAAAAAAAAAAAAAAGTTACAAAGACTTGACAGTATAAGTGTGCAGTTACAGTACCATGGATTCACTTGCAATGCCATGTGCGTCAGTAGTGAACCTGAATGTTCGACCACAAGATGGCTAAGTGGCTGGAAACTTCCTACACCTCTAAGTGTAGAAAGAGTATATAAATTTGATACTAGTGAAGAATCTCATAAGTTCTGTTTTTGATTTGATACTATAGCTATGAGATTTCAATTTGTAAATAGCATTCTTCTGGTCAGCGCTGGCTCCATAGGCCGTCCCAGATTTAATTTTCAGTATTGATTAAATGGACGACACTGTTGCCAGGTTTTGTGTGTGGCAGTAGTGCATTCCACGCATTGAAGATGTTTGAAGTAGATGTCACCTGAGCAAAGACGTCGATTTACTACTACACGGAGTGAACCTTTTCTTTTTCAATGAGGAACTATAAATTATTGTACAGTTTTATTTGTGTTTCACTTATTGAGTAAATACTGACGTGTCCACCTAAACTTACGTACCTGTACCTACCTGAAGTAGTATCACTGACTTCTTTATATGAAAATAACATGAAATTAATCACAAAAAAGAGTTTTACGTATAACTGAAGGTGTGTTTTTAATGAATAACCATTGAAACAGTTGCAGAATGGAAATAGTAATTATGTAAAATAATAATCCTGAATTTTAAACATGCAAAATGTATCCTTGTAAAAAAATTAAAATTTATGACATTAAAGTAATATAAAATTAAATTGTACAGAGTGGGCCAAAAGTCACTACCCATTGTAAAGTTTATTGAAAATGAGTAGGAAAGGTTAATAAAAAACACAGTACAAATTGAATTAACACTTTATTGAAGGTACATGATTATTTATTAAATTGTTTCTCAAATTGTTTTCCATCTTTGTCGATACATTTCTGCAGACAATCTGGGACGCTTAGGCATATGTGTTTGCACAATCGTGTATTTACATCGATTTCTTCGAAAGCATTTTGAATAGCTTCTTTTAAGTCCTCAATTGTTTGTGGTTTTGTAGCATAGACTTTATCTTTAACATAGCCCCAAAAGAAAAAATCCATTGGTGTAAGGTCTGGAGATCTAGGTGGCATTTCTATTTACCCTCGCCTTTCAATAACTTTACCATGAAAAGACTCATCAACGTAGTTTCGCACAGCTACTGCATAATGTGGTGGAGCACCATCATGTTGAAAGTACAGTAAGTTGAAATTGTTGTAATTCATTTGTAGCCCTGGAATGACATAAGTAGCTAACATTTCCAGGTATTTCTCTCCAGTGACTGTGCTATCAAAAAACCAAGGCCCAATAACTCCATGACATGAGATTCCACCCCAAACAGTAACACCAGGTTGATTCAGCTGCTTCTCAAAGACAATTCTATGGTTCTCTGTATACCAATAGGTACAGTTGTGTCTGTTGACATGGCCTGTTAATTTGAAAGTGGGCTCATCACTCCAAATTATCTTAGAAAACAACACTTCGTCATGTACATGTACCCTCATTTCATTTAACATAATCTCACAAAATTGAATCCTACGATCAGGGTCATCTTCCAATAGGCCATGTACAAGACGAGGTATGTAATACTTGAATTTAGCCTTATGTAAAATTCTCCGAACAGAACTTCTTGAAACATTCTGTTCACAAGATAGCCTACGAGTAGACTTTTTAGGACTGTGGATAACCGCTTGTAAAATGTTCAGCTTAGTTTTATCACTTTTATCACTTAATGATGGCCTACCTGACCTGGGGCAGTCCGCTGTAGCTCCAGTAGCCTCAAAACGTTTTCGTAAATTGTAGACTGCCTTCTGTGTTGGCTGAACAGTGTTGAAATTCATTATATTTGGTCTCCAGTCGCAGTAAAATTGAAATTAATAAATACCCTTTTCTTTATCCGTGCTGCGACACGTCTTTGATGTCTTACGACATGTTTCAGGAACACGTTCCCATCATCAGGTAAAATCGTTTTTCCTTCTAGTTCATAACGAACGTGTCAAGAGTATAATAATTAAAACATCAGTACACAAACACATAACACAATGAGTACGATAGAACTCGGTCCACTTAACAGTGCGCACTGCCGTACTATAACTGGCCGCGTAGTCAAACTAATATTCGGCTGGTGTACACAAGCGTTATCACTCTTCAATACAGTATCATATAAACAGTGAGATTTAAATGTAAATTGATCATTAAGCAGTAGGTTTGGTTGAAATAAAAACGCTTTATATATTTCATATTCTTCCATGGCATCCATGTATCGGCTCTTACTACATATATGTATGGGCATAAAGTTATCCGTGAAACCACTATAACTGTGATTGCTGTTTACCAGATGTAAAGCAAAGTTGGATTTGATTGACTTGATGTTCTTTTTTGGCAAATGTTCCCTGTATCTATCTTTAAATTTCCTGCCCGTTTGTCCTATGTAGAATTTATCACACTCGCTACACTGGATTCTATATATGCCAGAACTGTTTTCGGTTGTTTTTTGTGTTCGAGGTTTTAATATATTCAATATGTTATTGGTAGTTTTGAAGGACACGATAATGTCTAATTTTCTTAATTCATTTTTTTATTATATTAGGAATCACATTAGTATATTCAACTGAAATATAACGGTTCTTTTTACCATCTAATTTTGATTTTCTTTCCATTTTATTCCTATGTTTGCGTATTAAGTTATCTATTATATCACTTTTATATCCATTATTGACAGCTATATGTTTAATAATATTTACTTCATCTTGAAAATCTTCCTGGTTCTATTTACGAAAGCATTAAAAGAGGCCATTTTCTGTGTATATGGGTGGAATGAATCAGCATGGATAGTTATATCCGTGGTAGTGGGTTTCCTGTATATTTTATATGTGATACAATCAGCGTTTCTTTGAACAGAAAGGTCTAAAAAGTTTAGACCTTTCTGTTCGAAGAAACGCAGGAAATTTAAAGATAGATACAGGGAACATTTGCCAAAAAAGAACATCAAGTCAATCAAATCCAACTTTGCTTTACATCTGGTAAACAGCAATCACAGTTATAGTGGTTTCACGGATAACTTTACGCCCATACATATATGCAGTAAAACCCGATACATGGATGCCATGGAAGAATATGAATATATAAAGTGTTTTTATTTCAACCAAACCTACTGCTTAATGATCAATTTACATTTAAATCTCACTGTTTATATGATACTGTATTGAAGAGTGATAACGCCTGTGTACACCAGCCGAATATTTAGTTTGACTACGCGGCCAGTTATAGTACGGCAGTGTGCACTGTTACGTGGACTGAGTTCTATCGTACTCATTGTGTTATGTGTTTGTGTATTGATGTGTTTTAATTATTATACTCTTGACACATTCGTTATGAACTAGAAGGAAAAACGGTTTTTCCTGATGATGGGAACGTGTTCCCGAAACATGTCGTAAGACATCAAAGACGTAGTCGCAGCACGGATAAAGAAAAAGGTATTTATTAATTTCAGTGTTGAAATGTTTATTCCTCTCACTTTTTATTAAATTATAGCCACCTTTGTACCAGGTTTTTAAAGCAAAAACCCTTTCTGCACTTGTAAACATTTTCACAATTGTGAATCAACAATGTCAAATTAACATCAGCTGTTTGATTGAATAAAATTGCACTCTAGTGTTTACATAAGAAACTATCAGACACAAACCAAAGGCGTGTAATTTAAAATCGATGGGAAGATCACAACCAAAGTTATCTTAATGTTTACAATGGGTAGTGAATTTTGGCCCACTCTGTATATTACATTCCAGCCCTGGGGAAACAAGTACAATTACAAAAAATCGCATTCGTTAATCTCAATTATCTCATATGTAAATATGGTCAGTTAAATTTTTTAAATTAAATTAGATAAAACTGATCTATAGGCTATACAGATTAAATTTTCAGTATTGGTTAAATGGATGATGACAGAATATACAAGTACTGTTAGAAAACACAATTTAAAACCAAATTTATAGCTGTGCTACACATACCAAAGTGTCATACCAGCCCTGTTTCTAGAATAAAATAAGTAATGAAATAAAAATAGATTTACTAATTTATCTGTTAAACAGGTCCTCTTAGCACAACGGTAAGAGATTTCTGGCAGATGGTGTTAGAGGCAGGTAGCACTTTAGTAATTATGGTTACCACATTGGTGGAAAGAGGGCGCACAAAATGTCATAAATACTGGCCTTCTTTGTCAGAAACAATGGAGTTCAACAATGGAATACATCTAACTTGTAACAGAGAAGAAGCAGACGCTACAGGCAACTATGTGATAAGAGAATTCATTCTTAGAGATTTACAGGTAAGTGTGTGTGTGTCCAGTCTAGAATAATTTTGTCATTTTTAACTTCTAGCTTTGTGTGGTTTTAGAATTGTGTGAGCAGTCTATCATGGTATTCAAAACATATGTTTATATCCTTTTGTATAAGTGAGGTTTTGGATTACTGAGATACTCATTTCATCTGCCTTCAAAGAAATTAATTTATGTTATTATGAGGATTGATAAAAAAAAACTAATGCTTTTCTATGCTTGTAATATTTTACCTATTAAGGGTGACTGTTTAAGTCCATATACAGTGTTATAGAAGTTGTCCTTACCTTACTAATGTATGTTCTTCATTTTCAAATTGAGTGATTAGAACTGTGGTTCTGAGCCTGACACAAAGAACTGTCAGTGAATTTCTGGCAAAAGAGGGTTATGCACCTTGGGCCGTCCATAATTGGCTGAAGAATGTTTATGGGAACACTGTAGTGGATATTAGTGGTGTGCTGGATGATGATTTTTTTTAAGGAGAAATTGAAATTGCAGATAGTCTGAGGAGTGACTGTCAACATGAATTATAATATATTGATGCCAATCAACAACGTACTATTGAGCAGATTTGAGGTGACAGAATGTGCAGATGTATTGAATGTGTTGTTTGGTTTCATAGAAACAATCATTTTCTCAATTGGGATTTCAAAAAGTATATTGTAATTGGGTTTCTAAGGAGTTGAGAAGTTGGTGATGATAACCAGAGAAGTTGGGTGGAGATTGTGAAGAGCTCCTGGAGGTAGTTGAAGCTCAGAGACAAAGTTTTTTTTTTTAATAGTTGTCATTGGAGACACTGGCTCGAAGGAATAATGCCATAGTGGTTATGCACATCCAAAAAAATTCCAAGTCTGCCAGGTCAACACAGAAGGTGTGTCGTATTTTATATAATTTAATTAATTACAAAATGATCTTAAACTCCCACTTACCTTCTATTTGTCACTCTCTGGCCAGATTGTCTAGTGGTGTAACCCTATTTTGTATAGTGAATTTACCAGCACAGAAAATGAAATTAGGTACTTGAAATGATTATTCTAACACACATATATCAAGTGAAATAAAGTATTAATTTATTGTTTTAGGTTGTGACATTCTCTGTTCTCCTTTCTTTCTAATCAACTACAATTATGACTTCTCACTTGATTCTCCAACATTTAAATTAACTGTATTCAATATTGAGGTGAAGCCCCTTTTTACCAACAACAAATTTTAACATATTGTATTTCTTATATCTAGAGTATAATATTAATGAATTAATTAAAGACAACCCAGCGTCTTGCTCGCGCACACACTCATTCCGTTACACCCCATTTATGTTAATGAGCTCACAAAAAAAATGTTATGATCAATTAAAATGGATTTACGTGTGGCTACTTCCTTAATGTGTATCCGGACGCCAAAGGTTGTAGTTCTGTCTTTTTGATGGCTAATTGTTTCGTAAAAAAAATTTCGTAATTAAACTTTAGTCTCGTCTCACTTTACACTTTCACTATATTCGGTCCAAAATAAATCAGCGTTTCAAATTATTACTTCATTGCACTGCTTCTACTTTTATTCGTATCACTCTCTAGTCCATATTTTGGAAGTTTTAATAAGTTTTGGCCTGCAGGCCTTTTACTGAGAACCGCGCGGTTCACTTGCTGGGATGCAACAGACGTTGTTTTCTGCGCACACTGCGCGAAGGTATTTCTGAAACGTGCCATTAGCATGAGAAACTTGGCCGACTGGGTGCGCGGTTGACAGCGCGGGCGCGCCCTCCTTGCAATCTAAGCATACCAATGCCAATTCACACCGAGCAATGCCAATTGCTCGATGCTACAGTCTATTCACCACACGTATTTGGTTGCAAATAATATTGAAAGGATTTAATTTCCAAAGCCCTATAGGTCTGTACCGTTACAGGCGATTGCAACAACAGTGTTTTGGGACAAACATGGGATTATTGTCACGAACTTTGTAATGGACACTGCAGAAGAATCAGTATAAAATATATGTTAGTACAGTTAGGAAGCTGAACAAGGCCATCAGGGAGAAGTAGCTACATAAGTCATTCCACACAGTTTCATCATGATAACACAAGACCATACACATCGTTCTTCGTAACCAAGAAATGACAGAACAGAGTGGTTTTTGTACCTCATCCACCTTATAGCCCTGATTTAGCCACTTTTTTTACCTGTTTGAATTCATGAAATCAGGTTGTGTTGTGTGGCTTCACATTCAAAAACTTGGATGTAGTTAAATCGTAGTATCATAAACATGAAACTTCAAACTATAATTTACGTAACTTTTGCTTTTAACAGTTTGTTTATAAAATTGTAGTGATAGAGAAAGCATTACTTTTTATCAACCCTTACCCCTTACCCCTTTTGATCCCAGTTAGTCCAAATATAAACCGGAATTTTTATAAATGAATGAATTAATGCTTACAAACTATACATACATCATTCTCCCCATTATTTCCATTAACATCCACAAATTTTTTCCAGCGGATTGGAAGTTTTTTTATCCCATTTTTATAAAATGTTTTGGGATGTGCCTGAAGCCAACTGCGCACAAATTCTACCACCTCTTTATTGTTGGACAGTCGTTGTCCCCCTCTTTCAGAGGTCCAAACAAATGATAGTTGCTTGGTGACAACAAACCAGGACTGTAAGGAGGATGTTTAACAGTGGCCCAGTGGATTTGCTGCAGTTTCTCTTGAGTTACGGCGACAGTATGGGGCGTAAAAGCACCAGGAACACACTGCAAATTGAAACACCGATATATTTTTTTTAACTTTGTCAGGCAGTTTGTAGTGGTATACCGCATTAATTGTTCTTTGATCGAGAAGAAAATCTATATAAATAACTCCTCTATAGTTCCAAAAAAACAGTAGTAAGAACCTTGCGTGCTGACAATCTAGTTTTTGACATTACAGGAGCAGTTTCATTTTGCGAACTCCATTTCATACTTGACCGCTTCATTTCAGGGGTGTAGTGGTATACTTATGTCTCGTCACAAGTCACATTGTGCTTCAAAAATGTCTCTTCAGCTTGCTCAGTTTTTTGAACGGCATTCAAAATGCGGGGAACCCATCGTGCAGAAATTTTCCAATACTTCAACTTATATTTAATAATCAATTGCACACTGCCATGGCTTATTCTGATGTTTGCACTAATTTAGTCTACTATTATGCATCGGTCACCTTTAAAGATGTTATAAACTTCATTAATTTTTTCAAGCGTTATGCTGGTTTTTGGCTGATGCAGATGAATCAAATTTTGCACAAAATTTCAACCACTAGAAAAGGACTTATGCCATGCAAACACTTGTTTTTTTGGTAACGTCTTGTCATCAAACTGTGAGTGTAATCTTTGTAAAATTTCACTTGGTTTAACGTTTTCATTTGTTAATTCTAATTCTAATTAACAATTGGAATTCTTGTTATCTCTTTTCACTGTTGCCCTGTCAACATGTTTATAGGCCTCAGAGGGTAGTGTTTATGCAGATTGCAAGAAGAATATCATAACCTTAGATTATTAAATATATGTTATGTGTATGTATGTATGAAAGAATTTATTGGTTTGAAATTAAACACGTCCAGCAACTAGTGAAATTATATATGTGTGTGTGTTAATATTTGGTTATGTTTACAGACTGGGGAAGAAAGAGACATCACACACATGCAATACTTATCATGGCCTGACCATGGTGTGCCAGACTCAGCTGGCGCATTCTTAAACTTCACTGAAGCAGTACGTCGAAGTCGTGCAGGTATGGTGGAACCAGCCGTTGTCCACTGTTCTGCAGGCATCGGCAGAACCGGTGTTCTTATACTTGCCGAAACAGCCCTTTGCCTAATCGAAGCCAATCAACCTGTCTATCCGCTGGACATAGTTCGACAGATGAGGGATCAAAGGGCAATGATGATACAGACTCCAGTAAGTACTACAATCAATTTGTCCAACATGACCTAGACCGTATTTTTAACTGAAGTGACTTAATATTTGAGATTTTATGCTACACAGGCTAAGACTTGAACTACCTTGGCTCGGAATGATTAAATTGCTCAGCATTCACTGATCATATACGCCACATGTACATTACGACATCTGTCATCTGGCGAGTTTCTTTCTAGAATATTCATGAAAAAATTCCTTCTGCATTTCCGATTGTGTAGAACAAACTTATTGAAAACCACCTGCTCAGAGATCTTTATTACTATATAAAATAGCCATTTATATACTTAAAACAATTGTTTAAATATATTTTTGGTATCCATTATAATGATTATAGTCAACATGTTTAAGAGTGTAAACATATGTGAATGTCTGTTTGCAGAGTCAGTATCGTTTTGTATGCAGTTGTGTGCACCATGCGTATACAGAAGGATTGGTGAAGCCTCTACCTGAGTTCAGCAACGGGCGGTAATCTGAGGCCTTATAACATGTGTCCCTGTATACCATACCCCACCGTCCATATACCACTCCAGAATCTCTCCTACTCGTTTCTGGTAAATTTTTTATTCAGATAACTTTGACGTGATTTTTAAGTATTATCATTAAGTTTGTGAACATTTATTGTATGTTTGTACTCCGCAAGTCACTATTATTGTCTTAAGTGTGTGTGTGTGTGTGTGTGTGTGTGACATAACTATGAATCTGTTTATACATATTTTATTATTGACACTTGATTGAGTAAATACGAGTTTGTAATATTTATTTTTATATAATGAGATTGTTATATGTTATTGAATAGTTTAAAGCGAGTTCACAGTGTTTTAGAAATTTATATTTGACCAGTGTAGAACTTATAAAGATGTCGATGAAATATAATTAGGAAAGTTTTTCATTAAGCAAAGTATTTGGAATAGAATATAAAATGTGACTCCAACCATAAAGTCGAAATTATATGTTGAGTTATGTATCTTTACAGTAAAAAAAAAATGAATTGATTGTTGCAATACTGTGATATACAACTTTCCTTCTGAAGCCATTTGGCTTTCAACATTAAACTGCTCATTCAGGAAATTCTTTTAAAAATGACCTTTGTAGAAACAGCTGTTTTCTGTTGTGCCGTGTGTGTTGTATGAAAATATTTTGTTTGTGCCTCTCATAATCAAACTGGGAGTGTGTGTGTGTTTGGGGAGGGGGTGAACATCACAGGAAATATGAAGGACTGTTATATGTGAATATGTGTTTAAATTATTATTACTGTAAAAACAAAGAGTGACTTACGGAGTACTTGATCACAACCATCTTCAATAACAATAATATATAAAATTATTTTTATCAAATAAATGAAATTTACCAATTTTAATGTATACTGTTAGATTTTTTATACATTTTAAATAAATTATCGTGTCCATAAATTGTCCATCCTTAGAATAGTAGTGTAGTAAAATTACGTGAAACAAGAAAAATGTCCATAGAACAATAATACATAAAATAAATACCATAAAATATACCATTCTAAATGTAATACAATTTTTATAGGAATTTTTGAAATATTGAATATATGATTTGTTTATAAATTTAAAAACATAGATATTATTAATGTTTATAATTATGTTGGTTTTTAATTAATAATAATTATAATTTAAGCGATTTATGTGTGTAATAATTAGATTTTTCTTTTTTTTTATGTCTGACCTAATTCAAGTGATATTAATGACTATATGATTAGGAATGTTATATATTTTTAATTTTTAAATTAAACGAAAAATTAAAATAATAGATAACTGTAAAGTGTGTATGAATTGTACATCAGCTTTATGAATTCTCTGTAATTCTTACCGAATTGGATTCTGCTAGTTTTGTTTCTGATTTCTTTTAGTGTTGTACATAATGATATTTTATAGCAAAATTCAGTTTTAACTTTTAATTTTTTTTTATATAATGTGTGTGTGTGTGTGTGTGTGTGTGTGTGTGTGAGAGAGAGAGGGGGGAGAGAGAGAGGGGGGGGGGAGAGAGAGAGAGAGAGAGAGAGAGAGAGAGAGAGAGAGAGAGAGAGAGAGAGAGAGAGAGAGAGAGAGAGAGAGAGAGAGAGAGAGAGAGAGAGATTGGTTACCCACTTTCTTCATATCCCGTATATGACTATATGGGATATAGTCCATTTATGAAAAAAGTGGTTGTCAACAATATTTATGTTCTGCTTGAAACCATGCTGTAGTGATATTTCAACAGCTTTGTTAATACTTTTGTTTGAACATGATACTGTGTGTCTTTGTAAAGACAGAGACCAAAATTGTGCTGTATGGAACAATCTTGTATCAGTTTAATCTACAATCAGCAGTGGCCTTGCTGTTATACCATGTTGGCTTGCTGTGACAGTGTGGCTTGGCTAAATTCCAACCACAGCCAACATATAGCCTGGCTTTTAGATAATCGGTCTTACCTCATAAGCACAGTACTAAATCAACAATCTCCTGCCTGGCAATACAGTAAAACCTGTCTTTAGCGGCCACTCTTGTATCTCCGTAAAATATGGCCGCTCAGAGAGGTGGCCGTTAAATAAAAGGGTTGGTGGGGATAGTAACTATACTGTGTATTAAATAGGGATGATCAGCGATATCATTTTATTATGTATTTAGAGTTGTATTCCTATTTACAGTACGTTTTCAGTGGAAATAATTACATTACAACACATTGGTAAAGATTATACTTTAAAAAAATTGTCTTTTAAAGTGGTCTGCTTTGAGGTAGCAGTTTTCTTATAAATTGCATAATTTTTGGCCAAATAGTAAAGTTTACTACACTGTTCCACAGCATTGTCCGCACATTCCTTATCAAGAGTAATGCAAATATCTTTGATCCGCTTAAGAGATTGTAACAGTTCTTTTGAACATGTCCGCGGTTCTTTAATTTCTTCTTCTTCACTCTGTATGTCATTATCACCTGTTTTTGCAAAAAGCAGAAAAACTACTATACTGTAAAAGTATATATTCTGGAATAGTAGTGATTTTAATTGACTATTTCAAAAATTTTGATTGTATTTAAATACAGAAATTTTCCTGATCTACCTTTGTAATCTTCCTGAAGTCGATTCCCCAAGTGGCCTCGAGATCGTCACAAGTTCTTGTGAAATTTCATGCAATGACTGTCTCGTATAATGTTACTGTTAAATTACACAAAACATTACAGAAACACTTCTCAAGAACACGTAGATCGTTTATGTAAATTCAATGTTATAACGATTTCAACAGTTCAGAACGTTCCCGTGTACTACTGTTTCAATGTTGTGGAAACTTCAACAGTGTATTGTTTACAAATAACAATTTGTAAATTAAAAACTACACAGGTACATAAGGCTAGGTCATTTCAGTTGGTTAGGTATAAACACTACTTGAGTATTCGTAGAAATCTCTATTGTCAAACTATTTTGTCTTCTGTATTCTATTCAAGACAACTGAACATCACTGACCGTTTAAGCAAGTGAAGGAACCCGTTACAGGCTAACCGCTTGTCGAGGGAGGAGGTGACCGTTTAATGGAGGGAAAATTTGCATTGATCTTACAGAAAATAAAATCTGTTCCTCAGAAAAGTGGCTGTTCATAAACGTGACCCCTGAATAAAGGTGGCCGTTAGGTCAGGTTTTGCTGTACTATATATAGCCAGTCAGAGATGAGGCATTGATCTGTATCCCCTAAATATCTGTAAGAAGTATCCGTAGATGTGTATGTGCACACACACACACACACACACACTCACATATTCAGAGAGATGGCTGATGTCCGATTTGAGCATGCCACTGAAGAAAACTGTCCAACCATAGAAAATTTAAGTAATTAATTTCCGTACAAATGTAACACTATCCTTGTGGCACGATATGGATGGCTCATGAAGGCACACCATCCTGCTTTCGAAACAAAAAGACGTTATTGTAATTACAATGGTTGAAGAAGAACGTATGGATGAAAGAAACCCCCCATATACGGGTAGCTAATTTGCACATATAGCAATACCAGTATTTATGGGGTTTTTGTGTGAGGTTTAGTCTTGTAAGCAATTCCTTGTGCCATCTGCTATTGTGGTGGTGTGCACTAGCTATGAAATCAAACTACAGAGCACTGAAATCCTGTATAGGCCCGACAGTGTTTCTTGAACAGTCATCTGCGCTGACCCATTACATGAATTACCCCCACTAACAAGTATAGCTAAGTGGAGATAGGGGAGACAACGTGATAACAGTACACCATCTCTGTCTCTGTCACACGCATGCTTCCCTTGTTCTCGCCAGTCTTGTTGCAGCCGACGTTCACACTATAAAATACTATACAAGACTGCTGTGTACATGTGCTAGCCTCGCAACGAGGTGTTTGTACACTGCGCATCTCTAAGCCAGTGTTTAATTTCTATCGTCAGGTTTCTACCAACTACTCCAAATTCTCAGTTGCCATTTTTCCACACTCGCTGAAGACGGGGATCTTATATCAGACATCCAGACCTATTGCAGTTACAGAGGTAATTTCAGCAGTGCACTTATTGGAGATGTTGAAGAGCTACCCTTGGATATATAGCCTGACATGTGAAAATCTTACTGGCTCATAAAGTTACTCAGAACTCACAACTAGCTCTTTGACATTTGTAATCTGATTTTGACTACTTTTCTTCATATGTATGCTGCCTGATGATGTTAAGAAGACCCCTCATAACTGTATCATAAAAATATCATTCTTCCGAAGATGCCCCCCAACCCACACAGACACAAAAACAACATCAACCATTCCTGATTGAGATAGAGACTGAGTAGTTTCATGACTGCTTTAATTCAGTTAAAGTTTAATAAATAAAAGAACAAAAACAAATCTAGCAGAATGAACTGTGAAACAAAATAATCATGCTTAACCGAATACTGCCATGTTTATATATACATATATATACATTTAATTAGTGTATGTGTAGAAATTTTTAGTATTTTGATAGCAGTTATACTTATATTAAATTTTTTATATACACTATATATACATATAAAATGTATGTTGCATCGGTATATGTAATAAAGTACAATTCTTCTTACCAATGATGTTATAACAAGTGCTTAGAACAACACGAAACCATTAAATGAAATCAGTAACTTCCACAAAAAAAGAGAACAAGGTCTAGTTTATTGAAAATGTTACAATTATGTTACAGTGGTCCAATAATGAATAATCAGTAAATTGTGTGCTTTTGTAATTATAATTATGGTTATGATAATTATATAGGGTAGGTCCTAAGTTAGTCTCTCAGACTCATTCACACTCCTAAAAATCTTGAGTCTTTCATAAACTATGCTTATTTGTTGTTCATTAAATCTTATATTGGTAATTTTTAGTACGCTAATCCCAAGAAACTTGCTGTGGATTGGCTGGGTTTTACAATTAATGATTTATTTTTAGTTTGTCAGTGATTAAAAAATGATGTTTTCATGATAACGTCTGAGCTAATATTGAAATTTAGCTTCCAGAAATGCATGTGGGTCAACCAGAATATTTGTGAACCACCCAGAAGGCTGCATGTGGCTTTCGTGTGGGGAGATATTTAAAACGAGTCTGACAGAAGATATATAACTCTGTATATAAGTAAAAAAATTCCCAGGCCCTCACCATAAAATCAAGGTGCGTTTTTCAGCCCCCATGTCGACTCAGCCTGTTGAAAATGAGTACCTGGGATTACATCCTGGTATAATAATGGGCGGCTGAAGCGTAGTGCTGGCCACACTGCCTTCCTTGTATGCCGTACGGCTCGCATAAGGCAGCCTACCCTGCCTGATTCCTAAGCTGCTTCGTTGGTACACATGGGAGCCATTATTATTATATAAATAAAAAATAAAGAATTATAAACTTTAAATTATTTATGGTCAGAACAGTAAGACCTGACAGATAAAGAACCAATTTACTTTATTCGTTTTACAAATTTAAACTCATGACAAATGAAACTCCAATTCTAGTACTAAAGTAATGTAGTATCTTGACTATAAACCTTCAGTTTACTGCTTTTAGAAAGTGACATAAAATAAAATTAAGTGTTGACTGCAGCCAACAAACTAGACTTTGTTTTCAGACACCATATCAGTTAAAAACTCCTTGTGCCTTAAAAGAAAAATGAAAAAAAAAATCATTGTCGCTGTTATTGTTGACACAAAATCACTGTCAATCAGGCACTGTTGTATATTATAAGGAGCAATAAGTAAAAAAAAAAGTAATAATCTGTTGATGTCAGGATAGCAAGAAACTGCCATTGTAGAAATGAAAAATAACAATAGTAATTCACATTTGCACAGGAATATTGTTGATGGATAATGCTGTATATTGATGATATTCATAGTATACATCATTTAATACTTTTTTGTGAGTGCAGTTCAACATTTATACACAAGTGTATAAGATAGTGAATAATATTGTGTAAAATGAACAGAATTAAAATACGAAAAATGTTAAATAACTTTTAAAGTCTGTGAAATCTGTACAAATATATTGTTATTTATTAGTATTTAATGCATACAACTGATAGAAACATCATCATCAACATCATCAGATATTTTGAAGATCAAATTGTTTTAAGTTAACCATTAAATTTATGTGTATCAAAAAAAAAAAATAATTTAGGTTAAAAACGAATAAAATGATCTCTTTGTGAAATGTTAGGTATTTGTAAATATATTTATGTACATTTTTGTTTGCATCCTTTATTAAATATAAAGAAAGAGTAGTATGAATATCTTAACAATTAATTGATTAATACTTTAAATAATTAATTAGAAATTCAAGAAGTCTCTTTGTGGTTAGTAAAAAAT
Source organism: Magicicada septendecula (assembly GCA_034769895.1). Lineage (NCBI taxonomy): Eukaryota > Metazoa > Arthropoda > Insecta > Hemiptera > Cicadidae > Magicicada > Magicicada septendecula. The sequence goes on from CM068374.1 coordinate 452,271,340, forward strand.
GTTCAGATTTAGTCTCAAATTCTTATCAGTTGGTTTAGATAGTACTTTATTTCCTTCATCAGCATTTAAAACTGTCATTAACAGTGAATTATATAAATGTGCTTTTTTTAATTGCATTTACATCAGCAGGTAATGTAATAGATTCAGAGTATTTCAAATAGCATTAAGCTTCTGGTGTATTAACATTTGAAAAGTATATGTTACCCATTAATAACTTAAGTCACAATTCAATTATACAAGAAAATTAAAATTTATTATCTGGCAAAAGTAATAAAAAAAAGAAGAATAAAGGTTACATAAACAGTAATCTTTCATTCAACTGATGAGAGTCAGATGAAAGTTACATACATTTGTAATCCCTATGCGTAAATAAAGTGGGATTTAATGATGACAGTTTAGTTTGGGAAGTAAGATCCTATAGGCTATTAAAAAACACCATTATGTATTAACTTATTTTGTCACATATCTATATTTTCTTGAATTTAACCTATATTTTAATGTAACACCACCATTGAGAAAGGCAATCTTTGTAGTCAGGAACAAGTTTATTTATCACATCTTACAGACGTTTGCTATCAGTTATTTTTCAGCCACTTATTAACACAATTTTGAACTTGACACCATCCATGAAATTTGGAAAGCCAAGAAACTTCAAATGCTTAATAAAGTGAAAGTCGCTAAGGACTAAGTCTTTCCTGTAAGGATGATGCTAAAAATCTTCCAGTTTGAATTTCTCACATATTTCACAGCTAGCAGGAGAAGTTTTGCTACCAAAAGGTGTAGTTGGCTATAAAAAAGACTGTCAGTGATTTTGTATTGCCATCCTCAAGCTTTAAGTTTGAGGATGAAAGTGTACATTTCATAAAGGATAATCAGTGAAATTTGAAGGAAACTGTCAGCCAACTTGTTTATTGTAAAACCTCTTATTTCATGAGCTTTTTGATGACATGTTACATGAGTTCATTAATGACAATTGAGGGACAGCCACTACAATATTATCATGAATATTTGTCGAACACTATTTTCACACTTTTCTGTCATTCATCATGTTTTCGACATACACAGTTCTTGAGAATAACACTAATGTGCCAAAAACGTTCTGTTTTGTTTACATTTGCTATGTACCAAAAACCCATCACAGCATGGATTTCCCATTTGGCTGAATTTTCTATGAGAATCTTCATTTTTAGTAAACTTGCCCCATATGAAACAACAATCACATATTGGACTGTCAACCATACATGCTGCACCTGTGCAATCTCAATCAGACCTCATGTACAATTGGACTTTACTTTCCAGGTGTCTCTCTTATGTATTTAACTATAAGCGTAGTAGGGCTAATTAGTATTCTATGCTAATTTTATTTACTACTTTGTGTCTCTTGATGGATAGAGTATTGTTTGTGTTCGCTTTGTTCATTATGTTTTTAGAGTTTGTTTAGCCATAAGATGGTTACCAATTTATTGTCCACACTTTGTCTTATGAATTCGTTAAGCAATGACTAACAACATTCTTCCAAACTTGAATACACAAATAATATCCATCATAATTTTTAAAGCTTTTCTGTCAGAATTGTGCAACTCACATTGTAGACTTCTTGTACTTTTAATCAATATTTTGTATGTGCATCAACGTTATATGTGTTAATAGTTTTAAGGTATGCAACTTGAGAAAGAACTAGTTAACAGCTGTTGCTTTCTATAATTGTGTTTATTCGAGCGAAGTAGATGCTTTAAATGGAGGCATGTACTGGGGCAGTGCCATAAGTTTTTTTTTTTTTTTTTAATGTATGTATGTAGTATATTTTATTTTCATCTCTGCTTCATAATTCTAAGCTTTAAAACTTTTGTTTGAAAGAAAGAAATAGGTAAATGGTGTAGTATTCCTGGTTTATCTATTATAATATTAATTAATTATATAATTTCTTTTAAACTCTAGTGGTAACAGTTGTACATTTATGATGAAACAGAGATTAATATATAATATATATTATTAATATTAGTATTTATTGATGATAATGATAATAGAGAGATTTATATTTTTTGTTGTTTATGTTGTGTGTCTGTCTGTGTTTTTTCATTATGAACACGTGTGTGTGTGTGTGTGTGTGTGTGTGTGTGTGTGTGTGTGTGTGTGTGTGTGTGTGTGTGTGGGTGTGGGTGTGGTAACATTTTTATTGCACATAACTTTCTGTGACCGTTGTGTGGTTTCCTACGTGTAACGTGTTCATTCATAAATGGAGAAACATTTCTGTTTGAATTTTTGTGATTGTCTGGTGTATTGTTACAATGTGGAGAGCAGCTCTTGAGAATAACACTATTGTGACGAATATTTTAGACAATACGTGTATTATGAAATTCGTCCAAAAAAAAAAATTGACGAAGTTGCAGCTTTAATTTGTAATATTTGTATAACCCTTTCTTTACTACGGTGTCACACATATAGTTTTTTTTTTAATTGGAAAAGTGTACTTTCAAATAATGTAGGGGTTTCCCAGGATTAATTAAAATATTTTTCAACATTATTTTATTTTAGGCTGTATACTGTATTACAAAATAAACATAGCTGTTTTTGAATTCATCAATCCTGTTTTTCTGAATCTTTTATTGAGGCGCGCGCGTGTGTGTGTGTGACTACCATTCGTTTTTTGTCATTTTTCTTCTCCCATCTTGCCATAACATGCCCTTCTGGCTTTCTCACAGTCTGTCTTTCTCCTCCATTCATGATTTCCGCTCTGTGATTTTTATGAATTTCCTTTCTCTCATTTTGTATTACATACCTAAACCGATGTTAATTTTTGGATTTTATGTCATGTTGGAAACAAATTAAGGCAGATAATTATAATAGTCTTTTGGCTGCCTGGCCTAGAGTAATTTTTGTCTGACCTAAATACTTTCTGTAAAAATTCTTTGCCAATTCAGAATTACAATTTTTATTTTTAAAATGCTCATTGGATTGAAAAATTCAGACAAGATACTGAGAAGTAAATTAAATTTAATTAAAAATTCTGTTGATTTATGTAGCAAAATAAAATCTCCATTACTTGAACTATTAGCACATCATGTAGCATATTGGGAATGTGTTTAAAGTGTTGCCATCATTTTGAAAGTGGATTTGCTGTGTATGTTTTTCAGTGGAACAAAGAATGTGGAGAATTGCCGTTTTTGTATTAGTGTGGTGAATGAATGGAACATCCAGGAATTATGAAGTTGAAGTGACTTTTACTGCTGTGGCTATATGTTTGTTTTTAAACAAGAAACCTCAATAGAGCACAAAGCAAGTAGTCTTAAATCTTGAAAACCTAAGTAATCAACAAAAAGAGGATATGGTACTTTCCCTGCTTATGGAAGACCGCAAGTATCACGCTAATTCCAAAACGTAAAAAGCTCCCACCACTTCCTCGAAGCTACTGCTCAATACCGCTCTTCCCAGCAATCTTGAGTGACTCCTATTGGCCCATATCCACCTCATTGTGGATGACATCGTCTGTGAGGATCAGTTCTGGCTCCTCTCATGGAAACGTTTCAAAGTTTCTTTCCGTTTGTCATGAATATAACAGAAATAGAATTAATTTAGTCTAAAGTTCGACTTATTTGTAACCCGTGCGTATTACATGTATGAAAGTAGCATCAGCAACAGGTATGATAGAAAATTTACAAACTTATATATAAAAAATGGAAAATTGGAAAGTATTTTGCCTCTCTTTATAACTAGTTCTGGCTAGTTCAATGTTCTTACAAGCACATGTTCATTGTATATTTTTCTACTCGCCATATTCTTTCCATCCACATTTCCAGCAAGCCATTTTTCTCTTTATCTCTGTCTTCATCACATAAAATAAAAAACCCTCTGTATGTAACCAGGGGCGGATTTACCATTTTGCCATCTGTAGGCAGTAAAAATTTGCCACCCTTCCACAAATCTCTGTTGGGGGGGGGGGGGTATGGGTTTAATTCAATCCTTCATATTTTCAGTTACCCCAAAATTTGTTCTTCTGTACGTCAAATTACAGAGTCGGTAAAGGATGTTCGAAATCTGAATGTAAACGAATAAACAGTTAATTAATTCAAAATAATGTAATGGAATTATCACATAGATAATGCATGTAAATGTAATTATAATTATGAAAAAACTATGTACTCCATATACATCAGAAGTAAATGACAAACTATTCTTTTTTTATGTATTAAGCCTAGTTACTAAACAGTATTTTTAGAAGTTTCTTATCATACTGGGACCAAGTGGAGCGACATTTGAAACATCTCTTAGATATAAAAACAACATAACGACCTTTACAAAATTTGCTGCCTGTAGGCAGTAGTAGCCTACTTTGCCCTATGCATAAATCCGCCTCTTTATCTAACACACTTCTGCAGTTGCTTATACAGGTTTAAATTATACAGTTATACATAATTCATTGTTTCCCTTTGAACTCTTCCTCTGCTACAGTTATTCTTGCTCATTTAGTTCACTCCTTAGTTAACATTCTTCTTAAGGATCTAAACCTGTCTACCTGCATTATTCATAAGTACACAAATGAATTCACAGCTCTTTTTTTTTTTTTTTTTTTTTTTTTTTTTTACATGGTAGCTCTATTTTGTTGGCACTTAACAGACCGTGTGTACACCTGTAGTAACAAAAAGAGTTTTAATTTTTTATTGTATTTATTTATTTATTTTTTTTTTTGTAAAGTTCAGACTTTTAGTTATTTTCAACATTATATTTTTAACATGTGAAATTTTAGTATTTTTTATATAGATTCTTTTATAATGTTTAAAATAATATTTATTTTATTATGTGAGTGTTGTTTAATGCATTGTTTATACAATGAATAAAAACAAATTTTCTGTGTAATCAGATATTATTCTGTTTTACTGTTCCTTGGACATGTATCGGTGTGAATTGTACTGTGACTGCAAAGCAAATTGTTATATGTGGGTCTTAGAAGTATGCTCACTGTTTGTAAGAGCCTTTTGTAATGTGTAAATTACTTGATGGTAAATGTGGTTGTATTGATACAAGTGGATAGCAAGGTGTATCATGACAGTGTTAGCAGCGCAGAAGAACATCGATTATTAAAGTAAAATTGAAAGTTAATGGCATATGCGCAGAAAACAATTTATGGGTGGACGAGTCCACTTTGAAATTGTAAAAGGGGGGAGGGTAACGGAGAATCAGCTGCTATATAAGTGAAGGTGTTGCCAACTTGCGTGTGATGTTTTAGTTACCCATACTCAGTCAGTTATTATTATTTAAATTTATTATTAACTGCATCGTTTGTTTTACAGTCACTCATTTTTATTAGTTATTTAATATTTTAGTTAATTTCTATTGGTAGTTTTTGTTCAGTAATTACATATTATCTTAATTATTTGTGTTATCATCCAGTAACGAGATTTGTTAAAATGGATGCTTCTCCTTCAACTAGCAAAGACAGGAAAGTTATTCATAGTCAAGCACGGGAAGTAATAATAAACAGTTTTTTGTTGTCCAGGATTAGAAAGATTCTTGCAATTAAATTAATACAAAGAACGCGTTCCTTTATGTAATGATAGACTACAGAGGTAGTCGTGTGTAATTAAGGAGTGGAAGTGTACAGTTTGCAAATTCCATTGAGATAAGAACACTCAGAAAGGCTGTAGTTTTTTACGTCTCAGCAGTACACAATGACAGAACCAAACAACACTCAGATATGTTTATAAAACATTCTGATATGTAACAGCAACAAATTCTAGTGTGAACAGTACATATCATTTACTTAATTTGTATAGTAATACAATTACAATATTATGTAATACACTACTTGATAGGCCTTTATGAAAGAGTTAAATTGTTGATTTCCATATTATGTTGGCCTATGAGCATGTAAGAAGTAAGGTTTACAAACTACTGTAATCACTGATAACATTAATATTTCTACTCAATAGACTATAACACTTACTCCAGTGTACCGACTCTTTATTGTACCTCAGGGCGCCAGTAATAATAAACACAAATTAAAATATATCAATCAACTTTTAATGATTCATTTGCATTTATATACTACAAATTTCTTTAACATGACTTGAATAGTTTTGCCTTACAATTTGAATATTATTTCATGGCAGTGAGTTCTTTTTAGACAAATTGAGTCACTATATTTGATTACAAATATATATATTTATAAAACAATATTGAATCAAATGTTCATTTATTTGTTACTTGCGTTGAGAATCCTTCCGATGTGCGTAGTCCTTAAGGTGTTGCATGCCGGTGAGTCGTCAGCAGCTGTTTGTTGCGTGTTAATCCTGGTTATGAATGCACTAATTCACTTTAACACAGATGTACACTACAATTGACATATTGGTGATACATACTATTATGTCATATAATTATACACTGTGGTTTACAACGTATTCTTGAATTTATATTAAGTGCATCTAACACGGTTTGCGTCGCATGCGTCTCGATTATCTCATACCCTTTTGGCATGTGATACAGGTTTTCGTAACTGCTTTTGTGATTTTATTTATGGAATCCCCGGTGAAATTTTCCTTAAACAGCTGATATGTCTGCCGGTTCCCCACGTGACTGTATGCCTCGTGTAGCTCCGTGATCATGCTGTGGCACAACTCCTCCATCAACATTAGCTTCCATACTCCCTTATCTTTACGGTACAGCTTTCCATTATGCCAAGTGTATTTCCTGGCAAGTTTATGCTGTTCATTTGATTGAATTGACTCGATAATCTTTTTCAGTTTGGTGTCGGCTAATTGATAATTCTGTATGTTTTTAAGTGGTTTCTTGATTTCTTTACTGATGCGGACACTGACAAGGTTAATTTCAAATTCTTTGATTTGGTCTATTGCCTGCTCTTCATTTATGTCCTCCGGATGTCTGCTTAAGATGTCGGCTACAATGTTATCTCGACCCTTACAATGCATAATCTCGAAGTCATATTCTTGTATGGCGAGGGTCCACCGTGTTATACGGGAGTTATTTAGATGACATTTCTTGATGAAAACCAACGCCTTGTTGTCGGTGATGATGGTCAAGGGCTTCCCTAGCACGTAAGTTCTGAACTTTTGCAAACAATGGATGATACTCAGCAGTTCCAGCTCCGTGGTAAAGTAGTTTCGTTCCGCCCCTCTCACCACTCGGCTAGTGAACGCAACCACTCCGATATCATTGTTATTGTCTAATTGATATAGCTGTCCGCCCAACGCATAACGGCTCGCATCGGTTTCCAAATAAAACTGCTTGTTGGGGTTGGGATGCTAGAGAATTACTGCCTCGACAAATAGTTTCTTGACTGTCTCGAAGTGCCGGTCCACCTCGCTCGTCCACTTGAAAGTAACGTTCTTCTTTAGGAGGTTCAGTAATGGTTGGGTAGCCTCGGCGTATCTATTGGTAAATCTATTGTAAAAATTGGTTAAACCAAGGAATCCTTTGAGCTGCTTCTGATTTTTCGGTGTCCGAAATTCCTGTATAGCCCTGATTTTGTCTGATGCGTTGGTAATACCCGTGGTTGTTAACCGGTACCCCAAATAATCAGTTTCCTCTCGGAATAATTGTGATTTGCTAAAGTTAACGGTTAGATTGGCTCGTTTTAAATCTTGTAACAATAACTTCAGGTGCCGTAAGTGATCTGCAACACTGTTCGATATGCATAAGCAGTCATCAACGTACAAAATGGTGAACTCCTTTACTTCCTTCGATAGCACTCGGTCTAGTCCCCGCGTCAAGCTGGCCAAACTCGTCTTTAGCCCAAACGGCGTCACCGTGTATCGGTAGCATTTTCCTTCATATAAAAATCCTGTGAAGTCCCTACATTCCCGATGTAATGGGATCTGCCAGAACGAACTACGTAGGTCTATCGTGGACATTACTTTGATATTCCCACATTTTGCTAATATTTCATTTATCGGAAGGGCTCCCTCATAGTCAGGAACGGTAACAGAATTCAGCTTGCGCGCATCTAAACATAGTCTGACCGTCTGGTCCTTTTTGATAACTGTGACCATCGGATTGACATATGGACTTTGCGCCCTTTCAATCATACCATGTGCCTCCATCTTTTGTATCTCGGCCCTCACTGCATCCTGGTAGTTTAGTGGAATTGGCCAACCCTTCTGGCAGTATGGTATCCGATCAGTAACTTTGAATTTGTGTTGGTATGCTTGAATCCTACCGGGAGTATTTCGGAAGATCATTTTGTTGTCCATTAAGATTTTCTGTAGTCCATTCCTTTCCACCTCGGTGATTCCGCCGATTGATCGCACCTTTTGTTTGATTACCGCTTCAATATCTTCTCCCCCAGACGCGATTTCTATGTGGAATATCTCTGACGTGGCTTCCTTCTGGTCCCCTTTTCTTGGAATTGTTAACTGTTTGTTGTGTAAGTCGATAACCCACACTTGTTCTTCCAGCAACCCCACGCCTACTATACAATCCTTTACTAGCTCTGGTACCACAACGAATACGCTGTCAACTTCCACATCTCCGATCCTGGCCATCAACAATACCTGCTGCGTCACTCTTTTCGATTTATTTCCAGTTGCTCCTTTGATAACAGTATTCGATAGTCTCAGTGTTTCTACGTTCCCCAATTCCTTCTTCTTATTCTTAAACCATTGCTCAGATATAGCGTTTACTTGGCTTCCAGTATCAATTAATGCGCAGATGGGCACTCCGTTTAATGATATCCTGGTCTCCGGGCACTTGTTCACACAATAGGTTACATTTATATCATCGTTACACAATAAATCGTCTCTTACATCTAAAAAAGTGGTATTAATATACTTATTAATGGTGCTTAAATCTAATTCATATGTACAACACTGCCCTAGTTTTTTGACATTGCAGTGGCGCTTTTGTTATTCTGGATACCGCTAGTCGAAGGGATCGGCTCTGGTTCATTTTTAAATTTGTTTGGCCGTCTATTGTAGTGTTGTGTAGTCGGTCGGTTTTCACTTTTGTGCGCCCGTCCTTGCTCGACCCTTCTCCCACTCTCCTCTTCATCTCCTACCCATTGCTTATGCTCGCGCCGACTTATAACGTGTCCGGGTCATTGTCCTTGCTTCACTTCTCAAATTCATGAACTCATTAATAGTTGTAACCCCACGGGTAATGATGGCGATCTGTACCCCCGAGAATAGTGTTTTGCAATTTTTCTGATCAGGTATTGATCCGGTATCGGTGGAATTAGCTGCCTGTTCTCCAACAATTTCCGTTCTAAGTACTGTATCATGCCTCATACCACTCTCCATCTGATAACGTCCAAAATCGAGCTCATTTCTTACTTTTTCTTGAATCACATCATTCCAATATTTGTTCGTGAAGGCTTCCTTAAATTCTGCGAAGTTGGTCACTCTATTTTTTATCAACCTCCACCACACCGCGTCCTCTCCTTGTAGGTGCCTTCCGATCCATGCGACGTTGCCGTTATCTTGGTAATGTTCCATATAGATATCTTCCATCTCCTTCATAAACTCCATCGGGAAGTCTCCAGTCCCGTTGTACTTGATATCTTTGACTTGTTCGTGAGTAATGTTACGGTTGCACGACTGGTTGCTAATTGAGACTAATTTATTCCTAACTTCTCGTTGTATCTGTCGTATTTGCAGGTCAGTTTCTTCCGACTTACGGTCAATTACATTCATATTTTCGTTCACTTTCCAGCTTTTTGGCTTGTAACTCTTTGATTGCTGCTGTATTGTCTTCGCATCTTTTGTTGTTTACATTGATTGTTTCGCTCATGATTTGAATGTTGTTGCTATGCCGTTCGTCCAACTCTATGATCTGCTGTTTAGTATTAATACTAAGCTCAGTAATCTTATCGGTGTTGTCTTGGATTTTGTTGTTTGTTCTCTATTGTTCCATTTGTATGGCGACTTCGTTTCTTATTTCTATGTGTTTATGGATTTGTTTTTTCATTTGTTGTAACGCTTGTTCTAATTTTAATTCATGTTGTTCTAACCGTTCGTCTGTTCTTTTCGTATGTTCAGCAATTTGTTGTGCTATCTGTGCTTTTGTTTGTGCCAGCTGTTCTGATTGTCTTGTTCTGTTTGATGTGACAGTTGTTTTTCTGTTTTTCTCGACTGTTGTGATAATTCTTGTATTTGTTGTTTGCTGTGAGAGTTGTTCTTTTGTATTTCTCGATTCTTCTTGTATTTGTTGTGAGAGCTGTTCTTTTGTTTGTTCTGATTGTTTTTGTATCTGTTCTTCTATTTTTTCGATCGTTCCTCCATTCGTCGTGTGTGTTGTGACAACTGTTGTTGTAGTATTGTGTATATATCAGTGTTTTTGTCTTTCTCCAGTGGTGTTTAACATATCGGTCTTTCTCGAATTTCTGCTACTATTGTTGGTGTAAATTGTTGTGTCTCTTGTGTTTTCATCGTTCTGTCCGTTTTGTCCCCGCGTCCCTGACGCTTGATTCTCCTCTGAAATGTCTGCGAGCATGTCTGGATCGCCTAACTGATTATTTATTTCAAATTCCACCTCGTTGCTTTGGGTATCTGTATTTGTGCTCATGTTGTTGTACAGGTTGTGAATGTTGTTTTGTGTGTCTTTGTCTCTCCTACTCCTACTTCGCGTAATCATATACTATGTTTGATACTATTTCTATTCTTAACTTCTACTTAGTCTTAATCTATAATTTGTTTAATAATGACTCAATTGTCCCACGTTCCGGGCGACAGAATGTAATACACTACTTAATAGGCCTTTACGAAAGAGTTAAATTGTTGATTTGCGTATTATGTTGCCCTATGAGCATGTAAGAAGTAAGGTTTACAAACTACTTTAATCACTGATAATATTAATATTTCTACTCAATAGACTATAACACTTACTCCAGTGTACCGACTCTTTATTGTACCTCAGGGCGCCAGTAATAATAAACACAAATTAAAGTATATCAATCAACTTTTAATGATTCATTTGCATTTATAAACTACAAATTTCTTTAACATGACTTGAATAGTTTTGCCTTACAATTTGAATATTATTTCATGGCAGTGAGTTCTTTTTAGACAAATTGAGTCACTATATTTGCTTACAAATATATATATTTATAAAACGATATTGAATCAAATGTTCATTTATTTGTTACTTGCATGGAGAATCCTTCCGATGTGCGTAGTCCTTAAGGTGTTGCATGCCGGTGAGTCGTCAGCAGCTGTTTGTTGCGTGTTAATCCTGGTTATGAATGCACTAATTCACTTTATCGCAGATGTATACTAAACTTGACATATTGGTGATACATACAATTATGTCATATAAATTGTATACTCTGTCTTATATTGTTGTATACTCTGGTTTACAACGTATTCTTGAATTTACATTAAGTGCATCTAACACAGTTCGCGTCGCGTGCGTCTCGATTATCTCATACCGTCGTGAATTTAACCCGAACTAATTTGCTTTCTTCAGTGATTTCACCACAACATATCGTATTGATGAACATTTATATGTAGTATTTACTTCTCGTTGTTCGTGACTACTCTGAACATTCACTCATTAACTTATTACTGTATATTAAACTTTATAAATTTAGCGTTAGCAATTATCGCGTTCCCGTACTTCTGTTTACTGCTGCGAATTTAATTTATTCTTTAAATTACTAATAAAATTTATATCTATATAGTTAACGCAAAACAGCGCACGCGAGTCTCTTCAGTGTAGTTTTGCCGATATAAAAGAAGACTGCCTGATTTCTCTCCAAATTCATATTTTTATACTAGGCTTTGAATTTCCCCTACCACGTCTCGATAGAAAACAATCCCATAGGTTTAGACTAGCGCTAAATACAAAATTGCCCAATCTCCTTAGCGAAAACCTCCCGCGCAACACATGACGCTTCCTCTGATTTGCCGAACGTTTTTCGCGTCTCACGTGCTTAAAAAACTAGCATCACTACCTATCTCACTCTTACATCGCTCTCTCGAACGTAACGGTATCTATTGTTACATGCACTTAAAGTTTACAACATTGGCAAACACCCCTAATATCCTAGCGAATAATACATTTTATGATAGTTATGTCCCAAAACGTGACAGCCTAATATTACCTTCCTTATAGACGTCAGCCCCAAGGCCGGCGTTGCTAACCTACCGCTATACTCTACAGCTTTTTACAAGTTAATTTCTTTAATGTAACGCCGCCTAACGGTACAGGCGTTTCACTACCTCCCCGCTTTCTAAAACATACACATTTCTTTGCGTTCGCGTAGTTTGATTTTGTAAAATTTGCGATTGCTCAATTTTTGCGTTACAATTACACACACACACAGATTCGTGGTGACACATTTACAAACCTGAACAGTCGCGAGTTTTTGTTACTTTTAGAAACGATATTCATAGGTTGGCTGCACCATCGCTGATAACAACAATTCTCTTCTCGCATCTCACAGTGACTCCCTCCACATTGCCTTTGTCCTGTGACCATAAGCATTTCCGTGCCTTTCTGTAACTTTCAATTTTGCTATAACTGTAAATTAATTAGTGAGAATGCAGTGGCGGCTGGTGGTTCCAAATTGTGGTGGTTGCAGTAGTTGGTTGAGTGGGTGGGAGAGGGATTAAAAGACATTAAACTCTTATAATCACAGTTATACAAAACTATTACTATAATTTTATAACCTCAAACAACGGATAACGTTTACCTTGAACCAACGTAAACACTAAACCTGACACAACTTACAGTATAAATCAAGAAGGCTGTGCTGATTTCATGACACAACTAAGTTGCGCTACAACGGTACTAGCGGAACGTTGCAGAAACTTTGCAACTACAAAGCTTACATCGGGAACATAGGGGAATTGTGAAGAGTAGCGCATGTCCTCCTATACGTTTGTATAGTAAGCTCTGCCATTTACTGTTCAAGTTGCAAGCGGCCTACAACCACCAGCCTGCGCGCCACATTTCAATTGTACGCGGAGATTGCTGCATAGAATATAATACGCTCTCCGTTGAAATTTATGAGACTTTTAGCTACTTAATGTTTTTGTATACTATTTGATAATTTAGTTATACTATATTGGTGGTTGTGCAACGCTGCAACCATAACACCAGCCGCCACTATGAGAATCTTAGTTATCCAGCAGCAGATTCAGAGAGTAATCTGCAGGTTAGAATTCTGCAGAGGTAACAATGTTTTTTTTTCTTTCAGATTGGAAGTACAGTTTTCAGATATTCTGAAACTTGTTTGTTGAATTCAAAAATGAATTAAGTTTCTACCAATATTTGTACAAAATGTTTTTTAAGATTTTTGGAGGGAACGATTTTCTTTATTCCAACCTTCCCTGTGATCTGTCCCTGCTTATCCAGTAGTGTAGTGTTGAGGACTAGATCGTCCCTCCCCAAATCACATTGTTTGATCCTTGTGCATCAACATATGTTCAGCAACTGCTGACTTTTCGGATTGCCTAATTCACCTGTCTTTATAGATGCGGAAGTGTACAATACACTTTGTAATTCCTATATAGAACTGGCCATGAGATCAGAAGATACCGCAAACTTCACTTAAGCAGGTAGATCCCTAGCATCCTTGGCTGATCTTAAATATCATAGGATGCTTCGTGTCAGCCAGTAAATTGTCCTCATTCATTTTCTACAAAGCAGCTTTCGTACATACCTATCACAATTCTGTTGTGTCTGTTTCCAATTTATGTGTTTACCCTTTTTAGTATAGCTATTCAGTTATATGGAAAATTTAGTTGTCTAAAAAAGTGTTATCTTGATTATTATGTATAATAAATTTTCTACTGTAGTCTGTTTGGTAAGAGTCTCTGCTTCTTTTAAGGTGTAATCTTTCAATAGATGCATTATACTTGATTCACATTGGATGACATGAATGAAGGTAAGAATTAAGGCTGAAAGCAGAGGCTTACATGCTAGAAAGGGAATTAGGGGTAGATGGTGACACCAGCTAGCAGTCACAGTGACGTAGCTGGGCCCTCTGTTCACTTGCTTTTGTCTCATCTTTCTTCATTATTATTTTCCCTAAAACATTAGGCTCCTGGCCTGTTCCACCTTGTAGACCACAGCACCCCAAAAGTGAATACAGTCTGCATTTAGGCATGTGCGGTGACAAGCTGTGTGATGGGAAAGTATGGTATATGTGTTCATGTGTATATGTCCCTTGTTCATGTGGTACCAAGTAACAGACTGCTTTATTGCCTAACAGAAGTAGACAGGGTTGGATTGGCTTACCCATGAGTTGAATCCACAACACAACATGATCTCTCTCTCTCTCTCTCTCTCTCTCTGTTTTTGTTCCTTGGTTTGATTCCTTTATGATAGTTTCAAGCATTTATTTTTTGATTTTTAGAAATTTATTTTAAAATTTTGTATTTATTAATTCAGAGTATTTTTATTCCCACTTCTTTAATTTTTACATGAGACCAGCACTATTGCCACAAGTGCTGAGTATATTTCAGAGAACATTTTTTAAAGAAATATAATACCTTTCAAACCATTTGACCAATGTTCCCTTTCTGCCATTTTTTGTCCAGAAAACTGGACAGAGATCTTGGTGATGATGACAGTTTTGGCTAACATGTCTCGTGTGCTTACCATGAAATGTGTTAACACTGTAGCTCGGTGAGATATGTGCACTATATAGCTTGATGCTGTAACACTTTCAACACCATGCTCGCATGTAATACAGACAGCCCGAAATGCTGCAGGAGACCATGACTGTGTCATATGAGCACTTTGTTTACATGTGTTTAAACACATTTACCCATACACTATCAGATCACAGTCTACAGCATGAAGCTAATTCATTCGTTACATAGCCTGCCATTATATAAGTTCAATATTGTTACGACATCACAGAACAATCTACGTGTTTATCGAACGTTCCAGAGGGATCCGGAATGTAATGTGTGTGGCCTACGTGACTCGACGCATTAGCCAGACTGTGTCAAGGCCGCAATTAATTACGTCGTACACACTGGCACTAACACGCAATATGGAATAATCTAGTAATTTGGGGCGGTATAAATACCAGTAGTCAACGACATTCAGCCAGTTATTATCAGGTGATATTACTGTGTGCGTTCAAGTGATTATTAGTAAATTGCTGTTTTATAATCGGGCGGTATATTGTAATACAATTGTGTTTTAATATTAGTGACATTTATTTGCATGTGAACTATTTTTATTTGATTTGTTGTAAGAGACTGTGTTGTTAATTACGAACTGTTTAGCTGTGAAAATTAAAGCTGGTGATTAGTGACTTAATTGGTGTCTTGTATTTTGTTTTCCACTGTACCTACAACGATCAAGTAGACCGTCGGAACAGTGGTGTCACAACTGGGATAGAACGGTTAACAGTGGACACTCTGTACAAGACGAGTGTAATTCGTAATTAACCGGTAAACAATGGATGCCACTCAGATGATGGAAAATCTCCAGGCGATGCTGTTGCAGACAGAGAAACAGAGACTCGACGGTCGCCACAGAATAAAATAAGAAAGGATGGAAGACTGAAGTGTTATAGATGTGGGAAACCTGGACATCTACGAGATTGTCGGGTTAGAATTCAGCAGCAGGGAAACGAGCAATAGTCGGTACAATGGGGGCGTGTGCTGACTAACTGGAGGAACGAAGCCCCTAGACAATATGCAATTTCTACACTTCAGAAAAACACCGGGAGCTTGTTGGTTACCGGATTCGTTCAAGAAAGGCCAACCTCGATTATAGTTGACACAGGCGCAACAGTTTCCATTGTGCGGCCCGACGTGGTGAAAGATCTCAAGCCAATCTGGTGCTCTTGCAGCTTACGAACAGCTACTGGACGGCCTGTAAAAGTGTTTGGAAAAGTGGAGATACGCCTACGCCTCGGTCGACTTGAGTTTAATCATCAAGTACTGATTGCAGACATTGTGGATGAAGCAATTCTTGGTGTAGACGTTATGAATGCATACGGATTTATAGTCGACTTCAAAAATAATGTCTTGAGAATCGGAGGAGAAGAGGTAATACTCTCTGCAATGACTACATCAGAAAAATCGATGGACGTGATAAACCAAGTGCCTGTAACTATTCCACCAAACTCCGAAAAGATCATGGTTAGAACCGAGGTAGATACTAGGGGCAACCAGTGCTCTATATTCGAACCCCAGGTAGTCAGCACACCAG
Organism: Magicicada septendecula; assembly: GCA_034769895.1. NCBI lineage: Eukaryota > Metazoa > Arthropoda > Insecta > Hemiptera > Cicadidae > Magicicada > Magicicada septendecula. The sequence goes on from CM068374.1 coordinate 452,287,465, forward strand.
GCATACTAATTGCCAGAAGTTTAGTAAAACCTGACGAAAAAGGAAATGTACCTATTAGAGTGGCAAATATTCTGGATCAAGCTGTCACTTTACAAAGCAGTGCGCTCCAAGGCAAATTGACTCCTGTGGCCTGGGTAGCTGGAATGACGCAACAAAGATCCAGTTGTGCTTCGGATACTTCCAAATTACCAGAGGAACTGCAGGAATTATTGAACAGATCTTCTAACGACCTCTCAAGTGGTGAGGTAAAAGAACTCTGAGGATTTTTACATTAATTCAAAGATTCTTTTGCAGTTTGGGGACAGTCACTGGGAAGAACCTCTCTTGTACAACATCCCATCAATACCGGGGACACAACACCGATACGCCAACCTCCTCGAAGGCCTCCATTATCTAAGCAAGAGGAAATGTCTCAACTAGTACAGGACATGTTGACAGAGGGAGTAATCGAACCTTCATCAAGTGCTTGGTCTTCTCCTGTAGTGCTGGTAGCGAAGATGGAAGGTGGATTGTGTTTCTGCATAGACTACTGGAGGTTAAATGACGTTACAAGGAAAGACTGCTATCCATTACCTCGCATTCACGATACACTCTACACGCTGTCTGGAGCACAGTGGTTTTTCCACATTGGACCTGAAGAGTGGATATTGGCAAGTGGGTCTTCATCAAGAAGACAAGGAAAAGACCGCTTTCTCGACCCCAAGTGGCTTATTCCAATTTAACATCATGCCATTTGGACTCTGTAATGCACCGGCAACATTTGAAAGATTGATGGACCTGTTACTCCAAGGCCTGACATGGAAAACTTGCCTTGTTTATTTAGACGATGTCATAGTCATCGGGAAGACTTTTAAAGACCATCTGGAAAACCTTAAGGAGGTTCTAACTAGAGTTCACGGTGCCCAACTGAAGCTGAGCCCGAAGATGTGTTCATTATTCCAGAAGGAAGTACAGTATCTGGGCCACCTGGTTTCGGCAGCGGGTGTTAGCATGGATCCTAATAAAGTAGACACCGTAAGAGACTGGCCAGTGGCGAAAAGTAAACACGAAGTTCGGAAGTGTCCTGGGGTTATGCTCATATTACAGACGTTTTGTGAAAGGCTTCACTACTATTGCTAAACCACTACATGAGCTAATAGAAAATAAACGAAACTTCCTGTGGTCGAAAGAGTGTGACCAAGCATTTAGGACTTCAAAAATTGCATTATGTTCGCAGCCAGTTCTCGCTTTCCCAGCTTCCGAAGGGAAGTACATCATAGACACAGAAGCAAGCAAATCTGGTCTAGGAGCAGTTTTGTCTCAAGTGGAAAATGGTGAAGAACGAATAATAGCGTATTACAGCAAGACGCTTTCTAAACCAGAGAGAAATTATTGCGTTACAAGGAGAGAGTTGCTGGCCATTGTCAGAGCTTTGGAGCACTTCCATAAATACCTCTATGGGAGAGAGTTTTCACTACGTACCGACCATGCCGCACTTGCATGGCTCTTGAGATTTAAAACTCCGGAAGGACAGTTGGCAAGGTGGCTCAAACGTCTGCAAGAGTACAACATCGATGGGGGCGCCTGCATGGTAATGCAGATGGCTTATCATGAAGACCATGCCCGGAAGACTGTCGACATTGCCACAGAAAGGAAGAACAAAACTCAAGTGGACATGTTCAAGCCATCACTGTAAATTTTCTGGAAAATGGCTAGACAACACAAGACTGTCGACAAGAACAGATGACTGATGAAGACATTGGACCGATCTTAACAGCAAAAGAGGAAGGTCGCCGCCTGGATTGGCAAGATATCTGCCATGGTTCCAAAGTGCTGAAGGGCTACTGGGAACAATGGGAATCTCTCACCTTAGAAAACGGATTGGTGAAAAGGGCTTGGGAAAGTGCAGATGGACGAGACATGGTCATGCAGTTGATAGTTCCCCGAAGTAAAGTGCAGTCTGTTTTGAAGGAGACACATGATGGAACATCTGGTGGCCATCTTGGCGTTAACAAAACCCTTGACAAAATACAGAAGTGATTTTATTGGCTTCATCTTCGCCATGACGTAGAGGAATGGGTTTGGATGTGTGAAATATGTGCTGCAAGCAAGGGCCCACAGATGCAGGGGAAAAATGAGACAGTATAACGTTGGACTGCCTTTCGAGAGAATTGCCATAGACATTGCTGGACCATTCCCAGTTACTGACGATGGAAACCGGTACATCATGGTTGTAGGTGACTACTTTACTAAGTGGGTGGAAGCCTACGCAATTCCAATCAGGAGGTTACCATTGTGGCAAAGCAGTTAGTTCACAGCTTCTGTTGCCGGTATGGAGCCCCTATGGAAATCCATATGGATCAAGGGAGAAATTTCGAATCAAGAGTATTTAAAGAATTATGCTGTCTACTCGGAATTCGAAAGACCAGGACAACGCCTCTGCATCCTCAGTCAGACGGGATGGTTGAGAGATTCAATAGAACACTTGAGTAGCATCTTTCGAAGGTTGTTGACGAGAACCAACAGACTGGGACCAACGTATACCACTATTCCTCATGGCGTATAGATCATCCATACACGACACAACCGGCATGATTCCAGCAAAATTAGGTGTTTGGGCGGGAGATTCGTCTTCCTGGGGACTTAATGTTCAAATCACCTGAGACTCAGTTCCAAGAGCCGCAGAACTATTCCTCGCAATTAGAAAACCACCTCGCATTTCACTGTGAGAAATGAATCACTTGGTAAGAGGACGGCTGAAGATTGCCAGTGATAAAATGAAAACTCGGTATGACATTCGCAGCAATAGTGTTTATCAGGTCTGGTTGTTCAACCCAAAGCGCCGTCATGGTCGCTCACCTAAGTTTCAGTCTAACTGGGAAGGACCCTACACTGTGAAAAAAAGAATCAACGATGTTGTTTATCGGATACAACAGGAAGGACAGCAAAAGTTCAAGGTTGTCCACCTAGATCGCCTGGCTAAGTATTACTTCAGAGACGGTTTGCCAGTTCGGGACGAACAGGCTTAAGCAGGGGGCAGTTTTACAACATCACAGAACAATCTACGTGTTTATCGAACGTTCCAGAGGGATCCGGAATGTAATGCATGTGGCCTACGTGACTCGACGCATTAGCTAGACTGTGTCAAGGCCACAATTACGTCATCCACATTGGCGCTAACACGCAGTATGGAATAATCTAGTAATTTAGGGCAGTTTAATTACCAGTACTCAACGTCGTTCAGTTCAGTTCAGTTATTTTCGGGCGATATTACTGTGTGCGTTCATGTGGTTATTAGTAAAGTGCTGTGTTTTATAATCGGGTGGTATATTGTAATATAATTGTGTTTTAATATTAGTGACATTTATTTGCACGTGAAGAATTTTTATTTGATTTGTTGTAAGAGACTGTGTTGTTAATTACGAACTGTTTAACTGAGTAAATTAACGCTGGTGATTAGTGACTTAATTGATGTCTTGTATTTTGTTTTCCACTGTACCTACTACGATCAAGTAGACCATCATAACAATATTTTACCAGTAGACATATCCTACAAACCAGTGATCAGTAATCAGTGTCCAGGTTCAGCTGTTGCATGTTGTAAGCGCATCGTATTTCTAACGTAAACAAAGTGTCAGATAACATGATTTTGTATTTGATGAATCAATATATGATGAAAATTCTGATCAGCTGGATTGCAAAATTGATTACAGTGGTATCGATAGTTAGAGGTAATTGGGACCAAGCCAACCTCGAACTACGCAAAATGATGGTATTATCTGCTGTTAGCGGATCTGCCAGCGCGCTGAGCACCCCAGGCTCTGCATTAAGCCACAACTGACTTAGCCCTAATGTACATTGCTTTCTACTGTGGAGCATCTCTGCATGATAGTGTAAAGTGTATGCTGGAAATTCATCTAAAAGAAATGTTATACAAAATGTGTAAACTGCTGTGCTATGTATGTTGGTTTTGTTTACTAATTTGCACAGGCTTTCGAGAACATTCGTAAGCGAAAGGAAAAGGAAAAATCGACAAGTTGTCATTCGTTTAAATAGGTTATATTCATGAGGATTAAATAAAAATTCAAAAAGTTTTTCGTTAACACAGATTTATTTATTAAATGCACACACTAAAATTTAAAATGACATAGAGTAATATTAAAAATTGCATGTAGGCCTGTATTTGAAAACAAAATATTGTTACAACAATACAGAACAATCTACGTGTTTCTTGAACGATCCAGTGGAATCTGGCTATAGTGTTATGTGCGTATGTGCTCGACATGCGTTGCGAGATTGTTCCTGACTCACCGGTCCGCACCTGCTGTGTGTAAGGCTGCAACCAATTATGTTCTGGTGTTTTCTAGTAGCATTCTTGACGCGCAGTTGGCGAATATTCTGGAACCTCAGCGGGGTATAAATACAAGCACTCAGCGACGTTCATTTTGAGTTTGAGTTGCGATATATCTCAGTGTGGTTCGAGTATTGTGGCGAAGTGTTACATGTTTTATAATTCTGTGGGATGATTGTAATACAATTGTGTTTTATATCAGTTGACATTTTTTATTGCGTGTGGACAATTTTTATTGATTTGTTGTAAGAGACTATCTTGTTGATTACAAACTGTTTAATTGTGATAATTAAAGCTGTGATTAGTGATTTAATTGGTGTCTTGTATTTTGTTGTTTTCGACTGTACCATATGACGATGAGTAGACCGTCGTAACAATATTTGCATGATAGTCACAGGGGTACCTCGAACTATCAAGACTCTACTGTATATGGATAAGAATGTATGTATGAACCTGATAAATCGTCCGATGATGAATCAGAAATATATTTTCATACACATAAGCTGAATGAGTTACACGTATTTTAATAAACATTTTTTGTACTGTAGTAGTTGTATTGGTTTTCCTTGTATGCAGATGCATCACAAAAAAAAAGAATGCTGTAAGCAGGGGAGAAACTGTAATACTGACGTTGATACCAATTGTACTGATAACAATATCTAGCCAACTTTCCCTCTATTTGAACAAGATTCTGCTATAATAGTGTCAATTAATGAAAATAGTTAAGAATTGGACTGTTTTTCTTTTTTTTTATAGAGGCTAATTAAATTAGCTATTGTAGTGTAAATAATGTTGTGATGTTATTCAATTTGTTTCTTCTGGAAGTAGTGTAATTTTGTTTTTTTTTTAAGAAAATATGAAATTACACTACTTGCAGAAGAAACAAATGGAATAACATTATATAATTGCTGCAAGAAGCTTCGAGTTACCTATGTAGAAAAGTATATAGTGTAAGCTTAAATAACAAAGATTAAATTTTTTTGTGATGAAGAGTATGCGTGATTTTGTATTTTGTGATTTTTTGTAATATATATGGATGATCAAAATTCTAAGAAAATATGTCAAATCTGCATAGAAGGATCTTAGAAATGATATGATTTAAATGTTATTTGGTTAAAAGGCAAATTTGCTACAGTTTTTTGTGATAACGCTAAAAATGGTGCTCCATCGCGGACACGAAAACACACATGTTGAAAGTGTTATGTACGAGTTATCTCGCTGACTTTTGAAATTAATGGAAAGGTCTAACTGGATGGACAGCATAACAAAAGAAGACAGAAATATAAGTGAAAAATAATGTAACAGAGAAACAAATTGATTTACTAGTCCAGTTGTACACAGTATAACTGACGAGTGTTGAGTTTAGAAAACATACGAGAGTGCCCAAGGCAGTGCAATGCTAGAAGAAGTTTCCCAAACTTTGCCACTGAAATATTTACACTTATTTGTATACCCACTAAGAACTCGTTTATGAATATAGCCATTACCATTTAGCCATAGAGTGGTTGTTTAGTTACAATTGTTCAACAATAAAAATATAATTCTATTTTCATCCAAAGAAAATCTTGTATTTATGGAAGCAACACATATTAATAACGACATGCTATGCTGTAATAACAAAAAGTCATATATAAAAATGACAAAACATACTGTCATAACTTTTTTTTTGACACAACAAAATTGGGATCTATGAAACAGTTTATATTCCAATAATAAGTGTACACTTGCCTGAAACGAGTTAACACTTTGACGCCGATGGACGTCCTTTAAAAACTTCCGAGAATGGCGATGGACATCAATTGACATCCTGAAGTTTCAATGTGTTTTGCATGATTCTATATAAATAAAGACATCCTTGGAGCTGTTTGAAATGACGTTGTATAAAAACAAACTGATTTATATTTTTATTAGTTGTTCATAGTTAGAATTCATGGTTAGTACTTACCGATATTTCGATCTTCCTAAGGGTCCCCAGGTTCTTTCATAAGCGAGATCAGAAACAGTGTGAGGTTACGAAATAATTATTATAACACATTTTGAATGAAGAGAATTGATATTTTAATTTTTTTAAATCATTTAAATTCCAACAAACTTTACCATGCTTTCGCATCTGACATAGCTTCTTAATGATTTCTTCTTTTGTTTGTTACTCGCTACATGAGTACCACTTGTAATTACTTATTCTACTGGCTTACCTTACTCTATACGTTCAGACGGCCCAGCCTGCATTTTACACACACACAAACATACATTATTTAAAAACCCTTAACATTTTGAAATACCCCTCCCTGCCGGCACGCGGTTATAGCTCGAGCACTTAATTTTTCATTTTTCTTGTGTTTGATAATGTGTCCGAAAATAGTTTATCTTGGTTCTCCTCTACTGTATCGAACTAGCCGCACTTCGTCATTTTTGATTAACTGCACTGAGTTTTAATTTAGAAAAATGTTATTTTTATGAGCCCTGTTTTGCGAACTGCCTGCGGAGGTGAAAGTCGGCAAGGGACTCCCTTATTCCATGCGGCCGGACATTAATGTCATGCCGGCGAACGAATTTCGTCGTCGCTCACAGCCTGAGTTGTTACAGTTTAGTGGCTTTGTACATGACACATAGCAGTTTTTTCCGTATTGTACGTTGACGATATTTAGGCGCTTACTGGCCGACGCCACCAAAGTAGGATGGGCTTAAATTTTACATCCGTCGACTTAGTAAAGGAAGCAAACAGAAATTATTCACTTAGCCATTTTGGTGGTTCACAGCGGCGTGGGTCCGCGCGCATGCTCGTGTGATGCATACGAGCGCACGGCCACATTCTCGCAAAGTTCTTGGAAACTGAGGCTGAGTAAATTCCTGGTTACCGATTGCACAACTGTGGACACGTATTACTGCTTTGTTACAACACTGTTCTTTCAACACGTGGTCTGTCACAATGGGAAATAAATTTACAAATATTTTAATAAAACCCCAAATTTAATAAAATAAAATAACCCTCAAATTTGGCCCGTTACAATACCCCCCCAATGAGAGGTCTTCTGTCAAAACAGAAGAAATCTCATTGCTAAAACCCCTAAGAGGACCGGTGAGGAACTGATGCCAACAACCCCCTTTTGTTCTTACACCTCATGGGTAAACGACCCCCCTGGCTCGGCGACTATGGACGCATCTGAACGAGATCACTGGACTTCTCTTTGCGAGATCCCAACACCGAAAAATCAAACAGATATGCACCACAGCGCACCTCACCTTCTATCATGCTACCCCAAAAAATCCAAATCCCTGGCCTTATATCATGCCAGATCCTCAACCGATATGTTCCCCCTTGTGTGCAAACTGGGCTGCCTTTAGCAGTTACTGGGCTCACACACACACTTATACTACATACTGTAAAATTAACATATTCTTCGAAAATTTATTTAAGTTAAAATTCATTAGCTGTTTTCCTTGAAAATCAAAACACAAATTTTGCATCTATACTGAATAATTCTCTTCATTAGTTTTTTTTGTTATTAAAAAATAAACCAATTGAACATTTCTTAAAATAGGAACATCCTTAACCTAACAGGTGATTCTACATATACTCTGACAATACAATTCAATAAAATAATTCAATAATAATAAACACGATTAGTACACAAACAATAAAATAATCAAAGTTCCAAAATATCAATTAAATGGCAGGCGCAAACTCAAGAAATTTTTTTTTTTTTTCAAAAAAAATTTTAAATTCCAAAAATTTAAATTTATTAAAATATATTCCCTTTTCCATATTGAAATTATTTAAAAAATTGTTCGAATTAATTAAAAGCAAAATTGGCTTTGCTTCCTTGCTAAACATGTCTAGTATAGAACCTCATCTATCAACTGATCAAAAACTGGGTCAAGTCAAGGACCTTGACCTACATAAATTATACACAAGTTACATCTGAAAATACATTGTACATCTGTAAAATTCTACCTTTAAACACAAAAACACAATAAAATAAAACATTCAAAATTAACAAAATATTATTATAATTAACAATCAAATTGATATTTAAAATCTTCAAAATAAACACTTTATAGCTTTACATTTACAAATTCTATTAAAATTGTCACTGGTTGCAATACAATTTTATATTTTTACTTATAACTTTCTTTTTATTTAATTATCTCAATTTCCATTACTTTGGGTGATTTAATTACTCATCATAACTTAACTTGCCACTTGGCCTGTATACCTTTATACTTTACATTGCGATTATTACCTTAAAATAACCAAATCACCTTTAACTTTGGTCAACATCTACACACCCTACATCATTTAATTTGTGTATAATAATTATAAACAATATATTTTAATTTCAATTGAACTGTTATTAATTAACCATCAATTATTTATCATTTAATTCTTCACAAAAATTCAAATTTATTATTACCCTTCATGTTACATTATATTTCATCTCTGATTACCTTTCTACTATGAATTTCCTACTTAACCCTTCACAGTCTAATCATTGATTAGTCTGGGTGACACCTGTATTCTCTATGCCTTCAATTGAATAGACATTTTAATATTACTCCCTTTCTTACTAACAACCACTAATTAACAAACTATGACACCAATCTCTCAATTATAAACACCCTCACTAATTCCACTTACCTCTGGCACCGCTCATCTTTGTACTAGGATGTGTGTTCCCAACCTGGCTATATACATACCTAACCCTTTGCCCCTCCAAAATATCGGCAAACACTCCCTTAAACTACTCTATCACCTGCCACAACGCCGCACGCTGGTTGATTGCCACGCCGCACGCTGCTCACTCCTTACCACCTCACCCTTACTACAAAATATCATCATCAACAAATATATTTACCATTCACATTACTCATCTCTCTACATATACTCACTACTACTGTGTCCCTAAATATCTAACACTATTTTTGTGTTTTACCAGTATTTCAAAATTCGTATTCTCTCCGACTCTCATTAACTTTAATTCTGCTTAACTCACCTGCCTTAGTTCATTATCACCCAAACTCTATCTTTTATTATCTCTCACAAATCATTTGAACATCTTACTACATTAAATTACTTTTCTCATCATTTAAAATAACCTCTTTAACACACTAACACATTATAGTTAACATTAATTACCTTGGACATTAATAAACAATTTAACAGTGACATTTTACTACTGATCAGCTGACATTCCTAACCGTGTGAACACATTTCAAAATTATACACATTCTATGAAATACATATGGTTATCAATCCTTACATCTAACATCATTGTTTCCCCTCTTTCTGACTCTGGTACTATATAAACCGCCTGCCAGTCGGTTTAGTTATTTACTTGGTTATACTCATTTCAAAATCACAAATTATATAAAATACATACTTTTATCAATTCTTATATCTAACCCACTATAATAAAATAACACATTGCTAGTATAGAATGAACACAGTATACTGAATGTATGACCCCTAATTATCAAGGCAGAATACAAGCGTTTAATTAGTGCAAAATTGATTTGTCATTTTTAATTTACAAAATTTAAATTCGTTGCTCGTCTGAGCAACCTCCCAATCCACACACACTATTGTAATTTATGTAGGACTGTAGCGCCCATTTGCTTTCACAAAGACTGCATAGTTGGAGGAATTGGACATCTCCGTGTCTTTGCTTCGGCTTTACATTTTAAAGATTGTGGATATCGACATATCCTCGTTTCATAATTAAAAGCCCTTAAAACGGGTCTACCACCTGGCTATGCTGTCCCCACGCGGACAGAGTGGCAGCCGCTGTTCCATAGTTCCGGGATTTCCCCTAGTTTCACCCCCCTATTAATTTCTACTATAAACCAATTTCAAGTCAGCTATGGTCAAGGGACGATATGGCCATAGCTGACCGATAGCCAAAGCCACGATTAGTGCTGGTAAGGCAATAATCGCCCGAAAAGTCGGGGAAATCTAACTTCATTTTAATGCCTGTTCTACTTGTCATTACCATGTACGGCACGAAAGTCTATCATGGTACAATTGTATAAAAAAGGTGTGCCGCACATTTTCGCCAAGTTGGCCTCCGATGGAGGTAACACTCACTGTTACCCCCAACCCATTCCACTATCTACTGGGGCACAGGCCACCCCAGCAATAGCGCCTTAATAACTAAATAATAAAAATTAAATCTTTCTACAATTGCAGTTCCACACTCCACTGTTAAATCACTTCTATGAGCACCAATCTACCCCCCAAAATTACCCTTTAATCTTGTATAATAACAAGTTCTTTTATTTATTTTATTTTTTTTTAATTTTCACATAGACACTTCTGCAAGTCCAAGCTTTCACTTTTCACTAACTTTTCTTTCTGACAAAATAGTAAGTACCACAATGGATCATCTTATACAGTTACATCAAAATAAAATACATTTGTGTTGTTTCCTGAGGAAAAACAATTCCTTGAAAATTTAAGTATTCAAATTTCATACTTTTGGTCATTTCATTTCACAATTTCTAAAACAAAACTAAAATAGTTCGTGAAGAGAGAAAAAATATATACTACCTTTCCACGAAACTATGGGTCCCCCTCCCCGTTCAATGTGTTGTAAGTTTTCAAATTTTGGTGGAGCCGGACCATCATTGCGTTCACCACCCAAAGGAAGATCCTCCAACCATGGCCCGCCTCCGAGTTCCGAAAACCACGGCCAGGACTGGTAAGATCGTGACCGCCTGAAAATGGGGGTGACTCCCTTCTGTAAACATATAAAATCAAATTAAATTTCATTCACACATTTATATCAATAACAACCATGGTAAAATTCCTATGATGACCAATACAATTTCAAATTTGTTGCATTGTGTGTCCCTACTATCTCCCTTGTCTCTCTGTTCTGTAATACATATGAATTCTTCATCTTAACTTCTATTACCTCATACGGTCCTTCATAGAGTAAGAAAACTTCTTGATCTCCTTGTCCTGAGCGCTCGACAAATCATGTCTCCTCACCAATACCAATTGTCCTACTTCGTATTTCATCCACTTACCTTTTGCATCGTGCCTACGTTTTCTTTGTTCTCCTTTACTTAATAAGCTCTCATTTGCCAACCTGATCTTTATGCTCACATCCGGTTTCTCACTCTCAGGTGGGTAATCAAACAACTGTTCCAAAATCCTCGGGGGGCGTGTTCCTTTGATCAACTCGTGAGGTGTATAGCCGGTGGACTCGTGGGTGGTACTGTTCAGCCAAGTCTCTACTCTTCGGACGTACAACGGCCACTCGCTGTGTTTAGCGTGACAATGGGCTCTAAAGATCCTGCCTATCTCTCTCATTACACGCTCAGCCTGGTTGGACTGGGGATGGTACACAGCCATATGTTTCGTGATGATTCCTTCCCATCCTAGGGTCTGACGCCATTTCCCACTGATGAACTGTGGCCCATGATCTGATAAAATTACTTTCGGCTTACCCACGTAAATCATGTAGTCCTTTGTCACCTTCTCACTCAATACCTGACTGGTAGCTCTTTTACCGCTATACAATCTCACATATTTAGAAAAAGTATCAAGCATCACAAAAATATACATCACTCCGCCTCTACCCCTCGGCAATGGCCCAAACAAATCTACCGCAACTAAATCGAAAGGTCTATTCACTTTTATAAAATTCATTTCTCCTTCTACTCTATAATTTACTACCTTCGATTTCTGACATAAATCACAACCCCTTAACAATTTTCTAACCCTTCTTTCCATATTTTTAAAAACACATGACTCTTTCAAAACATTAACACACTTTTTCGCCCCAAAATGACCATATCTTAAATGACAATCCCAAATGATCTTATCAACTAACCCCTCTGGCACAACTAATTTCCAATCACGCTCCCCCCCTACTATTTTCTTAAATAATAACCCCTGATAGATCTGAAAATGCTGACTATATTCTGACTCTGCTAATTCTGTTTCTAGACTATCCATAATCTTACCTGACTTACCATCTGCTCGTTGCATGGTTCTGATGTCCTTTAACTCTTCACCAAAAATTCTGTCTTCTCTGCTAATCTGAAAAATTTCAATTTCCTTTAAATCCCTACCTGTCTTATTGTCTAACATGTCTACCCGGGAAAGAGTATCAGGTATCCTGTTGTCTGTCCCCTTGATGTACTCCCATTCGAAATTATACTCCTGTAAAACAAGTACCCACCTGGTCAGATGGCTGTGAGCGAGTTTACATGTATTTAAGAAGGATAATGCCTTGTGATCGGTGCGGATCACCGTCCTGTTTCCCAAGATGTAAGTTCGAAATTTGCCGACGGTGAACACAATACTTAATAGTTCCTTTTCGGTGGTAGTGTAGTTCTTCTCTGCCGTCAACAAGGATCTGCTTCCAAATGCGATGGTTAAGTGTTCTTTCTCTTCGTCCTCTTGGTAGAGTTCCGCACCTACGGCCACATTACTAGCATCCGTCTGTAAGAAAAATATTTTATTAAAATCAGGGTGGTTCATCATTATCATTTTGCTAAATTTCTGTTTAATTTCGTTGAACGCCTCTCGTTCCACTAATCCCCATCTCCACTGTTTATTTTTCTGGAGTATTGCACTCAATCTTGCTGTTACATATGCGTAGTTCTTCTGAAATTTTCGATAAAAATTACACAATCCCAGAAAACTCTGTAGCTGCTTGATGTTCTTCGGCTCAGGGAAGCGCATGATGGAGTCCACTTTATCCGGATTTGCTGAGATTCCTTCTGGTGTAATTATAAATCCTAAAAAATTTATTTGTGTTTGTAGAAATTTTGACTTGTCCCAATTTACAGTAAGTCCTCCTTCCTTTAATTTGGCTAACACATATCCTAAATGATCTAAATGGTCCTCAAAAGTTCTCGACGCAATTAAAATATCATCTACATATACCGTTAAAAAATCTAAGTCTTTGGGTTTTAAAATTTGGTCTAAGCATTTTATGAAGCTGGCTACGCTGGTATTTAATCCAAATGGTAATCTTCGAAATTGGTAGTTCTTGCCGTTAAACAAGAAAGCTGTATATTTCCTACTCACCTCCGCCAATGGTACCTGCCAATATCCTGCTGTTAGATCTAGTGACGTCATATATCTCACCCCGCTGAATTTCTGAAATATTTCATTGATTGATTCTGGTGATTCACGGTCTGGTATTATTATCTGGTTGATTCTCCTGGCATCTAAACATAACCTAACTCTGCCATCTTTTTTAATTACTACAACTAATGGGTTCGAGTAGTGTGATACTGACCTTTCTATTATCCCTCCTTCCATCATCCTGTCCAGTTCCTCTTGCACCGCTCGTCTTTTGGAATAAGGCACGGGATAACTTTGCTGCATGAAAGGTGTGTGTTCCCGTATCTGCAATGTACATTCATAACCCTTTGCCCTTCCTGGAATATCGGCAAACACTCCCTTAAACTTCTCTATCACTTGCCACAACGCCGCACGCTGATCTGCTTGTCTCAACGCCGCACGCTGGTCACTCCTTACCACCACACCTCCACTACAAAATTCATCCGCCCTTATCTCCCATACTGCATTATTAATATTACTCACTTCATCTTCAAAATCATCAATATACTCACTCTCTCTACATAAATTTACTCTAGTATATCACTCTCGCGTACTCTCTTTTGTAGTATTTTTACCCCCGTTGTTCTAACTTTATCTATTATTTGTTCAAAATTAACCTTTACAGACCGATCACCCCCGTCTAACTCTACTATTTTCTCTTTAAAGTTTACAACAGCTTATTTCTTTGCAGGAAATCATTACCCAATATAATGTCTAAACGTAACCCTTTAACTACCAAAAATGTGTTCTCAAATTCTATGTCATTTATCAAAAAACTTAAGTGTATCTGTTTTGTTATTCTTTTACTGCAAAACCACTACTATTCTGCCTGTAACTCCCACTACTGTAACCCCAGCTACTGGTAAAATTGGAATATTCTTTTTAATTTCTTTTAACTCTCCTAAAATGTTTTCAGCAATAACGGAAATCTCGCTACCTGTGTCTACAAGTGTTCTATAATATTTATTGGCTACATTTACCTGTATTTCCGTAAGTCCCGCTCTCACCTCGATCGTATTGTTTTCTTCCTCCAGTAGATCGGCAACTATATCTGTTCTAATTACGTTACTCTTGATATCTTCCACCGGTTGGACCTCACTTGCTTCCCTGTACAGTGGTCTGGTCCGTGCTACCACTGTCTGCTCTAGTTTTCCTGTTGTTGTCTATGATTGCTTGTGGTGGGTCCTTGGTGATCCCGCTGCGATCCCTGGTGATAATTGTTTGCTCCTCTGTTTTGTTGTCTGTACTGCTTGGTTTCGTTTCTCCTCCTCTGGTCTTCTCTTGGTAAACTACATTTATAACACCGTTGTCTGCTGGCGTAATTCTCCCATTTGCACCTGTAACAACTCCACTCACCTGATTTGTTTATACTATCTCTATGCACATTATTATTATATCCACGATAATTATTATTCGTATTTTGATTATATTCAACACGGTGACCGTTATTATTCTGTTGTGTTCGCCTACCCACTTCTCGATCTCTAATGCTCTGTAGTATATCTAGTATTCTCTCCAGCTCGTTCATATCTTCAATTTCTTTTGTCATTAAAGTGGTTTGCACATCTCTCGGTAAGTGTTTACTTACATGTCTAACAAAAGATTTAAATGGTATCTGCGGCTCTAGGTACTTCGCTTCGTTATATAACTTAGTCACGTATATCGTTAAATTATTATTATTATTAGGGTGTCCTACAAAATCGCCCGTTCCCATTATACGGCTTCTTAGTATTTCTTGTTCATCTTCGGTCCAATATTTCCCTTTAAATGCTTTTTCGAATGCCTCATAACAGTCCCACTCTGACCGATGTGCTTCCGCCCACACTACTGAACTACCCCTAAAACATTTAATTATTTTGGTTATTTGCACCTCCCAATTACTATTGTTGAAACGGTTATATTCCCGGGTTTGGTTATAAACCTCATTGGATGTATTGTTCGGTTTTCATAGCTAAACGTTTCTAACTGAATTTCGTTATGTAAATCTCTAGTTATGATAACCCTTTCAGTAACTCCAGTAAATTTTTTGTTAATTTCCCCCCGTAATTCATTCTTCACACTCATTAAATTATTCTCAATTACAGTACATTTATCATATATATTACTACTAGTTTGTAAACTGAATTCATCTATTTCTCTAAGCTTACTTTGTATGGTACTTATTTTACAGTTGGTACTATCTGCATGCTCTGAAATAGCTTTACTTACTGTTTCTATATTTTCTGCTATACTTATTACATTTGACTCAAAATTTTCTAACTGATCTTGTAAAATGGTTGTTTTAATGTCTATTTGTTTATTTATTTCAACTTTGGTTTTCATCTCTATCTGCTTATCTACTGTAGCTAAACATTTATTTTCTATCTCTTTACTTTGTGTCTCTAGTTGGTTTTGAACTGTGTTAATTACTGTTTCATTGATCGTATTGATTCTGTCATCTAAATCATTTATTTTAGCATCGTATTTCTCATTAACTATTTCTACTACCTGTTCTTGAATACTTGTACAACGTACATCTATTTCCTTAATTCGTCTATCAAAACTACTATTCTGCTTTCTGATTTCATTTTTTACTTCATCAAATTTTACGTTAAAATCATTTTTCTGTTCACTAAATTTCTCATCGAACTTATTATTTTGTATATTAAAGAGCGTCTGCATCATTTTCATTATTTGATTTTCTTCAGCCCTGTTAGTCGGGACTGGCGTTGAGTGAATAATTTCTCCACTCCTAATTTGTGACTCAGTTGCGCTTGTCTGGCTTTCATTTGTACTGTCAGTTAGGCTGACATTCTCGTTATCTGCCATTTAAAAAAAAAATTGTTTAAATATTTCTTTCAAAAAACTTATTCCGTGTAATAAATATTACACAATCTTATTATATATAAAAATATTGAACTATTTCCTACCATGTGTAGTTACAACATAACCTTATTTTTACGTTTTATCTACTCTTTCGATGCCCACTCTGTTTCTGAATTCTGGCTTATTTATATAAATATTTTATATAATGTCCCTGTTCGGGTGCCATTTGTATAAAAACAAACTGATTTATATTTTTATTAGTTGTTCATAGTTAGAATTCATGGTTAGTACTTACCGATATTTCGATCTTCCTAAGGGTCCCCAGGTTCTTTCATAAGCGAGATCAGAAACAGTGTGAGGTTACGAAATAATTATTATAACACATTTTGAATGAAGAGAATTGATATTTTAATTTTTTAAAATCATTTAAATTCCAACAAACTTTACCATGCTTTCGCATCTGACATAGCTTCTTAATGATTTCTTCTTTTGTTTGTTACTCGCTACATGAGTACCACTTGTAATTACTTATTCTACTGGCTTACCTTACTCTATACATTCAGACGGCCCAGCCTGCATTTTACACACACACAAACATACATTATTTAAAAACCCTTAACATTTTGAAATACCCCTCCCTGCTGGCACGCGGTTATAGCTCGAGCACTTAATTTTTCATTTTTCTTGTGTTTGATAATGTGTCCGAAAATAGTTTATCTTGGTTCTCCTCTACTGTATCGAACTAGCCGCACTTCGTAATTTTTGATTAACTGCACTGAGTTTTAATTTAGAAAAATGTTATTTTTATGAGCCCTGTTTTGCGAACTGCCTGCGCAGGCGAAAGTCGGCAAGGGACTCCCTTATTCCATGCGGCCGGACATTAATGTCATGCCGGCGAACGAATTTCGTCGTCGCTCACAGCCTGAGTTGTTACAGTTTAGTGGCTTTGTACATGACACATAGCAGTTTTTTCCGTGTTGTACGTTGACGATATTTAGGCGCTTACTGGCCGACGTCACCAAAGTGGGATGGGCTTAAATTTTACATCCGTCGACTTAGTAAAGGAAGCAAACAGAAATTATTCACTTAGCCATTTTGGTGGTTCACAGCGGCGTGGGTCCGCGCGCATGCTCGTGTGATGCATACGAGCGCACGGCCACATTCTCGCAAAGTTCTTGGAAACTGAGGCTGAGTAAATTCCTGGTTACCGATTGCACAACTGTGGACACGTATTACTGCTTTGTTACAACACTGTTCGTTCAACACGTGGTCTGTCACAATGGGAAATAAATTTACAAATATTTTAATAAAACCCCAAATTTAATAAAATAAAATAACCCTCAAATTTGGCCCGTTACAACGTCAGGCCTTGTAGTACCCAAATCATCTGCTAGATTGCATATGCATTCACTTTCGTAGCTACAGTTGACATGAAAGAGAGCACAGCAAACTGTTATGTTAGTTGGCTAAACACCACTTACATGTCAAAATGTCAGACAAGTGTTTCTTGTAAAAAAATTACAAAAGTACACCTTTATAATCAAATATATATTATAAACATTATATAATGTATTGTTTAATCAATTTCTAACAGGTAAAACTAAAATTGTGAGTTTCTAGTAACAACATGTATTTTGCACAGTTTTTTTTCTTCCAAAAGCATCACTTTTTTGAAAAGCAATTTCAGGGAAAATAACCAACACAATGACATACAGTATACACCATTTTAAAGAAGACACTTAGATCTTCATAAAAACATAGGTAGCATATTTTTGTACCATATACTTTAGAAGATACATCATTTTTAATATGTGCAAAAATGGCTCGGCATGGGCGAAGGACCACTATGTTAAGGACCCGGCGTCAAAGTGTTAAGGTTTAATCTCAGCTGATAAGTTATTTTACTTAATTCATTATTACAATGGAGCTAGTGTTGTATTTACTACATCTTTTTAAAGTACAAATAATTATCAAGTCTTCACATTCACAAGCAGATCCATGGAAGAAACAAGTTAGCCAAATGCCTTCAATTTATAATTCATCACTGTCACTGTCACTAGATAACATAATCAGTTATACTTTAATGAGTATATTTCAATCAGTCAATAAAAAATATGCATTCAGATACATACATAAAAAGTAAAAAATATAAATTTTGGAATTTATATGAGAGAAAAAGGTCACTTCCCTCTTGTACGATACCTAACAGTACACTGCAAGGATAAACTCTTGTTTATCAGCTGACTTGTCGCGATGTCTCACAGTAATGTCTTACAGTAAGAATAAACTCCTCGGTATGTTTGTCGCTGACTTGTCACGATGTCTTACAGTACAGTAATGTCGCACAGTATGCTGCTGTCTACCAGTAATGTTACGTCAGCATGTTCGTACCCTTATAGTAACTGCATCATAAGATCCCATCATTGTTCCCCTATTGCAAGTACCTCAAGTCCTATTCCTGTTTTATTCATGGTATAAATTTATTTGTCATGATTGTGTGGTAGTCTGACTTATGTGTAATAAGTAGTGTGAATTTACTAGATTTGTATAACTTTCTGACCAATAAAATAAGTACAGAACCGTTCAGACACCTTGCCAATGACAGTCCTGCCATTATGTTATGACAGCAGTCTTCCTTGTATTGGTTGTGTGATGTTGAATATAGTCCATATACGTAACACATTTCATAAATTTGTAATTTATTAAAGTAAAACAAATAAAAGATTAAGTAGTTTGTACATTCTTACAGTTTGTATTTTTATGTAGTTTTTCAGTACAGTAACATATAATAAATAATACAATTTAATTGAAAAAATTGTGTATTTCAAATAACATAATGTGTACCGAATAATGTATGTGTAACGAATGTCCATTCTGTAGGTGTAAACCATTTGAAGTTTTCTTCAATTCTTGTTGTTAATGTCTTCAATCAATTTTTTGTAACATTATATACACAGTTATGTATATACATAAGTAAAACAAACTTCAAAAATTGATAATTTGATTTCTATTATGTATATACCATATCTTCTTAATTCCTATCTATACACATGGTTCCCTTCCTGGTGTTGTATTTCGCCTTTCATTTGATCCTCTTCTTACACATTCATGTTTAAGGACAGTCAGGTTATCAATTGACTGGCTGAAAATGCTGCTACCTCATTGGCACCCATGCTAAAGACACCGCAGGTACAGATGGAACGTGTACAAGGAAAACACAAATAGGATCACAACTAAAATATTTTTAACTTCAACTCATCTCTTGTATTAAGTTTAAATTATCTGTGTTATTGGCGTAATAAGTTTAAGTTATGTATCAGTGTTATTGGCTCTAATAGATGTTATAAATCCTTTTCGACTAACAGCATATTTGTCACTAAGTCTGGTAGTTTAGTAAAAACATTTAATTCAAAACATATTTGTGAGAATTATATGTTTATATATTTAGACATGAATGTACGATATTACTACTAACTTCCAACTTGAAACATGATTCTTGGATTTCGTTGTCCATGACGTGTCCGTTAATATACTAAATATAATTAAATCACTACCGACTCTGAACACAAAGTTTTTTATGGGTAAAAACATAAGTTTTACCTTATAGTTTGAACCAGTTTTCACTTTTAAAAGAAGCCTCTGAAGAAGCTTTTTAAAAGCGAAAACTGGTTCAGGCTATAAAGTAAAACTTTACGTTTTTACCCATAAAAAACTTTGTGTTCTGAATCGGTAGTGATTTAATTATATTTAGTTGAAACATGAATTATAACTACACAAAACCACTGACACTTGACTGTGATGAACATATTGTAAATGAATTTTGTATAATAACAAGTTTTATATACAGAAAAAAGGTTTACCTATGGGATCTTCATTATCCCCTATTCTCGCAGAAATATACATGAATGATATTGAAAAGCAATTAATAAGTTCCACTAAGTATAAAGACAATATAAAATTATGGACTAGATACGTTGACAATGTATTAGTAATTTGGGAAGGAAGCATAGAAGAAGTGCATGAGTTTATAAATGAGGCAAAAAACATTTTTTCTCGTCAAGTGACAAACATTTTTTATGTGACTGATACAACTTTTAAAGAAAGATAGCATCTTCTTCTCTTCAAGAATTAGGTTATATAAACCTGTTCTGGCACCCATCTCATCCTTGGATGACCCACGTCTCTTCTACCAATGAGTTCAGTGCAGCTTTTGCCAATCGATCCTCTGTCATCCTTTGTAGATGATCCAAAATAGCATCCAAGATAGCATCTCTGTGAATAAATTAAAGACAACAGATCTGACTTTTATCACTTGATTTATTTTTGTTAACACCAAATGTTTTGCCCATTCCAAATATGTAGCTGATATGCAAGGCACAATTCGGAAAGTAAGATCCAATAGGCTACTAAAAAATTCTTTATACTGTTTAACCCTACTTCATTTATACGCAGTTGCCACCATTATTGTAGTATGGGACCAGGCCCGGATTTCCCACTAGGCACATGCCTAGGGGCGGTAGGCTCAGGGGGGTGGCACGAGGTGAATAATGTTTTGTTAAAATTTCATGTTTTCGGTTTTTTAATTACAGTGTTTGTATTAGGCACTTGCATTATGGCCAAATTGAAGAAAATGGTTTTGAAATAACCTTTAATTATATCATTGAATAACACGGTATTGACATTGGGCCTATCAATAGCGGTGGTTGGAGCGGAGCACGGTCGTATATACAGGTCTGGACTCTGTATATACGTCTGGACAAAGTGTACACGTAAATAAATATTAATAAAAGTTAAAAATGTAGTCTTTTTCACAATTCCATCACATTTCCCTTTTAGATTTAAGATCAAATGAGATATTTGCAATAGAGATAGTTCAAATGACTATTTTCAGCAGTGAAGGAGAATTGAATATATAGAAGTCACTTTATAGGGGGGGGGGGGCTAACAATAGTGCCGGCAGGACACCTAAATCCGGGCCTGTATGGGACAAGCATATTTATACCCTTCTCAAAGAAGTTTCCGCCTGTTTTTTTAACCATCTCTCCACAGCACTTTTGTGTTCATCATTGTGTATGAATTTCTCTGAAGCCAATGAAACTCAGTTGGTGCCAAGTGTGGAGTATAAAGGAGGGAGTGATCAAATGTATTCGAATGGAATGTCTGAAATGTTGTGTATGTGGCCACGGCACTATGTGATCATGTGTTGTCATGAAGCAGAATGATGCTTGAAGACAACAGACCATGCCGATGATTCTGTATTGCCCTTCTCGGTTTTTCTAGTGTTTGACAATACAGTGTAGAATTTATTGCCATATGACGTTCCAGAAATTCCACAAGTAAGACAATTGGTGGTACCAGAAAACTGTATCTTCTTGCCAGCAAACGTTTGCTTGAATTTTTTTGGTTTAGATGATGAGTTGTTTTAGAGCAGGTATCAAATTTTAATTGTTTGGGTTGTGATATCTCGTATAGGAAGGATAACAATTTGAGAGATCGTCTACGAAATAAGGAAAGACCTGAAGTTACAGTCGATTCTGGAGAGAATAAAGGAATACAGGCAGAATGGGAAGTCCCATGTGGAACGCATGGTAAACACGCATATTCCTAAACAAACGTTTGAATATAGGCCAGTGGAGGCAAGAGATCACGGAAGACCCTGGAAAATATCGGTATGGAGACCATACATGACTTCCATATTCTAAGATTTATATTTAAAATCATTTTCAGCCAAACAGCCAGGGAAGGAATTTTAACAAAAAAATACTTCTTTGTTGCCAATAACGTAGTACACATATAAAAAAAAATTATCCCCTCCCCCTTCAACTATAATTTTGATTTATAGAAAATTACCCCCAGCCCGTTCAACTAGCCTCTTCATTTATAAATATTTCATCTACGTTTCTACAGTGGATTATTAAGATCTTATCAGGACACTTTATCAAAATTAAGTACTTTACTCATGTTACAACAAAAAATGTTTCAGGTAAACTGCCCTTTCCCCATAACCGATCTTCACCAAAATCAACAGACATTGACTTCTCTATAGCTCAGGCACATATGTAAAAAATTATTTGATTCTGTTTGAATTTACGGCAGTTATGGTTCGTCATATAAAAAATTACCCATGTTAAAACATAAAACATGACATTTATAAAACATATCTAAGATTTATATTTAAAATCATTTTTGAAATAAAATATTTTCATAGAACCTACTAACGCTGGGGAAATCTGAGGAGCCAATCAGAGTTGGGCCTACCTGTCACTCTGCTGAATTTGGTGGAAAGCCCTGTCACTGTCGTCAAAGTATCAGCCTTAACAGGGTCCTCTTTTTCTGCAAAATGGGAGAGGCTTGAGATGGAGTGAGTGACATGGTCCCCACCTCAATGAAGAACCCATTGTTTTATAAAAATATATTTAAATTTTGAAAACTGAAAATTCTTTTCTTGTTGTAAATATTTATATTTTATAATCAAAATGACTTTATTTTTGTTACCTGGCAACAAAATTATTTTATTTTCAACAATTACCATTGTTTCAAAAAGTTTAAATAAATTTTCAAGTACTTTACTCTTGTTAAAACGTAAAAGGTTGCAGGTAAACTACCCCTTCCCCTTAACCGATCTTCACCAAAATCTAAAGGCCTTGAGTCCTCTACAATTCACTGACGTATGCAAAAAATTATTTGATTCTGTTTGAATTTGCGGCTGTTATCGTTTGCCATAGAAAATACGCTTGATAAAAAACGTTGCGGTAAACTACCCCTTCCCCTCAACCGATCTTCACCAAAAACAATAGGTCTTGAGTACTCTACAAATCAGGGCTGTATGCAGAAAATTATTTGATTCTGTTTGAACTTGCGGCTGTTATCGTTTGCCATAGAAAATACCCTTGTTAAAAAAACGTTGTAGGTAAACTACCCCTTTCCCTTAACCGATCTTCACCAAAAACAATAGGTCTTGAGAACTCTACAATTTAGAGCTGTATGCAAATAATCTTTTGATTCTGTTTGAATTTGCGGCTGTTATCATTTGCCATAGAAAATACCCTTGTTAAAAAAACGTTGTAGGTAAACTACCCCTTTCCCTTAACCGATCTTCACCAAAAACAATAGGTCTTGAGAACTCTACAATTTAGGGCTGTATGCAAATAATCTTTTGATTCTGTTTCAATTTGCGGCTGTTATCGTTTGCCATAGGAAATACCCTTGTTAAAACATAAAAGTTACAGGTAAACTACCCCTTTCCCTTACACCGATCTTCACCAAAAACAATAGGTCTTGAGAACTCTACAATTCAGGGCTGTATGCGAAACATTATTTGATTCTGTTTGAATTTGCGGCTGTTATCGTTTGCCAAAAAAAAAAATTTCCCTTGATAAAAAAAAACCGTTGCAGGTAAACTACCCCTTTCCCTCAACCGATCTTCACCAAAAACAATAGGTCGTGAGTACTCTACAATCTAAATCAGGGCTGTATGCAAAAAATTATTTGATTCTGTTTGAATTTGCGGCAGTTATCGTTTGCCATAGAAAAAAAATCTACAGACAGACACTTTTCGGAAAACGACTTTTTTTCATGTTTTGAGTGTAGTAGAATCAGAATCTGCAATAATCTCGAACACGATTTTTTTTGCCATCACCATACTTCCATTCCTTAAGGAATATGGAAGTAAAATATCGGTATGGAGAACCATACATGACTTCCATATTCTAAGATTTATATTTAAAATCATTTTCAGCCAAACAGCCAGGGAAGGAATTTTAACAAAAAAGTACTTCTTTGTTGCCAATAACGTAGTACACATATAAAAAAAAATTATCCCCTCCCCCTTCAACTATAATTTTGATTTATAGAAAATTACCCCCAGCCCGTTCAACTAGCCTCTTCATTTATAGATATTTCATCTACGTTTCTACAGTGGATTATTAAGATCTTATCAGGATACTTTATCAAAATTAAGTACTTTACTCATGTTACAACAAAAAATGTTTCAGGTAAACTGCCCTTTCCCCGTAACCGATCTTCACCAAAATCAACAGACATTGAGTTCTCTATAGCTCAGGCACATATGTAAAAAATTATTTGATTCTGTTTTAATTTACGGCAGTTATGGTTCGTCATATAAAAAATTACCCATGTTAAAACATAAAACATGAGATTTATAAAACATATCTAAGATTTATATTTAAAATCATTTTTGAAATAAAATATTTTCATAGAACCTACTAACGCTGGGGAAATCTGAGGAGCCAATCAGAGTTGGGCCTACCTGTCACTCTGCTGAATTTGGTGGAAAGCCCTGTCACTGTCGTCAAAGTATCAGCCTTAACAGGGTCCTCTTTTTCTGCAAAATGGGAGAGGCTTGAGATGGAGTGAGTGACATGGTCCCCACCTCAATGAAGAACCCATTGTTTTATAAAAATATATTTAAATTTTGAAAACTGAAAATTCTTTTCTTGTAGTAAATATTTATATTTTATAATCAAAATGACTTTATTTTTGTTACCTGGCAACAAAATTATTTTATTTTCAACAATTACCATTGTTTCAAAAAGTTTAAATAAATTTTCAAGTACTTTACTCTTGTTAAAACGTAAAAGGTTGCAGGTAAACTACCCCTTCCCCTTAACCGATCTTCACCAAAATCTAAAGGCCTTGAGTCCTCTACAATTCACTGACGTATGCAAAAAATTATTTGATTCTGTTTGAATTTGCGGCTGTTATCGTTTGCCATAGAAAATACGCTTGATAAAAAACGTTGCGGTAAACTACCCCTTCCCCTCAACCGATCTTCACCAAAAACAATAGGTCTTGAGTACTCTACAAATCAGGGCTGTATGCAGAAAATTATTTGATTCTGTTTGAACTTGCGGCTGTTATCGTTTGCCATAGAAAATACCCTTGTTAAAAAAATTTTGTAGGTAAACTACCCCTTTCCCTTAACCGATCTTCACCAAAAACAATAGGTCTTGAGAACTCTACAATTTAGAGCTGTATGCAAATAATCTTTTGATTCTGTTTGAATTTGCGGCTGTTATCATTTGCCATAGAAAATACCCTTGTTAAAAAAACGTTGTAGGTAAACTACCCCTTTCCCTTAACCGATCTTCACCAAAAACAATAGGTCTTGAGAACTCTACAATTTAGGGCTGTATGCAAATAATCTTTTGATTCTGTTTCAATTTGCGGCTGTTATCGTTTGCCATAGGAAATACCCTTGTTAAAACATAAAAGTTACAGGTAAACTACCCCTTTCCCTTACACCGATCTTCACCAAAAACAATAGGTCTTGAGAACTCTACAATTCAGGGCTGTATGCGAAACATTATTTGATTCTGTTTGAATTTGCGGCTGTTATCGTTTGCCAAAAAAAAAAATTTCCCTTGATAAAAAAAAACCGTTGCAGGTAAACTACCCCTTTCCCTCAACCGATCTTCACCAAAAACAATAGGTCGTGAGTACTCTACAATCTAAATCAGGGCTGTATGCAAAAAATTATTTGATTCTGTTTGAATTTGCGGCAGTTATCGTTTGCCATAGAAAAAAAATCTACAGACAGACACACACACAGACACTTTTCGGAAAACGACTTTTTTTCATGTTTTGAGTGTAGTAGAATCAGAATCTGCAATAATCTCGAACACGATTTTTTTTGCCATCACCATACTTCCATTCCTTAAGGAATATGGAAGTAAAATGTCGGTATGGAGAACCATACATGACTTCCATATTCTAAGATTTATATTTAAAATCATTTTCAGCCAAACAGCCAGGGAAGGAATTTTAACAAAAAAGTACTTCTTTGTTGCCAATAACGTAGTACACATATAAAAAAAAATTATCCCCTCCCCCTTCAACTATAATTTTGATTTATAGAAAATTACCCCCAGCCCGTTCAACTAGCCTCTTCATTTATAGATATTTCATCTACGTTTCTACAGTGGATTATTAAGATCTTATCAGGATACTTTATCAAAATTAAGTACTTTACTCATGTTACAACAAAAAATGTTTCAGGTAAACTGCCCTTTCCCCGTAACCGATCTTCACCAAAATCAACAGACATTGAGTTCTCTATAGCTCAGGCACATATGTAAAAAATTATTTGATTCTGTTTGAATTTACGGCAGTTATGGTTCGTCATATAAAAAATTACCCATGTTAAAACATAAAACATGAGATTTATAAAACATCTAAGATTTATATTTAAAATCATTTTTGAAATAAAATATTTTCATAGAACCTACTAACGCTGGGGAAATCTGAGGAGCCAATCAGAGTTGGGCCTACCTGTCACTCTGCTGAATTTGGTGGAAAGCCCTGTCACTGTCGTCAAAGTATCAGCCTTAACAGGGTCCTCTTTTTCTGCAAAATGGGAGAGGCTTGAGATGGAGTGAGTGACATGGTCCCCACCTCAATGAAGAACCCATTGTTTTATAAAAATATATTTAAATTTTGAAAACTGAAAATTCTTTTCTTGTTGTAAATATTTATATTTTATAATCAAAATGACTTTATTTTTGTTACCTGGCAACAAAATTATTTTATTTTCAACAATTGCCATTGTTTCAAAAAGTTTAAATAAATTTTCAAGTACTTTACTCTTGTTAAAACGTAAAAGGTTGCAGGTAAACTACCCCTTCCCCTTAACCGATCTTCACCAAAATCTAAAGGCCTTGAGTCCTCTACAATTCACTGACGTATGCAAAAAATTATTTGATTCTGTTTGAATTTGCGGCTGTTATCGTTTGCCATAGAAAATACGCTTGATAAAAAACGTTGCGGTAAACTACCCCTTCCCCTCAACCGATCTTCACCAAAAACAATAGGTCTTGAGTACTCTACAAATCAGGGCTGTATGCAGAAAATTATTTGATTCTGTTTGAACTTGCGGCTGTTATCGTTTGCCATAGAAAATACCCTTGTTAAAAAAACGTTGTAGGTAAACTACCCCTTTCCCTTAACCGATCTTCACCAAAAACAATAGGTCTTGAGAACTCTACAATTTAGAGCTGTATGCAAATAATCTTTTGATTCTGTTTGAATTTGCGGCTGTTATCATTTGCCATAGAAAATACCCTTGTTAAAAAAACGTTGTAGGTAAACTACCCCTTTCCCTTAACCGATCTTCACCAAAAACAATAGGTCTTGAGAACTCTACAATTTAGGGCTGTATGCAAATAATCTTTTGATTCTGTTTCAATTTGCGGCTGTTATCGTTTGCCATAGGAAATACCCTTGTTAAAACATAAAAGTTACAGGTAAACTACCCCTTTCCCTTAACCGATCTTCACCAAAAACAATAGGTCTTGAGAACTCTACAATTCAGGGCTGTATGCGAAACATTATTTGATTCTGTTTGAATTTGCGGCTGTTATCGTTTGCCAAAAAAAAAAATTTCCCTTCATAAAAAAAAACCGTTGCAGGTAAACTACCCCTTTCCCTCAACCGATCTTCACCAAAAACAATAGGTCGTGAGTACTCTACAATCTAAATCAGGGCTGTATGCAAAAAATTATTTGATTCTGTTTGAATTTGCGGCAGTTATCGTTTGCCATAGAAAAAAAATCTACAGACAGACACTTTTCGGAAAACGACTTTTTTTCATGTTTTGAGTGTAGTAGAATCAGAATCTGCAATAA
The DNA here is from genome assembly GCA_034769895.1 of Magicicada septendecula. Taxonomy (NCBI): domain Eukaryota; kingdom Metazoa; phylum Arthropoda; class Insecta; order Hemiptera; family Cicadidae; genus Magicicada; species Magicicada septendecula. Next base: position 452,315,324 of record CM068374.1, read on the forward strand.
TCTCGAACACGATTTTTTTTGCCATCACCATACTTCCATTCCTTAAGGAATATGGAAGTAAAATATCGGTATGGAGAACCATACATGACTTCCATATTCTAAGATTTATATTTAAAATCATTTTCAGCCAAACAGCCAGGGAAGGAATTTTAACAAAAAAGTACTTCTTTGTTGCCAATAACGTAGTACACATATAAAAAAAAATTATCCCCTCCCCCTTCAACTATAATTTTGATTTATAGAAAATTACCCCCAGCCCGTTCAACTAGCCTCTTCATTTATAGATATTTCATCTACGTTTCTACAGTGGATTATTAAGATCTTATCAGGATACTTTATCAAAATTAAGTACTTTACTCATGTTACAACAAAAAATGTTTCAGGTAAACTGCCCTTTCCCCGTAACCGATCTTCACCAAAATCAACAGACATTGAGTTCTCTATAGCTCAGGCACATATGTAAAAAATTATTTGATTCTGTTTTAATTTACGGCAGTTATGGTTCGTCATATAAAAAATTACCCATGTTAAAACATAAAACATGAGATTTATAAAACATATCTAAGATTTATATTTAAAATCATTTTTGAAATAAAATATTTTCATAGAACCTACTAACGCTGGGGAAATCTGAGGAGCCAATCAGAGTTGGGCCTACCTGTCACTCTGCTGAATTTGGTGGAAAGCCCTGTCACTGTCGTCAAAGTATCAGCCTTAACAGGGTCCTCTTTTTCTGCAAAATGGGAGAGGCTTGAGATGGAGTGAGTGACATGGTCCCCACCTCAATGAAGAACCCATTGTTTTATAAAAATATATTTAAATTTTGAAAACTGAAAATTCTTTTCTTGTAGTAAATATTTATATTTTATAATCAAAATGACTTTATTTTTGTTACCTGGCAACAAAATTATTTTATTTTCAACAATTACCATTGTTTCAAAAAGTTTAAATAAATTTTCAAGTACTTTACTCTTGTTAAAACGTAAAAGGTTGCAGGTAAACTACCCCTTCCCCTTAACCGATCTTCACCAAAATCTAAAGGCCTTGAGTCCTCTACAATTCACTGACGTATGCAAAAAATTATTTGATTCTGTTTGAATTTGCGGCTGTTATCGTTTGCCATAGAAAATACCCTTGATAAAAAACGTTGCGGTAAACTACCCCTTCCCCTCAACCGATCTTCACCAAAAACAATAGGTCTTGAGTACTCTACAAATCAGGGCTGTATGCAGAAAATTATTTGATTCTGTTTGAACTTGCGGCTGTTATCGTTTGCCATAGAAAATACCCTTGTTAAAAAAACGTTGTAGGTAAACTACCCCTTTCCCTTAACCGATCTTCACCAAAAACAATAGGTCTTGAGAACTCTACAATTTAGAGCTGTATGCAAATAATCTTTTGATTCTGTTTGAATTTGCGGCTGTTATCATTTGCCATAGAAAATACCCTTGTTAAAAAAACGTTGTAGGTAAACTACCCCTTTCCCTTAACCGATCTTCACCAAAAACAATAGGTCTTGAGAACTCTACAATTTAGGGCTGTATGCAAATAATCTTTTGATTCTGTTTCAATTTGCGGCTGTTATCGTTTGCCATAGGAAATACCCTTGTTAAAACATAAAAGTTACAGGTAAACTACCCCTTTCCCTTAACCGATCTTCACCAAAAACAATAGGTCTTGAGAACTCTACAATTCAGGGCTGTATGCGAAACATTATTTGATTCTGTTTGAATTTGCGGCTGTTATCGTTTGCCAAAAAAAAAAATTTCCCTTGATAAAAAAAAACCGTTGCAGGTAAACTACCCCTTTCCCTCAACCGATCTTCACCAAAAACAATAGGTCGTGAGTACTCTACAATCTAAATCAGGGCTGTATGCAAAAAATTATTTGATTCTGTTTGAATTTGCTGCAGTTATCGTTTGCCATAGAAAAAAATCTACAGACAGACACTTTTCGGAAAACGACTTTTTTTCATGTTTTGAGTGTAGTAGAATCAGAATCTGCAATAATCTCGAACACGATTTTTTTTGCCATCACCATACTTCCATTCCTTAAGGAATATGGAAGTAAAATATCGGTATGGAGAACCATACATGACTTCCATATTCTAAGATTTATATTTAAAATCATTTTCAGCCAAACAGCCAGGGAAGGAATTTTAACAAAAAAATACTTCTTTGTTGCCAATAACGTAGTACACATATAAAAAAAAATTATCCCCTCCCCCTTCAACTATAATTTTGATTTATAGAAAATTACCCCCAGCCCGTTCAACTAGCCTCTTCATTTATAGATATTTCATCTACGTTTCTACAGTGGATTATTAAGATCTTATCAGGATACTTTATCAAAATTAAGTACTTTACTCATGTTACAACAAAAAATGTTTCAGGTAAACTGCCCTTTCCCCGTAACCGATCTTCACCAAAATCAACAGACATTGAGTTCTCTATAGCTCAGGCACATATGTAAAAAATTATTTGATTCTGTTTGAATTTACAGCAGTTATGGTTCGTCATATAAAAAATTACCCATGTTAAAACATAAAACATGAGATTTATAAAACATATCTAAGATTTATATTTAAAATCATTTTTGAAATAAAATATTTTTATAGAACCTACTAACGCTGGGGAAATCTGAGGAGCCAATCAGAGTTGGGCCTACCTGTCACTCTGCTGAATTTGGTGGAAAGCCCTGTCACTGTCGTCAAAGTATCAGCCTTGACAGGGTCCTCTTTTTCTGCAAAATGGGAGAGGCTTGAGATGGAGTGAGTGACATGGTCCCCACCTCAATGAAGAACCCATTGTTTTATAAAAATATATTTAAATTTTGAAAACTGAAAATTCTTTTCTTGTTGTAAATATTTATATTTTATAATCAAAATGACTTTATTTTTGTTACCTGGCAACAAAATTATTTTATTTTCAACAATTACCATTGTTTCAAAAAGTTTAAATAAATTTTTAAGTACTTTACTCTTGTTAAAACGTAAAAGGTTGCTGGTAAACTACCCCTTCCCCTTAACCGATCTTCACCAAAATCTAAAGGCCTTGAGACCTCTACAATTCAGGGACGTATGCAAAAACTTATTTGATTCTGTTTGAATTTGCGGCTGTTATCGTTTGCCATAGAAAATACGCTTGATAAAAAAACGTTGCAGGTAAACTACCCCTTCCCCTCAACTGATCTTCACCAAAAACAATAGGTCTTGAGTACTCTACAAATCAGGGCTGTATCCAGAAAATTATTTGATTCTGTTTGAATTTGCGGCTGTTATCGTTTGCCATAGAAAATACCCTTGTCAAAAAAAACGTTGTAGGTAAACTACCCCTTTCCCTTAACCGATCTTCACCAAAAACAATAGGTCTTGAGAACTCTACAATTTAGGGCTGTATGCAAATAATCTTTTGATTCTGTTTGAATTTGCGGCTGTTATCATTTGCCATAGAAAATACCCTTGTTAAAAAAACGTTGTAGGTAAACTACCCCTTTCCCTTAACCGATCTTCACCAAAAACAATAGGTCTTGAGAACTCTACAATTCAGGGCTGTATGCGAAACATTATTTGATTCTGTTTGAATTTGCGGCTGTTATCGTTTGCCAAAAAAAAAAAATTTCCCTTGATAAAAAAAAACCGTTGCAGGTAAACTACCCCTTTCCCTCAACCGATCTTCACCAAAAACAATAGGTCGTGAGTACTCTACAAATCAAGGCTGTATGCAAAAAATTATTTGATTCTGTTTGAATTTGCGGCAGTTATCGTTTGCCATAGAAAAAAATCTACAGACACACACAGACACTTTTCGGAAATCGACTTTTTTTCATGTTTTGAGTGTAGTAGAATTAGAATCTGCAATAATCTCGAACACGATTTTTTTTGCCATCACCATACTTCCATTCCTTAAGGAATATGGAAGTAAAATATCGGTATGGAGAACCATACATGACTTCCATATTCTAAGATTTATATTTAAAATCATTTTCAGCCAAACAGCCAGGGAAGGAATTTTAACAAAAAAGTACTTCTTTGTTGCCAATAACGTAGTACACATATAAAAAAAAATTATCCCCTCCCCCTTCAACTATAATTTTGATTTATAGAAAATTACCCCCAGCCCGTTCAACTAGCCTCTTCATTTATAGATATTTCATCTACGTTTCTACAGTGGATTATTAAGATCTTATCAGGATACTTTATCAAAATTAAGTACTTTACTCATGTTACAACAAAAAATGTTTCAGGTAAACTGCCCTTTCCCCGTAACCGATCTTCACCAAAATCAACAGACATTGAGTTCTCTATAGCTCAGGCACATATGTAAAAAATTATTTGATTCTGTTTTAATTTACGGCAGTTATGGTTCGTCATATAAAAAATTACCCATGTTAAAACATAAAACATGAGATTTATAAAACATATCTAAGATTTATATTTAAAATCATTTTTGAAATAAAATATTTTCATAGAACCTACTAACGCTGGGGAAATCTGAGGAGCCAATCAGAGTTGGGCCTACCTGTCACTCTGCTGAATTTGGTGGAAAGCCCTGTCACTGTCGTCAAAGTATCAGCCTTAACAGGGTCCTCTTTTTCTGCAAAATGGGAGAGGCTTGAGATGGAGTGAGTGACATGGTCCCCACCTCAATGAAGAACCCATTGTTTTATAAAAATATATTTAAATTTTGAAAACTGAAAATTCTTTTCTTGTAGTAAATATTTATATTTTATAATCAAAATGACTTTATTTTTGTTACCTGGCAACAAAATTATTTTATTTTCAACAATTACCATTGTTTCAAAAAGTTTAAATAAATTTTCAAGTACTTTACTCTTGTTAAAACGTAAAAGGTTGCAGGTAAACTACCCCTTCCCCTTAACCGATCTTCACCAAAATCTAAAGGCCTTGAGTCCTCTACAATTCACTGACGTATGCAAAAAATTATTTGATTCTGTTTGAATTTGCGGCTGTTATCGTTTGCCATAGAAAATACGCTTGATAAAAAACGTTGCGGTAAACTACCCCTTCCCCTCAACCGATCTTCACCAAAAACAATAGGTCTTGAGTACTCTACAAATCAGGGCTGTATGCAGAAAATTATTTGATTCTGTTTGAACTTGCGGCTGTTATCGTTTGCCATAGAAAATACCCTTGTTAAAAAAACGTTGTAGGTAAACTACCCCTTTCCCTTAACCGATCTTCACCAAAAACAATAGGTCTTGAGAACTCTACAATTTAGAGCTGTATGCAAATAATCTTTTGATTCTGTTTGAATTTGCGGCTGTTATCATTTGCCATAGAAAATACCCTTGTTAAAAAAACGTTGTAGGTAAACTACCCCTTTCCCTTAACCGATCTTCACCAAAAACAATAGGTCTTGAGAACTCTACAATTTAGGGCTGTATGCAAATAATCTTTTGATTCTGTTTCAATTTGCGGCTGTTATCGTTTGCCATAGGAAATACCCTTGTTAAAACATAAAAGTTACAGGTAAACTACCCCTTTCCCTTAACCGATCTTCACCAAAAACAATAGGTCTTGAGAACTCTACAATTCAGGGCTGTATGCGAAACATTATTTGAGTCTGTTTGAATTTGCGGCTGTTATCGTTTGCCAAAAAAAAAATTTTCCCTTGATAAAAAAAAACCGTTGCAGGTAAACTACCCCTTTCCCTCAACCGATCTTCACCAAAAACAATAGGTCGTGAGTACTCTACAATCTAAATCAGGGCTGTATGCAAAAAATTATTTGATTCTGTTTGAATTTGCTGCAGTTATCGTTTGCCATAGAAAAAAATCTACAGACAGACACTTTTCGGAAAACGACTTTTTTTCATGTTTTGAGTGTAGTAGAATCAGAATCTGCAATAATCTCGAACACGATTTTTTTTGCCATCACCATACTTCCATTCCTTAAGGAATATGGAAGTAAAATATCGGTATGGAGAACCATACATGACTTCCATATTCTAAGATTTATATTTAAAATCATTTTCAGCCAAACAGCCAGGGAAGGAATTTTAACAAAAAAATACTTCTTTGTTGCCAATAACGTAGTACACATATAAAAAAAAATTATCCCCTCCCCCTTCAACTATAATTTTGATTTATAGAAAATTACCCCCAGCCCGTTCAACTAGCCTCTTCATTTATAGATATTTCATCTACGTTTCTACAGTGGATTATTAAGATCTTATCAGGATACTTTATCAAAATTAAGTACTTTACTCATGTTACAACAAAAAATGTTTCAGGTAAACTGCCCTTTCCCCGTAACCGATCTTCACCAAAATCAACAGACATTGAGTTCTCTATAGCTCAGGCACATATGTAAAAAATTATTTGATTCTGTTTGAATTTACAGCAGTTATGGTTCGTCATATAAAAAATTACCCATGTTAAAACATAAAACATGAGATTTATAAAACATATCTAAGATTTATATTTAAAATCATTTTTGAAATAAAATATTTTTATAGAACCTACTAACGCTGGGGAAATCTGAGGAGCCAATCAGAGTTGGGCCTACCTGTCACTCTGCTGAATTTGGTGGAAAGCCCTGTCACTGTCGTCAAAGTATCAGCCTTGACAGGGTCCTCTTTTTCTGCAAAATGGGAGAGGCTTGAGATGGAGTGAGTGACATGGTCCCCACCTCAATGAAGAACCCATTGTTTTATAAAAATATATTTAAATTTTGAAAACTGAAAATTCTTTTCTTGTTGTAAATATTTATATTTTATAATCAAAATGACTTTATTTTTGTTACCTGGCAACAAAATTATTTTATTTTCAACAATTACCATTGTTTCAAAAAGTTTAAATAAATTTTTAAGTACTTTACTCTTGTTAAAACGTAAAAGGTTGCTGGTAAACTACCCCTTCCCCTTAACCGATCTTCACCAAAATCTAAAGGCCTTGAGACCTCTACAATTCAGGGACGTATGCAAAAACTTATTTGATTCTGTTTGAATTTGCGGCTGTTATCGTTTGCCATAGAAAATACGCTTGATAAAAAAACGTTGCAGGTAAACTACCCCTTCCCCTCAACTGATCTTCACCAAAAACAATAGGTCTTGAGTACTCTACAAATCAGGGCTGTATCCAGAAAATTATTTGATTCTGTTTGAATTTGCGGCTGTTATCGTTTGCCATAGAAAATACCCTTGTCAAAAAAAACGTTGTAGGTAAACTACCCCTTTCCCTTAACCGATCTTCACCAAAAACAATAGGTCTTGAGAACTCTACAATTTAGGGCTGTATGCAAATAATCTTTTGATTCTGTTTGAATTTGCGGCTGTTATCATTTGCCATAGAAAATACCCTTGTTAAAAAAACGTTGTAGGTAAACTACCCCTTTCCCTTAACCGATCTTCACCAAAAACAATAGGTCTTGAGAACTCTACAATTCAGGGCTGTATGCGAAACATTATTTGATTCTGTTTGAATTTGCGGCTGTTATCGTTTGCCAAAAAAAAAAAATTTCCCTTGATAAAAAAAAACCGTTGCAGGTAAACTACCCCTTTCCCTCAACCGATCTTCACCAAAAACAATAGGTCGTGAGTACTCTACAATCTAAATCAGGGCTGTATGCAAAAAATTATTTGATTCTGTTTGAATTTGCTGCAGTTATCGTTTGCCATAGAAAAAAATCTACAGACAGACACTTTTCGGAAAACGACTTTTTTTCATGTTTTGAGTGTAGTAGAATCAGAATCTGCAATAATCTCGAACACGATTTTTTTTGCCATCACCATACTTCCATTCCTTAAGGAATATGGAAGTAAAATGGTTAGAGACTCTGTGAAGTCAGAACAGGCTATAGCCCAAGCCATGTAGTGAAGAAAAAGAAGATGATGAGTTACGCTATAATTGTTGTTTGATGTCTGTGTTTATGTACAAGATCCAAGTCTCATTTTCAGTGGCAGTACGTTTCAGATATACAATACCTTCTCCTTCAGCACGATACTGGTCCAAAAATTTCCTAGCCACTGCCATTCTCTGATTTTTATGGGCCTCAGTGAGTATTTTTAGCACTCATATGGCACAGATTTTGTGGTAATGAAGCTTTTCAGTGATATGTCATACAGAATAGCTTGTGATATTTCACAAAAATTATCACTACTTTCATATTAAATTTATTTTTTCTTACAACTATGTACACAAATATTTCATTTTTCACAAATAATTTTTCTGTTGTTTTAGGTCTGTGGTGAAATACTCTTAGGATATAATAAAAAACTTCATGAATGAAATATGGTCAAACTCAAAACCAAGTTTATTGTGTTTGTTGTAATTGTAACATGTAAGTACAATAATGAAACATTTACTTCATATATAATTTAATCTTGCTGCCCTACTTAATACTGTTTGTTACTTGGTTGGAAAGAAATTGGTTTAGTCCAAACTCACTCAATGCTCACCTTTAGTGTTCTTCAAAGTAGAACCTGAGTCTACCACCACTGCCACTGGAGCAACATAATGAAACTTCCAAAGCCTCTACATTAATAAATTATGTTAGACTCAGTGGTATAAAAAGATAATTTCTGAGTTGCATAATGCTGGTTACAAAAATTAGAAGAATTGAACGGGAAATGATAACGATACTGGTAACAATGTTAGTACACATATAATACTGGGTCAAAACATACACATTCAAACCACTTGGGAGATCTTGATTGATTCATAAGTTACAAGAAAACTGGGGAGCTGCAATATACTTGCTACCAGTTTCTTTATAAACCATTATCATTTGAGCCATCACGGTCCTGATTAGTCTGTTAAGATCAGCATGGTTATTTCATGGATAAAAAAAACATCATTTATTAATCCATGATCCAACATTTCACCTAATTCCCTATGTATTCTATACACTATTTGATTCACGTTAAGTGTTCTGGAGTATACAAGGTCTGACACAAAAATAACGAGACTGTTAGCATTACTAAGGAACTATGTAACGTTTAATTACTTTACTTTTTAAAATATATTGTTCATCTTTTAATTTTCTCTTGGTTTGTTTACATTCCGGACGCCATCTTGCATTACTACCAATTTCTGAAACCCAATTCTTACCCAAAGTTCGTGAAGACGTATTTTGAGAACAAAGATGGTTGTTGAAATAAATAGTTAGTCTACTTATTCTCAATGAATTAAATTTTATTAGTCATGTACTTTCATCAAATAAAAAAAATCCCTTTCACATCAATTACTTCCCTCACATCAAAATATTCTTTCTCCCTCCCTTACCTGTTCTGACTTTAACCATAACGATACCTTGATTCATTAAATATAATAAAAAATAGAAAAGTAATTATATATATATATATATATATATATATATATATATATATATTCAAACATAGTACAAAATTTAAGCATTAATACTAGATCTATTTTTTGCAAACCAGCGCTCCTTTTATACTTTTCATTCACCCACACGCACATACATCTCTATTCCCTTATGAGCTCATTTTAATTTTGAATAATTTAAATTTCTGAAAAACTCTTGGTTACTCTCCCCGTCGGTTACTGATCTGTTCATTATTGTGGAGATCCGCAACAGTCCCGTCTCTTATGTATTTCTTCACTCGCACATTTCTTTTTCACTAAATTTTTCCGAAACTGTTAATCCAAAACGTAACTGTTACTTCATTTAAACTATTTACACTGGCTTCTTTCACATTTTTATTTAATTTTATTCTTTTTTGTACGGGCGTATATAAAACTGTTTAGCCTGCAGGCGAGCGAACGGCCTACGTCCGTTGTCGTTGGATGTTAATTGCCGACTCGGTGTATTAAAACTGGAGCAAAAGCTGCCCGCATTTGTCATCGTTAGGTGTTGTATGACAACTTATCATGTTGTATTTCACATGCACTGTGTCCGACCTTGAGCTGTATTCTTACACGGTGACAAGTTACAAGTCGCTCGGTTGACTCAGTCGCAGTGAGAGAGCAGTTGAATATAGTTGTGTTTTTACGCTTCGCCGGAAAATGTCGGATGCGAAAAGTGATCAGCGCGTTAACATCAGGTTTCTCGTGAACCTTAAAGAGTCGGCAACAGAGACTTACCAAATGTTGTTGGAAGCTTATGGCGATAAATGTTTGTCGTGTGCACGTGTCTTTGAATGGCATAAGAGATTTTTAGAAGGCAGGGACTCCGTGAAAGATGACGACCATCCAGGCCGACCGACCATGCACATCAACAATCGACGAAAACGTTGTAAAAGTTCGAGACACAATACGAAAAGACCGAAGATTGAGTGTCCGTCCTGTTGCTGAAATGTTGCATATGAACAGAGAAAGTGTTCAACGCATTTTAACAGAAGAGTTGAACATGAGGAAGGTGTGTGCAAAAATGGTACCAAAGGTTTTGTCAGATGAACAGAAGGAAAGGAGAAGGGAACTTTGTTGTGACATTTTGGAACGGATTGATGGAGAGCCCAGTTTTTTAAAGAGTGTTATTACAGCTGATGAGACGTGGATATTTACGTATGATCCAGAAACAAAGCGGCAATCAATGCATTGGAAAACACCATCTTCCCCAAGAGCAAAAAAAGCATGCATGAGTCATTCGAAGTTCAAGGCAATGCTTATAGTTTTCTTCAATATCCAGGGCATCGTTACGGCAGAATGGGTACCCAGTGGTCAAACAGTTAACCAACAATATTATAAACAAGTTTTGGAAAAATTGCGTGAACGTGTTAGAAAGAAGCGCCCTGAATTGTGGAAGAATGGGTGGATCTTGCACCAGGACAATGCGCCTGCCCACAATGCATTATCAGTCAAACAATTTTTTTGGCCAGTGAAAACATCACAGTCCTTGAACGTCCTCCATATTCCCCCGATTTAGCACCGTGCAATTTTTTCCTATTCCCCAAAATCAAGTCGGCGCTAAAAGGGACCCATGAGGTCCTACTTTGAAGGCGACCACCAGTAATTGTACATATCAGGTAAATAAAAAAATTACAGCATCAGTCTCGTTATTTTTGTGTCAGACCTCGTACATGTAAATGTTTTGAAAAGTAGAGGACATTTCATTGCATTTCCTCTCTAAATCACTAACATAAGTTAATTTATAGTAAAATTAATAGAATGTAGTTAAATTTCAATAAATGTTGAATGTAACTATAACAGACATGTCTGGTGACCTTTTATAATGTGGTGAATTGTAATCTGTCATTTTAATATGATTTTTGAATAGTTCTGACGAAACTTTCATGTGGTTTGTGGTTACCTGGTTTGGTACATATATCAAAGTGCACAAGTTGTAATCATTACAAGATTGCCAAATTGCCTTACTACCTGTGCTACATTATACCACATAGCTGAATCTCTTATGTAACATGACCTCAGTGTAGTGTTACAAATTTAGATTTTGTTCTCTCTGGACTGGATCCTAACAGCCAATACAGTTTTCAGCACTTTAACCATTATTTTGTGCTATGTCCTCTCACTACATTAATCTTATATCAAAATATATGCACAGACATTTAATTTGTCAGCTTAAAGTAATTGAGAATTACTGAGGAAAAGGGCGGACAGGCTTCTTTCTTTATGTTACAGAAAAAGTATACATCTTTTGTTTTCATTAATTTATGTACCATGTTTTTAATAATCAGTTCTGGTTTTTTGATGCAATGGCTGCACTGTTATGAGAGGCAATATGGCAGTATTATATGTAACAGGCACTGTTGTTATTCTAGTGGCTAAAGTATGAGAAACACATAGTAAAGAAATATAGAACTGGACGTAGTACACTACCATAAGTATAGGACTATACACTACCATAAGTATAGGACTATACACTACCATAAGTATAGGACGTAGTACACTACCATACAGATTCATGTAATGAGAGGTGTACTACAGAAAGGAAGGGCCTTCAATTTTTTTAAATATTTAAATCCTTGAACTCAAAATTTCTTAAACACACACACACACTGTACGTATTTTTCAATGTAATCACTGCCATTTCCAAGCACTTTTTAAGCCTGGGACCTGCCTCTGTATCCCTGCATCACAGAAGTCTTCTACCAGTTCTTCAAATCACTTCAAGACCTCATTCTTCATCTCTTCATTTTGTCGAATTTTTCCAGCCAGATGTTTATTCAGGCCAAGAAATTACCAAAAATCAAAAGGGTGCAAGATTTGGGCTATGCGCTGGATGATCTGAACAGAATTGTTTTTTATAACAACAGAGACGTGTTTTATAAGCATCCTTAATCTGTTACGACACAGTGTCAATAGCATGTCTTAAAAATAAGTAACGAATGACAACCAAATATTGCTCATAGATTGTCTAAGTTGTGTTTTAAAGTACACTATTGTAGAGTTTCATAAGTTAAGAACTAATTCTGTTTCCTAGGCAGCAGTGGTGTAACTATAGAGGGGGAACTATTAAACATTCCATAACCACTTAATGTAAGGCTTATAAATAACTACGAGGGGTAACCCAAAAATAAGGTCTCCATATTTTTTAAAATAGAAACAAAAATTTATTATCAAAACTTTTTACATGGTTGTGAAGCATAAGAACACACTATTTTTCAACATAATCGCCGTTACGTTCAATGCATTTTTCGAGCCGCTGTGGCAGTTTTAGTATGCCAGTGTCATAGAAACTCGCCGCCATGTCATTGAGATAGCGTTTGACCTCGTCTTTCACCTCGTCATTGTCGTCGAATCGCATTCCACCCAAATGTTCTTTCAAATGTGTAAACAAATGATAGTCACAAGGTGCCAAGTCCGGACTATGGGGGGGGGGTGTTATCTCCCATCCAAATTGGTTCAGAAGATAGGCGGTTGCACGGGCGACATGAGGGCGAGCATTGTCGTGAAGAATGGACACGTCCTTGGTGAGCATTCCTCTTCTCCGGTTCTGAATCGCCCGTTTGAGTTTTTTGAGTGTCTCACAATATGCGTCTGCGTTTATTGTGGTCCCAGTAGGCATGAAATCGATCAACAAAACAGTCACCATGATCTTGCCGGCAGACTGTGTTTGTTTGAATTTTCGCCGCCTTGGCGAAGTTGGATGCCGCCACTCAAGTGATTGTCGTTTGGATTCAGGTGTGAAGTGGTGAACCCACGTTTCGTCACCTGTGACAATGGAATTCAAAAAGTCGTCTCTTTCGTCTGCATAGCGCTCAAGAAATTCGCGGGCAGCTTCGACGCGTTGCCGTTTGTGGTCTTCTGTGAGCATTCGCGGAACCCACCTTGCGCACACCTTCCGATATTTCAACTTTTCAGTCACAGTCCTCTGAATGGTGGATTTTGAAACTTCAGGAAGGAAACAAGAGAGCTCGTGGATAGTGATCCTCCGATCTTCACGCACGACTTCGTCAAGTTTCCTGATTGTCTCGTCTGACACTGACGGTCTCCCGCTGCTTCTCGTATAAATAATTATATGGGAAGAGTCTTGAACATCTAATTTTTCCTTAGGAAAATGGGGAATCCAACCTTCAAGCTAGTGTCATCCCCCCTGCTCCTAGTTACTGCTAGGAAGTGTAATCACTGAAGGCAATATATGTTCAATACAAATAACAAGAATAACCCTCACAGAATGTCTTTTATGGACTGGGAAAATTTGTTAACAAGTAATAAGATCCAGATATAGGTAAAGACAGGTTTTGCGCAAGTTCACTGGTATAGGATACATTGTTTACTGGGATAAGGGAAGCACCACATAATAGAAAATAAGTAAACGAATTGGACTCGTGTGTAAAGAATGAAAGTAAGTTATTACTAGTAACAAATTTACAAAGAATTTATAAGTTCTTGGATTTCGTTGTCCATGACGTGTCCGTTACTTAACTAAATATCACTATAATATTGACGACTCGGAACACTAAGTTTTTTATAAGTAAAAACGTAAAGTTTTACCTTACAGCCTAAACCGGCTTTCACCTATAGAAGGCTTCATCAGAGGCTGAAAGCTTCATTGAGCCTCTGATGAAGCCTTCTATAGGTGAAAGCCGGTTTAGGCTGTAAGGTAAAACTTTACGTTTTTACTTATAAAAAACTTAGTGTTCCGAGTCGTCAATATTATAGTGATATTTAGAATTTATAAGACATTAGGAGTTTATCACAAACTCTAGAAGTAAATAAATAATTAGTCTTAAGAAGCAAAGGATGAGGAAGACCTTGGAAAACTTGTGCGGATTATGTCACAATACCAGTGGCGGCTGGTGGTTGAAAATTTTGGGGGTTGCAGTATTAGTGGGTTGGATGGTATTAAATTGTTTAAATAGAAAATGCAAAAATATCACTAAGTTTATATGACTGAATGATAAAGGTTAGTATTGTTTTATGTAATTCAAAATTATGACTTATATGGTAATATAACATTTTCTGTGTAACAGCATCCAAAAAATGTATTGAAATTAGTTAACGTAATAACAGGCCTATTTATTTTAGTATTAATTCACTTTAGATAAACTATTTTACTGTGTATACATAATTAATATTGAAAAATATAGTTATACTTGGGTATAATTTTGTCACTTACCCTTATTTGAAAAGAAAATCCATCCGCCTTTCTTTTAGACTGGCAAATTTTTCAATCACATTCACATTGAGAGCAATGCAGACAACCTCTCTTTTGACATGGTGTTCCTTAGAAATGTCTTTATTCTTTTAAGCGTCGAAAAACATCTTTCTGCTTCAGAAGAGGTCGTTGGTATTGTAATCAAAATTTCTAAGAGTTTTACAGCTTCACTAAAAGTTTCTTCTAACTTACTGTCTTTGAAAAAAGAGTACAAACTAACAGCCCCTGACAGTCTTCTAAAATCCGTTGCACTATAGATTGTTGCAAGTTCCGTACAGAGTTTTTTAAAATTGAGAAAATTGTAAGCGTTGCATACAGTTTTTACTGTGTCTTCTGGAAATTTAGAATCATAATCTGGAAACTTTTCTGACATGAACAAAGATGCTCCTACGAGATGGCTCGTGAATCTAAACCGTTCCTTTATTTGGCATATAATCACATCACATACTTCCTTCGCCTGTCTCTTCCACTCAGTTTTGTCAATCTTCCTTTTCTTTGGAGGTGAATTTTGTGATGACTGTTGTGGCTCTCCAGTGTCTGTGTCAATATTATTTCTGATTTTCAACACATTTTCTTCAAAACTTGTAAGAGACCGTTTTATAACAGTGAGATCAATATCTACTTTCTGGAGCTGATTAAAGAGGATGTCAGTAAGTGGCATAATTTTTCTAAAAAATGAGAGCCAAAAAATAAAGTTTTGACTTACTAAAACTTTTAAATGGCCAGAAGCCTGTGAAAGAGTACTGTCATTTTTTATGTGATCAGAATCTAATATTGTTTCCATGCACTGTATTAGGTCCTGCCTGTGATCATAAATTGTTGTGACACTTCTCGATTGAAAGTTCCATCTGGTAGGTACAGATCTGGGTAACCGCTTTTTTACTACTGCATCTAGTATTGATGTTCTTTGCGGACTAACTGAGAAAAAAGCGCAGACCTTGAACGTTGGCAAAGAAAACTCGAACTTCCCTGTTTATTGATGCATCTTTCATCACAACTAAATTCAGCTGATGTGCATGACAATGAACATATTGGGCATCGGCATAACAATTTTTACAATTCCATGTACACCACTAGAAGTTCCAGCCATTACAGATGCTCCATCATATGTCTGTGCAATGAGTTTTGGGGAGTTTCATTTATTTTGTGGTGTTTTAACTCATCAAGAATACATGATGCTAAGGCCCTGGTATCATGACGAGAAGGGTTAAGAAAAGTCCAGAATCTTTCTACAGGTCTGTTTTTTGCTATGTACCTATAGATAACAGCTACTTGGTATAAATTAGACACATCGCTGGTTTCATCAGCAATAACAGCTAAAAAATTTGCTTGTTTAATTTCATCTGAAATTCTTTCGTGACAGACTTCTAGCATTATTTGTAGTAATTCATTTTGAATGGTTTTAGAAGTACCCCTAAATACTGTTGAAGTTTCAAGATGGTTTTTTAAAACTGTATCTAGCTCTGCACTAAAATCTATTAACCCTCTAAAAATTCCTGGATTATTTGATTCTTTAGACTCATCGTGGCCTCTTAAAGCTAGTTCAAACACACCACAGAAACGAATACAGTTGATAATAATACTTAGCACATATCTATTCTGCTTAACTTGTTCATTGTGAGCTGCAATATTTCTCCTGTAAGCTGTATCTAGTTGTTCTGCTATGTTCGTTGTTCCTAACAATGCTAACTGTAAACTATTTTTTATGTGGGTACCTGAAGCCTCATGTTTTTTAGTTCTGTCATTAAAATGGTTTAAGTCTTTAAATCCAGTCTTAGTCCAAGTCTCCTCCCCTCCAAACAATATACAAGGAAAGCAAAATAATGCAATTTTAGTAAATATCACTATAATATTGACGACTCGGAACACAAAGTTTTTTATAAGTAAAAACGTAAAGTTTTACCTTACAGCCTAAACCGGCTTTCACCTATAGAAGGCTTCATCAGAGGCTGTCGTTAGTAGCGCTGCTCGTCTTGTTGTTGGCGACGAGAAAGTGTTTCGAAAGATTGAAGCTGTGTGTATGTGGTGAGATGTGTTCGAATAATGCGTGCGATTTGAATTGTGTCTGTTCGTTTAGGATGTCGTTAGTGTCACACCCACATAACCAGGAATATTTATTGTATAAGTCTGTTTTAAATTTACGATTAAAAATTCTATTACCTGACTTTACAGCTTGATTAAAACTTGAAAGATCTGGTGTAGGTCTACCTACTCTCTTAATTTCAATTTTTTCGTCAATTGGACGTAAACTGAACGGTGTTTTCTTTAAGTTTTCGACAGAATTCATTGCGTTCTACGAGTTATATATAACGAATATCTTACACTATGACGCCTTAATCCTTTAATATGTACTATTATTTATATTTAACAATGAATTGTACTAACACTAACAATAAACTTCACAAAAAATTCGACCGACAGTAATGAACTGAACTAATAAAACAACATAACCATACAAATTCCAACTTTCGCACCACGTGTTATTTACCAACAAACTGGTGGCGCCGTGACTGACAAGCGGAGTTTGCAGTCCCTAATCACACCAGGCGAAGCTATAGCGATGTAATAGGAAGATCCTAATGTAGCCAGCCAGAACACAACTACATTGTGTTTCTCCATATACCAAGCGTGTCACAGCTGGTGTACACACCCGTAGTACACCGCGGCGAGAGGGTGTACGGTTTTTATTAAATGCTCTGCACTTTTCAATCAACAAATGATTAATTACGAGTATTTAGCTTGAAAACACTTATTAATTATTGTTTTTTCATAATTTTATAATTTAAAATACAGTTTATGGGGGATTTACAGGATTAAAAATACAATTAAATTTACAGGATTTAATGGGGGTTGTGCAACCTAAGCACGGGCCGCCACTGCACAATACTAATGGGAAGAGTTAGACACCTCCAGATTAGAACTGAGAATAGGAGAGAACCAGCAAAAGTCAGCATTGAGAGGTTAGCAACAAGAGGATTATGATGATTACGTTATCCCAGAGACTATCGACATCGTGGGGTCAACCACCACTGTGGATAGAGCCAACTACCACTGGAAAGCCTTATTGTGTGTGTGTGTGTGTGTGTGTGTGTGTGTGTGTGTGTGTGTGTGTGTGTGTGTGTGTGTGTGTGTGTGTGTGTGAATGTTCTTTGATACCGTCACAATTCCAAAATTAATTGCCATTCTTCTCTTATTGTTGAGGACGACCTGCTTTTCTCCTACTTCTCTGCTCAGAACCTTTTTCATATTATCTTCGTATGTTCTCAAAGGCCTATTATCTAGGTTCTTCAAAGCAACCTAGAAGTCTCTCGCTATTTTCTGTCATTGTCCAGGTTTCTGAAAATATGTCAGCACTGACCTGATAAGTGTTTTATAAACTTTCCATTCGTGCTTCTTGAGATGGAGCTAGATGCCAGGTGCTTTTTTAATCCATAATATGTTTTATTTTTGAGATATATTCTTCTTATTTCAGTGTTGGTGTCATTAGTGCTGTTTATCTGATGTAACGGTACAGAAGTGTGGGGTTTATTTTATTCTGGTATCAATGGTAATGATGGGGAATCGCCCAGACAGGGTTTCAGTTTTAATAAGCAGAGTGTACTTTTGAAACACCCAGTTGTCGGTTTGTCCAGTAAGCCTGTCAACATACACCGAAAGCTGGAGCATTGGAATGTGTCAGAGCGCGCGGATGCCCGTTCAGACAGAGTAAAGATCATGTACAGTTTCGCTGGTCGACGAGTGCGAGTCTACGATAATTAGCGTTAACCAATGAGAACGCAAGTTGACGCTCTCAGGATGCCGAGAGCCATATTGAAAACGAGCCACTTAGCGGAACCGGCCGGTTCAGTGTTAAAGGCTCGCGGGCCAAAATTTAATAAAAGTCTAAAAAATGGAATTAAACTATAAATAATAATGTAATACAGGAAAAACAGCAGTAAACTTCAAACAATATTCAGTGAACATTATTTTAATCAGTGCAAACATAATTCGGAACCATCAAGTGAACAAAAAACGGACTGACTTCAACACGTGCTTTTCATGGAGACAACAGGAAAGAAACTTCGTATTATTTGAATTAGCAGCCATCCTTACTATTTCTTTTATTAAGTTGCTAAACTGCTACAATTTTTTGTTCAGACAAAGCTTTTCGTCATCTCCGACATCATCAGGTCTTGAACAACGACCTGGTTGTTCAAGACCTGATGATGTCAGAGATGACGAAAAGCTTTGTCTGAACAAAAAATTGTAGCAGTTTAGCAACTTAATAAAAGAAATAGGAAAGTAACTGTTTCAAAATTAATTAAAGCATTATAACAAATTAAAAAAGAGCTCTAAAGTAAATGTGCTAAAACGTGTGAATGGTAAGAATGAATGAGCGGGTGCTGGGTTGCCTTATCAAAAAATATTTAATTTAAGAATAATACGTAGATATAATACAGTCTGTTTTGTGACAAGAATCAATGATGAAATGAATAGAAAGTAAGGAAGTTAAAAAGAAAGAGAAGATAAAGAAATATTTGTGACGGTACAAAAGTCCGTCTTAGAATTTATGGGTACGGGAGAATATTTTTATTGTATTGTCATATATTTAAAATGGTTGGGTTAACTTTCCCCAATGAATTATACATGACGCAGTTTTGTCAGTACAAGTCGCCTTCAAGGTCATGGCGTACGTGAGGTTCTACACACATATCTGGACAAAGCCAGTTGAAAGCACTGTTGAAACGTCATAAATAATATAAAACGCAACGACTGTGACGCAAAACAATGCCGTCATCCGTTTTGGACAATAGAGTGATGACGTGGTAGTCCCTTCCACCTGCGGAAATTATGCAAATATGGCGTTCTCAGTCTGCAAGATACGCTCAAGGCGTTCATACGCAAAATATTGGCCGGCAGGTTTTGCCAGCAAAAGTGTTGTTGGGAGCTATAAAATGTAACCAAAATGTAACAAAGTGAAATTTTAAACATACGCCAGTAAATAACAGTTCAGATATGTAAATTAGAGTCAGTGCCAAAAGAGAAAAGCGACGAGGGACTTTCGGCCGAACATCTGCCAGACAACGTGGAGCGCCTGACGACAACTGCAATCCCACACCTTCAGGGAAGTCAAAATTATCAATACACTTTAATATTTTCTGAGCTCAAAAAATCATGATAAATTAAAAAATGTATCTGTGTTAACGTGTGTGTGCGCGAGAGCATGGAAGCGTGAATGTGCCGGCATTTCTAACAAAAAATTTGAAGCATTGGTTTATGTCATGCAATGATCAGAAACTTAATAGATCAATTTTATAAGAGCTGCAGCCGATTTTAAAAATGGTTTTTATAATGAAATTAAATATAAGAAAGAAATAACTGAAAGTAATGAGTAATTAGTGTGGGCGGAAGTATATATATCTAGACGCCATTTTGTTTTTTTGGTTGTATAAGGCGCCATCTTTGGTTTTTCATAAGTGTAATTAATGCAAAGTCAGAGTAATTAAACAAAGTTTTATATCACCACAATCGTTGTTAGAGTCATTATTTCGAGACCCAACACTGTCTCTGATCTCGCTGAGAAAGAATCCTGGACCCTAGTGATAAAATTAATATTGGTTATGGAGCCATGTGCTCAACCGGATGTGGAGCGAACCATGCTGTAAGTACCTATTTATACAATAATATTATAAATAAATATATTGTACAAAAGAAAAAGTGGCGAGTAAGTAACAATGACGACCCGAACAGCGACTAGTTTAAATTATAGTAACAATGGCAGCCCGAACTGTGACTTTATATACAATTTTTATATAGAATAAGCCAGAATCAGAGATAGAGTGGGTGTCGAAAGGGTATAGCATAACACGTAAATAGCGTATTACGAGTGTTAGGTTATGTTGTTGTGAGGTTAAGTAGATCTAAAGCAACAGTTTAAAAAGAAACAAAATATTTTTTTTCTCTCTTTAAAATGGCAAACAATCATGAAAATGTCAGCATCACTGACAGTGTAGATGAAAACCAGACAAGCATAACTGAATCGCAAATCATGAGCGAGGGTGTTCACTCAACACCAGTCACAATTAAAAAGGCCGAAGATAGTGAACTAATGAAAATGATGCAATTACTGTTAAAAATAGATAAAAAATGTGACAACCTAGATGATAAATATGAAAAACAAAATTCAAAATTTGATGAGGTAAAGAATGAAATTAAAAAACAGAATTTCAATTTTGATAAACGAATTAACGAGATAAACATACATTGTGAAAATATGCAAGAGCAATTCTTAGAAGCAATAGATCAGGCGTTTGATAAACAGAGTGAGTAACATAATTAATAAGTTGAAAATGAATACGGGGGTAGAAAATAGTAGAGAGTCAAATAAATTAAATGAAAATAAAGACGACAAGGTAAGTAGTGGGGAGAATTATGATAATAGAAGTAGAAATATGGTGTTAGAAAATAATTGTGTGAGTATTGAGAGTGGTGATAAAAGTATAATGGGAGTAGAATTTGATAATGAAGTGATAAAAAGTGTTGATGAATTAGAGAGAAAGTATAGAGAGAATTTACAGGTAAAGGGGTTGCAGTGGGTAAATTTTTCCCGTCATGTTGTAGTCGGGGGTGAAGAAAAGGCTTCACGTGAGTATTTGGAAGACAAAAGGTCTGCAAATAGAGCTCCCTGGATTTTTTGTGCACTTCATAGGTGGTGCAGTAATTATGAGTTAGTGTCCCCTGCATATATTGAGAGAGAGAGTGTGTAGATTGGTGTTATGGTGAGAAATATTTTGAGAGAGAGAGGTACTGTGATGAGAGAGAGAGAAAGAGAGAGATAGAGATTTTTAAGGTGAATAGGAATTATAGAGAATTTGTGAAAAGGTTAGGTGTAGAGATGGTGTATAATTGTATTGAAATTTTACCTTGCATTGATATAGGAGAAGTAGATGATGTTATAAAAGATGATAATATGACTTACCGGAGTGTGACAGACGATACTAAAGGTGACAGGACCATACCCGATCATGACAAAGTATATGAGATTGTGGAAAATTATAAAAAATTGAATAGTCTGTACATTGTGAATGCCGTCCGCTCCTGGCGCTGCACTACGGAGTCTGGCTATTTCCGCTTTTAGTTCTGTCATCGTAAAGGGTTTGTTAGCCGGGTCATCGGACA
The DNA here is from genome assembly GCA_034769895.1 of Magicicada septendecula. Taxonomy (NCBI): domain Eukaryota; kingdom Metazoa; phylum Arthropoda; class Insecta; order Hemiptera; family Cicadidae; genus Magicicada; species Magicicada septendecula. The sequence continues at coordinate 452,337,024 of CM068374.1, forward strand.
GCCATACCAGTTCGAACCTGGCGGTGAGTTGCATTTCTTCAGGGGTGAGTGTTTTTGGCCACAGAGTTTTGCTTCCAGCTTTTTCCTTATAGAACGTGCTGAACGCCTCTGCCTTGTCCTTATCCTCTTCAAGCCATTCACCCGATGCCGACTTGATTTGCTCAATCTTTTTGCCAGTCTCCCCCTCAATAGCCCGAAACTTCTTCCACACTTCACTACTAGGAGTGTTCATGTTGATTGAACCAACGAATTCTTTCCAGGATTTACGTTTTGCAGCTAGGATTGCTCTCCTTAAGGTGGCATTCCACTTGTTGTACGTTTGTCGACATTCTTTGTTACGGTTTTCCTTCCACTTTTTCCTTGCTCCTTGCCGTTTTCTCCTGAGGGCTTTAATCTCATCATTCCACCAACTGTTCATATGTTTAGGATTTCGGTACGGCCTTTTTTTGGGGATTGCTTTTTCGGCAGCATTATGAAGGATCTTTTCAATCGTCTCTACGCAGCAATCTTCATCCAGTAATTCACTTGCGGTCATGAATGCTTCCCAGTTGGCCTTCTTCATGTTGTATTTACTATGTACGACCGATGGATTGTGCACCAGTTTCCTGGTCAATGTGAGCTCGAAGAATACTGGAAAATGGTCACTTCCCAAGTCCTCCCCAATGCACCAGTTGTTTATTGACCTTTCGAATGCTGGGGATGCCAGAGTCAGGTCCAGGGTGCTTAATGTCCCTGTGGAGGGAGCAAATGAACGGATGCAACTAGCTTTAAATCAAGTTGCCAAGTGGTGTGCAAAATGGTCCTTAAAGATATCATCAACAAAAACAGAATGCTCATTTTTCTCAAGACGCAACATCCATGCAAGCTTCATCCCGCACCTTACAATTGACAACAGGGCCCTGCGACTGAACGAATGCCCCAAATTACTTGGAGTCCACTTGGATAAAAAACTTCGCTGGAAAGATCACATAGAACATGTCATGGAACAATGCAGCAAACGATTAAATGCTATAAAAACTGTAGCCAGTCGAGAGTGGGGGCGGACACTGTATCCTTGAGAACATTTTATTTGTCCTTTGTCCGATCCAAGATGACCTACTGCTGTGAGATATGGGGCTCTGCCGCAGCTACACACATTAACAAGCTACAGCTCATCCAATCAGCAGCTTTAAGAATTTGCCTTGGCTGCCCCAAGTCTACTCCCATTACAGCTATGAAAATAGAGCTCGGCATTGAACCAATAGACTTGTATATTCAAAAGCAAATATGGAACAAACATCTCAAAAACCAAACCCTTCCACCAACCCATCCAATCCACTCGTTGGCAGCCACGACCATTACGCAAGCATTCAGTAAAAGAGTGGATCTTCTCTCATAAGACATGCCCAACGAGACCCCAGAGACCATTGCTGCATACTTCAACGAACCACCTTGGGGGATGATAGAAGCGGAAGTTAAACTTGACTTACCAATTAAAATGACCAAAGCTGACCACCCAGAAGCTCTTCGAAGGGAAACACTGGAAATGCTAAATACCCAGTGGACAGTAGTGTGGTAATTTTCGCATTCATAGGTTGGCTAATCTGTACGCTTTCAAATCGTTCTTATCATGTTTTTACAACGATACAGTTCAACAAGCCTTGGCTGGCAGCGGACGTTATTACGTTTGCTGCCTGATTCTGTCCTTTTCATTTTCTTGTTGTCGCGACAATTATTTAGGCCTTAGGCCACAACGTTTTTCAATGTAGCTAAGTGCACACATTTGTGCCTCATCAAAATGTAGCTTCATTTACGAATCGGTTTCTTCAAAATGAATCTTCAGCATTAGCCAATCTTAGTACTATGAGTTGAGTGTAAAAAAAGGAAACTTAATAAATGTATTAATACAGTCCAGTATCTTTATCATTCTGCATCCTGGCGATAACACCCAAGCTTCATTCTTTCTGATGGAAAAAATCTTAGAGCACACGTGCCGACATTCAACACATTTTTATTTGGTCCACTCGGACCGCAGCTCAACATAACTTATTTGGTCCTAACGTGACGGATCATTCTTCTTATTAACAATTTTTTTGGTCGCTCCGGGCCTGAATTCGTCATTCACCTTTTCATTATTTTTTTGCCCCAATTTCTGGCCATCACGGGCGACTCAGCATATTCGCTGATCCGACCGTGTCGTGACTTAACCAGCATTTCTTTCGTCGCCTTTGAGCCTCCTGACGACATCACTGCAAGACCATCCATGTGCTAGCGTCAGTACTCCAGTGTAAGCAGTCATCTCTCCGGTCTGTGTGTTTGCCATCTTCTCCACGGCCTCGACGCCTCAGGACATCGCATACCAGGTACCACATCATTAACATCATTATCAGGTACGTACAATGGCTGAAGAAGGTCTCAAAGTGTTGGTCAGAAAGAGAGGCGGCTTAAAGTCTGCCATAGTGCGTATTAATTCGGCTATCAGTAACTTTGACAAGAACACTAACTCCAAACTTTTTTTAACAGTTAGACTTGAAAGTCTAAAAAGCTTGGCAACAAAATACGATGAGGTACAGTCCGAAATTGAACTTATTTCTAAAGACATAAACGCTGCTCAAGAAGACCGAGTTGAGGTCGAAGAGCTGTTATATTCAACAGAAGCTAATATCTTACAATTGATAGAAACCTTTAACGTTCAGACTGTATCTCCCGTATTAACAAGCAATACGCAACTAAAACCGATAAGTTTGCCCTGCTTCACAGGCAATATCTTAGAATGGCAGCATTTCTACTCAATATTTCTGGACTTGGTGCATGCCAGATCTGATCTAACGTAAGTGCAGAAATTACACTATTTGTATTCGTCTCTGAAAAATGAGCCGCTAGATTTAATTAAGTCATTACCTATTTGTAACGAAAACTACTCGATAGCGTTGAGTTTGCTGTCCGCTAGATATGACAACAAATTCATACTAGCAAAGTACTATATTCAAAATTTACTTGAAGTAAAGTCAACAATTAAAGACTCTGTCCAAAATTTGGCAGAATTCATAAATACGATAACGTCTTCCGTTAATTCACTGGCGGCCATACAACTGTCAGTGGATTCATTCGAGCTTATCACTGTACAATTATTGTCAGCAAAACTCGACCATACTACGTTTAAATTATGGAAGGAGTCTATAGACCCCGATAATCTTCCTAACTTTCAAGGTTTTACTCAGTTTTTAAACGCACGTAGACAGTTGTTAGAAAATACACTGCCTATCGATGCCGGACAGCAACTCAACAAGCTAAGTTTAAGGTTCAATAATAAATCCGACAAACATAAATCACGAAACGCTGCTGGCAGCACTGCATTTAAAAGTTATCACTCAGCGTCAAATAATTATTCATGCTTATGCTGTAAATCCAATCATCCAATTTACATGTGTGATAAATTTAGTGCACTAAGCACATCAGAACGAGGACAATTTATATTAAATCATAAATGCTGTACCAATTGTCTAAGACCAGATCATTTCTCATCTAATTGTAAGATTAAACAATCACGTAAGATCTGCTCAAAACGACACCATACATTGTTGCACATAAACAATGTGTCGAAGCCAGTTTCTGCCAGCAGCAGTAATTATTGTTCACTCAAATTACAATCCACAAATAATATTCTTTTATCAACAGCAATTGTGTTTGTCATTGATCGGGCTGGCAACAGACAACTCGCAAGAGTTCTTTTGGATGCGGGTTCACAAATAAATTTTTGTACGGAATCATTTGCCAAGAAATTACGGCTTAACTTGACTAAATCTAACATACCGATTACAGGTATAAATAATACCGCGTGTTGTGCCACTAATCTTGCGTCTATACGCATTATTTCCCGTTATCAAAGATTTAGCTTCGAGGCAAAATGTGCTGTCCTATCTGCATTAACCCATAAACTGCCAGCACAATCTTTTGACATAAATCAATTTAACATTCCAGTTAACATTTTCCTTGCTGATCCAAACTTCAACATATCAGCTGACATCGACATACTTTTAGGAGCGCAATTTTACCTAGATTTAATTTTAGCTAACAAATACGTACGCGGTTCTCATTTTCCTATTATACAGGAAACAAAGTTAGGCTACATTCTTGCAGGCAATCTGCCCAAACACTGCCGTTATAAGGGTCCTGCTGTTTCGTTCCTAGCTAGGAACAACGGCGGTCAAATTTTGGAGTCTCTCGAAAAATTTTGGGAGACCGAAACTATCCCTGATAATGCACCTATTAATAACGAGTCAGCTTGTGAGGAGCATTTCGTTAGGTCTACTGATCGCAATCAAGAGGGTAGGTTCGTTGTTTCGCTACCATTTAAGTCTGACCATCCCCAGTTGGGTGAGTCCTATGCCAACGCTGAAGCAAGATTCTTGAGTTTAGAACGCCGGTTCATGCGTGATTCTAAGCTTGCGCGCGAATACGCAAACTTTATTCACGAGTATAAGGATCTTGGTCACATGATGCTTATCGACAATTGCTCTATCAATTTTGGGGTTTCAAATACCTACTATCTGCCACACCATGCCGTCTTTAAGCATTCTAGTTCTACGACAAAACTTCGCGTCGTTTTTGACGGTTCGTCCAAAACTACCAATGGCCTTTCTCTCAAAGACATCTTGTTGGTAGGCCCGAACGTCCAACAAGACCTTTTCTCTATTCTTTTGCGATTTCGTATGTATAACTATGTTCTCATCGCCGACATCGAGAAGATATATCGACAAATTCTGGTAGCTGAGAAGGATTGTCATTATCAACGTATTCTGTGGCGTGACTCTCCCCTCGAACGGTTTAAACACTTTGTATTGCGAACTGTAACCTACGGCACTGCTAGTGCTTCGTTTTTGGCTACCCGCTGTCTTAATCAGATTGGTAAGGATGATCAAACTTCTTTTCCTGACGCAGCGTCAGCTATAACCAATGAGTTCTATGTCGACGATTTGCTAACCGGTGCAGACACCATTTCTGATCTGACCAAGTTGAAATCTGACTTAGGTACGTTGTTGAGTCAATACGGTCTCACGCTGCATAAATGGGCATCAAATGAACCCCAGGTGGTCGCAAATCATGACAATTTATCACTCCCTTTAAACAAACAGGGTAATGTGCGTACCTTGGGCATTCTCTGGAATAACACTACCGATTCATTTTTGTTTGACATCAAATCATTCCCCGTTGAATCAAGCATCTCCAAGAGGAAAATCCTATCGATTATCGCAGGCATATACGATCCGCTCGGACTCGTCGGTCCCATTGTTTTCCTGTACAAACAGTTTATGCAGCAACTCTGGCTGTGCAATCTCGGTTGGGATGAGCCAATCTCCGGGCAATTACGCTTGCATTGGCATTCACTATGCGATAAATTATGTCTGATCAGTAAAATTATTGTCCCACGTTCTATTCGTTGCAAGTCTAAGGCAAGGATAGTTGAATTACATGGGTTTTCGGATGCTTCTGAAAAGGGTTATGGGTGTTGTGTTTATATTAGAGTCATTTATCAAGATTCATCGGCCTCTTGTCACCTTCTGTGTTCTAAATCTCGCGTGGCCCCCCTACGACAGGTGTCATTACCTCGCATTGAACTCTGCGCTTGCTTGTTGTTATCGCGACTCGTATTCAAGGTCGTCCCTACTCTTCATTCCTTTATTAATAGTGTTCATCTATATTCTGACTCTATGGTGTCCCTTTACTGGATTCATGCCCAGTCTTCGAGGTGGAAAACCTACGTCGCTAATCGTGTTGCCGAGATTCAGCGTCTTACGCAAGCCTACACATGGCATCACATCAATTCTCGACATAATCCTGCTGATATTATTTCTAGGGGATGTCATCCCGACGTTTTGCGCGATTGTTCGCTTTGGTGGCATGGTCCCGCCTGTTTGTCTCAATCTTCCGAGTCCAATCTTTTTCCACCCTTTTTACCTTCTAATCTGTCGTCTTCTGAATTCACTGCGGAGGAGAAACATACCCCCAACTTTTCTCTAATGTCTACCCTGGCTATTGATCTTTCAAGGGATTTTTCTTCGTTGCACCGTCTGACACGCGTATACGCTTACTGCTTTCGATTCATCAAAAATATTAGACTCTCCAGTGCTGAGAAAATTTCGGGCGCTCTCACCCCCGTTGAAATTCATTACACTCTTAATTTCTTCATAAAACAATCTCAGTCGATCCACTTCGCTGCCGAGATTAATTGTCTTCGTAATGGGTCTTCTGTCTCTATTAGGAGTAAGTTGTCTTCTCTGGACCCGTTTCTTGATGAGTCTGGCGTAATACGCGTCGGCGGGCGCTTACAGCAGTCGCAACTACCTTATGACAATAAGCATCCTATTGTCTTGCATCCATCGGCTCATATTACTCGCCTTATTATTGAACGCGAACACATTCGTCTACTTCACGCTGGTGCTCAACTCGTGCATCACTCACTTCGTCAACGTTGGTGGATTATTAACGCCAAGATAGTCATTCGCTCAATCATTCGTAGATGCGTCAAGTGCCTCAGGTTTAGTGCCAAACAACAGGTTCAGAGGCTTGGTATTCTACCATCTCCTAGAGTCACTCCTTCGCGGCCGTTTCTATTCTGCGCAGTTGTTTACGGTGGTCCCTTCATGATTCGTCATGGCGGGCAGAAATCTAGGACTCTGTCAAAATCGTACGTGTCTTTGTTCATCTGCTTAGCAACCAGGGCCATTCATTTGGAATTGGTTTCCGACCTTACAGCCAGCGCGTTTATAGCTGCCTTACGTCGGTTTATGTCCCGTAGGGGCATACCCAGCCGGTTATATTCGGATAATGGCACGAACTTTAGGAAGGGCCGCAATGTTTTACATGACCTTTACAATCTTTGGCATAATAAGGATGCCACCTCATCAATCAAATCCTTTACGACCTCTCAGGGTATTTCATGGTCATTTATTCCGCCCTCGTCACCCCATTTTGGTGGTCTTTGGGAGAGCGGTATAAAGAGTTTAAAGTATCATTTGCGCCGCGTGGTAGGCAAGTCTATACTCACCTTCGAGGAGTTTACGACAGTTTTGTCTCAGATAGAGGTATGTCTAAACTCACGCCCATTATTTGCCATTTCATCGGATGTAAATGATCCGGTGCCACTTACACCTGGCCATTTTTTGATTTGCGCGCCATTAACGGCGATACCTGACCCAGACTTATCTCACGTTCCCATCTCTCGTCTTGGCCATTGGCAACTTCTCCAGAAGTTTGTCCAAGTCATTTGGAAGGCTTGGTCTCGCGATTATTTACATCAATTACAACAACGTCACAAACGGAAATTCGCCAAGGATAATGTTTCCATTGGTGACCTGGTTTTACTGATTGAGGATAACTTACCTCCATTAGCATGGAAATTTGGTGTAATTACCGCCACATTTCCCGGCCCAGACAACTTAATTAGAGTTGTAGACATTCGCACGCCTACTGGTATTTTACGGAGACCAGTTCATAAGCTATGTTTGTTGCCAGCGCGGGACGAGACTTATACACAAGATTACTATAATTATTTAGCACAATGCTATTTTACTTGGCCACTGGCTTTCATTACTTTATTGTATGACCATTTGGTCAACTTAATTGTGATATGTATCATCACAACATTTTAATGTTAATTTGCATCATTGCGTGTTTTTATACTAAATTTGCATGTGACTTGTAATTTCACAACCATGCACTGTGCTATTATGTCTATACTTATCATAGTTTCATGGTGGTATACTTGCTATTTTTGTATTTATATGTTAATAATTTGTGAGGCATACTATGTCCACACATTTACATTTTGATATTGGTATTGGGTATGTGTCATGTCATGGGTGGTATTGTTTTATATAAAAATTTGTTACATAATATTCGCATGGTCTGCAGTTATATAAACCATGTATGCATTTTCTTGCACATTTGTCAGTATGTGTGATATTTATTATTCTATGAATGTATTTCTCGCAATTGTTCAACTCCTGTATTACATTTGTATAACCACATTGTTGTACTTGTCACTTATGCTATTGTGCCTTATTCATATTTGTAATTAACTAAACTGATTTCTATTGTACTTATTATATAACTTGTATTTATGTAAAACACATTGTTTTTCGCATCTACTGTCTATAACCACGCCACGCCTATATTTTTATATTGTATTTTGCATTTTGTGATCACGCATTGCACAATTATTATTCATGCTTTAATTATGACATACATGTCATTACAATTTGTGCTTGCAGTCAGTCAACTATGTATAGCTTGTTTTCACATAACAATTTATTGTATATTCCTGAAACATCAGGATAGCATGCATCGTTCAAACTATATGGCGTCATGCTAAATTTATGTCTTTACATGTATAATTTTATAATAATTTTGTTTGTTCATTGTATTCAATACTACTTGTATAGGTCTACTGGCCTTAACTGGTTCAAGCTAACCACTATGACTTGCATAAATGTTACAATTTATCGGGCCATCATGTGATGAGTCACCGATTATTCATCATTAATCATTGTTAAATTATGTATTTTCATGTCTTATATCGTTCAATATTGTATACATACAATATATATTGGCAATACATTGCTAACTTTTGCATTTATACTCATGCTCAATTCAAGTTGCACGCCAACCTTGGCCTGCTTAACTCTTATCATCACTCAAGCTTATCGCTAAGCAGTTAATGTCATAACTGTTATCTAAGATTACAACTCAAGGTTCAGTGCAGCCTACTGAGATTAACCTTTATTATTAAGAACTCTGTATTTTTCTACAATAAGTTATTAAAATGTATTAAAAAATCTTTTGATTTTTTGCAGGCAGTTATGGACAGTAGTGTGGTAATTTTCGCATTCATAGGTTGGCTAATCTGTACGCTTTCAAATTGTTCTTATCATGTTTTTACAACGATACAGTTCAACGAGCCTTGGCTGGCAGCGGACGTTATTACGTTTGCTGCCTGATTCTGTCCTTTTCATTTTCTTGTTGTCGCGACAATTATTTTGGCCTTAGGCCACAACGTTTTTCAATGTAGCCAAGTGCACACATTTGTGCCTCATCAAAATGTAGCTTCATTTACGAATCGGTTTCTTCAAAATTAATCTTCAGCATTAGCCAATCTTAGTACTATGAGTTGAGTATAAAAAAAGGAAACTTAATAAATGTATTAATACAGTCCACTATCTTTATCATTCTGCATCCTGGCGATAACACACCAAGCTTCATTCTTTCTGATGGAAAAAATCTTAGAGCACACGTGCCGACATTCAACACATTTTTATTTGGTCCACTCGGACCGCAGCTCAATGTTATTTGGTCCTAACGTGACAGATCATTCTTCTTATTAACCACCCAGTATCACAACTTTGTGAAAATATACACTGACGGATCCGTGGACAGTGGTAATAGTAAATCAAGAGCAGGATACTTTAACCAAAAGACCGGCGAATGCTTCTATGTCCCAGCAAATGCAGCATCAAGTATGGATGCCGAACTATTGGCGTTGGATGCGGCTTTGGTGACCTGTCTACAGATTGAAGACAGAGAAATATGTATTCTCACAGACTCAAAATCAGCCATGGAAGCTCCGACACAGACAGGCCCAAGTGTCTATTACTTCCGCATCAAGGAATTGAGGGCGCTTCTATCGGCTCTAAAGATCAAAGGAAAACACATTGTATTCCAATGGACACCGGCCCATTGCGGGGTGGATGGAAACGAAAAAGCGGACCAGATAGCAAAAGAAGCTGCAAACATGGGACCCCAAACACCCCCAATACTCGCTGGCAAGATGCAAGAAAGCTGCAGCTGCTCGAATAAAAAAGGAATGGACAAAGCGCTGGTGCGAAGGAGTGACAGGGAGACAACTATTTCGACTCCAGAAAGAACCTGCAGACCCTTCCTTATACCGTAACGTGACAAGAGCCACGGCCACTTTTGCAGCAAGGGCCAGAATTGGCCACATTGTCACCGGACATTACCTGCACCGGTTCAACTTGAGAGATTCCCCAACCTGTGAGAGATGCCAGATGGAGGAGGAAACTCTTGAGCACATTCTGCTCAGATGCTCAGTACAGAATCCAGCCAGGGAGACCCTGAGGGCCGTGATGGGAGAGAATGGTGGTCTGGACCGGATTCTCGGGAACAAGCGCTTTTGGGTACTCGCTGCTGTGGTATACCATGGACATCGGACCATCGGGGTCACTTGACCCTGGACATCCGCTCCAAGAAGTAAAAAGTAAGTAAGTAAGTAATAGTCTGTACATTTATGATACTAATATAAGAGATTCAATAATAAATAATGTATATAGACCTAAGATAAGATTATTGTTTGATGATGGTGGATAAATTGTTTTATTGTGTAATGAACATTTATATATGTGGACAGTGTTTTTTAAAATGGATTGTTTTATGAACTGATTTATGGTAAATGATAAAGAATAATAAGCTGAATTGTATATTTCTTTGTGTGTTGTGATGGTACATCTCATCACATATGTATAAGATATATTATCACGATAAGATATAAATAACAAGTACTAGCACAAGCCATGAAAGGGAAAAAACTTATTAAAAAGTATGTAACTAACATTAAATTATCAATTCCAACATCCAACAAAAGTAACCAAAGAAGATTATATTAATATTATATAAGAAACAGTAGTTATAAAAGGAAATTCAGAAAAGAACAAACGGAAAAAAGTTTCTAATAATGTGACAAAACCCAATAGTTATGGTAGGTGAGGGGCATGAACAGAACCTATATGAACAATAACACGAACTACAAACGGACTGATAATAAAAGAAAAACGAAACGGGCAACTATGAATATCACAAGAAAAATCAACATTGAATAGAAGAAATGAGAAGAGGCAAAGAACCAGAATTAGAACTGAGAAACAGAAGTCTGTACCAAAAAACATGACAAATTGACCCAACTTAATGAATAAACTAATCCCATTCTTTTAATAAACAATACAATTGATAGGAGTACCCAATAAAGATAATATAAAATTAAGAATGCAATGCAGTAGAGTAAATAATAACAAAATATGTAATAATTTAAGAAACCAGTGTAAATCTATGAGTTCAAACAAGTGAAAATAGTGAGAGCCCAAAATAATTAAATGATGATCAAAAGATCATAATATAAACCAGTGGGGAAGTGAAAGCCAGTGGGGGTTATCATTAAAGTGATAAAGGTCTTATGAACCACATATATGGAAATAAGAACCAAAATATAGTGACAAAGTGTTTTTTATTAAGTGTTTTGTAAACTCCAATGTACTATGTTATGTATAATTATTTATTCATAAGGATTGAACACTTATTCATTTTTAAATAATGCACAGTTATTGGCTTATGCTATAATTTAAATAATAAGATATAGTGACATATAAAAGAGTTAGGGTAATAAACACCCATGTTCAGTTATATTAGAAATAGTTAATATGGGAGCCTGTGTGCACCATTAATTTATACGTTATAAAAAGTTTTGTTAAAAAAAATGTTAGTTATTTAGTGAACAGAATGTTCATAAACTGTTCAAAATGTTAATCAGGTAATTGGGATAGATCTAATATTATAAAAAGGATATTGTACAGAAATAACTGACTGCTAGACACATAGGCCCAAGGAATTGAGCCAGACCCAAGCAACATTGAAATAGTTAGATAAACACTACTAAATTAAATAAAACTAAAAACAAAAGCTTGGTTTTGATAAAATATAAAGATGTTAATGGAGGGAGATGTATAAACCATCCATTGCTATCATAATATAGATAATGAACATAATTGTAAAGTGTTTAGTAAGCCACTAAGCTGACATGGCTTCAGTATTATTGTTATTGTCAGAAAAATAGGTGTAGATATTTAAATTAATGATATTGTATGTAAAGTAGGAATACTCAAAATTATATTTAGTAGTAAGAATAACAATATTAGAAGATATTAGATCTGTAAGACATACAACAAAAATGTCAAACAAGATTAGGTCAATGCCTCAAAACACAAAAGTATAAACCTGCCAAAACAGTAGATAAGAGGCCAAAATGGGGCGAGATTAGTATCAAAACTATTTAATTTTAATGAACAATAAAATGGTACTAATTAAAAATAAATTTAAATCAAAATAAATGAAACGTAATCTGAGGTGACAAAATTAAAAACGCCAATTTTCAAAAATAACTTAGTCACGTGACGTGGGGTCAAGGCCCAGGACCAATCAAAAACACCAAAAAGCTAGGTCACCAAGGAGATTTAAATATTTTTAGAGAGACAGTTGATTGTTAGATATAAAACTGAAAACTTCAACAGCATATTGCTGGCAGTAAAAAATTAATATTAAAAGAGTGAAAACTTACTCCAGGAGAGGCGATTCTGATAAAAGTAATACCGAAAAGATTGACAACACACACCAGAACCAAGAAAAACCAACACATTAACGAGAATCTGAGAAAATAGATACCCCAACTCAAAAGGGTCCATTCCGTATATACGAAGGCATCGGTGAGAAATTTTGGTTAATTCCAGCAGAATACTACATAACATCACAACACAATTTCCACTAAAAAACATAGCTGTTCCAGATAAAGGAGGCTATATACAAACTGTTACTATAAACTACTATAACTAAGACTTTATTTAAAACACTTTAATTGGAATTTAAAAAACATATTTTTCTGAGGTGAGAACTCGATAGTCCGCCATGTTGTGTTACTGAAAGCACTGTTGCAAACTGAAAGCTAACAATTTTGGAAAACATTATTATATAAGTTTTGTTAGTCGATAAGAAGTAAATATATTTTGTAATGCATTGTATTTTTAAGTAGAAGCATATTTCCTATCTTTCCTAGCAACTCCAAGTACCCATTACCTGAGAAACATAAAATATATATATTGTGAATTTTTTTGTTATTACGGACTATTTGTTACGGCGGATGACCTCATCCAATTGTAAATCCTCGACTAATGAAACGGTAATTTGACCAATGTTTCAAAGAAACTACGAATAAAAGATATAATTTGTCAATCGTACCAGTCCTATTTTATTCCAATAAAGTAATTATAAAGACTATTAATTACAGGAACCAGCAGAGAAAATTTGAAGTGGGCGCAAGGACATCCAGACACGAAAGTAGATCCAGTGGGCTGCTTATACAATCTGTTTGACCATTACAGAACAAATATTATTCACGCGCCAATTTCAAACGGACGGTGACACACTAAATTCTCGTTCCTATAAAATCGTTGCTAATCAACGAATACTGAAAAACAACACTGTAAACGATAACAAAACAACTAATATAAATAATAGTCGCAACACCAGGACATTTACGAACCAATTAACGAGTACAACCAAGTTTTGAAGGGTAACTTAGTTCGTTATCCGCAGTTCACAAATACACCCGTAACAGAATTTGTTACAGTGTCAATGTTAAATGTATTTTGTATTACAATATGTTGTGTATTATGTGTATTCTTATGTAAACCATGTAGGTGATAGGAAGGAATAGCAAATGATTGTATGAAACATAAAGGGTAATAGAGTGTGTGGTTAGGAGGTTGCTACAGGGGTAGCAATGGTAACAAATGTTAAGGATTAAGTAAATGATGTTAATAATGGTATTGAACACAAAAAATAGTTCTGATTCTGTGGTAAGGAAATATTGAAATCAGGAAAGCTGATAGATCAAATTTTAAAAGCTAGTTGGTTTGCCATGATAAAAGTTAGGTTTCGAATTTTATATGATAGAGATAGATAGTTGTTGTTGCTTTTGAAAATTTAAGAAATTGTTTTACGTGTTATGATCTTAGTATAAGAATATATATATTTTTTTCTTGTGGTGAAAAGAGTAGAGTGGTGTTGACTGGAGTCCAGTCTTGGTAAAGATGGTAATGTAAAAGGAGACGGCATTCTGTCTTAAATCTTGTTTTTTTGTTATTTGAGAATTTAATAATTAAGAAAACCAATGCCTCTGGGCATAAACCAATGTAGCTAAGGGGAGACATATCAGTTATGGATATGGGATTATACAAGGCCACTATTTTAAATTTTGTACTCAATGTTTCAGCGTTTGGTGATGCTGTGACGGCGGTCCTGAGCTGGCCTGCATGTCAGAGCAGGAACGTTGAATGCCTAAATGGCCTTGCGGTGTTGGGATCTCACTTGAGAAGTCCAGTAAGGTCATGCAGGTACTGTCCTCATCATTGGACCAGGGGTAAGTTATTGTATTTCTTTTTCATGTAAACACTACAGGGGGTTGTGGCGCCATATCTGGGCTGATCCCTTTAGAAGGTGTGAATGAGTCAATGAGAGTTTTTATGTTTCGACATAAAACCTCTCATTGAGGGGGTTTTGTGACGGTACAAAAGTCCGTCTTAGAATTTATGGGTACAGGAGAATATTTTTATTGTATTGTCATATATTTAAAATGGTTAGGTTAACTTTCCCCAATGAACTATACACGACGCAGTTTCGTCAGTACAAGTCACCTTCAAGGTCATGGTGTATGTGAGGTTCTACACACATATCTGGACAAAGCCAGTTGAAAACACTGTTGAAACGTCATAAATAATACAAAACACAACGACTGTGACGCAAAACAATGCCGTCATCCGTTTTGGACAATAGAGTGATGACAAGGTAATCCCTTCCACCTGCGGAAATTATGCAAATATGGCGTTCTCAGTCTGCAAGATACGCTCAAGGCGTTCATACGCAAAATACTGGCCGGCAGGTTTTGCCAGCAAAAGTGTTGTTGGGAGCTATAAAATGTAACCAAAATGTAACAAAGTGAAATTTTAAACATACACCAGTAAACAACAGTTCAGATATATAAATTAGAGTCAGTGCCAAAAGAGAAAAGCGACGAGGGACTTTCGGCCGAACATCTGCCAGACAACGTGGAGCGCCTGACGACAACTGCAATCCCACACCTTCAGGGAAGTCAAAATTATCAATACACTTTAATATTTTCTGAGCTCAAAAAATCATGATAAATTAAAAAATGTATCTGTGTTAACGTGTGTGTGCGCGAGAGCATGGAAGTGTGAATGTGCCGGCATTTCTAACAAAAAATTTGAGGCATTGGTTTATGTCATGCAATGATCAGAAACTTAATAGATCAATTTTATAAGAGCTGCAGCCGATTTTAAAAATGGTTTTTATAATGAAATTAAATATAAGAAAGAAATAACTGAAAGTAATGAGTAATTAGTGTGGGCGGAAGTATATATATCCAGACGTCATTTTGTTTTTTTGGTTGTATAAGGCGCCATCTTTGGTTTTTCATAAGTGTAATTAATGCAAAGTCAGAGTAATTAAACAAAGTTTTATGTCACCACAATCGTTGTTAGAGTCATTATTTCGAGACCCAACACTGTCTCTGATCTCGCTGAGAAAGAATCCTGGACCCTAGTGATCAAATTAATATTGGTTATGGAGCCATGTGCTCAACCGGATGTGGAGCGAACCATGCTGTAAGTACCTATTTATACAATAATATTATAAATAAATATATTGTACAAAAGAAAAAGTGGCGAGTAAGTAACAATGACGACCCGAACAGCGACTAGTTTAAATTATAGTAACATGTTAAATAAAGCTGAGATAGTAACAAATTCAATGAGAGTCGAATTTACTAAACAACACAAACCCTAAATCACGCTTATAGGTCATGAGTTCGAGTGAACGATCCTGGACCTGATAAAGGTAAGAATCTTGGAATATGTTTATTTTTTATTAATTATTATTTCGCAAGTAAATGTAGCTGCACACGGAGAGCCAATAAATATTAACTCTTTTACTGCCTCTATATTTTTTGTGCCTATTTCAAGGTTTTGAAGCGTTGGGTTTAGTGGTAGTTGCATCACATGTATTCATACCCTCTTAATTGTGGAACACTCTGTGTTCTAGTTTAATTTCTTTAACTCTTATAGTACTGTTTCATTCTTTGTCTGGACATGTCTCCCCAGTAGATTTTCTCAAGTCATTTATCTACATCTTGTAGGTTTTAAAAATATTATGTACTCCCACACATTCACACATATTACATTTTGAAGTTCTTATTGTAAGGAATTTTTTAGAATCAACATTATTATAAAAACAGAAACACAAACATGTTTAAATAAAAATATTTTTATTTACATTGGTATACACATTACTAATGCGGTTTCCTATATTTTGCCTGGATCCATACTCTGTACATTTTCAGTTGTCTTCCTCTGTTCACTTGTAAACGTTTGTCTTGCAAATTCTGCTCTTCTTGAAATCCAGCTGATGAAAACAACTTTCTAACATCATCTAAAACAAAACGAAAACAAAAAATCGCATCATATTGTGTACAGCCATATTTAACAGACCTTAATATTGAGTACAAAACTATTTAAAGGAAATATATTATCAAACATTACTGCTATTGATAATAAATACATTTAATATGAGGCGTTTCTTGATAAATATAAAGTTACCATAAACATGCAAAAATAGGACCAAAAATTATGAATTTTTTCTTTAGTTACTTACTTAAATAAATTACAATAAATTAGTTAACTTACAAAAATAAAAAGTATTATTTATTTCTGTAAATGAATAAATAAATTCATTAATTTTCAATAGAGATGTAAACGAATACTGTAAAACTTATCGTAATATCTTATTGTAAAGATTAGCTGCTTCTAGCCAATGATTTACAAACTTTTATTTCCTTTTTGAATTTAACTTTCTTGATAAATAGATCAACTGAAAAATTCAAATGACTATAATGAATAAATTAAGAAGCGAGAACTTTAGCATCCAACAAAGTTCATGAACTTGCCGCACAGTGGTATGTTGTGCTAACACAGTATGGAGATTTACTGATGTCAAACAACTCTATTACTGTTAACTGTAGTGTTTCATTTCTGAGTACACTGTACAGGTGTGACTCTTTTATCATCTGTGTGTGTGTTTTAGTATGTCACCACGAAAATGTCACTGCTTGAATCAAACCAACAAACAAGCATTATTTTCTCGTAAAACTTTGTGTATGAAGTGAAATTACACACTTAGTATGAGTATGATTCATACTAACTCATAACTCATATTTTAGTATGAGTTTGTGTATAATGCTATGAAGAAAACATGAGTTTGTAAAACGTAAAGCAGTTTTTTGAAGAAGTGTTACTGAAGATGACAGGTGAAACAAATACTCTATGATTAAATGGTTAAACTACTGATTTTCACTAAGTTCAACAAATTCCAATGAGCAGAACTTATGAAACCGTAAAGTCCATCAAACTGTCCACGGAAACTACCAACTGACTGTTGGAAGAATAGCACAGTAAGTGAACATTAAGGAAATCTTACCATAAGTACAGTATACATAAAAATTGTACAGAAACAGCTAACTGATGAACAGAGGGAAATGTCAGTTAAAAATTTGCTAAAACCTTTTTCAGAGCCAAGATGACATTCTGACTCATACTGAATCACAACAGCTGGTCTAGCAATATGATCCTGAAATAAGTGACAAAATGCACTTTGGAAGACTGCCAATTCTCCACACAAAAAAAGTTTTGTCAGACCAAATCAAAAGTCAAAACAATGCTGTTGACTTTCCTGATATTAGATAAATTGTTCACAATGAACAATTGTTCATACTACTGAACATTGTATGTCATGTGCCTGCTATATGGAAAAGGCTGTATGAAAAATTAAACAAAAGAAGGCTGTACTTTTTGTCAGCAACTCGACAATTCGGCAATGAATCTTATTAGTACTCAACAATTCACCTAGTCATATGGCACTGTCTTTGAGAGACTTTTTTATTAGGGAAACATTACTGTGTTGATACACCCATACCATACACTGGATCTGACTCTATGTGGCTTTTTATTCTTCA
This sequence comes from Magicicada septendecula, assembly GCA_034769895.1. Taxonomy (NCBI): domain Eukaryota; kingdom Metazoa; phylum Arthropoda; class Insecta; order Hemiptera; family Cicadidae; genus Magicicada; species Magicicada septendecula. The sequence goes on from CM068374.1 coordinate 452,354,923, forward strand.
AAAGATAAAAGAAACAATATAAAGGAGGCTATCAAAATGATTTTATAAAACCAGCTCTAAAGTGAGTGAAATGTTGGTGGGTAGATGTCGGTGGTTCAAGAATTTCTTGGTTTGATACAGATAGTGTCAGGCTATGATTGTTCACAAGTCCGACCTATCAGGTGGTGTACTATAATTTTTAAAACAGCTGTATTTATTAGTTTGATTGTTGTGGGATCAAATAACATAAAAAAGCCTGGCGTTTTTTGAAAAACTGGATCAAATCAAATATCTCACATGATAAATGACTTCTTCTTAAAAGGAGAAACTCTGGACACAAACGTACGTTTCACGACAATCAGTGTTTATGAATTTGTTTTTTGTAAACAGTACCGTTTTACAATATAGTGGCCATGAGTGCACAGTGTATATGTCCCTGTGATATTTCCCTTCCCAAATATGAAGAAATGGATCACTGGAAAAAAATTCATTTCAAATTAGGAGGTTATTGCTGTGGCAAATGGAGGGTGTGATTTATTTGAATACAACAAACTATTAAAGACAACTGTTTTAAATATATGGTATGCCATCTGATGGATCGAAGTTGTGGCCAATCATAGCTATTTGATATTCCTGGCGCTACCTCTGTGTCAAGCTGAGAGCTCTTCTAACTTCCTTTGTATACTAAAAATGTCATTACACCAGCGACAAAAAAAAAGTTCAATGAAAATGTATGAAATGAAGAAAAAAAGAAAAACTTTGATGGTCTTCATATGAATGGATTGGAAATGCTAAAGAACTTTAAAACTTGGCATACAGATTTGCCTTAAGTAAAGGGGCTTGGGTAAGAGGACTGAGTATTGTTTGAGGGAGCGAGTTGTTTTCACTTGTACTTCCCAATACTCTTGGACTCATTTTTGGAGTGTTTGCCTATATATACTATAAATGCAATAATAACAATTCTATTAATGTTCACATTATGCCAAATATTTATTTTTGAGTTACAAACCTTAGATAAAGTTCATTTAACTAACAACTGCACAGATTTACAAGCATGCATGATTTGCATATACAAATTAAGAAAACATTATCACAAGCACCTACCTTGAGTGAAAAAATAAACAAGAGTGCCATCTCCTCTGGCATAAAAGTTATCTTGTAAAGCTTGGCCTTTTTTAAATCTTAACTGGGCCATGTCGTACCGTCCGTAGTCTCGGAACAAGACAATACCTCCTGGCCGTACATAGTGGAACACCTTGTTGGCAACACGCTGCATCCTAAAGCATAATAACATACATTTTGTACAAACTTGTGAGTTTTCACTTAAATATAAATAATAACTTTATTTGAGACAGATACGATGTGATATATAGAGTGATTCAAAATTGCATGGCAATCTGAAGCTGATTGTATAGAATCGAAAGCTGATTCTATGGCTAAAAATAAGAAAAAAGTTAGCACTTCTTAACAGTTGTCATGTATGTGACAGACAAGCATGCACACACGCGCGCACACACACACACACACACACACACAGAGCAAAACAGAGTAATAGGAAGCTTAGGACAAAGTGGGATGAGGAAGTCTTGGGAGAGCTGACAACTATGAGAGTAACAGAGTGGAATTAAATAGAAAAGAAAAATTGAGAGAGTGGTTAAGACATTGTTGCATGGAAGGAAACAAGTAGGCAGTTAGCGAACAGTTACTGTGTATGTGTAAATGTAACTGTGCAGACACTGCCATGCAGCGCCTGGTACACAGTACTTGTACATGGAAGTAACATTATATACTGCACAGTAAGCACTTTCACTGACAACTGGCGAGTCATTCTTTCATTGGCCCAAGCCTAGATTTAACCTTTTTGTTTTTATTTTATGGTTCTATCTCCTAACTGTGAAAATGTTGGATGATAATCACAGCAAATCACACTTTAACTGCGACAGTTGTAAATAGTTCAAAGGCACTCCACCCAAACCAGACCCTCTACGTTCTAAGCCAAGGTCTTCCTACATTTCTCTTGGCTTGTATTGTTATCCATGATTTATCTTAACATCTGTGAGCGATGGTATAAATACATGGCGGCGGCAGCCTTAGTTTTCAGTATTAGTCGCGATATATTCACAGTGCGGTCTGACTTTATTGTCGGGCGATTACAAGTGATTATCTGGCGATATTACTGTGTGCGTTCAAGTGGTTATTAGTTAAGTGTTGTGTTTTATAATTGGACGGTATATTGTAATACAATTGTGTTTTAATATTAGCTGACATTTATTTGCGTGTGAACAATTTTTATTTGGTTTGTTATAAGAGACTGTGTTGTTATTTACGAACTGTTTAACTGTGAAAATTAAAGCTGGTGATTAGTGACTTAATTGGTGTCTTGTATTTTGTTTTCCACTGTACCTACGATGTTCAAGCAGACCGTCGTAACAATATAATCAGTGATTCACATGCAGGGAATGAATTAACCAAATGAATCAAAACGAATCACGCAAATATACTTAATCCTCCTCACCAAGGAGTGGGTTTCATAGGTTTTACTAAGTCATACAAGCCAAACAGGACTTAATGAACACAATTTTTACTGATAGGCTATAAAACCTCTTGAGAAATGGATAATTTTATAAATTACAATTTGCAAAATTTCATTAAAGACTACATACAAAAATCTTGAAACAGTGAATTTTGGTCTATAACTTACACTTCTGGCTGAACTGCAGACAATACAAATATCATAACAACCACATCAAGGCTGTTGGGGGGGAATGGAGCTTGCCAGTCATCAGATGCAATGTCACACACAAACGCCAGACACCTAAAACATTATTACAATATTACACAAACTTTTTCTTCGTGTGTTTGTGTGTGTGTATGTGTTCTTACTAATACTATAAAATAATATTCAAATTAATTATTACAAATAAATCAGAGAGTTCTCATTTTAATTCAACTTAAATTATAACACAAAGGTTCAGTAAATATTAAAATCACACGAAAATAATATAAAAGACAATACTAAATGGTACTAAGTATAGTACAACTTATGTAACTAACAACAATAATAATAATAATAATAATAATAATAATAATAATAATAATAATAATAATTCAAATCACACAACTTTACACAAAGCAACAGGGTTAAAGCGTATAAGAAGTGTATTAACAAACAATAAAATTATAATGCTGTAGGAAACAATTTTGACCTTAAAAAAAAACGCAACTGAAGAGGCCATATTATGAGAGGAGGACTTTAAGTTTCACCATTAAGGGAAAATCAAAGGCAAGAGAATTATAATAAGGTGACTTATCTCTTGCTTAGAAACCTGGGAGGCTGGTAAAGATTAAGTTCCACTTAACTATTTAGTGATGCTGCAAATAAAGTATAGAATTATATGAGCATCTCTTGTCTCTGACAGCTGGTATAGACCGGATGATAGTTTTTGAACACTGAGCTTGAGATGTGCAGTGGACAAGTATATATTGTGAACAGGCCCGGATTAAGGTATTGTTACGACATCACAGAACAATCTACGTGTATATCGAACGTTCCAGAGAGATCAAGAATGTAAGCATGTGGCTTACGTGCTTGTAGACGCATTTACGAGAGAGTTATCGATGCCGCCAGCCGTGCGGACTGTGTCAAGGCCGCAGTTAATTAAAGTAGTTCATACAGACGCTAAGAAACAATTAGGAATCGTCTAGATATTCGACTGGCTATAAATACTGGTACTCAACGACATTCAGGTTAGGTTTAAGACGAGATATTGACAGTGCGGTTCGAGAGTTATAGTAGCGATATTACTATGTCTGGTCAAGTGGTTATTTGTGAAGTGTTGCGTTTTATAATCGGGCGGTATAATTACAATTTATTGTAATACAATTGTGTTCAATATTAGTGCCATTTTATTGCGTGTGAACAATTTTTATTTGATTTATTGTAGAGACTGTGTTGTTAATTACGAACTGTTTAACTGTAAAAATTAAAGGTGTGATTAGTGACTTAATTGGTGTCTTGTACTTATTTTGTTTCCACTGTACCTACGACGATCGAGTAGACCGTCGTAACAGTGGTGTCAGAACTGGGATAGAACTGGGACAATTTGTACAAGACGAGTGTAATTCGTAATTAATCAGAAAACAATGGATGCCAGTCAGATGATGGAAAATTTCCAGGCGCTGTTGTTCCAAACAGAAAAACGATGACGACAGGATGCAGAGAAAGCGGAAGAGAGACAGAAAACCCTCCTGCTGGAAGCAGAGGGAAGACGCAGACAGGAGGTGGAAGAAGCAGAAAGACGATAAAAGGAAGAACGAAGACAGGAAAGAGAAGAGGCTGAGGAACATCAGAAAGCATTAATGCTAGAAACAAAAGAAAGACTAAAAGATAAAACGGAAGCTCTCTTTGAAACTATGCAGAAACAGTTGCAAGAACATAGTACCGCAGAATTGGGTCTCCTACGAGGTGAGCTTAATAAACAAGTTACTAAAATATCGGAGGTACAAGAATCAATTACATTAAAAATAGCTGAAGTAGAAAAATCTGTCTGGAGTGTTGAAGAATCGATTTCTACAAAAATATCTGAAGTAGAAAAATGTCTTGACTGTGGAAGAAGTTATGTCAACAAAAATATCTGCGGTAGAAAACTCAATGGCAAACATAAGAGAACAAATTAAACTTGAAGTTGAACAGTGCATGAAGATTCAACCAAAACAAATTTCTGAACAGACTGTACCAGTGATAAAGACAGAAAAAGACACAGAAAGTAAGTTAATAGAGAAAGTCACTTTGCCAGGAGTAGGGACAGTTCATGTCAAAGCTCCAACTTTTGACGGAAGCAGTCACTGAGCAACGTACCTCCGCCAATTTGAAGCTGCTGCATGCGCAAATAATTGGACAGAGAAAGACAAGGCTGTTTCACTCGTTCTCTCATTAAAAGGACCTGCGGCAGAACTACTACAGAAAGTGCCACCTGACAGCCAGAACACCTATGCCGAGTTGATAAAAGCTCTGGAATTACGGTATGGTGATAAACATTTGCGAGATGTGTACTGCATCCAGTTGAGAGCAAGGCGACAGCATTCCGGGGAGTCTTCAAGAGTTTGAAGCAAGTATCCACAGACTAATTAGACTGGCCTATCCTGAAGCGCCAGAAGATTTCCGAATGAGTTTTGCGATGCAGACATTTACTGCCGGTGTCCGAGATAACGAACTACAGCAAGTGTTACGAATGGCAAGACACCAGAACAGTGTGGACGCCCTGGTACATGCTTTGGAATCTGAGGCCGCCAAATCAGCATCTGGTTGGACAAGTCATAAAGTGCGCACGCTAAAAGATCGCGACGGCACAGACGATGAGGAAGAAGAACAAGGAACAGAGACTCGACGGTCGGCGCCACAGAATAAAATAAGAAAGGATGGAAGACCGAAGTGTTATAGATATGGGAAACCTGGACATCTACAACGAGATTGTCGGGTTAGAATTCAGCAGCAAGGAAACGAGCAATAGTCGGTACAACTAGTGTTACAATTAGTGTGCTGACTAACTGGAGGAACGAAGCCCCTAGACAATACGCAATTTCTACACTTCAGAAAAACAGCAGGAGCTTGGTAGTTACCAGATTTGTTCAAGAAAGGCCAACCTCGATTACAGTTGACACAGGCGCAATAGTTTCTATTGTGCGCCCCGACGTGGTGAAAGATCTCAAGCCAATCTGGTGCTCTTGCAGCTTGCGAACAGCTACTGGACGGCCTGTAAAAGTGTATGGAAAAGTGGAGATACACCTACGCCTCGGTCGACTTGAGTTTAATCATCAAGTACTTGTTGCAGACATTGTGGATGAAGCAATTCTTGGTGTGGACGTTATGAACGCATACGGATTTATAGTCGACTTCAAAAACAATGTCTTGAGAATCGGAGGCGAAAAGGTAATGGTATCAACAATGACGACAGCAGAAAAATCGATGGACGTCATAAACCAAGTGGCCGTAACTGTTCCGCCAAACTCCGAAAAGATCGTCATGGTTAGAACCGAGGTAGATACTAGGGGCAACCAGTGCTCTATATTCGAACCCCAGGTAGTCAGCACACCGGGCATATTAATTGCCAAAAGTTTAGTAAAACCTGACGAAACCAGAAATGCACCTATTAGAGTGGCGAATATTTTGGATCAATCTATCACTTTACAAAGCAATACGCTCCTAGGCAAACTGACTCCTGTGGCCTGGGTAGCCGGAATAACGCAACGAAGATCCAGTTCTTCGGATACTTCCAAATTACCAGAGGAACTGCAAGAATTATTGAACAGATCTTCTAACGACCTCTCAAGTGGTGAGGTAAAAGAACTCAGACAGTTTTTACACGAATTCAAAGATTGTTTTGCAGTTCGGGGACAGTCACTGGGAAGAACCTCTCTTGTGCAACATCGCATCAATACCGGGGACACAACACCGATACGCCAACCTCCTCGAAGGTCTCCATTATCTAAACAATAGGAAATGTCTCGGTTAGTACAGGACATGTTGACAGAGGGAGTAATCGAACCTTCGTCAAGTGCTTGGTCTTCTCCTGTAGTGCTGGTAACGAAGAAGGATGGTGGATTGCGTTTCTGCGTAGACTACCGGAGGTTAAATCACGTTACTAAGAAAGACTGCTATCCGTTACCTCGGGTTGACAATACACTGTTGATAAACAAACTTAATCGAAATAAATAAATTAAATTAAACTGCCAGAATCTTACCTGCGATCTATTCTCGCTTACTTACCTTTATATAAAATCCAACCAATAGAAGTTCAGGGTCGCCACGATGTTTTAGGCTTTACATCGAAACCTTTACATTCTTCCTTAATAAAACAAAAGGGATAATTTTGCAATCTGACTACCCCCCAATTCAGAAGAAGCCCGGGAAGGTTAGACGAATTTTTGAGCACAGAACACTAGGAAGTGGTAACGGTGAAATAACTACAACTAACACATGGTTATAGGAAAATGAACCCTTTAGTTTATTCTATCCAAATTACTTTTTTCATTTTTAAATATGAGAAACAAATTAAAAACAGACATAAAACAAAACATTTACTTAACATTTTTAATTCTAATTTACTTACTTATTCTAATTCTAACTCTTAATTTAAATAAGATAAACCCAGCTTGCTACATTCTCGCATTCATACCTTTACAACCCCCCTTTTATTTTACTTAGAGCGCTCTCTTAATTTAGAAGAATTATAGCGTGAAATTGGTAGTCGTCTGTTACTTAACGTTAGGCGTACTTCTCCTCGTCACGTGCCGCACTCGATATATGTCCGAATATGTTTATTAGTTCAATACACTTTTACATTTTCTTCCGTCACTCCACTTACTCCATTCTTAGGTATCCGGTCACTTATTTGTGCAAGTTTATTACTTTCAATTAAACTTTAAAAGATTCTTGGGGCCCACGAGTCTTAGCGTGCGTCTGGCCGCCGCCGCGACTATAAGTCGACTGCCTTGTTCATGGGGCGGAAGTCACTGCCTTTCGGCTACCAAATTTTGCCGTCGTTCACAGCATTCATGTGGCAAATTGTTAGTAGTGGCACCGGGAACATGGGTTGTTAATGTTCCCAAGGTGTTGACGATATTAAGCGACTATGACATAGAGGCCGTGGTAGGTGGAGCCTGAAATTAATATCCAGCATCTTAAAAGCACACTGTCGAGGCAGTGGTTCTGGCTCGCCATTGTTTGAAGCGTCTTTTCGGACAGATGTGCGTCGTATTTGTGCGCGCTCTGGTGTTTGTGCATACATTGTGCGTAACAAATTCTTGGAACCACTTGAGTTACAAAACATACATCGCATTCCATTACAACACCTCCGTTCAAAATCTCACTCCACTGTTCTTTATTTGAATAAAACCGTTTTGCGTATGGGACTTGCTGCGTTGGGCACATATACATTTGAATACACTTAATAAAAAATAAAACAAAATAGAATACCCCTTTTCGCCCCATTACAACACTCGACACGTTGTCTGGAGCACAGTGGTTTTCCACACTGGACCTGAAGGGTGGATATTGGCAAGTGGGTCTTTATCAAGAAGACAAGGAAAAGACCGCTTTCTTGACCCCAAGTGGCTTATTCCAATTTAACGTCATGCTATTTGGACTCTGTAATGCACCTGCAACGTTTGAGAGATTGATGGACCTGATACTCCGAGGTCTGACGTGGAAAACTTGCCTTGTTTACTTAGACGATGCCATAGTGATAGGGAAGACTTTCGAAGACCATTTGGAAAACCTTAAGGAAGTTTTAACTAGAATTCACGGTGCACAGCTGAAGCTGAGCCAGAAGAAGTGTTCACTATTCCAGAAGGAAGTACACTATCTGGGCCATCCGGTTTCGCCAACGGGTGTTAGCATGGATCCTAATAAAGTAGACACCGTAAGAGACTGGCCAGTGCCGAAGAGTAAACACGAAGTTCAGAGTTTCCTGGGGTTATGCTCATATTACAGACGTTTTGTGAAAGGCTTCGCTACTATTGCTAAACCACTACATGAGCTAACAGAAAATAAACAAAACTTCCAGTGGTCGAGGGAGTGTGATCAAGCAGTTCGGACTTTAAAAATTGCATTATGTTCGCAGCCAATTCTCGCTTTCCCAGATTCCGAAGGGAAGTACATTGTGGACACAGACGCAAGCAATACTGGTCTAGGAGCAGTTTTGTCTCAAGTGCAAAACGGTGAAGAACGAGTAATAGCGTATTACAGCAAAACACTTTCTAATCGTCCGAGCGTTGGAGCACTTCCATAAATACCTCTATGGAAGAGAGTTTTCACTACGTACCGACCATGCTGCACTTGCATAGCTCTTGAGATTTAAAAATCCAGAAAGACAGTTCGCAAGCTAGCTCGAATGTCTACAATAGTACAACTTCAAGGTACAACATCGACGGGGCACCTGCATGGTAATGCAGATGGCGTATCACGAAGACTGTGCCCGGAAGACTGCCGACATTGCCACAGAAAGGAAAAACAAAACTCAAGCGAACATGTTCAAGCCATCACTGTAGATTTCCTGGCTGACGGCTGGACAACACAAGACTGTCAGCAAGAACAGATGACTGATGAAGACATTGGACCGATCTTTACAGCAAAAGAGGAAGGTCGTTGCCTGGATTGGCAAGATATCTACCATGGTTCCAAAGTGCTGAAGGGCTACTGGGCATAATGGGAATCTCTCACCTTCGAAAACGGATTGCTGAAGAGGGTTTGGGAAAGTGCAGATGGACGATACTTAGTCATGCAGTTGATAGTTCCCCGAAGTAAAGTGCAGTCTGTTTTGAAGGAGATGCATGATGTAACATCTGGAGGCCATCTTGGCATTAACAAAACCCTTGACAAAATACGGAAGCGAATCTATTGGCTTCATCTTCACCATGACATAGAGGGATGGGTTCGGACGTGTGAAATATGTGCTGCAAGCAAGGGCCCACAAACCAGAAGCAGGGGAAAAATGAGACAATATAAGTAGTATAAGGTAGTAGTTGGACTACCTTTCGAGAGAATTACCATAGACATTACTGGACCATTCCCAGTTACTGACGATGGAAACTGGTACATCATGATTCATTTTGTTTTAATTGTCTCCAAGTCACGTTACTAATATTTAGAATTAATATTAGGCAATTACCTGTATTAACTTCCGTCTTGTGACTTCTTTAGTTTTTTCCTTAAAACAACGCGTTTCGAGAATAAATTCTCATCATCAGGTTTTTAAAAATTATAAAAACATCAAATTCACCCAAAAGGGGTCGTCAACTATTTAAAATACACAAACACAAAAACACCACACATAATTAAACACCGACACAGTCACGGCACAGTCCGATGCGCATCGTCTCGCCGCCAACGACCAACTGTTGCACTTTGTCTTATATGACCGTTATCATTGCCCGCTGACCCATCGATATCGATGGCCGTGTTGTACAGCAGATTCGATTACAGCAAATTATTTCTCTTATGATAATGAGTATTTCATGCAGGAGGATGGTCTGGCAATGGGGTCACCTTTATCGGGGATTTTAGCGGACCTATACTTGAACCACTTTGAGAATACATTTTTAATGTCTAGTCTTAATAAACAGCGAGACAAAATTAAATTTTACGTGCGCTACGTTGATGACACTTTTATGATATTCAATGGAACGAGTAGACAAATAGAAAATTTGAAAGGATATATGAACAGCATAAACATGAAAATCCAATTTACCCTAGAAATGGAGAATAATAGCTGCCTGAACTTTCTTGATCTCACTATCAGCAAATATAATGACCGTTATAGATTCAAAATTTATAGAAAGCCCACCACCACGAATATTACTATTCATGCTGATTCGTACCATCCATATTCCCAAAAAAAATGGCAGCCTTCAACGCGTTCGTTCATAGAATGCTTGCTATTCCCCTTGAGCAAAAAGACAGAGTGGAAGAGACTAATATAATCAAAAGTATAGCTATCGCTAATGGGTATAACAGTGGAATCATAGACAAGCTTATAAGAAAACACTCGGTAAAAATCAATAGTAAAAGCAGATTAACCGGCCCATCTAAAGAAGATACTAAATTTATAGTAACTGAGTACACAAATGTACTACCAGTCATTGTAAAGAATGAGCTGAAAAAACGTAAAATAGCAGTGGTCTTTAAAACCACAAATAACATCAAAAAACGTTTGGGACAAAGAACTCATATCCCGGCTGAAGAGAAAACTGGAGTGTACAAGCTTGAATGCGATGACTGTGACAAATTCTATATAGGACAAACGGGCAGGCCGTCAGCCGAACGTTTTAAAGAACACCTGCCCAAAAGTGATATCTCGAAAACTAGATCCAGTTACGCTCAGCATTTAATGCTGTATAATCATAAGTACTCAGACTTTCACACAAACTTTAAACTGCTTCATAATTGTAAAAAGGGTGCATACATGAACGCTGTGGAGGAATATGAGATATACAGGGCTTCTAAGTTATAAACGGACCAGCTACTTAATGACAAAGTTTCGTTCCGATCGAATCTGCTGTACAACACGGCCATCGATATCGATGGGTCAGCGGGCAATGATAACGGTCATATAAGACAAAGTGCAACAGTTGGTCGTTGGCGGCGAGACGATGCGCATCGGACTGTGCCGTGACTGTGTCGGTGTTTAATTATGTGTGGTGTTTTTGTGTTTGTGTATTTTAAATAGTTGACGACCCCTTTTGGGTGAATTTGATGTTTTTATAATTTTTAAAAACCTGATGATGAGAATTTATTCTCGAAACGCGTTGTTTTAAGGAAAAAACTAAAGAAGTCACAAGACGGAAGTTAATACAGGTAATTGCCTAATATTAATTCTAAATATTGGTACATCATGGTTGTACGTGACTACTTTACTAAGTGGCTGGAAGCTTACGCAATTCCAAATCAGGAGGTTACCACTGTGGCAAAGCAGTTAGTTCACAACTTCTGTTGCCATTATGGAGCCCCTATGGAAATCCATACGGATCAAGGGAGAAATTTCGAATCAGGAGTGTTTAAAGAATTATGCTGTCTACTCGGAATTCGAAAGACCAGGACAACGCCTCTGCATCCTCAGTCGGATGGGATGGTTGAGAGATTCAATAGGACACTTGAGCAGCATTTTTCGAAGGTTGCTGACGAGAACCAAATAGACTGGGACCAACATATACCACTATTCCTCATGGCGTATAGATCATCAGTACACGACACAACCGGCATGACTCCAGCAAAATAGGTGTTTGGGCGGGAGATTCGTCTTCCTGGGGACTTAATGTTCAGATCACCTGAGACTCAGTCCCAAGAGCTGCAGAACTATTCCTCGCAATTAGAAAAAACCAACTGCGAGAAATGAATCGCTTGGTAAGAGGACAGCTGAAGATTGCCAGTGATAAAATGAAAACTCGGTATGACATTCACAGCAATAGTGTGGGTTTCCAAGAAAGAGATCACGTCTGGTTGTTCTATCCAAAGCGCCGTCATGGTCGCTCACCTAAGCTTCAGTCTAACTGGGAAGGACCCTACACTGTGAAAAAAAGAATTAACGATGTTATCGGATTCAACAGGAAGGAGAGCGAAAGTTCAAGGTCGTCCACCTAGATCACCTGGCTAAGTACAACTTTAGAGACGGTTTGCCAGTTTGGGATGAACAGGCTTAAGGAGGAGGCAGTGTTACGATGTCATAGAACAATCTACGTGTTTATCGAACATTCCAGAGAGATCCAGAATGTAAGCGTGTGGCGTACATGCTTGTAGACGCATTTACGAGAGTTCTCGATGCCACCAGCCGTGCGGACTGTGTCAAGGCCGCAGTTAATTAAAGTAATTCATACAGACACTAAGACGCAATTAGGAATCGTCTAGATATTCGACTGGCTATAAATACCGGTACTCAACGACGTTCAGTTTAGTTTTAAGACGAGATATTGACAGTGCGGTTCGAGAGTTATAGTAATGATATTACTGTGTACGGTCAAGTGGTTATTAGTGAAGTGTTGCGTTTTATAATCGGGCGGTATAATTACAATTTATTGTAATACAATTGTGTTCAATATTAGTGACATTTTATTGCGTGTGAAAATTTTTTATTTGATTTGTTGTAGAGACTGTGTTGTTAATTACGAACTGTTTAACTGTAAAAATTAAAGGTGTGATTAGTGACTTAATTGGTGTCTTGTACTTATTTTGTTTCCACTGTACCTACGACGATCGAGTAGACTGTCATAACAGTATCTTGGCACCCTAGGCCAATTATATTTTAGCGCCTACCTCACCTCCCATAGGCTACTCTTACGTTTATTTCCAAGGGGCTGAATGAAGCTTTAAACACCCTACAATATATTTCTTATTAGGAATATTTCAAATATCTTACTGTTTTTGGAAATAGTCTCAAGAATTGAAAACTGAGGGTATTTTTCAGAGATTGTTTTAGAGTTACACCTTCAACCATTTGTAGTTTCCATGGCTTTTATAAGGAAAAAATTAATTAAGTAGTTACAGAATTATAACAGTTTTATTAAGGGTACATTTAACATCATTTACACAAAGAAGACAGCCAGTTAAATATCTTGTGGATTTGTTAAGACTCATGTAAAATTCAAGCTAGATTCTTTTTTCTCGCTTTAGATTGAGCAAACGTTTCAATCACCTCACTGAAATCAAGTCCTTGCAGAAAGTCACTTTCAATGAACAAGAAGGCCATACTGGTCAGTTTATCCTGACGCAAATTTGAGCGTAAATAATTCTTCACCCTCTTCAAATGTAACGGGACATTTAAGCCCAACCAGGTGTAATTTGTTGAAAAGAGTTCACACCATAATAACAATGGTAAATTTTATTTCTAAATTGTAACGATGCACACCGAGTGAACGAATTAGTGTCAAGGTCAACATCAGGACGCAAGCGAAGCAGCTAGTTTTCGCAGTATGAACTTTGACCTATGTAATCATAAGTCACGCTATATGACGTCAGGGCCGAACCTTTAAAATACGTCACTTGGAATGCAGGGCGATGCCAACCATCTGCGCTGAGAACAAAAGCAGTCGTCATCTAACACCTAACGGCGGTGGACGCGGGCCGCGTGCTCGCTAGTGAATTCGCAAAACCCAGTCTGCAATAACAACTCGTGCGGCACAGACGCGAAGTTCCGGAACAAAATTACGGGCGCGCCCAAAACACCAAAAGGTGTTAAAATGTGATTTTTAAAACCAAAAGAATAACTCAAGTAAGAATGTAACTATACAGTGTTATGACAAAATGTAATAACAGTTTTGCCAATAAAAATAGTACAATAAGAAAGGTGCAGGATGACAGAAAATAAGGGACGGCTCTGGATCACCAAATACACAGCTAAGTAATCGGTGGAGTACTACAAATTTAAAAAAATCAAATATGAAAATTTATTTAAAATACTTTGAATCACTCAAAAGGAGATCTCAACGGCTTGGGGTGTATGAGTGTGGATGAATGTTTATAAGTAATATTCTAGGAGCGCTGGTTTGTGTAAACAATTCTAAATGGTACCGTAAATATACAGTATGTTATTTTGTTTCAACTACACTTTTGCTTATATAGAGCTAAGTAAAATTTTAATTAAATTCTATTGAGTTAAATATTGTGGATTAATGGCTTTGAATATGTTTGAAAGAAAATGGAAGTAACCGCGATGAATAAAATTCAAGTTTTCATAAAATCGTAAAGTGAATTTTTATTTGTGCCAAACATCCATCTTGCTTTTCAGCTCGTCCAACCTCCAACCTGGACCTGGTAAGTAAATTTTCAAGTTTGGTACTAAACAACATGGTGGCTACAATAGCCGAAAGTTAGTATTGGTAAACAAAGTGCACTTATAAACTTATTAAAATGTTTCACAAAGCTGAAAAAGATCTTTCACCACTGCAGTTAGTGACGGGCATAGTAAAGAAAACGTGCAAAGCTATCTCAACATGAGGAAACATTGACACTAAGTTAAGAGTTTAAAAAAAATTCAACAGTGGTTTTGCTTCAGATCACTTTTTCTTCTTTTCTTCTCCTTCTTGTTCTGGGTTGACAGGTCCATAGTCTTTTAAAAACTGAGCTAAATGCTGTAAAATTGTATTATTTTTTAGCTAAAATTTTGCGCCCCCTAAGTGCTGTGCCCTAGGCTACAGCCTAGTCAGCCTAATGGTTAATCCACCCCTGATTGTGAAGCTAACAAAATTTTCATTAATTTTGTTATGAAAACAGTATTTTATAGTGGATATATTGGTAGGAGCACACATCATGTATAGTCACTTCAGGACGAATATACTTAGAACAAAAGGATTTGTACAACTGACTGACATTAGTTTTCAATATAAAATATATCAAAAAAACAAAACAATGACGTTTGTTGTTAAACAGAGGCAAGTACACGTAGCAAACATAATCAATAATATTTAAATATTTAATACACACATAAAGTAACAGTTTGTTTGAAAAAGCACTTAAAAGCTGCAAACTGCAACACATTATCACAGTAATTACTTACCTCGTTGTATCATACTCAGAATTTTCCTTTAGTATTTCAATAGCACTGTGCGAGAAATCACAGCAATAGAGAAACATGTCTGGATTAACATTGTATCGTAATATAGGAAATACCGTGTTGCCAACTCCACAACCAATTTCCAGTATATTCTGTTTAGTACACGATTTACCATTTCCATCAGTAACTGAAACACCATTTAACTCAGTTGTCAAACTTTGAACATCACTGTGTGAGTCTGAATTGTTTCTTTCTCTAATCGGAAATACACCGAGTGGTGCATTATCTCTACATTTCCCAGCACTTCCCAATTCTGGAAATTCTGTAAACAACCAGTGACGATCTTTAAAGAATCTGAAACAAATTACCAGGAACATTACAAGATATGCTGAAATACTGTACAATATTATACAGCATAATAAATAGAACTAAACGCAGACTGCAGATGCTAAGCTGCTTGTGAAAAATGTTAGTTTTACATATTTTTAGACTTGTAAAACAATTTAAGTTCTGTGAAATGGTGAATAATGATGCTTAGCTGCGTGCGAGGGTATGTAATTATTTTACAGGTATTCATATAAAACATGTTAATTTAAACAACTTTCGAGATATGGGAATTTTTAAGATGGGACTTATATCAGAATGCTCATAATAAAAAGACCTGTCTGATGACAATAGTTATTTCAAAAAATCAGTAACTAATTGTATGTGTTTTTAAGTAAAAATGTTTTACAGCCCATAAATTCAGTCATAAAAGTACTCAGGTTTTTTGAACAAGAATTGTTCTGTTTGTGAGAATTGTTTCTCACAATCGTGAGAAACACAAGTTAGAAAATTCTTAGAATTACCATGAGAAGTATTATAATTGTGCTAATCCACAAAAGTTCAAGATATTCCGATTAGGGATATAGACACTTCAAGTTTACTGGAACGGTGTAAGCTCAAAAAACCAATGCCAGTAACAGTATCGGTTCACAGTGAAAGTGTACATAACCATGCCCACGAGAAATATCTATACTCCACAAAACAACCCTGAGGTTGGACAGAGTAAATCAATCCACATATTCACCCAAATAGGAGCAACTCATCGTATGAAGCATCTGTGGTAGTGTTAGCCTGATCAGCACATTTATAACATTAACCGCATTTTAACACATCATTAAAAATGTCAATCATAGTGTTTTCTTGTTGTTCCTACGTTTCTATAGCACAATAAATAATACATTCAAATACGAAATATCAGAAGCTGAATGCACGTTGTATTCATTTATGGTCAGACTTAATGCACGTTGTATTCATTTATGGTCAGACTTACCTATTCTGATGAATTCCATAAAAGGCGTCCCAGTTTTTGTCAGCCTCATTTTTTACCTTTTCTTGTTCTGTTTCACTCATCAGTTTCGAATATTGCTCTGCAACTTTATTTTTCGCTTCTTCTTCCTGTTTAGCATCCCACTGAACATTGTCCCTAAAAATGTTAAAAATCTGATGTAGACATTGGCAAACATGTATGACGTGTGTCCAAACATATAAATGAAACTTTAGAAATTCTAACAGGAATAAAACTTTCTATTAAGTAGATTACTAAATAGAATCAATTTACAGCAAAACTGAGTCCAATTAATCTCTTCCTAGATAGCGACAACACATTATACAATTTAATTAAATATATTATTAAAAAAATTCTATCATTAGGCCTAAAGTAAAATCATTTGCCTAACCTAACGAGCTAACCTAATTCTAAACTATTATAACTTACAAAGTTCCTTTACAATTTCATATTTTAGAAATATAGCCTCATACCAACAATTAAAAGTATATACGAGCGCAGGCTCCTTTAGATATCGTGATCCCAAACGTGGTCTTTTTCTAAAACGAGTTTCGTTAAGTTCGTCTAACGTTTTAGACGAATCTGAGGCACATAGTGAGCGACCATAACCTATATTTAAAAAGTACAATGTGTACAGAACGTTACAAGTCGTAGAACCGACAGTAAAACTAATGTATTTTCGGCAATTCGTACCAAGCGTTGTGAAGAAATACATTATCCGTATCTTGTAAATATCTCGTTCCAAACTGCGGCCTTTTATCTTCCACCCTCACGCCATCAAATTCTGCCATATTTGTTTACACCAAATAGAAAAGCTGAACAGCTGTTCTTACAACTAGGAAGTTATATTTTCATTCTCTTAGTTTACTAAAGGATGAACGTGTGTAGAAATAAACAAGATTTTGTCTAAAAATTTCAATAAAATGCTTATATACTAATCAATATATAACATTGGTGTATATAAATTGTGAAGATAAACAACTTGGAGAATATTAGATTTGCCACATTTTAATTAACGATATTAAATCTTTTTGTATTCTAACAACAAACATACTATATTACTTGGATATATTGGCATTGAAGATTAAAGAGTCAATATCCTTGAAATTAGTTCACATATTTGCTACAAAATTTGTTTAAAAAGTTCCAAATAGATGGCGCGTGATGTTTAAGGCTGGAATTATCTCCCCTACGTTAATTTGGAGTCAAATTAAAACTACTGTCAAATATACTATTACATTGAAGTTTCTAGACAAAGTGTTAGTTTAATGAACTAATAAAATATTTATAAAGAATAAAAATCAGCTTTTAAATTTTTATATCAGAAAATTTTCAAACGAAAGAACAAAATAAAATGCGATTTAACTTTTATCTTGACTAGGGAAGTTGTAATCACTAGCAGACAGTTTAGGGATGGGCTGTGTCTAGCAGACGGGGTGAAGTGTCAATTTCTTGTGTTAGGGGTGTGACTGTTAATGTATTTACAATATAAATAATGGAATAATAGTTTATATAACCGGTTAAAGAGACTGACAACAGTGCCTTTGGATTATTTCAATACAATAGTTGTCGTACATTTAGATCCGGTGTTGTCAACAACATAGTTTACATTTATGACGTTTTAAAAATATTGGTAAGTAGTCTGCTAGAAAGGGAGTTGGCTTTCAAAATGGTTGTTTGACGTTTGTTTTACGTGTCAAATCAAATATTGTTTTTGTCGGCTTAACGTTTTCACTTGCCGTAAGTGTTGGTCAATCGTTATTTTTTAGCGAAGTTGAGTTTTTATGTAAATAAATACACATTTTTAATGTTAATCAGGTGAACTTTATCCCTAAAGCCTGCATTAATTGTAATTTTTGCATTCCTTTTTAAGATTTTCAAGGTGAAAAGTGTCATTCTGTAGCAAGAGTTTCATTATTAAATCAGATTTAGTGATATGTAAAGAAAAAATAGTACGAATTTTTTTCTACGACAGGTTTAATCCGCGTGTGCGTCTCGAAATTCATAAATAAAAAAAACTGATTTTTTTTGCAATTCAGCGTTTTATGATAATGTCACCTAAGCGATATTTTGCTGTATATATACACATATATATATATGTGTATTTACCAAGGAAATCGTATATAATCGTGTGTATTTGATTAGTGTAGTTTGTGTAGGTTAATAAAAGTGCAACATTTTAAATTGTAGTGTCATTCATGAAATCTTTGCATGAAATTAGTTAGGTTAGGTAAAGTTCATTTTTACAGGTGGATTTTAGCTTTTAACTGCGATAAAACGAAGTTAAACTTTTTATTTTCATTAAGATTAACACGTTTGTAGTTGAATTCTGAATGTAGTATTTATTTCTGATTTGCATGCAACCATGCCTAAACTTAGGCTGCATAAACTTTATGCCATGTCACCAAGTTGCATAAAATGTACTCTGCATGCACTTTGTGTTTTCCTCACTATAATAGATTTTAGAATTTTGAGAGTAATGTGTGATTGGAATATTAAATTTTCCTTTAACTTGTTTGCTACATGGAAGTTAGCAGAAATTGTAGTTTAATGATATAAGAATTCAAGAGAAATTTTTTAAAACGAATTCAACATTTTAAAACTATATAATGTTAACTAGGTGTTATTCAACTTCAAAGTATAAAATGTAGTTTAAAGAAGTTTTTATTTGTAATGTCATTTGTAAATAACACAAGTGGTAGAAGTATTTTAGTGTTATAAAAAAAAAATATTTAGCAAACCAAGAATAATTTTGTTTTGAACCATCGGTTGGTTAACTTATAATAGCTTAACTCCGTGCATATATATATTTTTTTATTGGGTCTGTTAAATGTGCATTTCATGTGTCCAACAATTTGCTGTTTTTGATTTTCCTTGTTATATAATACGTATAGCAGAATTAATAACAGAGCTGCATGCTGTGTTTCAGTCATATGTTGCATGAGTCAGTCAACTGTATCCCTATGTCATTGCTGATCCAAAGACTCCAGTTAATCATCTGGTCCCTTAAGATATTGAGGGTCTGTCCTAAGAAGTTTCCAGTTTCGGGCTGAGGTATAACATAGGTTGTTCAGTCACGTGTTTTGAAGAATCAGATTAGTTATGCTTGCGCCACTGTCATCTGCAAGACATTTCAAAAGAGGGTACTGTGTGAGAGTGTAATCTATACAGGCAGATCTCTGTCTGAATGTAAATTCGATCTGTACTTGAGTAAAAGTTTGAAATACACTCTTAGATTTCATTGTCCATGACGTGTCCGTTACTTAACTAAATATAATTATTTCACTACCGACTCAGGTACAAAGTTTTTTTATGGGTAAAAACGTAAAAGTTTTACCTTATAGCCTGAACTGGTTTTCGCTTTTAAAAAGCTTGTTCAGAGGCTACCGCTGGGAGCACTGTCCGTCTTGTTGTTGGCGATGGTATCAACTTTTGAAAGATCGATATTGTGTGTATGGTGTGTGATATGTTCGAATAATGCATGTGATTTGAATTATGTCTGTTCGTTTAGGATGTCGTTTTTATGTGTTTTCGTGTGTTTGTATATTTCCAATTGTTCTAGAGTGTCTAGTTTTTGGCCTTTTGCGTGTACATGTAGAATGTCCATGTTATTGTCGATGTTTTTGTATGTGTGGTTTGCTTCAATGAGGTGGTTTCCAAAGGTGGTTTTACACTCCACTACAGAATCCACCTTTGCAAACCACCTCATTGAAGACCTTATTCTTGGAGAGCTTATTCCAAGTATACCTTAAAGAGAGCTGGTGAAAGAGGGCACCTTTGTTTGAAATCTGTATTAATAGTAAATCCCTGTATACCACATTTTTGCATAACATTAATTGTTAATTTTATCCCTTTATAAATTATTTTATTCCTTTTATCAAGCAACACTTGTATTATATGTTGCTTCTCATAATGTTATGTATGGATTGGTATTATAATTACAGAAACAAAAGTGCATTAAAAAAATTGTGTTACTGTTAAAACTTGCTAGGCCATGGTCCAAAACATGTATAATTAGTGTCTGACGTTTCAACCTTACCCATAATGGATGTCTTCGGTGGGAACAGACATCTCGGACACCTGTATAGGGCTACGAGCAAAGATTGTTCTGCTTAGTGAGGCACTTCTGTTTATAAATATTTCATGTATCAAACTACATTCACTGCTGGCTGGTCAATTTTGGACCAATTGCATCACTGTGTGTCCTGATTGGCTGGCTATATTACTTTGTCTCAGTGTCAGTAATCAGTATTTATTTAGTGCTAAGGACTCCTCTTGCTTGTCTTCTGCCCCATTTCCCACAACCTCTTTTAGCCAACCAAACTCATACCAGCTCCATGACGTTCCATTACCGACAGATTAATCGGGAGTTGCTCCCCCTGTAGGTGAGCCAAGCGCCGCCTTTTGCAGGTGACTTATTCCCTTCACTCTCTTGCATGTCATAGCACTGCCAGAAGGACTCTTACCAGGCTGGCGGAAGTGTAACGACCTATTGCCGGCATGTAAATCCTGCCTTCCCACGCGAAGGATCCTCAGGGACTCCCCCCGCCCCCACACAGTAATTGTGAATCGCTCCGCGATTCAGCAAATCACAGCAGCCATCCTCTCCCTCCACCAAATAAATAAAAAAGGTTTCCCCATCATGAACAGAAGCATCAAAATCTGCTACCAACCTCTAGTCATCAAGCAACAGGTCCTTATTAGGATCCCCCAGACCCTCCAAGCAGTGGGCCCATACATCTGGCATCTGGCCTCTTGCTTGTTAATGCTGTGGTGACTGTGCTTATGTATTTAAATAGCCTCCCTCTACAATTGAGCAAAGCACCACTGAGTGAAGGACAGGACAAGATAGTATGGCCTCTCCAAACAAGATAGTGTGCCCTTATATTGTGC
The DNA here is from genome assembly GCA_034769895.1 of Magicicada septendecula. Taxonomy (NCBI): domain Eukaryota; kingdom Metazoa; phylum Arthropoda; class Insecta; order Hemiptera; family Cicadidae; genus Magicicada; species Magicicada septendecula. The sequence goes on from CM068374.1 coordinate 452,376,166, forward strand.
ATCATGTTCTGCTACAGTAGACTTTCTCTGGTTGCCTCATATGGGAGTGTCACCTGTGTTCACCAGTCCGAGTGTTAACATTGCGTTTTTTTGGTGCCGATATATATACATTCCCACAGGAGGATGTCCATCATGGTTGTAGTGAAAACATCTGGCATTAATTATTTTATAGACGTTTTGGACTACGGCCCAAGAGCCCAGCTTTGAAAGCTTACATTCTTTAAACATGGTGTTGTTCACTCTTCTGTTTAGCTACTGCTGAGTTAAGTAAGAATTTCTTAAAAAGTAAAATTTTATATATTACTTTATAAGGCAACATAATATATGAGATTTACAATCTTATAGATATTACACACCATAACAAAGTGATTATACTGTTATTTTAATATTGAGATAGAAACTTAGATTATTTATATATAAACAGTTAGTTGTTTGTCTACTAATTCGTAGAAATCTGGAGTGTACGTAAAGTGGATAAAACTGAGCACAGATGACACATTGTGAGAAAGTTCCTGGGAGAAAAATTTTCTATGGGCAATCCTACTATAAGATTAAGTGTAAATACCACACAGCTCCCCCTTATGTCAAATTTAAACACTTGTCCCGTTTACAAGCATTTGTCCATTTTAATTTTGTTTCACTAAGAATATGGTGAAAATGAATACGTAAGCCCTCCGGGTATCTGTCATGGTTCATATAACCGACGGTTGCACAACAGACCATTCTTATAGACTCAAATTTTATAAAAATATACTACTACTTTGCAGATAAATGCATTCAGTAACAGAAGCCCTTGTTGTTAGGTGCCGTCACTTGGTGATCACATGACATCAGTGAGCAGAGCTTGTCATTGTGCGCACGGTTGATGATCTCTACCCTCTAGTCTAGTGTCCGTGGACCCATCTGTACTTCGTAAATACACTCATTGGAGTAACCAAAGCGTCATTAGTTTCTTGTGCTTACAAAATAAGCAATCTGGATGGTGTTTGAGCCATATGGGCTGATAGTGATGTGTATGAGGTTGGCATTGACGTAGTATGGAATTTGTCAGTGTTTTCTAAGTGCCTTTTACTGTACGATTGTTCTCAATGCAACTCCCAGAAAGTGGTAGAACCGTCTCGCAACCTCTATGGGTTTAAATACAGGGTTTTGGAAGTTAAATTGAGATTGTGATACAGTGCTAATATAGCCAGCGGTTTAGTGTAACGTGATAATTGTGAATTGTGTGTGGATTTCTACAATTGGTGACTTATATTATTATTTATTATAAAAGTGTTAATTGGATGGAGTATTAATTGTTTGTTATATTGGTGCGTGTTGGATAAACAAACTTGAATTGTTGTATACAAGTGTGTATTGTTGTTTGTTTATTAGAACTGTAATTAAACTAGTGAATAACGACTCGTGTAGTGTTCAATTATTGTATTCCACTGTTTAAACATGACGATCCATCCAACCTGTGTAACTTAATGATCAATTACGTTATAGGGGTTTGGAAAGAGAGCTACAGTTCCACAGCTCCCATGGGTGTGACACTATTGTTACAGTACTTTTTGTGGTAGAATTTTATGACAGTATACATAACTATATGTAACTAAGGGAGAATTTGATGTAGCAATCCATGCGTTGAGAGCTTGAACAGAACACAAGTTGTCTCTGTAATCAATAGGACAAGTTTGTTATTTATCATGTTTTTGTATAGACTTAATTATATTGTTAAAAAAAATTGATAAATATGTTTTAGCGCTCTTAAAATTTTTGATTTTATAAACGATTTGGTGTTGAAAATGCATGAAAAACTATAAATGGTTGACTTTTTTTAGTGAAACTTGGTCAGTCTCAAAACAAATGTGTGTTTTAGCGGTTCCAAGTAGTAACTTGGTCCTGTACTAATATCTTATTTAATGATCGTATTTTTAAATGTTCTGCAATATAATGTTCACAGTCTGCAAATATTCTTTTGTTCTTATTCTAGTAGAACTCTTATAGTAGCTTTTGTATAGAACAAATACAAAAATTTCTTGATATTGACAAATAATGCCAAACAAAGTGATTTCTTATACTCTTTGCAGAGTTCTTGAACTTTATTGCTTGAAGATACTCAATTGTGCTGCAGTTGCTTATCAGAGACTAATAACTGACACTTTTAGTGAGAATATCGATGAAAGCTCTCTATATAGATAACAGCAAAGAAGTTAGTATATAGATTTTTCAAATTATGGCTAATCCCTTTTTTATGCATTAGGACTGTTATACTGTTTTTGATTTTACGTTGTCTTTTCTGTACACATGCATATAGTAAAAAGCCTCTTTCTCTATTTGCAATTCTTACTTTCTGGAGTATTTCGGTTCTTGTCCCCCCTGTCACATCCTGACTTTCTTTTCTTTTGTATTTCTTGATGTGTTAGCATCACTGGAATTCCTGATTCTGTATTGCTGTCTTTCGTTTGGATTGTGTGTGTGAATTATTAGTGGCTACTTGTCTATTATATGGTTGCTCCCTTATTCACTTCTGAGATTGCTGAGATTCTTATATATTTTCTTAGTATTGTACATACATAAATATTTTTGAATACTCTCCTTTAAATACACCTTCAATACAACTTTGATTATATAAGGAACTAACTGTTACCCGCGGCTTCGCACGCGAATATTGGGCTTTTAAAAAGTATTTTAAATTTAAATAATTTACCTTATATTTAATCTGCTAAGCGATCTTCTGTTATATGTTTTTACAATATGTTTCGGGGATAAATCCCCATCCTCAGGTAAAATGTTTATTCACCCTAATGCATAGGGGTCGTCGAAAATGTTAACGCACATAAAATGTAACACATAAAACTAGATAAAAACACGTACAACACACAAGCGCGTGATACGTGACCCATTGCACTGGTCGGTTTCCGATCGTCAACTAGCTTTTACGCGTGTTTCACTTCTTATTTTCAATGCGGTCTCATAGAGCGCGTTAGGCTTAAATATCAGCTGGTCATTAAGTAATTGTTCTTTATGTATTTTTGAGGCCCTGTAAATTTCAAATTCTTCTAGGGCATTCAAAAGATGACCTTTATTACAGATGTGTATAGGTTCCATGTTTTCTTTAAACCCGGTGTAATTATGGTTTTTATTTATAAGGTGAAGTGCGTAATTTGATGTGGTTTTGTTAGAGTTCTTCTTTGGTAGATGTTCTCTACATCTATCAATAAATCTTCTGCTCGTCTGTCCAATATAGAAACTATCACATTCACTACATCTAATTTTGTACACACCTGAACAATCTTCTGTTAAGGTTGGAACTCGTGGTTTCAGTATATTTTTTAATTTATTAGTGGTCCTGTATGAAACATTGATATTTAACTTTTTTAACTCATTTTTTATTATATTAGGGAGTATATTTGTGTATATTGCTGAAACATATTGAGTTTTACTTTTTGCAACATTATTACTATTTAATTTTTTCAAGTGTTTATATATTATTTTATCAACCATTTCACTTTTATAACCATTTTTTATGGCTATGTGTTTTATTGTGTTGACTTCGTCATTATAATCCTCAGTGTTCATAGGTATATTCACTAATCTGTGTGCAAGTGCATTAAACGCTGCCATTTTTTGTGTATACGGATGATTTGAATCAGCATGTATAACCAAATCTGTTGTGGTGGGTTTTCTGTATATTTTGAAAGTGAGAAGAGTATTTCGTTTTGTACAGATATGTCAAGGAAATTCAGCAGTTATTGTTTTCCATTTCCATGGTGAATTTAATGTTGTGATTAATGCCATTCATAAATCTGAAAAACATATCTATTTGTCTATGAGTCCTGTTAAATACTAAGAATGTGTCATCCACGTAACGTGTATATGAAACTATTTTATCATAAAAACGGTTATGATCAGATAATAAATATTTATTTTCATAATAGTTAAGATAAATTTCAGCTAAAAGTCCACTGAGAGGTGAGCCCATTGCTAATCCGTCTTCTTGGTTGAAAAACTTATTATCATAAGTAAAATAATTCTGTTGCAATATGATCTGTAATAGAAATAGGAGTTCACCTATTTGTATCTGATTTAGAATTCCTGTCTTAATTAAATTGTCTTAAGAATGTGTAATGTTTCTAAAACAGGAATATTTGTGTAAACTATGTCCATGGAAACCAATTTATAGTTAGGTAAAATCTCTATAGTTTTAATTTTTTCTATGAACTCTAAGGTATTTTTTACACTATGAACATTTTCCATTTTTATACTGTTTTTGATAATATGTTGTAATTTATATATATATTTATGTATATTTATTTATATATTATTTATATATATATATGTATTTATATATATTTATTTAATTTATAATTTTCCATTTATATAATTTTCCATATTATATAAAACATCAAAATTATACTGCAGGAATGGATAAATGTACAGTTCCGATCCCGCTAAATAGGTTTTGTTTATTTACTTGTTACTATGGTAATTAATTCTGGTTTCCATTGTGTTGTTGACATCTTTAGTAGTAGTATTTAATATATTTCATTATTTATTCATTGCATCATCAAAAATACGTATAAACATAAATTTTATAATCGTTTAATACAATTACAAAATATATAGATGCATCTGTATACAAAATTACAAAACATATCGATACAATCGCATAGTAAAAACATTAAAAACTGCAGTAACGGATAAAGGTACAGTTCCGATGCTGCTAAATATCATTTGTTTATTTACTTGTTACTATGGTAATTAATTTTGGTCTCCATGGTGTTGATGACATCTTTATATACGTCAATGAAAAGGGATAATTAAAAGGGCCTAATCGTGCGAACGGGACAAAATATCAAATTCCAAGTTGGACAGTGTTTTTCGCCTTCTGTCAAAGGTTACCTGTGGAAAATTTGGTGGCAGTCGGTGTAACGGTGTGGATTTGTATTCAGTACCCATAAATCCTCAGACTTTGAGTTTTATATATATATATATATATATATATATATATATATATATATTACAATAACAGCACAGTGTTAAGTAAGCAGCTTCGGTGTGCATATAAGGTGTTGTGTGAACTCTCCATAATAATCGTGCTACAAATAAACTGTGCCACATTTCATCATGTTCATTTATGTTTCAAAGTAAATGAAATGAAAATCTGGGTTTGCAAAATTGAGTTTTATAGAAATCATGCAGGCTGGTACATACTATATTTATACCACCATACCTACAACAGTGGGTTTTCAGTGGCCTATAGAGCGACCGTTGAATGTTTATTATAGACAGACCATGCACATAAGAACCTTCGGTCAGAAAGCTTCGCGCATCTTCCCCTCCGTCCGTTCAAACACTCACTCCCCCACCACCTGACTGACAGTTGTAGACTCACTCACTCACTTGCTCGCTATATCGCAGTATTGTCAATTCGTTGCGTTATTTGCAAGTTGTTAATTTAAAATGTCATCCAAAATAATACATAAATATTGTATTCTATTTTGTTATCTAAGAAATAAATATTTAATTCTACTTACCTTTAAACTGTTGTCAGTTAATTATTCTATATCAGTAGTGCTTGTTTCCGACTCCGAACTGCTGAAATCTGAATCAGATGATTCTCCATTTATAGAAATAATCAGTTCATCGACAGCTTCATTCATTAAACCGTCATTTTTCCAGTAATCATTTCCAATTTTAATTACATGGTCACAACACTTCTTCCACTTATCAACTGAGTATTCTAAAAACAACTTTTCACAAAGTTTCCGTTTCACTTCCAAGGATTCAGACAGGCAATCACTGAGCCTATCTTTTTCGTCACCCCAAGCAAGTTCGATAGGCAACAAATCAGGATGATACGGTGGCAAACGCACAACTGTGTGACCGGCATCAACAAACAGTTTATCTATCCTGTAAGTCGGTTCGGTTTGCACATATTTAACCAGTAACAGCAGCTCTGCCTTAGCTATGGGTTCTTGGAATGCAACATTGTTATGTCTAAGCCAGTCCATAATAGACTGTTTAATAGATGACGAAGTCGTCTTTTTGTTCTCTTGCATAGAAAAATTCTCATAGTTCATGTCATCATGATAATCCCCACTTTTTTGTTGTGACTGAAAAATCAGAAGAGCGTTTTTAACAAACCCGCATTCCCCACCTGCATGTATTATAATTATTATAATTAACCTACGCCCCTTACCGGATGCATTAGCACTTCAATTTCTGTTGCCAACAAGATGGAACAGATAGTGTGGAATGAATATAGGTTTCGTCGAGGTAAACTATATTTCTTTTTTTTGGATTTCGTTGTCCATGACGTGTCCGTTAAATATAGTTATATTTCTTTTATTATACCTGTGTTGTCTGATCTCTCTTAAGGGGATCCGCCACTATCTATGACTTTTTATTTTTTTTGGAAAAATTGTATTTTGAGCATCAAGATATATTAAAAGGAGGCTAAAAACAAGAAATATACAAAGAAACAAATTTTCAAAATTTTTTTTGACATATTTATATAGCTTTTTTGAGTTTTTTGGGATTTTTTCTTAAGTTTCGTTTTTTTTTTAATGACTTAGATATTATATAAGATATTAAATAACAACAACAAAAAATGGGCCACATTCACATATATAAATAATAAAATGACAAAACTAACAAAACTATTTAAAAACACAGACATAAAAATAGCATACAAAACTAATAAAAATAAATAACAAAATCTAAATAGCTCACACAACAAAGATAATACAACAACTAACGGTATATACAAAAATTGAATGCCAAGATTGCAATAAATGTTATAAAGGACAAACAAAAAAACAGCTGAAAAAACGTTATTTTGAACACCTAAATGCATACAAAAAAACAGAAATATATAAATCCAATTTAGCCACACATGCAATAAACACAGGACATGAATTCCCAGACATAACCAATGTAACACTAATAAAACATATACCACACAAAGGCACGATAATGAACATATGGGAAAATTTACAAATATACAAACATAAAACAGAAAAGAAACTAATACCTGAACAAATACAAATCAATACAAAACATGACACAATATTCAAAGCACTCAACATTGAAAATACACAAAAAACTAACACATACACCACAATCACACACAATAAAACCAACTTGAAATACCAGAAGCCAACACGAAGCCACTATAATAATAGTCAACCAACAACACATATGTACTTCACCAGACAAAAAAACCGGAAGGCTGAGGATGGGTACAAGATAGTACCCGAAACATGTTCCAAATAGAAAAATAACATCTTGAGGTAAATTTATGTATAAATATTAAATGTAATAAATAAATAAATATATATATATTATAACGAAAAGAAATCGGTGTGTGTAATTGTAAGTGTGTTGTAAACTGTGTCGGGCGTTACCTCCGCGCACTTTTGTTACTTACTCTGTTGACTGGATCCTCTGCAGTGATGTAGTCCTGTAACACAACTTAAAACTATGCTTTTTGTGGGCGCCACTTGGAAACGTTTGTTCCAAGAAAAAATTAAATGTGATTGATAAAATTTTTAAATCTACGAAAAAATTTAAACAAGTCAGTTTAGCTTTGAAAATCAGTTAAGTTTAATAATTTTTTTAACAACAACAAACAAATCGTCTGAAGGACTATCATTCATAAAAATTATAAAATTGCAGAGAAAAAAATTTTACAAGTTATTATTATTGACAATTTTTATATGTCCAATCAAGTATCGGCTAGTATTTCAGATTCTAACTCAGTTGACAAGCATGAGTTTAATATGTGAAAAAACTTTAATCTCAGGACGTGACTCCTTTGAACTACCAAGACATATCAATTAGATGCCTTACAAGAAAAAACTAAGTGATTTGAAGGTGTATGTGTGGCGTGTAAAGTACAACTGTGTGATAATTGTAACCAGGTAACAAATGATTTTAATTTTGGTAACTCACGTTCCAATGGTCGTTTATTCTCTCACTGGACACTTCCTTCGGGTAGTTTCTCGATCTCGCCTCTTCGGGTGTACACTGAATCTATTTAAAGTCAATTTTTTCGATCGTTACTTTTTCCGCACTTTTTGTCAAAACGTTTGGCAGTAAAATCTCGTTCAAACGCCGCCACTACGAATCATCTGTTTAGCGTTGATTCAGAAATCTGCCACCGCAGCGCTGATCCCCATGCAGTTTTGAGGAAGGCTCAGTGTATTGTTTTGTTTACGTTCGGGGGAATTATTTGTCACGTTAGTCAGTCAATGCGAACACAGCAGAATTCGTTCTCTATTAAATGTTGGGACCCTCCTGGGCCGTTGACGTTCTGGCTGCGTGCTTTCTATTAGAATTTGCCGTATCGCTGCTCTATTTCAGCGATACTTTTTGGCGACTCTCGTTGAGGTTAAGTCAGTTGGGTATGTCTATGTACGGGAAAAGCCTTACTGCCGTGTCTTGTCGATTTCTCGCCTCTCGGTTTCGCCTTAGCTGCGTTGATCAGTGTTGTGTGAGATGCATCAGCTCTGGCGTTCAATCTTCAAGTGTTTTTCGGTCAAATTTTGTCTCGCTTTTATACTAAATCGGGATGACTGTTTTCGTCGACTTCCGGTATATTTGTGTAAAAATTCTTTCTAGATTGTTCGAGAATAAACGAAATGGAATGTCATAGAACAATTTTCACTTCCGTAGAAGCTTTTAGAACGAATTTCTTATTCTTCATACAATGGATATTTCAAAATTTACACTGGTATTTATCAAACAGTTTCACATTAGTACTTACAATTTGTATGCCATTAATGTATTTGGATTCCTTGTTTTTTACTGAATCTAGCGATACTAAATATGATTGGTATCTAATTAACTTAAGTCTAAAAAACATTACAATTTACAACCCTCACCTTGAGTTGTAGTCATTAAAAACTCAATATTATTAATAAAAATTGTTGTGGAGTTATAAAGTTCCCTTCACAAGCTGGACATCTACTACTACTACTCTCCTACAACAAAATAAACAAATTTTAACATCAATAAAACACAAATAAATACAATTTTATATGGCCTCTGCTCATGGCCTGGGTTCTTGTCAATTTTCTAATACAATGATTAGTCTTTTTCCTTAATATATGTATTATTTCACCACTATACACACAGAGTTTATTATTTTGTCTATCTTTTGTGATACCTGGTTACTTTGTACATATATTATATTTATCACAAGATGACATAGCATCATTGATTGTCTTGAGATGTCATTTTTTATGGTGTGACAAATCTCACTCTAAATAGTTAAATTCTTTTAGAATTGATTTTACTTTCAACTGAGTTTATTTCTTATTAAGGTATTCTGATGTACTGTACCTTTCTATCTTATTTTTGTTAGTATTCTGTAAGTATTTAGCCAGATATGATTATTTTTGTACTGAATAATGGGCTTCAGCCATACATGGTATAAGTAAATATTTTGCTGACTTGACTATTACAATGTTAAAGTTGGTCAGGTATATTAGTATAGTTGCTTTATATCATATTACAGCTTTCTAATACAGTTTGGTTGCATTTTGGCAACATTAAATTCATAAATTATACAATATTAGATGCCTATTACATGTTTTTAGTTAACACTGTTTTTGGCTATTTTGGCTGCTTTTTATTCATTTGACAGCTTCCTTTATTTAAGATAAATTGTTCACTATTGTCTGCTTGACAATTACATATAGTTTTTATTTAAATCTGATAATAATTAATTTTTTCATGAAATCTTGGTGTATGGTCTCAAATCCAACACATTAATATTTTTTGTCATTGCAAATATACAATTTTTATTTTAACTTAAACTCTTTCTAATAATGTATTTAAATCATTTAATACATTTATTTTATTTACATCACATAATATAATAATGGATCATGTCCATTTATCCACAAAAAATAGTTTTTAATACTATGTTCATAGTTATAAAACTTAATAATTATTGACTTTATTCTGGTAGATTCTGACATTATTTCTCTCTCTTATAGTGTCTTATGGTTTTTTCACTCTTGTTCACTTGAATAATATATATGGGGTTTTGTCTTAGTCATAGTTTGGTCGTTTTTTCAAGTTGATAGAAATAATTATTATACAAAATTACACAATTTTTGGGACTACTTGGGTTCGATACTGTTCACTTCACTTTCCTCTTATGCTAACTTACTATATAAATGATTTCTTTTTATGGAACGTTCTGTGACGCTACATATGCCTCACCGTTAAAGTTGATAATTTTGGAAAAACATATCTTTGGTTTTGATGAAATTATCATCTCTATAATAACCCTTTATTAGCTTCTTTATATCTCATTCTTTTATCTTATAATTAAATTCCTGTACTACTCCTTTAATATATTAATCCAACTCAATATTCCTAGTTCGTTCTTTGTCATATCACCTATTCCTTTCCTTTTTACCTTGATGTTTTATAATTAATCTTTGATATAATTCCCTATCAATTCCCTAACTTACATAGAGGGTTGGGAGTCAGAGTGGCTCGCTATGGCATACATTCTCTGTCCCTTCCTGTCTATAACTACTGAAATCAGAGGCAACACATCCCTGTTCAGAAAATAATAATTGCACCTTTGCAACAAATAATAATAATAATAATAATAAAAAAAAATACAATATTCAAAGATCATAGGCTCCTACACATAAATTCCCTTTCTTAAACTCTTCTGATTAATTCACAATTATATTAATATATCGTTCTCCGCAGGTTAAAATTATCATTTAAAATCATTCAATGTTAATAGCTATATTCATATTCATCATTACCTCCTTATGTAACACACTGTTTTTCCCTTTTTTTTTATTTTTCATTTATCATTTCCATTTAGTATCAAATATATGACAGTATTTCTCTTTTTTTTCCTTTACTAAGTGTCCATCTTGCAATATTTATTAATAACAATCTCTCTCCTTCTCTAAGTACGGGTAAGCTGGTAAATATACGTTGACATGGCTATTGGAAATAAATCTTTATTTTATATATATATCATTATGCCTTTGGTGTAAGGTGTCCTTCTCGTAATATTTATTTATAATAATCATAATACAATAATATTTATATTTATTTAAAAATCTCTATCTCCTTTCTAATTATGGCTAAGTGAAAAAATTCACGTTGACATGTTTAGTCAAGGTACCTTCTCTATGATGCTGTATTTGACTTGGGTCTTTGGTCATGGTACTTGGTTACTGATTGAGTATTTGACTTGCGATTTTTTAATCATGGTACTTTTTTAATGAAGTCTGGTTATACGTTCCTTTTACCTTGTTCCTGATTGTGTCAGTTACCTCGTAGGTATTGTTTTCATGTTTGATAATATTTGGGTTATATATGTCAGTTTGGGTTAATTACGTTGATTATTTCAACCCCTTTTGGTTGTGTTCCTTATATTATGTCCTTATTTATCATTCCCATTCCTTTTTAATTCCTTCTCTTTTCAATATTCGACCTTCGATGTTTATCACCTCTACTCCTTCAAATGCCTGGTCTATGACATTTATTCTGGACGAGTGGTTTCATGGCCTTACCATCTCATCACATGTTTGGGCCATAATTTTTCTGCATAGCGGAATTCCTCCTCTCTCTCACTTTCATTTTGGGGATCATTATCTGGTTCTCGGCCAGTTTCTGCCAATACATGGTTTACATAAAATACTCGGGGTTTTTCGTCATTATTTGCCTGGTTATGCTGTAATGAAAAACCCGGATTTTCGTGAACTGTTACCCGATTCTCATTATTATTTTGATTAGCGTTTGGCTCTTGTTGGTTGTTACTTTCGTTTCGGGGTGGTTCGCTACTCCTACCCTCTGAAAACTGTTGACGGTTATTCGCCGTATCACCCTGGCTACCTGGCGCCTGTTGTGGGTAAAACATGTAATTGGGTACATTAGGTGGATATGGCCGTCGGTTATCGGCCATCATATAATTTACCTGGGGCCTATATTCATTTCGGTTTCTCCTATCGCTTCCTCCTTGGTTTCCCCCGTTGCGATAACCATTACGTTGGCCATAATTACTTCCTCTATAATTATTCCCGCGATAACCATTTCCCTGGTGGTAGTTCCTACCGTAGTTATTCCCGGTGTAATTACCTCTGTTTGGTCCCGGATAGTTGCGGTTAATTGGGCCCTGAGTGTTACCATTTCGGCCATTTGGTGGGATGTTATTACTCTGATTATTGGTGTTTAGATTATTACCGTTCCCACCTCCATTCCGGTTTGGTCCGTTATTATTGTTGTTGTACTCTACCTTACGATTGGGGGGTTGGTAATCCTGGAACCTTCCTGTGGATTCGCAATTTTCCAATAATTTGGCCAGATCGGCTATTTTGCTAATTTGTTGGTATAATTGGGCATCCTTGATCCCATAGCTGTAATGTCCAGCTAACTGCCTTACCAAACATTCTTCTGGGATCGGCGGTATCAACTTCCGTGCTAAACATACCTTTCCCAGGAAGTAAGACGTCGGGGATTGTCCATAGGACGCGTCGTATTTGCCATAGAAAATGTCCATTCTTACCCTGTTTTGTGCGGTCTCTGACCAATACTTTTCCTTAAATTGGCGTTTAAATTCTGCTAAATTCGTTATTTCTGGTCGTACCGCTATCCACCAGTTATCCTTAGTATTTTTAAACGTCTCGTCAAGCATCTCTCTTATCCTGTCCCACCTTGTTTCTCTACTTCTCCCAATAACCTCCTCCATTCTTTCCAAAAATTCCATTGGGTTTCGTCGGTAGTCCTGGAAGTTGATTACTTCCCTGTTTTCACCATGACACGTATGAGTGTTTAGTATTGGTGTGTCTCTCAGCGCCTCTAATCTTTCCTGCAGGTTTTTCTCTCTCTGGTCTATTTCCAGTATACTATTTTTGTTAGATTTTATTTGTTCATCCAGCCTGTTAGTGATGTCATATGTTTCCTGCATCCTCTCGCTAACGTCTTTCTGGACTTCCTGCATGATGGCGTCTTGGTTCTGCCTTACCTTGTTTTCGAGATTTCTAACATCTTGTTTGGTCTCTACTGTTTGCTCCTCTATACTTTCGAAACGTGTATTGTTTCCCTCCCGTAACCTTTCCAATTGTTTCTCCATGTTTTCGACCTTCCTGTCACTATCGACCTTATTATCATCGATCCTTTTGTTTACTATTTCGTATTTTATGCTAATTTCTTTTTTCAGGGACTCTATGCTTCCTTTTATTTCCTCCTTATCTTCCTGTCTGTTTTTATTCATGGATTCTATTATTTCCGCCTTGTCTTCCTGTCTATTTTTATTCATTTCTTCCATTTTTCGGAGCATCTGCTCATTATTATTTTTGTTTGTTTCTTCCATTTTTTGGAACATTTGCTCATTACTTTTTTTATTATTTTCGTTCATATCTTCCATTTTTTGGAGCATCATCATTAATATATTCGCGTCAGCACCCCCTGTTATTTTTTCTGGTTCGGGTTTCTCTGTCTGTTCTACCATTTGTATGGGTTCTTCTCCCGTTTGTTCTTCTAATTCCTCTGCCGTTTGTACCGGTCTTTCCATTTCTAGTGTGGGCGGTTCTAATTCTGTTTCCTCGACCTGTACTGCCTCTCCGTCTTCCACACTTAACTCGGGTTCCGCAGTCTTCTTCACCTTCTTTCCCTTTGGTTGCGGCATTTTAATATGTTGGTAGTTGCCGGGCTTGTTCCGTCTTTTTCAAGCCTCACTAGTTGGGCTGCCAATTTATAACGAAATGTAAATGTTTGTGTTGTGTCGGGCGTTACCTCCGCGCACTTTTGTTACTTACTCTGTTGACTGGATCCTCTGCAGTGATGTAGTCCTGTAACACAACTTAAAACTATGCTTTTTGTGGGCGCCACTTGGAAACGTTTGTTCCAAGAAAAAATTAAATGTGATTGATAAAATTTTTAAATCTACGAAAAAATTTAAACAAGTCAGTTTAGCTTTGAAAATCAGTTAAGTTTAATAATTTTTTTTAACAACAACAAACAAATCGTCTGAAGGACTATCATTCATAAAAATTATAAAATTGCAGAGAAAAAAATTTTACAAGTTATTATTATTGACAATTTTTATATGTCCAATCAAGTATCGGCTAGTATTTCAGATTCTAACTCAGTTGACAAGCATGAGTTTAATATGTGAAAAAACTTTAATCTCAGGACGTGACTCCTTTGAACTACCAAGACATATCAATTAGATGCCTTACAAGAAAAAACTAAGTGATTTGAAGGTGTATGTGTGGCGTGTAAAGTACAACTGTGTGATAATTGTAACCAGGTAACAAATGATTTTAATTTTGGTAACTCACGTTCCAATGGTCGTTTATTCTCTCACTGGACACTTCCTTCGGGTAGTTTCTCGATCTCGCCTCTTCGGGTGTACACTGAATCTATTTAAAGTCAATTTTTTCGATCGTTACTTTTTCCGCACTTTTTGTCAAAACGTTTGGCAGTAAAATCTCGTTCAAACGCCGCCACTACGAATCATCTGTTTAGCGTTGATTCAGAAATCTGCCACCGCAGCGCTGATCCCCATGCAGTTTTGAGGAAGGCTCAGTGTATTGTTTTGTTTACGTTCGGGGGAATTATTTGTCACGTTAGTCAGTCAATGCGAACACAGCAGAATTCGTTCTCTATTAAATGTTGGGACCCTCCTGGGCCGTCGACGTTCTGGCTGCGTGCTTTCTATTAGAATTTGCCGTATCGCTGCTCTATTTCAGCGATACTTTTTGGCGACTCTCGTTGAGGTTAAGTCAGTCGGGTATGTCTATGTACGGGAAAAGCCTTCCTGCCGTGTCTTGTCGATTTCTCGCCTCTCGGTTTCGCCTTAGCTGCGTTGATCAGTGTTGTGTGAGATGCATCAGCTCTGGCGTTCAATCTTCAAGTGTTTTTCGGTCAAATTTTGTCTCGCTTTTATACTAAATCGGGATGACTGTTTTCGTCGACTTCCGGTATATTTGTGTAAAAATTCTTTCTAGATTGTTCGAGAATAAACGAAATGGAATGTCATAGAACAATTTTCACTTCCGTAGAAGCTTTTAGAACGAATTTCTTATTCTTCATACAATGGATATTTCAAAATTTACACTGGTATTTATCAAACAGTTTCACATTAGTACTTACAATTTGTATGCCATTAATGTATTTGGATTCCTTGTTTTTTACTGAATCTAGCGATACTAAATATGATTGGTATCTAATTAACTTAAGTCTAAAAAACATTACAATTTACAACCCTCACCTTGAGTTGTAGTCATTAAAAACTCAATATTATTAATAAAAATTGTTGTGGAGTTATAAAGTTCCCTTCACAAGCTGGACATCTACTACTACTACTCTCCTACAACAAAATAAACAAATTTTAACATCAATAAAACACAAATAAATACAATTTTATATGGCCTCTGCTCATGGCCTAGGTTCTTGTCAATTTTCTAATACAATGATTAGTCTTTTTCCTTAATATATGTATTATTTCACCACTATACACACAGAGTTTATTATTTTGTATATCTTTTGTGATACCTGGTTACTTTGTACATATATTATATTTATCACAAGATGACATAGCATCATTGATTGTCTTGAGATGTCATTTTTTATGGTGTGACAAATCTCACTCTAAATAGTTAAATTCTTTTAGAATTGATTTTACTTTCAACTGAGTTTATTTCTTATTAAGGTATTCTGATGTACTGTACCTTTCTATCTTATTTTTGTTAGTATTCTGTAAGTATTTAGCCAGATATGATTATTTTTGTACTGAATAATGGGCTTCAGCCATACATGGTATAAGTAAATATTTTGCTGACTTGACTATTACAATGTTAAAGTTGGTCAGGTATATTAGTATAGTTGCTTTATATCATATTACAGCTTTCTAATACAGTTTGGTTGCATTTTGGCAACATTAAATTCATAAATTATACAATATTAGATGCCTATTACATGTTTTTAGTTAACACTGTTTTTGGCTATTTTGGCTGCTTTTTATTCATTTGACAGCTTCCTTTATTTAAGATAAATTGTTCACTATTGTCTGCTTGACAATTACATATAGTTTTTATTTAAATCTGATAATAATTAATTTTTTCATGAAATCTTGGTGTATGGTCTCAAATCCAACACATTAATATTTTTTGTCATTGCAAATATACAATTTTTATTTTAACTTAAACTCTTTCTAATAATGTATTTAAATCATTTAATACATTTATTTTATTTACATCACATAATATAATAATGGATCATGTCCATTTATCCACAAAAAATAGTTTTTAATACTATATTCATAGTTATAAAACTTAATAATTATTGACTTTATTCTGGTAGATTCTGACATTATTTCTCTCTCTTATAGTGTCTTATGGTTTTTTCACTCTTGTTCACTTGAATAATATATATGGGGTTTTGTCTTAGCCATAGTTTGGTCGTTTTTTCAAGTTGATAGAAATAATTATTATACAAAATTACACAATTTTTGGGACTACTTGGGTTCGATACTGTTCACTTCACTTTCCTCTTATGCTAACTTACTATATAAATGATTTCTTTTTATGGAACGTTCTGTGACGCTACAATATATATATATATATATATAAACACTTTCACTGTGAACTTACTTTTAGGTTTTGATTTCCCAGATGTTTCGACGTAGTGTTCGTCTTCCTCAATGGGATTTAAAATACTGAAAGTCTATTACATAGTAACGGTTATGGGTTGTGGGTGTGTGTGGTGGGGGTTGTTGGTGGGAGGGAATTGGCGCTGGGATTCAAAGCGTGTGTATGAATCAATGTATCGAAAAGTATGTGTGATCTGTAATGTAATTGTTCATTTAATATGTTGTTTGGTTGTAATGTGTGATATCTGTAAATTTCAAATTGTTCTGCTGTGTTGAGTTTTCTACTTTTAGGTAAGTAGTGTAGTATTTCCATGTTGTGCTCTATGTTTGTGTAACTGTGGTTTTCGTTTTGTAAATGTGTGGCAAATGTGGAATGTATGTAGTTTGTGGTGAGGGCTTTTAAATGTTCAGAATATCTAGAGGAAAAAGATCTTCCCGTCTGGCCGATGTAGAATTGTTGACAATCATTGCAGTTTAATTTATAAACCCCTGTTTTGCTGTATGTGTCAGTGTCTTTGTTAGTATTATTTATGTGTTTCCTGATGGTGTTAATCTAAATATAAATATTAATAAGTGAATGAAGAGGATGTACCAACAAGATAACTTAGATATTTATTAACATATTTTATTTTGTTCATAATGATGTATTACAACTTTGCCGGCATCTAAACTATGATAACTCGTATAGGAAAATAACTACACACATTTTTTGCAGAACTTATTTTTTATTTTATTTTATTTTTACAAAAAAATATAGTACATAAAAAATGCTTCTACAAAGTTCTAGATGCCGACAAATCTTTGTTATATTATAAAGATAAGCTGGTAAAAATTTCACTAATTTATGTCTAGTAGTTCAAAAGTTATAAGACATTATATATAAAAAAAACAGGCAAAAAGTCAATTTTCGGGAAACGGCATTTAAAGTCGCAAGTGCGCCTTCTTGTCAACTTACTGTGTTTAAAACTCTCCTGCTCCATAGGTTGTACCTTCTCTGGACTTTTTTCTTCCTCCTCCCTTAGCGTGCAAATTTCTTCATTTTTCTGTACTTTTGGTACTTTTCCGTTTTTCTTGTTTGACGAAGGCGAAGGCGTGTTGCGTCCTTTTTCTGGGCGTGAAGCACTGTTGTTCTGCCAGGCAATATTCCAGATGTTTTCAGGAGCTTGGCCATTGTAAGCAAGTAGCCTTCATTATACACACTGATCCCTTCTGCAACACCAGCCTCAACTCTCATTTTTTATGTAAATATTGTTTTAGGGCATTTACTCCAAATTACGCCATGAAGAGCCTCATTTGCGTTTTGGGTCTTTCCTAAGGAGCAGCGCTTCAGCAAATTCTCAGCAGTGAGATGGGTATACAGAGGCATCAAGTGCTCTACAACCATAGCATTCAGTGGAGTTTTTACACAGGCTTCATGCTTTCTAGGTAGTACACCATTAGCAATATCTCGTTGATAAAAACACCAACTATCTTTCCCGACCGGGCATTTCTCGTGCAGCGGGTTTTCTGCAGTAGACTGACAATGGTCAAGGGTGGCAAAAATAGCACTCTTCATTGCTGCAGTATCTTCTAGGTTAGCAATCACAGCATTCCTATAGTACTTGGTCAACTTATCTATTGTTGTACCCTTTAGGCTACCATGGGCCTTGCCACCTAAAGTTATTTTTTTCTTAGCACAGTCTTTGACAAGGTTTCGCAGACCTGTGCCTAGACGTTTCGCAACATGATTGACACATTCCTGTTTTTCAGTAGGTACTTTATCTCCATAAATCTTGAGTGATACCAGATGATCAAATGTCTTTGAATCCCCATCTGAAATGACACTAGTGTAGCGGAATCCCGCTTTTTCAGAACGCCTCCAAAGCCGCTCCGCTGCTTCAACCTCCATCACTGGTGAGGACCCTTCAAAATTCGCCTGACATGAAGGCTGTTGGTCAATATACCAATTTTCATATTCATCGGATTGTTCATCTACTTCAGTTTTCTTTTTCTCACAAACCCTACAGGACTTGGACACAACCTCATAGTCAATAACTAGGCCTGTTATCAATTCGATCACACTTCCAACTCCATATTTTGATGTAAATCCTCTTTTTTGCCACGATCCATCATAACTCACAGCAATATCTATAGGTTTTGGCATATCGAAGTCAGGATAGGCCTTCAGCACTGAATACACCTTTTCGACCTCAACTCTAGCACGTTTCAACGATTCCTCAGTATGCTGTTTAGCTGCCTTCTGTATTATTTTTATTTGTTTGTCATAGGCAGAATGGTTTATACAAGGCATATTCATTCCCATAGACAAGGTTTGTAAGCCCATGTGCCCTTTGCCTAGTGAACAGAATGTTTTGATAATTCTACATCATACGAAGGTCTAGTTGTAGTCATTTCATTGCTCAATTTTTGCGAAGTTTCAAAACTATTTATTTGACCGCAAGAATGACAATGAATAGCAATTTCTTGTGCAAAACCAAGTTTTTTTGATAAAACTATCTCATAATTAGTATCAAGGCAATACTTACATGGCAGTTCTTCTAAAAACTTAGTAACTTTAGTCAAATCCATCAAACAGTAAGCGGGAGCGTTTTCCTCAATATCATCCACTGGAGTTTTGTACGATGATGTGAGCGCAAATCCTGTTGGCCAATCTCTCTTGTTTGGCATTTCATCTTCCGAATCTTCTGAAGAAGACTGTTCAGGGCTAATGTACTGAAAATCATCATTACTGGTACTAGGCCTAGGATTATTGAAATCTATTAGCCTAGGCCTAGGATTAGTATATTCTGGCTGTTGGTTTTCCACAGATTCTCTTTCGATATTTTGTTCTGTATCAAAATTGTTTTCATACTCCCATCTTTTCACAGCTCTATATTTATTTAGAATAGATTTTCTTTTTATGGAACCTTTTACTCTTCCCATTTTTTCATATGAAAAAGTAAACAGTCTTAGATAGTCTTAGATGCTCATGTTGAATGAATTCACTATTTACACCCCCAAGGTACAATAAGTCGACCACTCACTACTAAATACTTTTTACAACACTAAAACTATATAAAATCACAATCTCAGTTCAATAAACACATTTCAATAAGTGCAGTTGCAAACAAAACATCAACATAATCTCAAAATAACCTTTTTATAATGAATATTATGAATATCAGCTGTTTGCACAATCAGCTGTCATGTTTTGGTCTGCAACATATGTAAATAAATATAATGATGTTATTGTGCATAATAGTTGGTTATCTAACTAAATGTAATATACACTAAAAAATATAATAAGGTGCAATTGCAGTTATAAACAATGATTATAGTAAAATATGCTTTTATTTGAAATAATTTGGCAAAATACCAGTGGCGGCTCGTGACTTAAGAGGCTGGAGGGCGCGACCTTTAGGCTCCTTAATTATTTATCAATATAGAATTTAACGCACAATAGAAATGTCGCCAATATTTGATCACATAATTCATTAATAAAATAAGAATAGTAACACACGCAGCATGCAACGATTATTTAAAAATTTGATCTCGCCTCAAATATTGTCAGCTGTTGTAGAGAGTCAGCAGTTTTATTAATTAACATAACCACAAACTGTCCACAAAAATGTCTATGCTGTTTCCACAAAACAAGTAATATACTATATTTACATTATATTATTTCTATGATAACACTTTAAACAGACCCTTTATTTATATACAAAGTCCATTCGCCTTTCCTTTAAATTAACGAACTTTTCTAGCATCAGAGTCCTTAATTTCTTTAACAAGTTCCTTGTTGATAGATAACATTGCAAGGGCATTCAGTTTATCGTTTTTCATTGTACTTCTCAAGAAAGTCTTTAGTATTTTCAGAGTCGAAAAGCAGCTCTCAGGTTCGGCACTTGTCATGGGGTAGTTATGATAATTTTCGGAAGTTTTGACACTTCTTTGAAAACTGACGTAAGATTGTTTTCTTCTATAAAGTTAAGAAGTTTTATTGCGCCATTAATATTAAAATCATGCCGTCTGTATAGGCTAATAGTTCCAATTCACTCCGAAGTTTGTTTTCTTGTAAGAAAGGGTAATGTTGAATCACTCGCTTGAATTTTTCTTCCGGAAAGTTTGTAGAAAAAAGTGGAAATAAGTCACTTGGTTCCTCAGGGAACTCCTAATTTATTTGTGTTTCTATTTCATTTATTGTATCCCTCTCTGCATCTCATTTTCAAAAATTCCGATGTCACTTTGCCACATTACACTGTCTTTGTTCCTACTCTGTAGTTGTTGGTACAGTATGTCCAGATGGGATAGAATTCTATGGAAAAAAAGTTACCCAGAACTTTAGGAAATTTTGGTCCTAAAGAGCCCTTCTGTGAGCACTTGCCTCATTAACTGTGAGTCTGTTTGTACACTTTTCTTCAAGAACTTCGAAACATTCCTCCAACTTATATCGGTTTTCGTACACAACGTTGACTGTACGAATGTTGTAATTTCATCTTGTTATAGAAACTCTGGGTAACCTGGCTTGGACTATTTCCTTCAAAACGTCCGTTCGTAGAGATGAGTGTGAAAAAAATGCTGGATGGCAGACAGATTTGAGAAAAAACTCTAACTTTGTTGTTTTACACTTGTTGCTTTTTCTAATAGCAAATTAAGTTCATGAGCGTAACAGTGTACAAAACATGTGAACGGATACACTTCTCTAATTTTTGCCTTTACACCTCCAATAGAACCACACATAACATTAGCGCCAACATAAGTCTGAGCTATTAACATTTCCTTTGACGTGTGAAGAAGGGGATAGATATTGTTCATTATGCACTTTGCTAATGTTTCTGCACATTTACCTTCAGGACTGAGAAATCCCCAAAACCTTTCGTACACCGACCCCTTAAACATGTAGTTAAAAACTAATACTATTTGACAGTGGTTTCTCACATCAGTTGTCTCCTCCTCACATTCGATTGTCACAAATTCGGAAGCTTGTATCAACTTTTCTATTTCTTCCCTGCAGACACTAAGCATACAATCCAATATATCATTCTGTATTATTTCCTATGTACCTTTGAATACTGTGGCCGATTCTAAATGGTCTTTCATTGCAGAATCCAGCTCCGCAGTAAAATTAATTAAGCCTTTGTATACCCCTGGGTTTGTAGACGATGCTCATTCGTTATGAACTCTTGGAGACAACTGTAAAACACTACAGAATTTGACACACGAAATCAGCTGTTTTAAAACATGTCTGTTTTTGCTGACTTGAACATTGTGCTTTTCAATTTTTTGTCTAAATTACGAGTCCAGACTAGACAGTATGTTTACTTTGCCTAAAAAAAAAAAATCAACAACACTATTCATGTGATGGACGGATATTTCATGCTTCTTAATTTTTTCTGTAAGATGTTTTATATCATTAACAACTTTTAGAGTCCAAAAACAATCACCATTTTTTCTGGGAGACAATAAAATACATGGAAAACAGAATATTATTCGTGAAGCTATTAAAAAAACATAAACTCAAAACCTAAACACTAAACTAATGCCCGCACTGAATTAACCACGGCATAGAAACTTATAAACTCTAAACTGAGCAAATCTCATATTATTATCAATAGTCTGCGATTAGTTGTACTTAGTGAATTACGCGACTTTCTGCTAATCGTGGCGCGGGAGCCGGCGCGCCGAGCGACAGTGTAAACGCCACCTATAAGCTTACAATTTCGTTCAACTTTGGATAGAGTAGGGGAACTGAGAAATGGGCGCGATTGTCAGAGCGCCGTAATGCATGCTGTTCCGAAAACATTTCTACTATTACCTTACACAAAAACATTTTCTTGTCCGAAGCGTTAAATAAATATGTAATGACTTTCCACAAATAGTGATAATGGGTTGTTTAATGATATGATTTAATCTGGGAGGCGCGCGCCTTAGCGCCCTAAGAACGAGCCGCCCCTGCAAAATACCGAAAATTGGCGAAAACTGCTAAAAAACACATATAAAGAAAAAAAATATTTTTGTGAAAAAGTGTTCGGAATTGCCTGAAATTTGGTACATATGTTCAGAAATACATGCTCTTTAAGAAAATAATGTAAACAGAAAATGTCAAAAAAAAATAAAAAAAAGTCATAGATAGTGGCGGATCCCCTTGTATCTAGCTCTCCATGCAACATTTTCCGGTTTTTCCATTAAAATCTTACGGGATGACTGACACCTTTTCCACTTAAATCCCATGCTTTTTAATAATTTTCGCAGGTATTCCCTCCCACAATGAAGAATGTCTTCATCCTTCAAAAGTCTGTTAAGTTTTTTTTAAAGTTGGTACAGTTTTTTTGTTAATATAAAAGTCGTGTATTTTACGTCTAACCACACATTTAGTAAAATTATCCACAATTATTTTTGTTACATTACTGCTGTTTTTCTTAGTAGGCATAGAAAACTTAAGTTTTCCTTTAGCCAAATGACTTCTTGCTTCCGCCAGAATACGCTTCACAGATGACTGAGATATACCCATCGCTTCACTGGTCGACTGGACAACGTTATACTGTACATAAGGTTGTGGAGTTCGTTTTGCTCCCGTAAATGTTTTGCAACATTGTAAACAATTTTTGCGCTTGGCCCCTTAACGACCTTCCAGACGCACTTGACGAGCAGGATGCCATTTATTTCTTAATTCTATAACAAACGCACAACACAACACTTTAAGCAGACACACTTGATGAGTAGTGGGAATTAAATTCAGTCACACACTGCTGTGGAGGGGTACCCTCCACTGTACAGTGTTATGCGCCAAGTACGATGCTCAGAACACTTGATTCCGCGCAGGCTCTTAAGTCTGTGATTTTACTATAGTTCAAGTTCCCAACAGAGTTTTCCCTATGATGGCAGGGCTATAAAAGAGCGTGTAGAAGAGAGGTCAACAGTATTCCATACTCTTGTTGTTCCTACCAAACACGTCATCGAGTAGATGGTTTTTATCACTTTATAGTCAGCCGTAGATATAACTTCGTTGACCCATTCACTGGTATTCATACATGGACCATTAAATAGTTGTGAGATCAATGCAATGTCATAATAAAAAACACTGGTTCTGCTTGACATCATATTGACAGTTATTTTACTAAGATTATTTGGTGGTGACTCAAAGAGAGACGGGGATTTGTTCAGTTCCATGCTCAATGCTATCAATGTTTACTGGCCTCCAGAAACTGATATGTGGCTAGAAAAAGTGAAGTTGATGAAATATTATTATTATTAGTGTAGTTAATTAAATAATTGAAGTTATAATTTAATTATTTTGCTACTAGATGTATCAACAGACACAAACTGAGCTGGCTCCCATATAATAAACACGTACTAAGTAATGTATGCTGATATACAGAGTGTAATGTAAAAGGTGTCCTCACTACACATATTTGGAATCTACACGTTAATATTAGAATATCGGTATGGAGATCCATACATGACTTCTATGTTCTAAGATTTATGTTTAAAATCATATTCGAAATGAAATATTTCCATAGAAACTACTTCTTTCTATTGCTTCAGCCTTAACCACAGTACGGTGGTCACTAACGTGTACCATCTCACGTTTTCGCACTCGATTTTCACTGATGATGGCATTACCGAAATGTCTGGTTTTGCAGAAAACATTGGACAACGGCTAAACAGCCCGGGAAGGAATTTTAACAAAAAACTGCTTCTTTGTTGCCGTTAACGTAGTACACATATAAAAAATTCTCCCCTCCCTCTTCAACTATAATTTTCATTAATAGAAAATTACCCCCACCCCGTTCAACTAGCCTCTTCATTTATAGATATTTCATCTACGTTTCTACAGTGGATTATTATGAGCTTCTTATCAGGATACTTTATTTATCAAAATTAAGTACTTTACTTTTGTTAAAATATAAAACATTGCAGGTAAACTACCCCTTTCTCTTAACCGATCTTCACCAAAATCAATAGGTCTTCAGTCCTCTACAATTCAGGGATGCATGCAAAAAAATATTTGATTCTGTTTGAATGTGCGGTAGTTATCATTCGTCATAGAAAAAATTACCCTTGTTAAAACATAAAATGTTGCAGGTAAACTACCCCTTTCCCTTAACCGATCTTCACCAACACCAATAGGTCGTGAGAACTCTACAATTCAAGGCTGTATGCAAAATATTATTTGATTCTGTTTGAATTTGCGGCTGTTATCGTTTGCCATAGAAAAAAATTACCCTTGATAAAAAAAAAGTTGCAGGTAAACTACCCCTTTCCCTTAACCGATCTTCACCAAAACCGATAGAGCTTGAGAACTCTACAATTCAGGGCTGTATGCAAAACATTTGATTCTCTTTGAATTTACGGCAGTTATCGTTCGTCATAGAAAAAATTACCCTTGTTAAAACATAAAATGTTGCAGGTAAACTACCCCTTTCCCTTAACCGATCTTCAACAAAATCAACAGACTTTGAGTTCTGTATAATTCAAGAAGGTATGCAAAAAAGTAGTTGATTCTGTTTGAATTTGCGGCAGTTATCATTCGTCATAGAAAAAATTACCCTTGTTAAAACATTAAATGTTGCAGGTAAACTACCCCTTTCCCTTAACCGATCTTCACCAAAACCAACAGGTCTTAACAACTTTACAATTCAGGGCTGTATCCAGAACATTATTTGATTCTGTTTGAATTTGCTGCTGTTATCGTTTGCCATAGAAAAATATCGGTATGGAGAACCATACATGACTTCCGTATTCTAAGATTTATATTTAAAATCATTTTTGAAATGAAATATTACCATAGAAACTACTTCTTTCTACTTACTGCTTCAGCCTTAACCACAGTACTGTGGTCACTAACGTATACCACCTCACGTTATCGCACTCGATTTTCACTGATGATGGAAGTCGATGGCATTGCCGAAATGTCTGGTTTTGTAGAAAACATTGGACTACGGCCAAATATCCCGGGAAGGAATTTTAACAAAAACTACTTCTTTGTTGCCGATAACGTTGTACACATATATATCAGTGGCGAAGTTACATGGAGGCAATTGAGGCAATGCCTACCCTAAAAAATTCTGTAGAATAAAAATTATAAATACGTATGAACTACATAACGTAAAGATTATACATTGTTACTGCGACTGTCAAATTTATTAAACCGAAACGTGCTTTATTGAGCGAATCTAACCTGTAGATTCCCTGCTAGTAAAATTCTTACGGCTGTTTGTGGAACCATTTAGTTACAGCAAACTTTACCTCAGCGTCCGATTTGAACCACCGTCCTTTTAGTGATTCCTTAAAAAAAATTTAAGATAAGATTTTTGCCTACCCATTCATTAACTACTAGCTTCGCCAGTAAGCAAATTGATGTCCATTTTTTCGGCTTGCACGCGTTATGTTGGTGTGGGTTTCGGCACTTTCCATTTAAAAAGCGTGCAAACGTAAGAAAATAAACATGAGTGAGGCCAGAAATAACATGAAGTGTGTGTGTGTGTGTGTGTGTGTGTGTGTGTGTGTGTGTGTGTGTGTGTGTGTGTGCGTCTTACCTGCCTTTTTATTGCTGTATTAAATGAAAAATATTATATTACATTTAAAATGAAAAAATTATAATTTTATTGCCTGGCAACAAAATTATTTTATTTTTAACAATTACCATTGTTTGAAAAAGTTTAAATAAATTTTCAAGTACTTTACTCTTGTTAAAACGTAAAAGGTTGCAGGTAAACTACCCCTTCCCCTTAACCGATCTTCACCAAAATCGAAAGTCCTTGAGACCTCTACAATTCAGGGACGTATGCAAAAAACTATTTGATTCTGTTTGAATTTGCGGCTGTTATCGTTTGCCATAGAAAATACGCTTGATAAAAAAACGTTGCAGGTAAACTACCCCTTCCCCTTAACCGATCTTCACCAAAAACAATAGGTCTTGAGTACTCTACAAATCAGGGCTGTATGCAAAACATTATTTGATTCTGTTTGAATTTGCGGCTGTTATCGTTTGCCATAGAAAATACCCTTGTTAAAAAAATGTTGCAGGTAAACTACCCCTTTCCCTCAACCGATCTTCACCAAAAACAATAGGTCTTGAGAACTCTACAATTCAGGGCTGTATGCAAAACATTTGATTCTCTTTGAATTTACGGCAGTTATCGTTCGTCATAGAAAAAATTACCCTTGTTAAAACATTAAATGTTGCAGGTAAACTACCCCTTTCCCTTAACCGATCTTCACCAAAACCAACAGGTCTTAACAACTTTACAATTCAGGGCTGTATCCAGAACATTATTTGATTCTGTTTGAATTTGCGGCTGTTATCGTTTGCCATAGAAAAATATCGGTATGGGGAACCATACATGACTTCCGTATTCTAAGATTTATATTTAAAATCATTTTCGAAATGAAATATTACCATAGAAACTACTTCTTTCTACTTACTGCTTCAGCCTTAACCACAGTACTGTGGTCACCAACGTATACCACCTCACGTTATCGCACTCGATTTTCACTGATGATGGAAGTCGATGGCATTGCCGAAATGTCTGGTTTTGTAGAAAACATTGGACTACGGCCAAATATCCCGGGAAGGAATTTTAACAAAAACTACTTCTTTGTTGCCGATAACGTTGTACACATATATATCAGTGGCGAAGTTACATGGAGGCAATTGAGGCAATGCCTACCCTAAAAAATTCTGTAGAATAAAAATTATAAATACGTATGAACTACATAACGTAAAGATTATACATTGTTACTGCGACTGTCAAATTTATTAAACCAAAACGTGCTTTATTGAGCGACCGCTAAATGGTGACAGTTGAGATTCGGCATAGTTCGTTTAAAGCGAATGATGCAACCTAAACTTGCCTCAGCGTTTTTTGTATACATCGTATGTAAGCAATGTAGTGGTTTGATAGGGAAGTGTAGGGAGGGGGGATTGTCTATGTACACATAGAGCGTTGAGGCATGCCTCACTTCTGTGGTCCAAACGGTTAAGTTAAAGCGCCTGTGTTGTTTCTAAGTGTTTATTTTATGCGGTTATTAAAAGTGTCACTGTTATTCCGCTGAACTAACAGATGATCAAGATTGTTATTTGAATTATTTGTAACATTAAACATATATATAGAAACTAATCAAGTTTAAAATTTTGAAGTTCAATCAGTTGTATTATTGTGTATGACTAATGCAAGGATTGTTCAATAGAAACACGTATAGAGCTGTAAAGCATTTTTTATTCAACGATTTTAAAAGAAGTCTCCAATAACATTAAGACATGAGTTCCACTGTTGCGCTAACCTGTAGATTCCCTGCTAGTAAAATTCTTACGGCTGTTTGTGGAACCATTTGGTTACAGCAAACTCTACCTCAGCGTCCGATTTGAACCACCGTCCTTTTAGTGATTCCTTAAAAAAAATTTAAGATAAGATTTTTGCCTACCCATTCATTAACTACTAGCTTCGCCAGTAAGCAAATTGATGTCCATTTTTTCGGCTTCCACGCGTTATGTTGGTGTGGGTTTCGGCACTTTCCATTTAAAAAGCGTGCAAACGTAAGAAAATAAACACGAGTGAGGCCAGAAATAACATGAATTGTGTGTGTGTGTGTGTGTGTGTGTGTGTGGGTGTGTGTGTGTGTGTGTGTGTGTGTGTGTGTGTGTGTGTGTGTGTGTGTGTGTGTGTGTGTGTGTGTGTGTGTGTGTGTGTGTGTGTGTGTGTGTCTTACCTGCCTTTTTATTGCTGTATTAAATGAAAAATATTATATTACATTAAAATGAAAAAATTATAATTTTATTGCCTGGCAACAAAATTATTTTATTTTTAACAATTACCATTGTTTGAAAAAGTTTAAATAAATTTTCAAGTACTTTACTCTTGTTAAAACGTAAAAGGTTGCAGGTAAACTACCCCTTCCCCTTAACCGATCTTCACCAAAATCGAAAGTCCTTGAGACCTCTACAATTCAGGGACGTATGCAAAAAACTATTTGATTCTGTTTGAATTTGCGGCTGTTATCGTTTGCCATAGAAAATACCCTTGTTAAAAAAACGTTGCAGGTAAACTACCCCTTTCCCTCAACCGATCTTCACCAAAAACAATAGGTCTTGAGAACTCTACAGTTCAGGGCTGTATGCAAAACATTTGATTCTCTTTGAATTTACGGCAGTTATCGTTCGTCATAGAAAAAATTACCCTTGTTAAAACATAAAATGTGGCAGGTAAACTACCCCTTTCCCTTAACCGATCTTCACCAAAAACAATAGGTCTTGAGAACTCTACAATTCAGGGCTGTATACGAAACATTATTTAATTCTGTTTGAATTTGCGGCTGTTATCGTTTGCCAAAAAAAAAATTTCCCTTGATAAAAAAAACGTTGCAGGTAAACTACCCCTTCCCCTTAACAGATCTTCACCAAAAACAATAGGTCTTGAGAACTCTTCAATTCAGGGCTGTATGCAAAAAATTATTTGATTCTGTTTGAATTTGGGGCTGTTATCATTTGCCATAGAAAATACCCTTGTTAAAACATAAAACGTTGCAGGTAAACTACCCCTTTCCCTTAACCAATCTTAACCAAAAAACAATAGGTCTTGAGTACTCTACAAATAACGGCTGTATGCAAAAACGTATTTGATTCTGTTTGAATTTTTGGCTGTTATCGTTTGCCATAGAAAAAAAATCTATAGGCACACAGTAGACAGACAGACACACACACACTTTTCGAAAATTGACTTTTTTTCATCTTTTGAGTGTAGTATAATAAGAATCTGCAATAATCTCGAACACGATTTTTTTTTGCCATCACCATACTTCCATTTTCTTAAGGAAGATGGAAGTAAAAACAAGATCCTATTAACATAGGTCCAGAAACATCCCGTTTTCCATGTGGCCATTATTTTGTATTTTTTGAGGAAAATTTATATCGCAAAAGGCTTTGAGATACCTTATTAAACTTTGATGAAAGATTGATGGACTTGGTACTCCGAGGCCTGACATGGAAAACTTTCCTTGTTTATTTAGACGATGTCATAGTCATCGGGAAGACTTTCAAAGACCATTTGGAAAACCTTATGGTTCTAACTAGAATTCACGGTGCCCAACTGAAGCTGAGCCTGAAGAAGTGTTCTCTATTCCAGAAACAAGTACAGTATCTGGGCCATCTGGTTTCGCCAGCGGGTGTTAGCATGGATCCTAATAAAGTAGACACCGTAAGACACTGGCCAGTGCCAAAGAGTAAACATGAAGTTCGGAGTTTCCTGGGGTTATGCTCATATTACAAACGTTTTGTGAAGGCTTCGCTACTATTGTTAAACCACTACATGAGCTAACAGTAAATAAACGAAACTTCCAGTGGTCAAGGGAGTGTGATCAAGCATTTAGGACTTTTAAAATTGCATTATGTTCGCAGCCAATTCTCGCTTTCCCAGATTCCGAAGGGAAGTACATTGTAGACACAGACACAAGTAATACTGGTCTAGGAGCAGTTTTGTCTCAAGTTCAAAATGGTGGAGAACGAGTAATAGCGTATTACAGCAAGACACTTTCTAAACCGGAGAGAAATTATTGTGTCACAAGGAGAGAGTTGCTGGCAATCGTCCGAGCGTTGGAGCACTTCCATAAATACCTCTATGGAAGAGAGTTTTCATTACGTACTGACCATGCCGCGCTTGCATGGCTCTTAAGATTTAAAAATCTGGAAGGACAGTTGGCAAGGGGGCTTGAATGTCTGCAAGAGTACAACTTCAAGGTACAACATCGATGGGGGCACCTGCATGGTAATGCAGATGGCTTATCATGAAGACCGTGCCCGGAAGACTGCCGACATTGCCACAGAAAGGAAGAACAAAACTCAAGCGAACATGTTCAAGCCATCACTGTAGATTTCCTGGCTGATGGCTGGACAACACAAGACTGTCGACAAGAACAGATGACTGATGAAGACATTCGGCCGATCTTGACAGCAAAAGAGGAAGATCACCGCCCGGATTGGCAAGATATCTGCCATGGTTCCGAAGTGCTGAAGGGCTACTGGGCACAATGGGAATCTCTCACCTTAGAAAACGGATTGCTGAAAAGGGCTTGGGAAAGTGCAGATGGACGAGACGTGGTCATGCAGTTGATAGTTCCCCGAAGTAAAGTGCAGTCTGTTTTGAAGGAGATGCATGATGGAACATCTGGAGGCCATCTTGGCGTTAACAAAACCCTTGACAAAATAAGGAAGTGATTCTATTGGCTTCATCTTCACCACGACGTAGAGGAATGAGTTCGGACGTGTGAAATATGTGCTGCAAGAAGGGCCCACAAACCAGAAGCAGGGGAAAAATGAGACAATATAACGTTGGACTGCCTTTCGAGAGAATTGCCATAGACATTGCTGGACCATTCCCAGTTACTGACGATGAAAACCAGTACATCATGGTTGTAGGTGACTACTTTACTAAGTGGGTGGAAGCCTACACAATTCAAAATCAGGAGGTTACCACTGTGGCAAAGCAGTTAGTTCACAACTTTTGTTGCCGTTATGGAGCCCCTATGGAAATCCACACGGATCAAGGGAGAAATTTCGAATCAGGAGTGTTTAAAGAATTATGCCGTCTACTCGGAATTCAAAAGACCAGGGCAACGCCTCTGCATCCTCAGTTGGATGGGATGGTTGAGAGATTCAATAGGACACTTGAGCAGCATCTTTCAAAGGTTGTTGACGAGAACCAAACAGACTGGGACCATTGTATGCCACTATTCCTCATGGCGTATAGATCATCAGTACACGACACAACCGGCATGACTCCAGCAAAATTGGTGTTTGGGAGGGAGATTCGTCTTCCTGGGGACTAAATGTACGGATCACCTGAGACTCAGTCTCAAGAGCCACAGAACTATTCCTCGCAATTAGAAAACCAACTGCGAGAAATGAATCGCTTGGTAAGAGGACGGGTGAAGATTGCCAGTGATAAAATGAAAACTCGGTATGACATTCGCAGCAATAGTGTGGGTTTCCAAGAAGGAGATCAGGTCTGGTTGTTCAACCCAAAGCGCCGCCGTGGTCGCTCACCTAAGCTTCAGTCTAACTGGGAAGGACCCTACACTGTGAAAAAAAGAATCAACTATGTTGTTTACCGGATTCAACAGGAAGGGCAGCAAAAGTTCAAGGTCGTCCACCTAGATCGCCCGGCTAAGTACTACTTTAGAGACTTTTGCCAGTTCGGGACGAACAGGCTTAAGGAGTGGGCAGTGTTATGACTTCACAGAACAATCTACGTGTTTATCGAATGTTCCAGAGTGATCCGAAATGCAACGTCTGTGGCGTACGTGCTTGTTGATGCATTTTCTAGACTGTGTCAAGGCCGCAAGTAATTACGTTGTAACTATACTGGCGCTATCGAATAATCTAGTAATTTGGGGCGGTATAAATACTAGTACTCAACGACGTTCAATTCAGTATTACTGCGAGATATTGACAGTGTGGTTCGAGAGTTATAGTAGCGATATTACTGTGCGCGTTCAAGTGGTTATTAGTTAAAGAGTGGTGTTTTATAATCTGACGAATACAATTGTGTTTAATTTTAGTGGATATTTTATTGCGTGGTAACAATTTTCATTTGATTTGTTGTAGAGACTGTGTTGTTAATTACGAACTGTTTAACTGTAAAAATTAAAGGTGTGATTAGTGACTTAATTGGTATCTTGTACTGATTTTGTTTCCACTGTACCTACGACGATCGAGTAGTCCGTCGTAACAATATAAATATATACAATACTACAATGCCAGTAGATTACCAATTACCATTGAGTTCTGTTTGTTTCTCATCAGTAGAATTCGCTTTTACGTAGTACGTGTACTATTTCACAAAATTATATCTACTAAATAGAGAAGCACTGCAGATTAAAATTTGTTTTGAATGAACGACTTTTCTTTGTTAATCTTATTACATAAACTGTAGAACAAGATTAGTAAGCAAGGAGAGAGGGGAGGAATTGAATGACAAGAAATAGAGACATGACTATGAGAATGTGTGTTTGTGTGCTTGAGTTGATTCTTGAATTTTTGAACCGCCTTTCAGACACTTTCAGAAGATAGTAGAAATCAAATGATAACATTGAAGATGTTTTAGAACCAACACTGTGATAGCATTGTTGGTATCGGCGTTTGTAGTGAACTCAATCGAAGTAAATACAGTAAAACCTCGATTATCCATGTTAATTTAGAACATAGAATGCACGGTTGTCAGAAAACATGGTTAATCCACTGATCCTTCCATGTGTCTTTGTCTTGACTGAAGTCCTTAAATTCCTAGGTGGAACATAGGGCCTCGACAAAATTTCTCCACCATATTCTGTCCATTGCCAGGGCTTTCACCTCCTTCCATGTCTTGTCGACACCAGCCAGCTCTCTTTCCATAGTCTTCTTCCAGGTGTTCCTCAGTCTTGCACGTCTGCGGCTACCTTGCGGACTCTAATTCATTGCCTGTCTAGTGATATTTCCTGGTGGTCTTCTCAGGGTGTGACCGATCCACCTCCATTTTCTTCTCTTTATCTGTAATTGGATGGGACTCTGACTTGTGACCTCCCATAGAACTCTGTTCGAGATGGTCTTGGGCCACCAAATTCTCATTATGTACCTCAGGCAACGGTTTATGAAAGTCTGTAACCTTGTGGTGATGTCGTTGTGAATCCCAAAACTGTAATGGTCAGCATAATTGCATCCATGATAGGATCGGAACTGATCATCATGTGTACACAAACCCCTGCATACTTGTGTGCATACTGAACGAACAGGCACTGATGTTGAACAAAAATATTTTTGCAGATGAGAACAACTAGGCATTGTAGATAATGAGGGACGTTAACAGTTAAAATATAATTTATTTCAATTAGTGTATTTTTTTGTATCGGTCATTTAAGGACCACATGCCAATTTCAATTCTTTATTCTTTTCTTTTTTCCAATATTTTTTCACCTTTTCACTGTGTCTCCTCTTCCTGTCTTCACTCCACTTTGAACCTGCGTTTTTCTCTCTCCTACCCTGGACTCCCTCCATTTTTAACACTTTTGCCCGAAAAACTTCTCTTTCAATTGCTTCTTCTGCGTGTATATTATTTTTTTGTAACTCTTTTTGGACTTCTTTAATCCAACTTGATGTTGGCTTCTTCCCCCACGGATATTTAAAGATCTGCTTTGTTAACCTATTGTCATCCATTCTATATAAATGTCCAAAAAATAATAGTCTTCTTTTTCTCATTGTTTCTGTTATATTTTCTATACTTTGATATATTTCATCATTACTTCTTAATTTCCAACCTTCTGAAGTTTTTCGTGGGCCTAATATTTTCCTAATTCTCCTGAATCCTTGACTGAAATTTGTGGAGTTGCAAAATGTCCGTGTACCATTCGGCTGCTGGGTCGAAATATGTTCTCATGGCCTGCGTGCAGTCGTACTGCTCACATGTTCTGGCACTGACTCACCGACGTCCTCTTTGTCTTTCACTTCCATTTCCCGTTAATCTCCTATAAAATTTCTTCATCACTAAAAGCTTGATATCCAGTATCGTTTTTGTCATTTTCAATCCACTCCTTTATATATCATCGTTGACATTTCCGAACTCTGCTATAGCACAACAGTAGAATTAATCGCATCTCAGCAACGAAAGTTTCTGTTTTTTCAAATCATTGTTATCAGCATCGTCACTCAGTAACTTATGCCATCCATGAATCAGGGACATCTGCTCACTGCATCCCAAGCTTTCAATACTGAATACTATAAATAGCATCTTTCATAGAGATAGACTTCCAAAATGTAATAAGATTAGTGTCTTATTCAATGAGTTTTTGCATTAAATTAAATTGGTAATATTTTTTTCAAAGCTCCAGTTACACCCTGGTACATGGGCTGACAAAGACTAATGACAATGGGATTTAAAAACTTAGCTTTTATTTCACCATCATCCGATATTTAGATACGATTCTAATGAGTGGGAAGGGGCGTTATCATTTAATAAAACTGCCTTATTCATAATTATCTTGTTGATCCATCCTCTTCGTTCACTTTATAAAATATTATTATATATATAAACTTTCACAATATGAACTTACTTTCTTTACACTTTCCCAAACGTTTAGAGGTGTTGTTCCTCTTCCCCAGTGGGATTAAATACTGATTGTCCATTAACAGAATAACGGTTATGGACTTAGGTCCATAATCCCACTGAGGAAGAGGAACAACACCTCGAAACGTTTGGGAAAGTGTAAAGAAAGTAAGTTCATATTGTGAAAGTTTATATATATAATAATGCCTTATTCAGTAAATCTTTTCATGGTAAGTGTTCATGACATGTTTTAAAATTGATTCTATCCATCCAAGCATGTTTTTGATGATAATAATGAAACAGCAAAAAAACTTATGTCAATTCTGTCGAAACATCACAGCTTTTTTGCTTTCCCTACAACTGCTACTGTCTGACCATGATTTGATGATGTGTTAACTACCACACTCTTACACACATTTATATTTATATATTTTTACTTTTACTGCTATAAGGTAAACACGTGTACTTACCATTGCAATGTATATGTGAGCACATGGTTCCTTTCTACTATAAATCTCTCTTTAAGAGGCCAGGGTTCACTCTCGGCGAGATTCAGATACAAAAAGGTGATAGAAATGATAACACTGATTCTCAATTGAGTGTAATCACTAGGTTTTAATTGCCAGAATAAAATAAACATATATATTGAGTGATACCCAAAATGGCGTCACATACAATTGCCAAAAACAAAATGGTGGTTACATTTCCTGAAACCTTATTCAGTCATAGTTACTTTGTATTATAGTGAATCTTGTTAATATTTTTATATTTACGTCTGGCTGCAGCTCTGATAACACAAAATTAATTATATACTGATATGCTACACAAACCAATGCCCTCTGTAGGCATGATCATGGCCATGCGTTCATTCACTCGTACGCTCATTCACTCTCACTATTGCAAAATACATTTTATCAAATTTATTTGGTATTAATTAATGAGCTCATTATTAAGTAAAAAGGTGATAATTGTTTGACTTCTCTGAAAGTGGACAGAGTTGCTCCCTCGCTGGTGTTAGATGTTCTGCAGGAGTATGGCAGGTGGTCGCCTCATATTTATCGTTTATCTGTTAGTGTGCGCTGATTCTACATTTGATGTTTGACTGTTTACTAGTACTTGAGTCTTTTACAACTCCACTATCACATTTTTAATTATAGATAATAACTTTCTTAAAACTTTGGCTGAAAACTGAGTCGACAGCGATACATCGCTGTTGACCCTTTGGTGTGCTGTGCTGAACTGAGAACGAGGAATATGCAAATTTGCGCATGTGTTAGTGCATTTGACGTCACCGTCTTTTGTTTTTCACGGCCAACGCCTCGTTCATACGTTGTGGTTCCAGCGTCATTGTCTTTTATTTTTCACAGCCAACGCTTTATAAACCAATCACAATTGTTATTTATAGTCCGTCATCACATACACCGCCATTATCTCTGCCTGCTTTTGCTCGTCCACCGGTGACCTTGGCATTATGCTACTCTCACTGAATATGCGTTGTTCCTTTTTACAGAGGGACAATGGACTAACCATTCTTTAGTTAACTGTGATACAATAAAACATTATAAAATAACCTCAAATCCCATAATTAAGGTATTGGGCCTTTATGTACTGTTACAGATTGAGCATTGTGTAAGGTGGGAGAAGCATGGCCGGGTACTACGGTAGGCTAAGTGGGGGTAAACCAAACAGCTAGTATACATATTTCACCCTACCTCTCTTACAAGCGGCTGCATGGTGGGGGAGAGCAGCCTCGATCATCCAGTCGTGGCCAGACAGTAGGTTTAATTTAAGCGTATGGGCAGTGTTAGCAATGCACAAAATTGTCATTCTCTCTTTGCTGATTTTATGTTGAGTAATGCTTATTCAGTGGCTAGAGGTTTTGGCAGTAGACGATGATGATGATTGATACCTGATTCATCAGCATTGTATGTTTATTCAGAAGTCAACTGAGTTTTTACTCACAAAAGCCTGACACTTTTTTCTAAATTCAGTCACCACCGCCAAATCTCCACTCAGTTTCCACTTTACACTGATAACTCTTGTATACCGTGATATGCTTTAAAACATTGTACCCAGCCTGAGGCCGAGTTGGCATTAAAATCCAATCTAAAACTGAGTGCGTCATTAAAAAGTTCACCTTTCGAACAAGCATGGGTCCAGGATATACAAACGTCTTGTACTAGTTTTTTGCTAACCTGTAAAAAGAGTCCCTTATCAAGAAGGTCATCTAACCTAGCCATTTTCTTTTAGATAGCCTGGAGTCATTTTTGGTTGCAGTTTGTACCCCTATGTTAAATTCACTCACCACTTGTGATGCACTTTCTCCTTTTTCAAAACTTTTAATGGTGTCTAATTTTTGTTCTATTGATAGCACCACCCATTTCTGTTTTACACTCTTTTTTAAAAGTTTTCACACTATTAAAGATAAAAAGCAACAAAAACAACAATACTGAAATGACAAAGAATAGAAAATAAAAAGATTCAGTGCAAACACAAGTGAAAAACGGCACTTCACGCAACGGCAGAAAACCGAACAAACCATATGGGTACGACAGTATAAGGTCACTCAACTACTGTACTTTATTTTAGTAAAAAATACTTTTGATCATTGAAAACATATCCAAAACATATTTTAATATATCCGAAAACATACTGACTACTACATAACAAAGAAAAAGGTATTTGTTCCTTTGTTACGAGTCATTCCAACGTACATAAACTGTAACCTATCTGAAATCGCTAACCACTCTGGACAGATAGGCACAAATACAAAACTGTTTTTTACAGTAGAAAATAGTATGATTACTTGGATTTCGTTGTCCATGACGTGTCCATTGATGAACTAAATATAATTAAATCACTACTGACTCGGACCACAGGGTTTTTTATGGGTAAAAACGTAAAAGTTTTACCTTATAGCCAGAACCAGTTTTCGCTTATTATAAGCTTTGTCAAAGGCTGTCACTGGGAGCGCTGTCCGTCTTGTTCTTGGAAACGGCGTCGACTTTTGAAGATTCAATTGCAGCAAATTCTGTATACAAATTCTACATTGCTTCAAACAAAGATACATTGAACACACAAAGGCACTACACTCCACTACCAAATCCACCTTTCCAAACCACACATACACAAACATCGACAACACACAACACACATCGTTCTACACGTACACACAAAATGGTGAAAACTAGACTCTCTTGAACAATTGGAAATATACAAACACACAGAAACACATAAAAACGACATCCTAAATGGACAGATACAATTCAAATCACATGTATTATTCGAACATATCACACCCCATGCACACACATCGATCCTTCAAAAGTTGACGCCTTCGCCAAGAACAAGACGGACAGCGCTTCCAGTGGTAAACACATGACAAATATGCATATACCAATCACAACAACATGGTGACCCATCATGTTAACATACACACATGATAAATAGCCACAGTAGAAGTTCAAAAGTAAATTCAAGAGACGTAGGCCACTAGTAAGGTCTACTTCAGCAGGTGCAGATGGTAATGGGTGGCAGGTTTTTCAAACATGTTCTGCAAAGCACTGCATAACAAAGCAGTTGGGGAGCCACTTCACATAGGGGTTAGCCCATACAGAGAACACTGGGAACAAAAAATATAGGCTTCTTGAGTTCCGTTGTTCGTGATGTGTCCGAGTATCAATAAGAACTTATTAACACTAAAATGTAAAGAGTATTTTAGATAAAAGTTTTTAAAAATAAGGTAAAAATGTAGGATATCAATATGACTATTACAATACTAGCAGTAGAAGGGTCACTACAATAATAACCATCGCAGTAACATTCTACAGAATGAGCCAGTGTGCACTTCTTGCATAATGTAAGCATGTGAAGAATGATGTCATTTTATTATATGTAATGTAGTTGTAGGCTATAAATATGTCCGAGATTACTCTAGATATTGAAACAGTGGCATCTTGTGCATATGTGCTTGTCACCGTGTATTGATGACAGCATTCAACATGTGTCATACAGTTGAAACATTTGTAACCTAAGGTGACAAGTTATTTATTATATTTCAAACGTTTTCTGAAGTAATAACTCACCACTCAAATACATAATAATACCAGAATTTTAGTAAATCTACATGAAATTTTATGGTTGCCAGATAATAATAGTTTACTACGAGTATATTAAATCTTATAATAATTTATTTAAAGTGTTGATTCTGTTTTTACTTTTTTATTTTTTAACTTATACTTTTTGTATGTTAATTAAGCTAGGTGTAATCATTAGGTTAATAGGTTAAAACACAAACAGATAGACATACAAACACATACACATCACAAAAGTGAGAGTAAAGAGAGAGGG
The DNA here is from genome assembly GCA_034769895.1 of Magicicada septendecula. Taxonomy (NCBI): domain Eukaryota; kingdom Metazoa; phylum Arthropoda; class Insecta; order Hemiptera; family Cicadidae; genus Magicicada; species Magicicada septendecula. The sequence continues at coordinate 452,415,193 of CM068374.1, forward strand.
GTTATGGAATGACCTGTGAGCGTGTATGTTTTATGCCCAAATATTGTATGCCTTATACTTTCAAACTGGTTCTGAAACGGTAGTAAGGAGTGGTGTGGTAGGACCTAATATTACCTGATGGTTTGCCATTCATTGATTGAAGTCAGGAACAAAATAAAACAGCTCTATATGTTTTACTTAAAAAGTAAAACTTCCTGAATTTGATGTCAAGAACTAAGTCACAGATAACTAAATCTAGCAGCTCTTAAACGCCAAGTAATTAATTCGTAGGAACGTTAATTAACATACTACATTTTTACCTCAGGGTGCAAAAATAGGTGTATGGTCTACAGCTCCTTTATCAACTGACCTTTGTTGTGTTCTGTTATGTAGCTTTTTCTTTACATCTTTTGGCTACTGTCAGATTTGATGTCATTTGGTTTCATCTGTCCTGATATTTCTACATCATCATTACTTTCTCTTAGAATATATACTTTCATATCATCAGCTCTGCTTTATGTGTTGGCATATCAACCAACTTTCCGTAGTTATGTGTGGAAAATCCATTAAAACTATGAGTGTGTAGAACATACCAACAAAATACAGAAAACAGCCATAGATTAATAAATCTTCAGTTTCTCACTCAGATGACAGTCTGATTTGCAGGCCCGGCTCCAGGGAGGGGCGAACCGTGCCACCGGCCAGGGTGGCAAATTTTAAAGGGCAGCAGATTCCGGGTTGTTAAGTTTTGAAATTGAGGGGAAAAACTTAATTTCATCACATTGTATAAGATCAGTAAGAATTACTTTATGTATAAACTCAGTGGAGTTTAACGAAGAGTCGAAAACTCGTGAACGAGAAAACGTAATCCTGATTTTTTCGAAACTTAAACTTATTAAAACTTATCTCAGATCGAGTATGTCAGAGACTCGCCTGGGTGGTCTGGCAACTATATCTACAGAACATCAGTTAGCTGAATCACTTGATTACAACGAAGTCATAAAGGGGTTTGCCAGTGCAAAAGCTGGACGAGTATTTTTTAACTAAGGTATATGATACATTACTTTTGTTATATTTCAATCATAATGAATTTTAGTTAGTATTTTAATTTTAAGTCATCACATAGGCATACATTTTTATTGTCTCACGATTCCTTGTATTGTCTCTACAATTTTTATTGTAACCGTTCGCCTCAACGTAAACGCAAAAAAGTTGTAGTTATTTAATAAACACAACAATGCAAACATTCCTAGTCGTCATTTGAAGGCAATAGCCGTATCTTTAGAGTAGGTCTAGTGTGTGTGTGAATGTGTTCAGAGTTAAAATAGGGAGGGGGCGGCACTCATAAATACTGCACAGGGCGGCAGAAGCACTGGGGCCGGCCCTGCTGATTTGTTCCATGAGTTGTTAAACAATCTGTATGTTTTGTATCGATACAGAAACATTAGAACATATCTACATGTTCCATTCCTTGTGAACTGTAGGTGACAACTCTGGTTACAACAGTCTTAACCTCTTTGCATAGGTTAAGGCTGTTCTTAGTCTAACGGACTGTTCAGGTATGAGTTCATCTTCTTCATGTTATTCTGCATCCAGGGGCACTCACAGCATTGTGTAATGGTGCAAGTTGCACCACTGGAATTTTTTTTTTTGGGGGGGAGAGATTTTTCAAGGCTCAATTACTCCCTTACAAGTCTCATAAATCAAACAAATCAGTGAAGAAAAAGAATGCAATTACAAACTCAAGATAGATTATCTTGATAAATCCTAGTGTACTACTAATTATGTAAGGCCAGGTTTGAGCAGTCTTTTACATTTCTCATAGTTTAGTTATTGATTAGGCATACTAGAAAACCTTTTGGTATTGATAAAAAGGAATAACATTAGTTTTTTGATTCCAATAATTGCTTTTAAATGGCTTTAGTTTATCAAAAGTTTTTGGATAAAGCCTCAAGATCCACTGTTAACTGGGGGTTATTCCACACCCCCGTATTGTGATCCCCCCTACCCACAAAATCAAATTTGGCGGGATTTTGGAATACTTGGGGGGGATTGCACCATGGCCTTTGGGGAGGGCACCTCTGTCTGGATCAGTCTGTTCAGCTTCATAATATGTTTCGTAATAACTGTAATGTATTTCATAATTTTTTGTTATTTAGTTCTTCACAACCAGTCGAATTGTGATCATCATTACAGAAACTGTGATTACATCTCTACAAGTCACAAATATGTGTGATTATATATGGCGTACAAATTTACCCTACAAAACACTAAACGTTGGAAATACTCAAAGAACAAATTTATGTATCATATCTAATCACAATACACCAATAAACCCCAGTTAATAAAAACCAACATGACTGATAATGGGCATACTGCATAATGCTTGAAATATCTCCAAGTAAAAAAAAAATCTTGATTGTATAATAGTAATTGTAGATTCACTAATTTACATATCAAGAAAAGAACTCTAGTAAGAAGCATTTAAAGTAGTTATATATAATTTGGAAAAACTGTTTAGATTTCTGGGAATTTCTGACAAGTAGAATTCAGAGTACAAAAAACTTACTGTACCATAATTTTGTGTTATCAGCTGTTTCGGTTAATTATGGTTTTGCTGCACCGTGCGTAGTACTTGGTGCACGTGTGGCCAAGTTGGAACAAGTCGACACACTACATTTGGCACACGCCGCCCGGTATTATTATAATGTGTCAAGTACACACGGTATAGCACAGTACGCACATCTGTAAAACTGACGGCATGGTGTGTTGATTATTTATAATCTTGTTGAATTGTAGCCAACATTGAGCGAGGATTCTTGACTATTTGAAAGCAATTACCATACTTTGTTACAGTCGTGTACGTTTGATGTCCTTTTTTGTTTATCTCCGCCTTTTTTGTTTTGTTTTGTTTTGCAGTTTGTTGTAATTGTTCCCATAACATAAATGAACTCAGTTTAATTTTAAGTTGGTTTGTGTGTGTGCGCGCGCGTGCGCACACTCGCATGCACGTTTATGTGATTTCAACATAATGTCTGCACATGTAATAAGTCTGTGTATTCATACAAAGCATGATTTTTTAAATACAGTTTTCTATCTACCTGTGTACGTAATAGATTCCTATGTTTCTTACTGTTTCTTCATGCCCAGGCCGATTGTCTTTTACTTCTACAGTTATCCCCATCTCCTCTCATTAATTCTTCAGTTTTGTTACTCCAGCTACATTTTATTCTTCTTCTTTTTAGGGTTCCGTTCTAAGACTCTTTTGGCCTTACTTTATTTATCCTTACTTTAACATTATTTATTATCGTTTCAACAAACCCAAACCATATGAGTTGCCTTTTTTTTTTATCTTTGTCAGTATTTTCTGAGATCGGTATACCCTTTCCTTTCCAGCCATGATATGCTAAGACATTGTTACAAGAATTTCTCCTTTCTGTTGGTATTTCTCAATTTTTACCAAAAGTGATATTCTTTTTATCACTAAACTGTAAAAGAGGTCAGTTATAAACATATTATTATGTAATTATAAGTATAACACTACCGACTCGGAACACAAAGTTTTATATTGGTAAAAATTTAAAATTTTTACCTTATAGTCTGAACCAGTTTTCGCTTATTATAAGCTTCGTCAGAGGCTCATTTATTATGATAGTAAGCAAGAATTAATAGCGCAGTATATGTAACACTGAGCTTATTCAATTCTTGTTATAATAACTATTATAACTATAGTATGACATGTATAATTTCTAATTAATTGGGGCTATTTTCTATTTAATTAGCATATTGCTCCCTAACATGCATGAAGTACTTCATAATTCCTTACCTAACTTTTTATCCCTTCAGTAGCTGCAATCGTGGGGAATTTTCAATTACATTCTCATTATGGTTGTTACTCAAAAATCATAAAATTTTATGTGTGTATTGTTCTTTACACTAAAAAAAAAAAACTTGTTGACTGACCCACATTGCAAATAGTAAATTAACAAATGATTACTTGTGTGGGTAAATAAATGGACGTTTCCCATTACTATTTATTTAAATGTGTGAGGAGTATAGTTGTATTCTAAAATGGTTCATCAAGGCCCTAGGGTGGGGAAAGTTTGTTTACAACTGCTGTGTCCCTTTAATTGTCGCTGTAGCGGATAAAGTTGAATACTGTATATACCTGTTAGGGTTGGATGTTCAAACTTGTTGGCTTCCCAACACTCTTCCGTGCACCAGGCACTCCTGAATTCTTTTACACTCAAGTTTGCGGTGCTGCTTTTTTGGTCTGATAAATGTTACAACGCTACTTTTTATCTAACACTCTTATCTAATATTTTTAATGATAGATAAAATGTTACTTACCCGTGATATTACTTTACCTGGGCGCCAGAACAAATCCCAGATACTTATAACACTTTAGCTCAGAGCATAGAGACGCAAATTCTCAGGATTCGTTCAGTGATTGTGGATTCAAGGGGAATCGTTACAAATAACACTTTAAAATTTGCTTGAGTATGTTTAGTTAACGTTTTAATTATTTTTAAACTTCTTGAAAATGTTAATTGTAGGACTTAATGCTACCCTAACTCTTATAATTAATGAGTGTGTGTGAAAGGTAAAGATTAAGACGTTCAAACGACCTATAGCTCTTATCTGGTTTACTTAGGAGATTGATATCTCTCAAACCAGTGCTAAAGAACAGGTCTGCAATAATTTGCACATCCAATACTACACCTCACTTTCCATTCAACACTCCTATACTATGTTATGACTAATTTTACACATTAAATACAAAGTGTGAAATGGTTAGTGTCTTTTAAAAATTGTTTATTGCTTTTTATTGTTTGTTTAGTGCTTATTTCATTGATCAATGAATCTATTTCTTACTGTTTGATGCATCGACCGAAGATAGGACTCCGTAGAGGTCCTCCTTTTGATGGTTTAGCACAGAAGAAATTATGTTGATCAATCCTGTAGAAAGATGCTCTGGCAATTACAGATGCTGTAGCTCTCTGTTGCTCAGGTCACTTCACGGCTGATTATAAATTAATTAATTAATAATTTAATTAATTAATGTGTTGTTTTACACAGCGAGTGTTGTTGAACGGTACTAGTTCCTCTACTGCGGACTACTTCTCGAATTTCGTACTTAAATACAACTTTGCGTGATTAAAAATTTCTGCACGTAATTTATACACGACTAGCGCATTGAAGATTCGAACGAAGAGTAACGCTACCCCTCGGTTTGAGTTGGCGTCTGTTTTAAATACGGGATTCTGATTGGTTGTACAAATAAATCATACGTTTTTCCAGTCTCGACAATCTCGAACAGGTCGAGCAAACACCCCATGACAGGTTTGAAACGGCAGAGAATTTCTAGTCAAAATCGTACTTCCTGTGTTTGCAAATTGATTGATTACAGGTATTTGCAAATGTGTTTTCTAAGATCTGACCACAGGATATTGTTGCTTAGGTCTTTATCTGTGTATGTGTGTGAAAACACCTAATTCCTATGTAGCATAATTCTCTTGTTATTTCTTTTGGCGTTCGTCTTCCGTATAACTTCTTCAATTGTTAATTATATTAACTGAGATTGCGGCTACTTATAAAGCTTTACTTGCTGAACACAATGCTATTTTCAGAATTGCCGTATATTTATTAGTTTTGAAGTTATTGCAGGTTGAACTGATAATTTGAATTGAGTAAAGTTTCATGTTCGTACCAGTATCGGACGTCGCTGTGACGAGGTTAGAGTGAGATGGCTGCTATTATACGCTCTCTCTCTTGCTTATGGCGCTATACTCGTACAGTCTAACACTTTCATATAACGCTCAGATAGGACGCTAATATGAATCGTTATAATGTGTTACTATAAATTGTTAGATTGTAATGTATAGGAATTAAAAACTAAATTGAATGATGTTTTTATGGTGAAAAAACTGAAATGAACAAAAATTGAAAAAACTTTAAATGCTGAAAAAGGTTTTGTCATTGTTAACATATTTTTATGTTATTCCTTTTACTTCCATATTCCTTAAGGAAATGTAAGTATGGTGATGGCAAAAAAAATCGTGTTCAAGATTATTGCAGATTCTGATTGTACTACACTCAAAACATGAAAAAAGTCGTTTTTCGAAAAGTGTCTGTGTGTAGATTTTTTTTCTATGGCAAACGATAACAGCCGCAAATTCAAACAGAATCAAATAATTGTTTGCATACAGCCCTGATTTGTAGAGTACTCACGACCTGTTGATTTTGGTGAAGGTCGGTTGAGGGAAAGGGGTAGTTTACCTGCAACGGTTTTTTTTTATCAAGGGAAATTTTTTTTTTGGCAAACGATAACAGCCGCAAATTCAAACAGAATCAAAAGATTATTTGCATACAGCCCTAAATTGTAGAGTTCTCAAGACCTATTGTTTTTGGTGAATATCGGGTAAGGAAAAGGGGTAGTTTACCTGCAACGTTTTTTTAACAAGGGTATTTTCTATGGCAAACGATAACAGCCGCAAATTCAAACAGAATCAAATATTGTTTTGCATACAGCCCTGATTTGTAGAGTACTCAAGACCTATTGCTTTTGCTGAAGATCGGTTAAGGGGAAGGGGTAGTTTACCTGCAACGTTTTTTTATCAAGCGTATTTTCTATGGCAAACGATAACAGCCGCAAATTCAAAGAGAATCAAATAATTTTTTGCATAAGTTACGTCCTGAATTGTAGAGATCTCAAGGATTTTCGATTTTGGTGAAGATCGGTTAAGGGAAAGGGGTAGTTTACCTGCAACCTTTTACGTTTTAACAACAGTAAAGTACTTAAAAATGCATTTAAACTTTTTCAAACAATGGTAATTGTTAAAAATAAAATAATTTTGTTGCCAGGCAATAAAACTATAATTTTTTCATTTTAATGTAAATTATGTATGAGTTAATGTACGAGGTGTGTTCATAAAAAGACCAAACTTTTTGAGTAACACATCAATCCGCACAAACAACGCGCAGCGATTTTTGCGCGCACCTAGCGATAGTTTTTGACAACAAACTACCACTTATTGTGTTCCGCTATTAGCAGTAGTCTTTGAGGTATATCACATTGAGTGGGGACGTGCACACGCTGGCCGGCGGATTAGTGACAAAGCGATTAAGAAAGACCGCGAGAACAACGTGTGCGTATGAAATTTCGCAGCATGTGGTGAGCTCGTGATGTGGTAATTGTAAATCATCGTTTAAATGCCGGTACTTTCTGACAGAATCCATTTAAGATCGTAAAATTAAATTTTGATAGAAAAATTTAAATGTATCGTATCACTGAAAAATTCTTACTGTGTTTGTTGACGACGATCAGAAAGAGACCCGTTTTGAAATCGGTCAACAACTCCGTACCAATGCAAATGGTAATGAAAACTTTGGAAGACAATGGAAATAGCTCTGTAAAGATTTTACGAAGTCAGCAGCAAAATTTTATACACACACGTTGTGTTAAGATCTTCATTCTCACTTCGTTATAAATCCGCCGGACGGTGTGTGCCCGTGCCCACTACAGCGCGTGTTGCTCGAAGACTGAAGATCGTGACGGAACAGAGAAAACGCCATTCAGGCGTCAAAACCTGTCGCTAGCAGCACTTAATTCTGCAGCTCGCTCTATGCGCTAGTTGACGTGCTACACAAATAGTTCGGTCTTTTTTTGAACACACCTCGTACATGTATAAAATAATATATCGTTCGTGGCAGGTAAGCATATCTCAGTTATGTAATGTTGACGTTTCCATTTTATTATTATGACTACAGCAATAAAAAGGCAGGGAAGACACACACACACACACACACACACACACACACAAAATTCGCGTTATTTCTGGCCTCACTCATGTTTATTTTCTTACATTTGCACGCTTTTTAAATGGAAAGTGCCGAAACCCACACCAACATAACGCGTGCAAGCCGAAAAAATGGACATCAATTTGCTTCCTGTGGATCGCTGGGCAGTGTAACTGCACGTGTTTACAGAGGAACGATTCATAGATAGGCTTTTCGTCTTTAGGGAATGAACCCTCTGCAAGATGCTGAGGGTCCATGAGTGACTTCGGAGCGCTCCTTCTTTTTCGCGTGTTTGTTCTGTGAAACATACACTGTAGATTCGCAGCTTTACTCTAAGCAACGCTCAATAGGAAATGTTGAAAATTTTAGTCCACGGTGTACCCTCATTAACACCAAACCTGCTCTGATGTTTTAATTACGGACATCATAATATTAAAACTTTGGAAACTTGAGCACTACTTAATGGAGATCAATCATTAACTTATACAAGCCATTAATTTTATGCATATTTTTTATATATATGTGTACAACGTTATCGGCAACAAAGAAGTAGTTTTTGTTAAAATTCCTTCCCGGGATATTTGGCTGTAGTCCAATGTTTTCTACAAAACCAGACGTTTCGGCAATGCCATCGACTTCCATCATCAGTGAAAATCGAGTGCGATAACGTGAGGTGGTATATGTTAGTGACCACAGTACTGTGGTTAAGGCTGAAGCAGTAAGTAGAAAGAAGTAGTTTCTATGGTAATATTTCATTTCGAAAATGATTTTAAATTTAAATCTTAGAATATGGAAGTCATGTATGGTTCTCCATACCGATATTTATTCTTGTTTTCAAGTTTGTATGTTTTGCCCTTTTTTATGTCATCAAGGCATCTGCAACCTATCTTTATTACAGAATTAGGTGAAACAGAGTTTTCAGTACTGTACCTATAAAATTTGATGGCTTACCACTTGGGAACCATTGTTGGCTACATGTCATAAAAAATCATCCATTTTCAATCTAGATTCAACAAATCCATAATGTCCAACTTTGCAACAAATGTGGCATACATGAACTCCTAATTTTTTAAAATTTTAAATGGCTGTGTAGATGGATATATGTATAGAGAAGTATGATATTCTAGTGTTTTTGTGAGTATAATATGAATTCCAGTCCACTTGTGAGTTAGTCAGTGGCTCTGAGAGTCACAATATTTCCGCACAACCCATATGTCTTTTTCTGGCTGTTTGGTGTTCTGTTGATAGTTTAGTTGAAACTGTTTTGAAACTAATGTGTGTAAATGGATATTGCAGATAAGTCTTGATGTGTTTTTTTCATCGATGTACTAGGCACATTGTGGCTGATTTGTCTGTGTGTGTGTGGGGGGGGGGTTACGATTCATAAACAACCCTAGAAATACAGGATGATTTAGGGAAATAGGAAATTAAAAAAAAATAAATATTTTTACTAAAAATTGTTGTAAATAAATGTATTTATATCATATAATAGTAAAACAATTTAAGAATATACAGGAAAATTACTTCTTGAATATGGTATCTTGTAGGTAAGCTCGTACAAGAGGAGTTTTTTTATGCAAACATTCCTGCAGTCTCTTAGTTAAATTGTGCAAAATTCAAAGTAACATTAATTCCAGCAATCAGTTTTCATATTTTAGCTTTCAATTCTTCTGTTCTTGGATTTCATTGTCCATGGCGTGTCCGTTGATTAACTAAATATAATTATATCACTACCGACTCGGAACACAAAGTTTTTAATTGGTAAAAACATAAAAGTGTTACTTTATATAACCTGAGCCAGTTTTTTCTTATTATAAGCTTCGTCAGAGGCTGTTCCAGCAGGTCAACGATGATACACTTTGTTTTCAAGGTGACTCCACAAGAAGAAATCACACACTGACAGATCATGGGATCTGGGAGGCCATGGAATGTTACTGTTTCTGAAAACTATATGGTTGCCAAACAACAGGCATACAACACTCATCGATATTTATGCTGTGTGTAACACTTTCCTGTTTTGTTGGAACCAGGCATTAAAAATTTGTCGAAATGTTTGTAGTTTTTTTTCACAACAAAGGATTCCAGCATGGCTACTGTAGTTGCAAGGCCATCCTTATCCTAAAAAAAAAATAAGGGTCTGTTACACCATATGATGACACAGTATGGTAATCACACTGTGTGTAACGCCACAGTATGGTAAGTTACCATATTTTTTTTATTGAATTTGAAATGTTAAAATTGGTCTGTAAGACCAACCACCAACTTATCTCTAATACCTCTTAATACTAAATACATATCAGCCAAATTAAGTCCAATGACATCCTTTTGTTAGTTCTGGTGTTCTTAACTAAATACTCTCACCCACGCATAATGCTCTGCTTTTATAACACAAAACACTACACAGGTTCAAGTGGCTTTGTTCTCTTCAGTCTTCGGAACATGTGTTGATTGTCCAGCAGCTGAAGAACTTCTGCATTTTTGTGGAGGTGAAGCCTTTCTTCATGCTTCTTTGCAAACCTTTTAATCTCTTCTTTAATTGTTGGAATACCTAGATCTCTGTGGATATCGGCGTTTCTAACATACCATGGTGCATCCACCATGGTTTGCAAAACTTTGTTTTGGAATGTTTGTATTATCCTGATGTTACTATCTTTTACGCACCCCCAGAGTTGAATTTCATATAGCCAGGTGGGTTTAATTATCTGATTATAGATCAGAGTTTTACTGTATAAAGACAGGTTGGAATCTTTTCCTATGAGCCATTTATATTGTTGGAATTTTAAGTTAAGCTCCTTTTTTTCCTTTTTTACATGCTCTTCCTCCATCTCAGTTTGGTATCCAATGTCATACCCAGGTATTTGGCTTTGTTTTCATAAGGAGGTACAGTTCCATTTATGACCAGTGATGGAATATTATTCAGTCTTTTATTGGTGAAATTAATGTGTGCCAATTTGGCTTTTAAGTTTAATTTTACATTTTTTGGTCCATTCATATATGGTATTGCTAGCTTTCTGCAATAATCGGGTTGAAATAACCTCATCTTGCCCTGTTGTAAGAAAAGCTGTATCATCAGCAAAAGTAGCCAATTTTACTTATTCTAAGTTTGGTATGTCGTTGGTAAGGCCCAAGAACACTGCCCTGTGGTACTCCTGCCTGCACGTCTTTCAGGTCTGAATATACTTCTTCTTGTTTAACTCTAAACAATCCATTAGATATGTACAAGGTAAGGATTTCTACATATTGTAAATTAACTTGTAAATTATTCCTTCATGCCACACCTTGTCAAAGGGTTGTGCGACATCAAGGAATAGTGCAGAACAAATTTGTTTTTCTTCTAAGGTTTTCTCAGTTACATCTGTAATTCGATGCACCTGGTCTATTGTCGAATGCTTTTGTCTAAAACCGAATTGATGGTCAGGAATTAGTTTGGCGTTCTGTATAATTGGTATTAATCTCTTAAGAAGGAGCTTTTCAAATACTTTTGAAATTACTGGCAAAAGCGAAATCAGTCTATAAGATTTCACTTCATGAGTGAAATCTTTTTCCTGGCTTAGGAATCATGATAACTTCTGCTACCTTCCAGCTGGCAGGTACATGCTTTAGTCTAAGGAGTTACTATATGGTAACTTGTTTGTTGTGCAATGGGCATTGGTGTAGCCGAGTAAGATTTTTTGTGTCCCCAATAGTGAAAATAGGCTTCATCCAACATCCACAGGTTGAACAATCTCATGTTCTCATTTAGCTTTTCAAGCATCGCTGAATTGTCATTCTATTAGGTGATCATTGGGTTTCAGTTCAGTTCTTGGACAATCTGCAACTTGTATTGGTTGCTAATGTAAGTCCTGTACCAGTATTCTTCAAACATTTGAACTATACAACTGTAAAGACACTGCTTGACAATGATTGAATGATGTGGGCTTCTTATGACATTAGCTTAAACAGCGTAGGTATTGACTGACATACGAGTGGTTTGCAACACCGCCTGGAGGTTCATTTTCCACTGCTGACCCTGTTTCCTCAGAATTACATATCCACGTGTTAATTACACATGGTGATGGAACACAATCGTGACATGGTAAATTAAGTCCAAGTTTGTCGTGCTTATTTGCTGAACCGCTAAATGTCATGTTCTGGACGAGGCTTTTCAGTGTTTACACCATTTTCAAGTCCTAAAACCATGACCTAACACATGTATTTTTAAAAACTATGTAGGCCTACAACTTTTATTTAATTAATTTATTTAAAAGATCGGGAAGATCTTTTTCTTCAAGATTTTCCGAACACATAAAAGCCCTCTTTAATAACTACATACACTCCGCATTCGCCACACACATACAGACTGAAAACCACAGCTACACCAACATAGAAAGCAACCTCGAAATACTACACTACTTACCAAAAAGTAGGAAACTCAACATGGCTGAATAGTATGAAATATATAAACACCACACACTACAACCAAACAACATATTAAATGACCAACTACACTTTAAATCATACGTACTATTTGACACAATCATACACAAACCAAACTATACTTTGAATCCCAGTGCCAACCCCTCCCACCACCCACCACCCCACACACATTCCACCAACCTGTGAAAAAATCTGTTACAACTGTTCATGAAATTCTGTATTTAAACCTCGCTGAGGAAGGTGTACACCACACCAAAACGTACGAGGACATTAAGAAACGTAAGTGTTCACAAGTGAAAGTTCAGTTTATCACTAATATCATATTGTGTTTAAAGTATTTATATTTAGTGTTACATTTAGTGTTTAGATCCAGATAATTGAAACATTAATGCAAAATATTGTTTATTTAGGTAGTTTGATTCTTTGCTTTTCTTGTTTATTATGATAGTTTATTTTAAGATGTTGCTGAATTGTTTTATGTTCTCTAGTATCCCTTAATTATCCGTGTATCTATAGTTTTGAGATTCTGGTATAAACAGTCACAGTTTGTTGCAGAATGACTTGGCCTGAATTTAGGTTCCTCTCTGAATTGACTTTTATCCAAAAATCATTCCTCATTTGCATAATAAAAGTGTATTATTTCTCTTAAAAAGTAAATTATGTATTATGGTACTAACTTAAAGATACAAGAAATAAAAGGCAGATTGTTTTAGATCATATTGACTGTATTATCACTAAACGTAAATATTGTTGCTTAAGTGAACAGAGGCTACACTTGGATTGTAAGTAATATTATGAAGATCATTAAAATTAAATAGGCCTACTAGAGTCGCATTAACACCTATCCATTAAAGCTAGTCTAAATTCCATAGTGTCAACAGTTATGTGTTGTGAAATAAAACAATATTAATTTTTAAAAAAAGTCTAAGGTAACCTTTAGGTAAAATACATACACATTAAATTTTACATTGAAACACTGGATTAAAATTCGGAAAAAAGTATAGTGTTACGACATTACAGAACAATCTATGTGTTTATCGAATGTTCCAGAGGGATCCGGAATGTAATCCATATGGCGTATGTGATTCTTGACGCATTAGCTAGAGTGTGCCAGAAGCCGCGCGAAGTGTGTCAAGGCCACATATAATTACATCGTACACACTGGCGCTAATGCGCAGTTTGGAATGTTCTGGTCTGTGAGCGGGGTATAAATACAAGGTGGCAGCGGCCTTAGTTCAGGTATAGTTGCGATATTACGTGCGGTTCGAGTTTATTGTCGGGCAATTACAAGTGATTACTGTGTGCGTTCAAGTGGTTATTAGTGACGTGTTGTGTTTTATAATCGGGCGGTATAAAATTGAAATACAATTGTGTTTTATATAGTTGACATTTTATTGCGTGTTAACAATTTTTATTTGATTTGTTGTAAGGGACAGTGTTGTTAATTACGAACTGTTTAACTGTGAAAATTAAAGCTGGTGATTAGTGACTTAATTGGTGTCTTGTATTTTGTTTTTCACTGTACCTATGATGATCTAGTAGACCGTCATAACAATACGTTTTCTATGCTTTAAGTCAAAACGGCTTCTAATAAATTTTGGGACTAAGCGTCCTAGATTTTTAACAATGAAAAATACAGATCTTGTCGATGAACCAATTATGAAGGAAGGCGTTTGTCTCAAAAGATCCAATGCAATCGTGTAGGCCTCACCAAACTCTTTAGTTTTTACATCATCAATAAAGACACGTAACTATACCTCCTCTGAATATGACCAACAAAAATCGGACGAGAGGCTAGGATGGAATGACATCGGATAGTATATGTCCTGTCTTGATTTCCCAGAACTCCCCATAGAAGCCCATGACACAGAGCCAAATAACTGTTACTGAGGTCCCGTAATATCTTGTTTTGGAACCCCAAAAGCTCACTCAGTTGAGGAAATCCATCAAAGTTGAAGCTGACCCAGTTCAGAAGACTTCTTATTTTTGTACTGGGGTCCCATCAGATCCCGCCTTGAAGACCCAGAATCTGATATAGATGCCTAAAGAAAGAATACGGTCAGATTAAAAAATGTTAATGAAACGCAAATAATTGTCAGTGTGATTATATGTTTTCATTTTAAATTATTGTATCGAGTAGAACATTCAACATGTTCTTTGTGGAAAGTCTCACATTTAAAACTCATAAATGAAAAGTCATAATCGCAGAAGACTTTCATAAAAAAATGATTAAGAGCCAGCTAAAAGATATTTAACTTATGATGCTCAATACTAATTGCCTATGCCATATCAAACCTATAAGATCAAACATCATTGATTGTTATGAGGTGACCTATCAATTACTGTCGCTTCTCCAAAAGAGCCCAGAAAATCCAGCAGGAAACTGGGTTAATGTGACATTGAGGATCCACCATGCACATGAAGAAACCCCTGTGTTAAACAACAAAATCTTTTAAATAACTTCACCATTTTCAATGAATGCTTTAACATTTCTGTCATTAAGTTAATAGTATAACAAGTGTGACCTCATTTTAAGGGAGGAATCATTTATACTTGAAGGGAAACTTGAAAATAACTAAGTCCCCTGGGTGGCACTACCAGCTAACCATTCACATTTAATGTATACGCTAAATTGGAAAAACATTAAAAATTTCCAGAATGTTGGGTAAACTTGAGGTTTGAGGTCACCCTTCCATTTTTTCATTATTTCATCTTTTTGTCATAAGAATGAAAAGAAGAGGTTTTGCTGAAAGCCCTTTAATTATACAAACTAACAGTTTGTAATTATGCAAATTATATAATGAATAGACACTGAAACTATTAAAAATAAAATCTATAACTTTAGACAAGAAGTAAAAATATATAATGCATACATTCAAATTTTGAATGAAATGTAAAATGAACAGTAACATGAAATATATGGAAATCACTCACATTTAACTCCAAATTGAACTGTCTTTATTTAGCCATCAGTTCATTGTAACTTTGTAATGATAGGCTATTTCATCATATTCCAATATTGTAGTGAGTGTTTAGTCTGATTTATTAATATTTAACTTAAATAACAACATATGTAGTGGAGTATTACAGTTAATTATCAACAAGATAATTACTGATGTAGTGTTGCTTCAACCGACATTGTATGCTGTTGGAGACAATTAAAAATATAGGTATGGAGAACCATACATGACTTCCGTGTTCTAAGATTTATATTTAAAATCATTTTCAAAATGTAATATTCCATACTTATTGCTTCAGCCTTAACCACAGTACTGGTCACTAATGTATACCACCTCACATTATCGCACTCGATTTTCACTGATGATGGAAGTCGATGGCACTGCTGAAATGTCTGGTTTTGCAGAAAACATTGGACTATGGCCAAACAGCCTGGGAAGGAATTGTAACAAAAAACTACTTCTTTGTTGCTGATAACATAGTACATATATAAAAAATTATCCCCTCCCCCTTCAAGTATAATTTTCATTTATAGAAAATTACCCCCACCCCATTCAACTAGCCTCTTCATTTATAGATATTTCATCTACGTTTGTACAGTGGATTATTATAATCTTCTTATCAGGATACTTTATTTATCAAAATTAAGAACTTTACTCTAGTTAAAACATAAAATGCTGGTAAACTACCCTTCCCCCGTAAACAATCTTCACAATAATAAATAGGCCTTGAGTCCTCTACAATCAGCCACATATGTAAAAAATTATTTGATTTTGTTTGAATTTACGGCAGTTATCGTTCATCATGAAAAAATTTCTCTTGTTACAACATAAAATGTTGCTGGTAAACTACCCCTTTCCCTTAACCGATCTTCACCAAAATCAACAGGCCTTGACTTCTCTACAATTTAGGGATGTATGCAAAAACGTATTTGATTATGTTTCAATTTACGGGAGTTATCATTCGTCATAGAAAAAATTAACCTTGTTATCACATAAAACGTTGCAGGTAAACTACCCCTTTCTCTTAAATGATCTTCACCAAAATCAATAGGTCTTGAGTCCTCTACAATTCAGGGATGCATGAAAAACATTATTTGATTCTGTTTGAATGTGCGGCAGTTATCGTTCGTCATAGAAACAATTACTCTTGTTAAAACATTAAAGGTGTCAGGTAAACTACCCCTTTCCCTTAACCGATCTTCACCAAAATCAATAGTAGACCTTCAGTTCTTTACAATTCAGGAACACATGCAAAAAATTATTTGACTCTCTTTGACTTTACAGCAATTATTGTACGTCATAGAAAAATATCGGTATGGAGAACCATACATGACTTCCATGTTCTAAAATTTATATTTAAAATCATATTCGAAATGAAATATTTCCATAGAAACTACGTCTTTCTACTTATTGCTTCAGCATTAACCACAGTACTGTGGTCACTAACGTATACCACCTCACGTTTTCGCACTCGATTTTCACTGATAATGGCAGTCGATGGCACTGCCGAAAAGTCTGGTTTTACAGAAAACATTGGACTACAGCTAAACAGCCCGGGAAGCAATTTTAACAAAAAACTGCTTCTTTGTTGCCGTTAACGTAGTACACGTATAAAAAATTCTCCCCTCCACCTTCAACTATAATTTTTAATAATCGAAAATTACCCCCACCCCGTTCACCTAACCTCTTCATTTATAGATATTTCATCTACGTTTATACAGCGGATTATAATGAGCTTCTTATCAGGATACTTTATTTATAAAAATTTATACTTTAACTTTAATTTAATTAAACTTTATTTATACTTTACCCTCTTGTTAAATCATAAAATGTTTCAGGTAAACTACCCCTTTCTCATAACCGATCTTCTCCAAAATCAATAGACCTTCAGTCCTCTACAATTCAGGGATGCATGCAAAAAAATATTTGATTCTGTTTGAATATGAGGCAGTTATCGTTCATCATGGAAACATTTCTCTTGTTACAACTTAAAATGTTGCAGGTAAACTACCCCTTTCCTTTAACCGATCTTCACCAAAATCAACAGACATTGAGTTCTCTACAACTCAGGCAAGTGTGCAAAACATTATTTGATTCTCTTTGAATTTTCGGCAGTTATCGTTCATCATAAAAAATTACCCTTTTAAAAGATAAAACTTTGGTGATAAACTACCCCTTTACCTTAACCGATCTTCAACTAAATCAACAGACCTTGAGTTCTCTTTAGTTCAAAAAGGTATGCAAAAACGTAGTTATTCTATTTGAATTTACGGCAGTTATCGTTCATCATATAAACAATAACCCTTGTTAAAACATAAAATGTTGCAGGTAAACTACCCCTTTCCCTTAACCGGTCTTCACCAACGCCAATAGGTATTGAGAACTCTACAATACAGGGCTGTATGCAAGACATCATTTGATTCTGTTTGAATTTGCGGCTATTATCGTTTGCCATAGAAAAAAATTACCCTTGATAAAAAACCGCTGCAGGTAAACTACCCCTTTTCCTTAACCGATCTTCACCAAAAACAATAGGTCTTGAGTACTCTACAAATCAGGGCTGTAAGGAAAAAATTATTTGATTCTGTTTGAATTTGCGGCTGTTATTTTGCCATAGAAAATACCCTTGTTAGAACATAAAACGTTGCAGGTAAACTATCCCTTTCCCTTAACCGATCTTCAACAAAATCAACAGACCTTGAGTTCTGTATAATTCAAAAAGGTATGCAGAAGAGTAGTTTATTCTGTTTTAATGTACGGCAGTTATCATTCGTCATAAAAAAATTTACCCTTGTTAAAACATAAAATGTTGCAGGTAAACCACCCTATCCCCTTAACCGATCTTCACCAAAACCAACAGGTCTTGAGAACTCTATAATTCAGGGCTGTATGCAAAATATTATTTGATTATGTTTGAATTTGCGGCTGTTATCGTTTGCCATAAAAAATACCCTTGTTAAAACAAAAAACGTGGCAGGTAAACTACCCCTTTCCTTAACCGATCTTCACCAAAACCAATAGGTCTTGAGTACTCTACAAATCAGGGCTGTATGCAAAAACTTATTTGATTCTGTTTTAATTTGCAGCTCTTATCGTTTGCCATAGAAAATACCCTTTTCAAACATAAAACGTTGCCAGTAAACTACCCCTTCCCCTTAACTGATCTTCACCAAAAACAATAGGTCTTGACTCTATAATTCAGGGCTGTATGCAAAAAATTATTTGATTATGTTTGAATTTCCGGCTGTTATCGTTTGGCATAGAAAATACCCTTGTTCAAACATAAAATGTTGCCGGTAAACTACCCCTTTCCCTTAACCGATCTTTACCAAAATCAATAGGTCTTGAGAACTCTACAATTCAGGGCTGTATGCAAAATATTATTTGATTGTGTTTGAATTTGCGGCTGTTATTGTTTGCCATAGAAACAAATTACCCTTGATTTAAAAAAAAAAGTTGCAGATAAACTACCCTTTTCCCTTAACCGATCTTCACCAAAAATAATAGGTCTTGAGTACTCTACAAATCAGGGCTGTATGCAAAAAATATTTGATTCTGTTTGAATTTATGGCTGTTATCGTTTGCCATAGAAAAAAATCTGCACATAGATAGACAGACAGACACACAGACACTTTTCGAAAATATCGGTATGGAGAACCATACATGACTTCCATGTTCTAAGATTTATATTTAAAATCATATTCGAAATGAAATATTTCCATAGAAACTAAGTCTTTCTACTTATTGCTTCAGCATTAACCACAGTACTGTGGTCACTAACGTATAGCACCTCACGTTTTCGCACTCGATTTTCACCGATGATGGCAGTCGATGGCACTGCCGAAAAGTCTGGTTTTGCAGAACACATTGGACTACGGCTAAAGAGCCCGGGAAGGAATTTTAACAAAAAACTACTTCTTTGTTGCCGATAACGTAGTACACATATAAAAAATTCTCCCCTACACCTTCAACTATAATTTTTAATAATAGAAAATTACCCCCACCCTGTTCACCTAACTTCTTCATTTATAGATATTTCATCTACGTTTCTACAGTGGATTACTATGAGCTTCTTATCAGGATACTTTATTTATAAAAATTAAGTACTTTACTCTTGTTAAATCATAAAATGTTTCAGGTAAACTACCCCTTTCTCTTAACCGATCTTCTCCAAAATCAACAGACCTTCCGTCCTCTACAATTCAGGGAAGCATGCAAAAAAAATATTCGATTCTGTTTGAATGTGCGCCAGTTATCGTTCGTCATGGAAACATTTCTCTTGTTACAACATAAAATGTTGCAGGTAAACTACCCCTTTCCCTTAACCGATCTTCACCAAAATCAATAGACCTTGAGCTCTCTGCAACTCAGGAGAGGGTGCAAAAAATTATTTGGTTCTCATTGAATTTTTGGCAGTTATCGTTCGTCATAAAAAAAATTACCCTTTTTAAAACATAAAACGTTGCTGATAAACTACCCCTTCCCTTAACTGATCTTCAACAAAATCAACAGACCTTGAGTTCTCTTTAGTTCAAAAAGGTATGTAAAAACCTAGATGATTCTGTTTGAATTTACGGCAGTTATCGTTCGTCATATAAAAAAATAACCCTTGTTAAAACATAAAATGTTGCTGGTAAACTACCCCTTTCCCTTAACCGATCTTCACCAACACCAGTAGGTATTGAGAACTCTACAATACAGGGCTGTATGCAAAATATCATTTGATTCTGTTTGAATTTGCGGCTGTTATCGTTTACTATAGAAAAAAATTACCCTTGATAAAAAACCGTTGCTGTTAAACTACCCCTTTCCCTTAACCGATCTTCACCAAAAACGACAGGTCTTGGGTACTCTACAATTTAGGCCTGTATGCAAACAATTATTTGATTCTGTTTGAATTTGCGGCTGTTATCGTTTGCCAGAGAAAACACCCTTTATAAAACATAAAACGTTGCTGGTAAACTACCCTATTCCATTAACCGATCTTCACCAAAAACAATAGGTCTTGAGAACTCTACAATTCAGGGCTGTATGCAAAACATTAGGTGATTCTCTTTGAATTTCCGGCAGTTATCGTTCGTCATAGAAAAAATACCCTAGTTAAAACATAAAACGTTGCAGGTAAACTACCCCTTTCCCTTAACCGATCTTCAACAAAATCAACAGACCTTGAGTTTGTATAATTCAAAAAGGTATGCAGAAGAGTAGTTGATTCTGTTTTAATCTACGGCAGTTATCGTTCGTCAAAAAAAAAAAATTACCCTTGATAAAACATAAAATGTTGCTGGTAAACAACCCTATTCCCTTAACCGATCTTCACCAAAACCAACAGGTCTTGAGAACTACATTTCAGGGCTGTATGCAAAATATTATATGATTCTGTTTGAATTTGCGGCTGTTATCGTTTGCCATATAAAATAACCTTGATAAAACAAAAAACGTGTCAGGTAAACTACCCCTCTCCCTTAACCGATCTTTACCAAAAACAATAGGTCTTTAGTACTCAACAAAACAGGGCTGTGTGCAAAAACGTATTTGATTCTGTTTGAATTTGCGGCTCTTATCGTTTGCCATAGAAAATACCCTTTTAAAACATAAAACGTTGCCAGTAAACTACCCCTTTCCCTTAACCGATCTTCACCAACACCAATAGGTCTTGAGAACTCTACAATTCAGGGCTATATGCAAAATATTATATGATTTTGTTTGAATTTGCGGCTGTTATCGTTTGCCATACAAAATACCCTTGATAAAACAAAAAACGTGGCTGGTAAACTACCCCTTTCCCTTAAACGATCTTCACCAAAAACAATACGTCTTTAGTACTCAAGAAATCAGGGCTGTATGCAAAAACGTATTTTATTCTGTTTGAATTTGCAGCTCTTATCGTTTGCCATAGAAAATACCCTTTTAAAACATAAAACATTGTGTTCCGAGTCGTCAATATTATAGTGATATTTAGTTAAGTAACGGACACGTCATGGACAACGAAATCCAAGAAAATACCCTTGTTGAAACATAAAACGTTGCAGGTAAACTACCCCTTTCCCTTAAACGATCTTCACCAAAAACAATACGTCTTTAGTACTCAAGAAATCAGGGCTGTATGCAAAAACGTATTTTATTCTGTTTGAATTTGCAGCTCTTATCGTTTGCCATAGAAAATACCCTTTTAAAACATAAAACGTTGCTGGTAAACTACCCCTTTCCCTTAACCGATCTTCACCAAAAACAAAAGGTCTTGAGAACTCTACAATTCAGGGCAGTATGCAAAATATTATTTGATTATGTTTGAATTTGCGGCTGTTATCGTTTGCCATTACCCTTGTTAAAACATAAAACGTTGCCGGTAAACTACCCCTTTTCCTTAACCGATCTTTACCAAAATCAACAGATCTTGAAAACTCTACAATTCAGGGCTGTATGCGAAAAATTATTTGATTCTGTTTGAATTTGCGGCTGTTATCGTTTGCCATAGAAAAAAATCTACAGAAGACACACAGACACTTTTCGAAAAACGATTTTTTTTTCATGTTTTGAGTGTGTACTACACTCAAAACATAAAAAAAAGTCGTTTTCCGAAAAGTGTCTGTGTGTGTGTCTATGTGTAGATTTTTTTTCTATGGCAAACGATAACTGCCGCAAAATTCAAACAGAATCAAATAATTTTTTGCATACAGCCCTGATTTGTAGAGTACTCACGACCTATTGTTTTTGGTGACGATCGGTTGAGGGAAAGGGGTAGTTTACCTGCAACGGTTTTTTTTTATCAAGGGAATTTTTTTTTGCAAACGATAACAGCCGCAAATTCAAACAGAATTAAATATTGTTTCGTATACAGCCCTGAATTGTAGAGTTCTCAAGACCTATTGTTTTTGGTGAAGATCGGTTAAGGGAAAGGGGTAGTTTACCTGTAACGTTTTATGTTTTAACAAGGGTATTTCCTATGGAAAACGATAACAGCCGCAAATTCAAACAGAATCAAAAGATTATATGCATACAGCCCTAAATTGTAGAGTTCTCAAGACCTATTGTTTTTGGTGAAGATCGGTTAAGGGAAAGGGGTAGTTTACCTGCAACATTTTTTTAACAAGGGTATTTTCTATGGCAAACGATAACAGCCGCAAATTCAAACAGAATCAAATAATTTTTTGCATACAGCCCTAATTTGTAGAGTACTCAAGACCTATTGGTGTTGGTGAAGATCGGTTAAGGGTAAGGGGTAGTTTACCTGCAACGTTTTTTTATCAAGCGTATTTTCTATGGCAGACGATAACAGCTGCAAATTAAACAGAATCAAATAATTTTTTGCATACGTCCCTGAATTGTAGAGGTCTCAAGGACTTTCGATTTTGGTGAAGATCGGTTAAGGGGAAGGGGTAGTTTACCTGCAACCTTTTACGTTTTAACAAGAGTAAAGTACTTGAAAAAATTCTAATTTTGTTACCAGGCAATAA
Organism: Magicicada septendecula; assembly: GCA_034769895.1. Classification (NCBI taxonomy): domain Eukaryota; kingdom Metazoa; phylum Arthropoda; class Insecta; order Hemiptera; family Cicadidae; genus Magicicada; species Magicicada septendecula. The sequence continues at coordinate 452,437,805 of CM068374.1, forward strand.
AATTATAAATTTTTCTTTTTAATGTAAATTATGTATGAGTTAATATCTTTATATATATAATTCTTCTGTACGTGTGTATGTCACTGAACTCCTCCATGTATAAAATAATATATCGTTCATGGCAGGTAAGCATATCTCAGTTATGTAATGTTTACGTTTCCATTTTATTATTATGCCTACAGCAATAAAAAGGCAGGTAAGACACACACACACACACACACAATTCACGTTATTTCTTGCCTCACTCATGTTTATTTTCTTACATTTGCACGCTTTTTAAATGGAAAGTGCTGAAACCCACACCAACATAACGTGAGCTGAAAAAATGGACATCAATTTGCTTACTGGCGAAGCTAGTAGTTAATGATGGGTAGGCAAAAATCTTATCTTAAATTTTTTTTTAAGGAATCACTAAAAGGACGGTGGTTCAAATCGGACGCTGAGGTAGAGTTTGCTGTAACCGAATGGTTCCACAAACAGCCGTAAGAATTTTACTAGCAGGGAATCTACAGGTTAGCGCAACAGTGGAACTCATGTCTTAATGTTATTGGAGACTTCTTTTAAAATTGTTGAATAAAAAATGCTTTACAGCTCTATACGTGTTTCTATTGAACAATCCTTGTATTAGTCATACACAATAATACAACTGATTGAACTTCAAATTTTTAAACTTGATTAGTTTCTATATATATGTTTAATGTTACAAATAATTCAAATAACAATCTTGATCATCTGTTAGTTCAGCAGAATAACAGTGATACTTTTAATAACCGCATAAAATAAACACTTAGAAACAACACAGGCGCTTTAACTTAACTGTTTGGACCACAGAAGTGAGGCATGCCTCAACGCTCTATGTGTACACCGCGGGACAATCCCCCCTCCCTTCTCTTCCCTATCACATCACTACATTGCTTACATACAATGTATACAAAAAACGCTGAGGCAAGTTAAGGTTGCCTCATTCGCTTTAAACGAATTATGCCGAATCTCACCGGTCACCATCTAGCGGTCGCTCAATAAAGCACGTTTCGGTTTAATAAATTTGACAGTCGCAGTAACAATGTATAATCTGTACGTTATGTAGTTCATACGTATTTATAATTTTTATTCTACAGAATTTTTTAGGGTAGGCATTGCCTCAATTGCCTCCATGTAACTTCGCCACTGATATATATGTGTACAACGTTATCGGCAACAAAGAAGTAGTTTTTGTTAAAATTCCTTCCCAGGATATTTGGCCGTAGTCCAATGTTTTCTACAAAACCAGACATTTCGGCAATGCCGTCGACTTCCATCATCAGTGAAAATCGAGTGCGATAACGTGAGGTGGTATACGTTAGTGACCACAGTACTGTGGTTAAGGCTGAAGCAGTAAGTAGAAAGAAGTAGTTTCTATGGTAATATTTCATTTCAAAAATGATTTTAAATATAAATCTTAGAATATGGAAGTCATGTATGGTTCTCCATACCGATATTTTTTCATGTTTTGAGTGTAGTACAATCAGAATCTGCAATAATCTCGAACACGATTTTTTTTGCCACCACCATACTTCCATTTCGTTAAGGAACATGGAAGTAAAATTACCCTTTTAAAACATAAAACCTTGCAGGTAAACTACCCTTTTCTCTTAACCGATCTTCACCAAAATCAATAGACCTTGAGCACTCTATAATCTGGGAAGGTCTGCAAAAAGTATTTGATTCTGTTTGAATTTAGGGCATTTATCGTTCGTCATAGAAAATACCCTTGTTAAAACATAAAACGTTGCAGGTAAACTACCCCTTTCCCTTAACCGATCTTCACCAAAATCATTAGGCCTTCAGTTCTTTGCAATTCAGAAACGTATGCAAAAAATTATTTGATTCTCTTTGAATTTACGGCAGTTATCGTTTGCCATAGAAAAAAATTACCCTTGTTAAAACAAAACGTTGTAGGTAAACTACCCCTTTCCCTTAACCTAGGGACATATCCAGTGGCGGCGCTAACGTAACGGGGGCCCCCCCGCGAAACTAATTAGGGGGCCCTATAAAAATGGTTAAATTTTGTATACGTAATAGGGGAAAACACTCAAATGAGTTTCTATTTACGTGTGTTTCACAACAATGGTTTGTGAATACTTTCTCGTCTATCACAAAGCGTTTGCAATTTGCAAAGGATGTTTTACATGTGTACAAACTCTTAAAATTCATTGTTGCTAAATAGACAAAGTTCTATACAAACTATAAAAAAACCAAAATAAACAGAATGATTTATTTTTACGTCAAAGATCTAAATTCAGACTATGAAACAGTACTGCACACAGAGTGTTAAAAATTTATTATTTAAAAACGAATATCAAAGTAACATTCTAGCTTTTTTCAAACATTTAAATTAGTTTGTAATTGAATTTGTAAAATTCTTGAATATACTCTATACAAGTTCTCCTTAAGTCTAATCCAATTCAATAACACTCGAACTCAAGTAATGTACAAGATTTACATATGAGGATCAACCAAAAGTTCACTGTTTTCCTAAGCCTAGTCTTCTTTTTTTAATAGCTAAGAACTTTTCAACCACTTCGTTGATATTAGTTTTCTGTGTCTCTTCATGCTCAATGCTTAACAGTGCCAAGTCACTCAACCGAGTTTTGGCCATGGTACTTCTTAAGTATGACTTAAATTAATTAATTTAAGTTTTGAAAAGCTTCTTTCCGCTGTAGCTGTTGTGACAGGTATGGTTAAATAAAGCTGCAAAGCTGTAGTTAAGTCTGGGAGGCAACTCATAAGGCAGCTGTTTTCTTCAACCAGTAAATTCATCATTTCTCGAATTCTTTTCTTGTGTACAATTTCTTTGGCCATCGGAGCTTTGAAGGATATTACTTGGTCAGGCAGTGATGTGGAAAGGTCACCAGGATACACATTTACCAGAGCCTTATTTTTCTCCACTATTGTCTCTTGTGAGAAGTTTACTAAATTCTGAGGCGTCAGGAATGAAAACCTATCATCAATGCAACGCAATCCTTCGAATCTCATTTGTAGCTGAGCTATTACAATATCTAGTGTTGCATTGAAAACTTTTACTTCAAATGATTTCACTGGGTCGTCAATTCTATGGTCAACTGATAATTCAACAAAGAAGCGTTTTACAACTCGTTTACGCTTATTTTTCATGTTACAAATTATGTCCCATGACTGGGCCAACTGGGGCCCCCCATGAGGGTCGGGGCCCCCCCGCGCCGCGGGGTCTGCGGGGGCCTTATCGCCGCCACTGGACATATCCAAAACATTATTTGATTATGATTGAATTTACAGCAGTTATCGTTCGTCATAGACAAAATTAACCTTGTTATCACATAAAATGTTGCAGGTAAACTACCCGTTCCTCATAACTGATCTTCACCAAAATCAATAGGTTTTGAGTCCTCTACAATTCAGGGATGCATTGTAACTAGTACAAATTAATAGAGGTTTGTTAAACTGTGGTGAGTGTCAATTTGTAACAAGCCGCTGTCCGTCTATGTTAAGCCCCACTGTTGTGAGCGCCAATTTGTAACAAGACCTGTTTTCACTGGTTACAAATAAATAATTCTGTATTTTACAAAATAAAATTTTGTAAAATTAAATTAAAAAAAAAATGTTTCGAACAAAAAATTTTTGTTTGTTTGTTATTGAATAATTTATAAATAATTCTCGTTATGAGTTTACATTGAAATTTTAAAATTCTGTGAGTTTATTATGTTAATATATGCACTTCTGGTTGACCGAAAATGAATCTGAAGTTAATCAGATTGTCTTACTTTACTAATCGATTTGCGATTTTCTGCTCTGCTCCAGTATATCTATTTTCTTTAGTAAAGGTCGTCTTCCAGCAAGTTCTGTAGTTAATAAACACTCTTATATTAATGTGTGAAATAATTTTAAACCCAGATAATTGAATTAGTTTAATTTATTAATAGTTATTCGGAAAATATCGATTCAAAATCGATATTGATACAATGTTCGACTCTTCACAGGGATAATCGATTTTAAAAAACAGGTTATATTATATGAATGTTTAGAATGGTTTTTTAGCGGTTATAGTTATATAGTCAGAGGAGGGGACAAGCATAGAAAGTATAACATGAACAAAAATAATCTTAATAATTAATAAATGACAAATTGATAATAATATATAATGTTTATAATAGTTAAGTATTCAAACCAATGCTGTGTCGATGAAGTCAATCTGGATAGTTCGCAGTGCATCACGGAACCATCATGGCGGCTAGCTGAGTTGATGAAGTAAACAAATAAATGTTTGCTGGAAATTCTGACAATAAATTCACCTTCACAACTGTTTTATTGGTCTCCGTAATAGTGTATACTGTCTATTATGTTGTTAGAAGTGTTCTGTTTAATTGTTCAGTGTTCACTGGCTTTAATTGTGTTGTGCTAGGTGTGTTCACTGTTGTCTGTTTGTAGCTAAGAATCCTAAAGTTTGTTGTAAAGTGAAATATTAATGTTAGATGGTTTTACTGGTTTAATTCACTTGTATTATGTTGCGTATCGATTGTTTTCACTATTGGTGTTGGTGTGTCTCACTGATTATAAGTTTAAAATGACAATTTCGGTAACTCTCGATTTTTTCCACTGATTTTATGTTAACCTTTACACGCGATTAAAATTCACTGTAGAGGTTCTTAGAGCAATCTTACATCAACTGTTCACGTTGAAAGTTAATTAAGAACTGTCTTACTTCCTTCGTCTCATGAAATACCTTGCCAAGTTAATATGAAAAAAGTATTGTTTAAATATAAATCACTTCCTCTCCATGTGATTATAAAATACATTATATTCAGAATATTTTTTGTTTATTGATTACTTTCGTGAACTATTAATTACATAATTGGTTTCTTTACCTCCTCCTGTTTAATTTGACATACCATAGTCCATATTTATAAAGTTTTTTTGTTAAAATTGCTATATTTCTGTCTTTTTGGAAATCTAGGCCCAAAACTGCTTCCTGTTCTTGTCCAAAATATTAGCCATGTTAAGTGTTATAAATATGATTATAATAAATTTCTGATTGATATAAATCCTTACCTTTCCTTAATTTCTTATAAATTTAACAATTTGATCCTCCTTTTAGTTACAATCCACTAATTTACTATTACTCCTTTGAAATGGTTAGGTATTACCTTTTGAAATTATTTAATAATTTTATACAACCTTTTATATTATTCTTTTAAAGTATAGTTTCAGTTATAGTAGTTGGTGCTTGATTTACCTTATATAAATCTAATTAGTTTGCTTGTTTTATTTAACTTCCTTACTCAAACATAAATGTTATTGGAATTTACCATATTGCCTAGATTCTATTGTTTTACATATACTGGTTTTTTAATATTACTAATTCTATACCCTCTCTGACTGTCTAAAGTTAATATAATATCAAATAAAAATTCCTTATACAACTGTTGGAACATGTAGCATGGTATTCGTGCTCATACTATAAAAACAATATTGAACATTAATTATTAGTCTTTTAAGTTAGACATGTTAAGTTGAACTATTTTTAAAATACATATTAAACATTTTATAAACTGGTACAGTATACATACATAAACATTTTAGACTGTATGCATACTGTTATATTAATAAACATTCTTACACTAAATATAAGTCTATTCTCGCTTTGAAATGTGTTGGCTTTAAACATAAACATAATTAGCCATTTAAAATTTGTATGTTAAAGTTAAGTTAATCACAGTCCTTTCTGTTTATATTGTATTATAATTTAATCCCCTTTCACAGTAATTATTCCCCCTCTACTCTCTTTATCATTTGCATCTCTATAAATGTTTTTTGATAAAAAGATGTGTCCTCTTTTATGAAACATTTGACATATAATCATAACAATACTTCATGCTATGTCATTTCTGTATTTATTATAAAACTTAAAGTTATTTATTGTAAATAGTTAAAATATCAGTACACCTTTATTTGAAGTTTATTATATAGGATTCACTTGCACTGGTACACTTACACTATTGGTTCTTATTTATTTTTGAGTTCTACAATATTCTAAGACCAAACCTTTAGTTATAAGGGACTGTGAAGATTAGTTTATTTGATTACATAATAACTGTAGTTGGTGCACTTCTATTTACTACTAAACACTTTTGTTTATAATTATTTTACATGATGTTTAGGGGTGTTATACTTTCTTGGGGTTATATTAATATTTGGTTCGGGGTTTATTATTTTTATTAATAGGTTTTTTGTATTCTTCGTAGTTCTCCCATCCTACATCTTCTTTTCTTCATTTCTTCTGTCTTGGGTTTTCCAAGGTAAGTATTTCATTATGTCCTTTGGATGGTACGGGGTATCTTCTTTATCACCTGCTCCTAAACTACCTGGGTATCCTCCTGATTTTTTATATGAGTTCCTTTGGATTTAATTTCCTTGATACTTTATCATTGCATTTTATTATTTAATTATACTTTTCTTTTATTGTGGTGTTGTTCACTTTGATATTTAATTATGTTCATTTGATATTTAATTCTTTTCATTTGATTTTTAATTATTTTCATTCGATATTTATTTATTTTGCTTCGAACTTTCTTTTGATTTAATTAATTTAAATGTAATTATGATCATATTTGAATTATAACTTATTGGATTATCTGTCATGCTACAGCATGCAAATAATTATTTGATTCTGTTTGAATTTGCGGCTGTTATCGTTTGCCAAAAAAAATACCCTTATTAAAACATAAAACGTTGCTGGTAAACTACCCCTTTCCCTTAAGCGATCTTCACCTAAAACAATAGGTCTTGAGAACTCTACAATTCAGGCTGTGTGCAAAACATTATTTGATTCTCTTTGAATTTACGGCAGTTATCGTTCATCATAGAAAAAATTACCCTTGTTAAAACATAAAATGTTGCAGGTAAACTACCCCTTTCCCTTAACCGATCTTTAACAAAATCAACAGACCTTGCGTTCTGTATAATTCAAAAAGGTATACAAAAATGTAGTTGATTCTGTTTGAATTTACGGCAGTTATCGTACGTCATAGAAAAAATTACCCATGTTAAAACATAAAATGTTGCAGGTAAACTACCCCTTTCCCTTAACCGATCTTCACCAAAACCAACAGTTCTTGAGAACTCTACAATTCAGGGGTGTATTCAAAATATTATTTGATTTTGTTTGAATTTGCGGCTGTTATCGTTTGCCATAGAAAAAAATTACCCTTGATAAAAAAAGTCACCCGTAAACTACCCCTTTCTTTTAACCGATCTTTACCAAAAACAATAAGTACTCTACAAATCAGGACTGTATGCAAATAACTATTTGATTCTGTTTGAATTTGCGGCTGTTATCGTTTGCCATAGAAAATACCCTTTTAAAACATAAAAGGTTGCAGGTAAACTACCCCTTTCCCTTAACCTATCTTTACCAAAACCAATAGGTCTTGAGAACTCTATAATTCAGGGCTGTATGCAAAAGAGTAGTTGATTCTGTTTGAATTTGCGGCTTTTATCATTTGCCATAGAAAATACCCTTGTTAAAATATAAAATGTTGCAGGTAAACTACCCCTTTCCCTTAACCGATCTTCACCAAAACCAATAGGTCTTGAGAACTCTATAATTCAGGGCTGTATGCAAAAGAGTAGTTGATTCTGTTTGAATTTGCGGTTGTTATCGTTTGCCATAGAAAAAAATTACCCTTGATTAAAAAAAACCGTTGCTGGTAAACTACCCCTTTCCCTTAACCGATCTTCACCAAAATCAATGGGTCTTGAGTACTCTACAAATCAGGACTGTATGCAAACAATTATTTGATTTTGTTTGAATTTGCGACTCTTATCGTTTGCCATAAAAAAATATCGGTATGGAGAACCATACATGACTTCCATATTCTAAGATTTATATTTAAAATCATTTTCAGCCAAACAGCCAGGCTGTGTCTTACCTGCCTTTTTATTGCTGTATTAAATGAAAAATATTATATTACATTAAAATGAAAAAATTATAATTTTATTGCCTGGCAACAAAATTATTTTATTTTTAACAATTACCATTGTTTCAAAAAGTTTAAATAAATTTTCAAGTACTGTACTTTACTCTTGTTAAAACGTAAAAGGTTGCAGGTAAACTACCCCTTCCCCTTAACCGATCTTCACCAAAATCGAAAGTCATTGAGACCTCTACAATTCAGGGACGTATGCAAAAAATTATTTGATTCTGTTTGAATTTGCGGCTGTTGTTTGCCATAGAAAATACGCTTGATAAAAAAACGTTGCAGGTAAACTACCCCTTCCCCTTAACCGATCTTCACCAAAAACAATAGGTCTTGAGAACTGTACAATTTAGGGCTGTATGCAAATAATCTTTTGATTCTGTTTGAATTTGCGGCTGTTGTCGTTTGCCATAGGAAATACCCTTGTTAAAACATAAAACGTTACAGGTAAACTACCCCTTTCCCTTAACCGATCTTCACCAAAAACAATAGGTCTTGAGTACTCTACAAATCAGGGCTGTATGCAAATAATCTTTTGATTCTGTTTGAATTTGCGGCTGTTATCGTTTGCCATAGAAAATACCCTTGTTAAAAAAACGTTGCAGGTAAACTACCCCTTTCCCTCAACCGAACTTCACCAAAAACAATAGGTCTTGAGAACTCTACAATTTAGGGCTGTATGCAAATAATCTTTTGATTCTGTTTGAATTTGCGGCTGTTATCGTTTGCCATAGGAAATACCCTTGTTAAAACATAAAACGTTACAGGTAAACTACCCCTTTCCCTTAACCGATCTTCACCAAAATCAACAGATCTTGAGAACTCTACAATTCAGGGCTGTATGCGAAACATTATTTGATTCTGTTTGAATTTGCGGCTGTTATCGTTTGCCAAACAAACAAAATTACCCTTGCTAAAAAAAAACCGTTGCAGGTAAACTACCCCTTTCCCTCAACCGATCTTCACCAAAAACAATAGGTCGCGAGTACTCTGCAAATCAGGGCTGCATGCAAAAAATTATTTGATTCTGTTTGAATTTGCGGCAGTTATCGTTTGCCATAGAAAAAAAATCTACAGACACACACACAGACAGACAGACAGACACACACACAGACACTTTTCGGAAAACGACTTTTTTTCATGTTTTGAGTGTAGTAGAATCAGAATCTGCAATAATCTCGAACACGATTTTTTTTGCCATCACCATACTTCCATTCCTTAAGGAATATGGAAGTAATACCCTTTTAAAACATAAAACGTTGCTGGTAAACTACCCCTTTCCTATAACCGATCTTCACCAAAAACAATAGATCATGAGAACTCTACAATTCAGCGATGTATGCAAAAAATTATCTGATTCTGTACATTTGCGGCTTTTGTTTGCCATAAAAAATACCCTTGTTAAAATATAAAATGTTGCAGGTAAACTACCCCTTTCCCTTAACCGATCTTCACCAAAACCAATGGGTCTTGAGAACTCTATAATTCAGGGCTGTATGCAAAAGAGTAGTTGATTCTGTTTGAATTTGCGGCTGTTATCGTTTGCCATAGAAAAAATTACCCTTGATTAAAAAAAAACCGTTGCAGGTAAACTACCCCTTTCCCTTAACCGATCTTCACCAAAAACAATAGGTCTTGAGTACTCTACAAATCAGGGCTGTACGCAAACAATTATTTGATTCTGTTTGAATTTGTGGCTGTTATCGTTTGCCATAGAAAAAAAATGTACAGACAGACAGAGACACACACAGACACTTTTCGAAAAATTACTTTTTTTCATGTTTTGAGTGTAGTACAATTAGAATCTGCAATAATCTCGAACACGATTTTTTTTGCCATCACCATACTTCCATTTCCTTAAGGAATATGGAAGTAAAATGACTTTTTTTCATGTCTTGAGGGTAGTACAATCAGAATCTCCAATAATCTCGACCACGATTTGTTTTGCCATCACCATACTTCCATTTCCTTATGGAACATGGAAGTAAAATCACTATTATAATGACAAAAGATAATATAAAATTGATGCAAATCTAGTGTATGTTGATTTTGTATGAAACTAGATCACTTGAAGAAAGTTCTGAAATAGATTTTATGACAACAAGATGTTGTAATCGTTGTCAGTAATATAAATAACATGATAAAATCAGATGTAATTAAAATTATATTAAAAAGGGAGCAAATACCGTATATAAAAAAAATAAAGAAACTTAACTGATACTTTTATTTAATTACAGATTTTATTTTACTTAACACACCATATACAACTTAAATACATATACGTATTTGAAGTGTTTATTTTTTTGTATTTCCTTTTCCTCTTCTCTTTGAAGCTTCTTATGTAGCTTTTTCTCCGATGTGATGCATTTTGTCGTTCTCGGTGAAGTGATCAGCAGTAATCACCCATCATATTGACATTCCACCATCCCTGGTAACGTTTCTCCATCACTTTGATGTCCTGGTGAAACCGCTCCCCCTGCTCTTCACTCACGTCACCCAAGTTGTCGGGGAAAAAGTCAAGATGGCTGTGTAAGAAGTGGACTTTTAGGCTCATCAAACATCCCAGCTTTTTGAATTTGTCTATCATATTAGGTACGATAAGCTTATAGTTTGGGTCTTTTACAGTGCCCAAAAACTTGGTCACAACTTGCTTAAATGAGGTCCAAGCCTCCTTCTCCTTTGTAGTCATTTTATTTTCAAAGTTGGAATCGAACATCATTTTATGAATGTCAGGCCCAACGAAAACCCCTTCTTTCAGTTTGGCTTCTGATAAATGAGGAAACTTTTCACATAAATACTTAAAACATTCACCATCTTTAGGCAAGGCTTTTACAAACTGTTTCATCAAACCTAATTTGATGTGAACAGGTGGTAGAAGAATTTTTTTGGATCTATTAAACTTTTACACAAAATGTTCTTCTCTCCAGGTCTTAAGGTTTTTCTTGCAGGCCAACTTTTTCTGGACCAGTGTTGATCCCTTGCTCTACTGTCCCACTCACATTTGCCACCACTGCCAACCTAATTTCATTTGGATTTACTGTATGCTGTACTATATCAAATGCACAAATATTAGATTAAAAAATGCATTTCTTACGTTTTGAATATTCAATTGTGAAAAATGGTAAGTGATACGACTTTTTTATTATTATTTTCGGACTCACCACACCCAGAAACATAAGAATCAGGCAAAATCATTAAAAAAGTTTGTTTATCGTTGGCCTGTGTAATTTAACCATAAGGTAAATAATAAGAGCAGCACCTGCAGAAGCAGGAAGGACAGCTAAATTGTTGATATATTAAGAAAAATAGACTGTTCAAAGTAACAAAAAGTATTATAGATCTTGAAGGGGAGTGAGAGGAGTATTTTGATGTAAAATAATAACCATATAAATAATGTATAGTGTATTAGTACGTAGGCTTTCACGGCCGGTGTCACTATAATTATTTAAAACTTCCGGGCTGAAAGGCCGTGGTCGAATGCTTGATGTTCTGCAGCTAGACAGTTCCCAGTTCATTATTATTATAATTATAATAATATTATTCATTATATTATAATTATTATAATTATAATTATTATTATGCTCTTATTATTTACCTTATGGTTAAATTACACAGCCCAACGATAATCAAACTTTTTTAATGATTTTACCTGATTCTTATGTTTTTGGGTGTGGTGAGTCCAAAAATAATAATGCAGCTGCAGCTAGTTGCTTGTTCCCAGTTCATTGGGAGACGTGTTCGGCGTACCATCTATTTCGAACACTTTTTGCTACTGAAGATGGCCACCGGTGGTGTGGCCGAAACGTCTAGCTGCAGAACATCAGACCGGAAGTTTTAAATAATTATAATGTATAGTGTAGATATAAGCAAAACTCACAGAATGTCTACCTCTACAAGAACTCATGTAATATTCAGTGATAATATACAGGGAACTTGGCATATCTGAATGAACCAGAGGTTTACCAGAAGTTGGTATGATTATTTGTTAATAAGTTTCGAATGTGAAAAAACTCTTGTTTACCACCATTGTAGTAAAATAGGCAAAACTAACATTGAATATCAGAAAGAACTGATTGTTAACTAAAAATATAATCAAAATGATAAGAAAACATTGGATAATTATAACCAAAAGTATAAATAGTAACTTAAACCTACTCAATCACTATGACGAAGAATTACATGAAATATAGAATAAAGAAAGAGAAGACTATGAGTTCAATATAAAGGAAATAAGTACCCAATAACAAACTAGGCATACTGAATAAAATGACAGTAAAAATGACTTAGACTTTGATAAATAAAGTATCCTGATAAGAAGATCTTAATAATCCACTGTAGAAACGTAGATGAAATATCTATAAATGAAAAGGCTAGTTGAACAGGGTGGGGGTAATTTTCTATAAATGAAAACTATAGTTGAAAGGGGAGGGGATAATTTGTTTTATATATTTACTACGTTATCGGCAACAAAGAAGTAGTTTGTTGTTAAAATTCCTTCCCGGGATGTTTGGCCATAGACCAATGTTTTCTGCAACACCAGACGTTTCGGCAGTGCCATCGACTTCCATCATCAGTGAAAATCGAGTGCGATAACGTGAGGTGGTATACATTAGTGACCACAGTACTGTGGTTAAAGCTGAAGCAGTAAGTAGAAAGAAGTAGTTTCTATGGAAATATTTCATTTCAAAAATAATTTTAAATATAAATCTTAGAACATGGAAGTCATGTATGGTTCTCCATACTGATATTTAAGTAAGCAGCTGAAAGAACTAGGAGATGATGAATTAATAATATGTTCATCCAACAGTTGTGGTGATACTGGAGAGGACAGTACATCAGTAGTTGTGGTGATACTGGAGAGGACAGTACATCAGTAGTTTTGATGTGCAGTGAGGGAAATCAAACCTCATCATTAAATCAGGCATAGAAAAAAGAGAAGGAAGAGGAAGATCAAGATTGAAACGAGTGGAAGCTGGATACTAAAAGGAGGATGTGCTTTAAAGATAGAAGGGAGTTTTGGAAGTGTCGATAGGATGCTTGGTGGCAGGAAGGAACAATGAAGAACCTCTGTGCTCCGGTCACTGCACCATATAACTTCCCAAGCAAATTGTTCACAAAAAAATAAGAGGATATATATACAGTTACTGTAAAGTTTCTGAGGAGTTGTATAATCCTTCTGAATCCTATACTTATGTCATGCACAATGTAAGAAGGAAATGGAAAGAATAAGTAAACATATTGATAGAGAAAGTATTAAATACTTTAATTTAAAAGTGTTAAATATAAATTATAAATGCAGTGGACAGAGGCGCATGGGAAGCCCGCAAAAGAGATAGCTGCCGTAGGAGAGAAATACGCATAATGTGTGAACTGAAGAAGGAGAAGTATAATAGAAGATATGTAATCCAAAGAGGAAGCAGGTTATTGCAATTAATTTATCAGCTGTCTCAATTGAATGATATTTTTTTGCTGCGAATCGTAGTAATTATAACATATTGGACAGTGCAGTCACAATTCCTAGGGTTGCCAGATTTTCAAGGTATCAAGATGCACTCTAGTAAACTAAAAATAAATGTGCAAACATAAATTGTAATTTTTCTTTGGGCAGGTTGTACGTTGATTGCAGTAACCCACATTTCACACAATTTTGGGAACCACCAAATTTTGTCAATGTCATTCAGCTATTTCCATCCCAGTCCGAATGCTGCTTACACTGACTCCCATTAAGTACATTAGGTTTGCAACTGCTCCATGGGTTTGTTAGATAGTAACTGGAAATAATTGAGCAGAAGGAAAGTCAGCCTCTTGAATTAAGGAGCAGCTGGGTAAGGTGAAAAGAAGCACCTGATCTAAAAAAAAAAAAATTAGTATGGTCTCCTGTCTGACAGAGGATTGAATAATATTGTTATGACATCACAGAACAATCTATGTGTTTATCGAATGTTCCACAGGGATCCGGAATGTAATGCATGTGGCGTACGTGCTTCTCGACGCATTTGCTAGACTGTGCCAGAATTCGCGCAGTCGCTCGCACTGTGTCAAGGCCGCAATTAATTACGTCATACACACTGGCACTAACACGTAGTTTGGAATCTTCTGGTCTCATTATTATTATTATTATGTGTTTCCGGATTGTTCTCCGATGACACGATGTCTCCTGTAGATCCTCTCTGCCACCGCTCAATATGAGTTGTCGTTCAGTATTGTGTCCATACCAAATCCCCTCAGTCTCGGCTCTCCTGGGATGTCCGTCTGGCAATCCACCAATATGTGCTGTAACGTCTCCTCATGCAGATGACACAGCACACAGGTAGCGGCCTGGGTCAGGTAGAATCTGTATAAGTATGACTGGGTCACAATATGGCCAAGCCTTCCTCTGGAGCCGAACGTTTGAACGCTCCTAGGGATGTTTCTATATATGGAGATATCCCGTGCACTGACTTGCTGTTTGTATGTTGAACCTTTGGTGGAGTTTAAAAATGTGTTCTTCCATGCCTCCATGAGTCTTCTGGTGAAATCTGAAGTAGCAGCCGGGAGTGATATTACACTTTCGTCCAGTGGCGACAGCATAGTTGCATCCTTAGCCATCCTGTCCGCTTTTTCATTACTGGCAATATCTACGTGGCCATTCATATCCATTGTAAAGTTAACTCAATTTTGCTGCTTTTCAGTTTTTTGATTATGTGGAATAATTTTCTGGTCTGTGAGCATTGTATAAATACTAGGTGGCAGCGGCCTTAGTTTTCAGTTATAGTTGCGATAAATTACTGGGCGGTTCGAGAGTTATTATCGGGCGATAGTACTGTGTGCGTTCAAGTGGTTATTAGTGAAGTGTGTGTTTTATAATCGGGCGGTATATTGTAATACAATTGTGTTTTAATTTTAGTTGACATTCATTTACGTGTGAACAATTTTTATCTGATTTGTTGTAAGAGACTGTGTTGTTAATTACGAATTGTTTAACTGTGAAAATTAAAGCAGGTGATTAGTGACTTAATTGGTGTCTTGTATTTTGTTTTCCACTGTACCTACGACGATCAGACCGTCGTAACAATATAGTATATCACTGAACAATAGGAAATTTTGTCCATCAAAACAATCTAAAGACCAACAATCCTTAATTAATTTCCAAATTCATTTCTAAATTCATAAGGCCTAAAGTCCACCAGTATTCCAAAGCATTAGTTGTTTTGATTTGTTACAACATTAGAACTACACTGTTTTTACTGGCACATAACAGAAGAGAGAACCACTTCTATATCCTATCCAGAGTGCCATTGTTGAGGAGTCTTGCTTCATGTGTAGCAGCAAAAGTGTTATCACTATTGAAATGCGATTCATCACTACTGAATGTTAGATGCCATATTATGAGTGAGTCACAGATTAATTACTATAGTAAATAGAACTCTGTTGTAATTGTTTTTATTGACATTGTGTTTGGCACACCTAAAAGCTGGTTGTTAGTCATGTTGTTACTTTATTGTAGCCTGTGTTGAAAAATGAGGTTACCTTCCTTTAGCTAGTACAGTTTACTGCATGTTACAACAAATTCTCTTATTTCTTTTTTTGTTTTTTTTTCCTTTTAAACAACACAAACTACATGACATTCAAATGTCATGCCATGATATTTTACAGAATTTCAAAATAATCATGTTATGTAATGCAGAAAAAGTGTTATGCAATGCGGAACGTCTACAAGTTTATCGAATGTTCCAGTGGAATCTAGTTGTAATGTTATTGCGTACGTGATTCTCGACATGCGTTGCGAGATTGTTCCGGACTCACCGGTCCGCGCCTACTGTGTGTAAGGCCGCAACCAATTATGTTCTGGTGTTTTCTAGTAGCATTCTTGACACGCAGTTAGCGAATATTCTGGAACCTCAACAGGGTATAAATACAAGTACTCAGAGACGTTCAGTTTAGTTTGAGTTGCGATTTATTGGAATCCAGTTCGTAATATTACAGTTCAGAGTTATTGTGGGGCGATTACCCTGTGCGTTATTCTTGCTCTGTGACTGTCTTGTTAATTACAAACTGTTTAATTGTGATAATTAAAGCTGGTGATTAGTGACATAATTGGTGTCTTGTATTTTCTTTTCCACTGTACCATATGACAATCACTAGACCGTCGTAACAATTTTTTTTCCCTTACTTCAGAATAGTATAAGAAGTGAATTATTGTATGTCATACATGGATGTTAGTTAGTATGCCAGTTCTATGTTTCCACAGATCACTGTATTTTGAAAACACAATATTCCCACAGTAAAATTATTTGTCAAATAATTAGTCATCTCACACTTCTATAATTAGGAATTGATATTTCATAATCAAATTATACATACCTAGCTTTTGTACACGAGATTCTAGTTGTTGACTTTAATTAACCTTGGAAAGATTTGTATGTACAGTGACGTTGCGTCACGTGTGTGTGTGTGTGTGTGTGTGTGTGTGTGTGTGTGTGTGTGTGTGTGTGTGTGTGTGTGTGTGTGTGTGTGTGTGTGTGTGTGTGTGTGTGTGTGTGTGTGGTCAAGGTCATGTACTAGTGAGTCATTCATTGTCTTCTAAAAATGTATCGTGTACCTTATGGCTGGCAGCCCGAAATTGATGGTTGTAGTTTTAAGGTCGATAATAGATGGTGTTAATTTTTATAAAGTCTGGATTCCTCTCTGACTTAAGAAATTATGAGAACAGAGGACCAATGTTCAAATGAATGGAAAACGTTTTTCCATCAAATATTTGTATGTATTTATTGGTTTTATTAACTTAAATTGGAGATTCAATCCTTTTTACTTGGTGTCAGTAAAAAGATGGCACAAGTGAGTAATTTTATTTGACTATGTATTTTATATAACTAATCTGTTATTTTACTGATAGTTAAGAGGATTATTCAGATCTGTTATTAGAATATTTTCTTTTTCTTATTCATCTATAACATCATCATTTTAAAAAGGTGCCACTTGCATTGCCCAACAAATAAACCAAATGACAGTTAGTTTTCAGTATTTGCACATGGTAGTGTAGGAGTTTGACAAATGCATGACTTTCCTCCATGTATAGTCTTGCATGGAGTTCTGACTAACACAGTCAGAAGGAATTATTTCGTTTAAATTTTGTTCATGTTATTTATCCTACGTTGACACATTTTTGCACTCAAGGTCACTGAGTGATAGCTTATTAGAAGGTCATTAAACCTATCTGATTTTATGTATTTACAATATGGCTTCTGAGCTTCTGATGTCAAGAGTTTTTTATTTTTGCAAGATACTATATCACCTGTTGATTTTTAGATCTTGTAGCCTCTGAATGTATTCATTACAAAACACAAACAGGAGCTATGAAAATATGAAGTTTACTTTTTAGAAGAAACCCGTGATAATATTAATAAATATATTTGTTATACCTTTTCCACAGTTGGTATGCATTAATTTGCCACTTTGGTATGTAGTAACATCAGTGTGTGTGTGTGTGTGTGTGTGTGTGTGTGTGTGTGTGTGTGTGTGTGTGTGTGTGTGCACGCGCGTACTGTTAACTAATGCTAATTACTGGAAAGAATACGGAAATATATACTGTAATTAGGAAAAATGTTTCTTTGATAACGACGGCATAAAAGAGGTAATATATTGAAATGTAGCATAAAAACCATGTCATGTGCAGTACTGCGTTATGATAGAACACACACACACACAAAGTATAATTCTCATCAAGGGAACTGCACAAAGAATGTCTGTGTGTACACCAACACGGAATAACACTGTTTTCCTTTTCTAATGAAAAATGTGCTTTAAAGATTTTTATCCTGCGGACGTGTATGTTTATGTGTATATATACTTTTTTTTAACAAATCACATATCTAGTGAAACACAGCATATACTGAGAACATGGTAACATGATGATATTGACCATAGCTCCCATTTGGAGCAATGAACACCACTCTGTTTGTTTCTTTAATATTGGTAAATTGCAAGCTTGTCACTCCTGTGCTCTCTCTTCCTCTGCACAAACTATCAAACCAGCCTTATCTATTCATACATGCCCTCGGCAACTCTTTTCATGTTAATTGTTGTTTTATTATGTAATGTTGTTTCAGATAGTTTTTTCTAAAAGATACTAAGCCGTTCAACCCTCCTATTTCGTGATACATAATACTAATATACTTGAAATGCACAAAAGGTTTTTCTGAACTAAATTCGTATTGCTGTCTTTTGGCTCCATTTTCCAGTTGGTAAAGAGGACTGAATTCTTCCAGGACTTCCTAACTTCTCAGTTTCTCTAAAGAAAAGCATAATTCTATACAGTTTGTAAGATTAAATTGCTCATTTTGTAAGATTACTGATTATAACAGTAATCATTGAAGTACAATATGGACTGTAAATAAAAAAAGGTAATTTAATAGGTCACACATATGGCAAAATAAATTCAATAAATCATAACATGAAAATGTTATGTGATTCTGTGTATACTAGAACTGTATAGTGTGTACCGTAAGGAAGCAGATGTACTTCAGAAATTAAGTTAAATTTAAGGGAAAAATGTAATTTTAGTTGCTCAGTAGACCAGTGGGTATGACACCTGGGTACTAATCTAGAGGTCCCGTGTTCAATTCCCGGGCCCGCACCATAAAATCAAGGTACGTTTTTCAGCCCCCAGGTCGACTCAGCCTGTTGAAAATGAGTACCTGGGATAACATCCTGGGGATAATAATGGTGCCTGGCCACACTGCCTTCCTTGTAGGTATGCCTTACGGGTTGCATAAGGCAGCCTACCCTGTCTGACTCCTAAGCTGCTTCGGTGGTACACATGGGAGCCATTATTATTATGTAATTTTGATTATATGAAATCATATATGAAGTTTTGTAAGTGACTCTTTTTTTACACATTCACTGCCAACATTTTATATGTTATGAACACTACGTACTCGTGTGTTTTTTTTAAATGTGCCATTTATTTTTTAATCACAAGAGGAAATGCAAAACTAAAAATACACAGAAATTTTGTAACACTAACAAAAACACAAACCCTCATGCTGCATGCTCACCCTCTATTAACACAAACAACTGAGTCTAGTGAATGTCTTGGATCCGTGACATGAGCACAGGCCATGTCACAGATCCATGACATCAGCTAAGTACAGATGGCCAAAATCAAATTCCTCAGATTTTTTGATTACATTTTATAAATTTATTGGCAGTTTAATTAAGTTTATTTACCCCAATATAAAAAAGAGTTTCTTATATTTATTTAATGATGTGTATGAAAAAATTGTTAGATTAGTAGCAGTAATACAGCTTTGGGATCAAATTGTTTTAATCCGTTAAGACTTAACACCACAATATTTTTCCCAATTTGACATAACTGAAAATGAAAATTATTTTATAATTAATGTTCATAGTAGAAATTCATGGAAAACTTTTGCCAGCCATAATTGAAAAACAAAACATTTTCAGACCTGTGTTTATTTTCTTTACTTTACTTGAAATGTCGACTTTGTTTATTTCAACATAGGACTGAGGGTATTTTTGCTTGTGTGTGCGTATATGTGCACGCACAATAATAATGAATTATGTGTTGTGTTCCAGATAGAGAATGCATTGGCGTCTTGCCTGCCTACCATTGTAGTCTACATATTTCACAGCCTTTGTGAGTACCTCATTTATATTGATAATTATTAATAACTAGTGATTTGTGCAAATTATAAAATTATGAAAAAAAAAAAAAAAAATGTAGTCCTGACCTCTTTGACTGCAAGTAGTAGAGGTTGAGTGGAATTAATGGCAGTTCTTTCTTTTATGGACCAGTATGTAGCTATTTAATGAAAGTTAATCTCTTAGAGCTCCTGAGGCACTTTTTTGTCACGTTGTGCATCATCCGTGTTCACAATTGTCATTAGTACTTTTTGTTTTATGCGGTACAGAAAAATCTAAACTTCTACTTTATGTTGTAATCCTCATCTTGTCGCATAGATTTTTTAGTATGGCAGTCAGGCTACTGAACGTACTGCCTAGTTCCCAACTATAATTGTGTCCGCTACCTGGAGGCACTGCATATTGTAGTCACCCAAGTTGACCACATGATACTTAGTTGACAGTATAAATAGCTGCTATTGGACTCGCAAATGACAATGTTTTACTCAGAAGGTTAGGCTAGTAGCCACAGATAAATTCTTATGTTGTTAACATGCTCCAAGGTTATAGGCACTGCAAGTTTTTTCTGATTATGAAGTAATGGAATTTTTTCACTTACAGATTTGCATGGTCAGGATTTTTAATATCAACACTGTTGTTATTACTTGGCAGCTCTGTTTTATTGATATCATTATTATTGAGTACTAACACCAACTGTAATTATGGTATAGTTATGTTATTTGTAAGTTATTTGTAAACTCACTCATAAACTTTTTTTATGGGTTATTGTTTTGTTTTTTTTTTCATGCAGAATATTGTTTTTGTGTTGATCACATATTTCTCATAGTAGGCCTACCCTATGTTTCACCCATTCTGCAATGAGCCAGCCACCCTTGTTGACTCGACTGAGACTAAATCCAGTGTTTCATCCCACACCTTATATTAAAGTAATATTCTAGAATCATTGGAGTGTCCAGATGGTCTAGTGGCTAACGCGGGTCTCGGATTCAATTCCCGGCGGAGGCTCCATACGGCATTGTGAGACAGAACTGAGTAGCCAAGAGTGAGATAACAGCTGTGCCTCCTGGCTACGGATGCCACACCTAGTGGCTGGCGGCGCGTTGTACTAGCCATGCAACCGTCACACTAAACAAAAAAAGCTGCACGGTATGCCTTGGTCCTTTACAGACTGTTGAGCAGAGGGAACTCTAGAATCATTGTAATATAGTCTATCGTAAGAAAATACATTATATTATCTTAGTAATCATAGAAAGTATAAAAGATGTGTACACACACATAAACAGTATAAAATCAAGTGTAAAGGGGGAACCACAGTTCCTGCAAGCAAATTGATGAAACACAAGATTAATTTTGTCCTTTATTTTCCAACCATTTGAGATGTGGGTTTGGTGAGCAATAGAAAAAGTGAGGTGGGTTGATAAAGTAATGAATGATGAAGTATTAAGAAGAAAATGGAGGAAGAGAGAAGAATCCTGAAGGTAATAGAAAATAGGAAAAGGAATTGGTTAGGTCATTGTTTAAGAAGAGACTAGTTGCTTACAGGTGCCATGGAGGGTGTCATAGAAAGAGAAACAAGAACAGGGTGTAGAAGAATGAAGTTAATAGATAGCATTAAAATCAGAGGGTGTTATGAAGAAACAAAAAGACTGGCACGCGATAGGACAGCTTGGAGAGCTTTTACAATTTGAAGACCTTGTAACCTTAACAATAACTTACTTTACTTTTTATAATAACAATAAGTTTATTATGGTACTTACCATGTAATTCACCACACATCCGATTCGTGCACGTGGCATTATAACCACCACTAATTTCTTATTTGGGTCCAGGGTTCTTTACTAAGCGATAAACAGAAACAGTTTGGGATTTTTCGAAATAATGACTCTAACACCATGTATGTGGAATAAGACTTTTGTTTAATATTTCAAAATTGTCATCATACGTTTACAAATCAAAATGGAGTCTTATACATCCTAAACAAAATGGCGGCTACGTTCTTCCGCTCAGCTAATTATTCATTAATTTTCGTTATTCAATTTTGGCACTTAGTTTGCCACAAAAGCATTTTAAATAGACTGCAGTTAATTTTGAGTTGATTTACTAAATTTATTAAAACATAAACCAATGCCTCATTTACTTATAAATGCCGGCATCCTCTCGCACGCGCACACACACTCTTTCCCCATATATTAATTATTGGTACATTCTCTTTTTTTTTGTATTTTAATTAGAATTTTGAGCTCAATTTGAATAATGGTTATAGGGTTTGTAACTTTCCTGAGTTTGTAGTTGTCGTCTCCACTCAGATGTTCTCCATCTCAAGCCAGGTGGTCGGCGACCTTACTGTTTGGTCTGTCCTTTCGTTGCACTGAATTTATCTCTACATTGTATGTTGCTGGTTACATTATCAGGTACTGATTACCTGTTAATCACATTTTAACTGTTCAAAAACACTTTTACTGGCAAAACTTCGCCAGCGAATCGCCAGTGCTAACGCTCTGATGGTATGTTGAAGACTGGGGAGACATTCGACAGTTGGAAGGGGTTATTCTGTCATCATTCTTTTGTTTAAAATGGATGACGGCATTGTCTTACGCCTTCGTTGTTGCGATTTCGTATTGATTATGACGTTTTTTAACATTGTTCGAGGCCTGCTTGGTCCAAATATGTGTTGAAAGTCATGTACGCCCATGATCTTGAAGTCAAGCTACTCTGGCGAACTGCGTTGTATGTACTATATTGGGAAAAGATAACCTAGCCATTTTTTAACAAATGAAAACACAATAAAATTATTTTCCTGTACCAATAAATCCTTATACAGACTTATGTACCGTCACAACCTGGCTTAGGTCAGAACACCAAATAATAATAATAATTTCTCAACCTACAAGTGAATGAAATAATAATGGTAGCCACAAAGAGTGCAGGTTGACAACCCCACAGCTAGAACTAAAGTATTACTATTATTACAAATCCAGTGAGATGTACTGTAAGTTAGTAGTAAGCAACAAAATTGTGGAGTAAATGGAAGTTGTCTCTCTAGGACGAGTGTTAGTTAACAGGCGATGGTACAATAAGGAAAGAAATGTACTGCTAACAAACAGGATGTTTGCCAGTGTTATCTGAAAAGAAAACAAGAATATATAAAATTACTGTAAGATTACTGCTGAGGGTTATAACCATTCTAACAGGATCCAGATGAGATGGATGAGGACAGGATCCAAATGTCAACTAATTACCTAAAAGGCAGGAGAAGAATCAGGTGACTAAAAATAAGTCTGAAGAACTGCATAGGCAGTGATGTTGTCTGTGAAAAGGAACATCTCCCAAATTAGAGCATAATGTTTTTATAAATTAATTTATTGCATATATGTTGTAAGTACATGTGTTAGAAATAATATTGTTATAACACATGTCTTGTTTTGTAACTACTATGAGTAAGTTTTACTGTATAATTTGGAATGGAATCACATTTATACTCAAATGGTACATAATCATAGTTAAATCAGTGAGGATGCTTCATAACAGAATGGACGATTCTTGGAGTTTGTTGTCCATGACGTGTCCATTGATTAACTAATTATAAGTATAATACAACTGACTCGGAACACTTAAGTTTTTTTGATTGGTAAAAATGTAAAATTTTTACCTTATAGCCTGAACCAGTTTTTGCTTATTACAAGCTTCGTCAGAGGTTGCCACTAGGAGCGCTGTCCTTCTTGTTTCTGGTGACAGCACTGTCGTTTGAAAGATCGATGTTGTGTCTGTGCGGTGTGATATGTTTGAATAGTACGTGTGATTTGAATTGTGTCTGTTCCTTTAGGATGTCACTTTTATATATTTTTCTGTGTTTGTATATTTCTAGTCGTTCAAAAGTGTCTGGTTTTCGGCCTTTTGTGTGCACATGTAGAATTTCCATGTTGCTATTATGTTTGTGTATGTGTGGTTTACTTCAATGAGGTGATTTGCAAAGGTGGATTCAGAGGTGGAGTGTAGTGCCTTTGTGTGTTCAATGTATCTCTGGTTGAAGCAACGTCCTGTCTACCCTATGTAGAATTTTTTACCATCTGAACAAGTTAGTTTGTAATTATAAATATTATAAAATATAATATTATAAATATTATAAACTAAACTGTTCAGACTGTAACAAAATTGTACATTTTTACCGATAAAAACTTAGTACTCCGAGTCAGTCGTATTAGTATACAATTAGAATGGACAATGGTAGTTGTGCTAAGTAAAATATAACGTGTGATAAGATAAAAAAACAGTAGTAGTCATAAAGCACTATAAAATTTATAAGAGACAGGAGAAAACATTGGAATCATGACATAAGCCAAGTGAGGAATCACAGATTAATTATCGAGGTGTGTTGGTCTTCTTTGGGTTTGGACCCTCCCCCTCAATATGTGGTAGTATTCTTGTTGATCAGTTTCTCATTAGACCTATACATTCAGGTCAATTCTAATGTGTTTTATATTCAGTAATTTCTGACTGATATGAGTTCCAGCAGAAATGCTTATAGGTTTAAAGCCACTTTTGTTGTAAGTGATTAGGATAAACATTCCGTATCGCTTTTCATTAATTAAAATGCACTATCAGTAAGCGTGCATACACACAACATTCTCATGGAGAGGTAGATAATGATTTTTTTGTTACCTTGAGTTTAATGATGATATATTTTTTTTAAATCATATGTTTTTATAATTAAATGTAACTTTTTGTTTTTATGTAATAATATATGATTTTATGTGTGGCCTTGAAGAAGAGAAGTGTCAATTCTCATTTGACCTTGTTCGGTGGGAGGTAGCATTTGACTACTACTAGTATTGAGTTAGCTTTATCTCTATTTTATCTGTTCATGTGTAAAAGTAAACACATTTATAGGGCAGTGTCTTGAATACCAATACAGGAAAAAGTTAGTTTAAATGCTTGTAAATAGAGTCATAGTTAATACCAACAGTCAGTCAGTTACAGTAAAATAAAAAGATTTTGTAAGGTTTAGTGACCTGTAAATGTTTTTTTTTTTTTTGCCTTTATTTCCCAGTACGTTATTACTGTCATATAAAATGCAAACAAGTTACTTATAATGATAGAGTCTGAGCCTCATTATAATTGTAGTTATTATAAGGAAAACTTATTAAATTTACTTTTTCAAATATACACTAAAAACTCGTTTACCCTGAATTTGATGGGACCGCACCCGTTCCGGATAAACCGAAACTTCTATTTAAATAATGATACATATATGTCAGTACAATAACTTTATTTAATAATAATTATTTAAAAGTTCTTATAGTGAATATGACACAATAAACTATAAAACGGCACTGCACTGTAAATTATAGTTTCTACAGTACTGGAACAGTCCTATTGCTTGTTCGTACACTAATCAATCATAGTTTTTTGCCTAAGCTTTGAAGCTCGTTTGCTGGCTGCCCGATCTGGAAGTTGTTTCATTGTTAGAAGTTCTGCAGGGGAAGTTTCGTCTTGTCGCTCCAAATATGAAAGGACAGGAAAATGATTTTGTGTATTTTTAAAATTTACTAAAAATTGTTTCGGATAAACGAGTTTTTAGTGTACATACATCTATATGAAAGTAACAAAATTAGTGTGAAATACTTCGTTGTCACAAAAAGTTTTGTGAATAATGTAAAGTAAATAATATAACAAAATTCATTTAACAAATTTATGTTAGTAGATTGTAGATTCTTATGTACTATTCAGGTTGTTGATTTCCACTTGTCTAGTGGCTTTGTAAGCACTTGATTTTAAAGTAATTACTTGAAAGTTCCTGAATTTTGTTGTCCATGACGTGTCCGTTTTATTAACTAATTATAAATATATCACTACTGACTTGAAACACTAATTTTTTATTGGCAAAAATGTTAAACTTTTACCTGTACCCTGAACTAGTTTTTGCTTATTACAAGCTTTGTCAGAGGCTCACGACAATTAGTGTTCCGAGTCAGTAATGATATATTTATAATTACTTGAAAGAGCTTTGGGAGTTACTGTACTTATAGCACTCATTGTGTGGCACGTGTGTGTGTGTGTGTGTGTGTGTGTGTGTGTGTGTGTGTGTGTGTGTGTGTGTGTGTGTGTGTTTTGCTATTCATTAAACTCAAAAGCATTAACATTCTAAGTAAAATGTAAGTATTAAAGCATATGAAATTACTTTTAATTTATTTTTTACTTACATCTGTTTAATAAAAATTGAAGTTTCAGTGGTTTAAAGTCAGTAAAAATTACTAACTAAGACTATGGTGGTTTGCTCTAAACGTAGTGGACTTTCCAGAAAATACTTGAAAAATATTGATTACTATATAAAATATTGGTATGCAGAACCAACATGACTTCCATGTTCTAAGATTTATATTTAAAATCATTTTCAAAATGAAATATTTCCATAGAAACTACGTTTTTCTTCAGCCTTAACCACAATACTGTGGTCACTAACATATACCAACTCACGTTAGCGCACTCTATTTTCACTGATGATGGCAGTCGATAGCACTGCCGAAACGTCTGGTTTTGTAGAAAACATTAGACCACGCCAAACAGCCCGGGAATGAATTTTAACAACAAACTACTTCTTTCTTGCCGATAACATAGTACACATGACATATAAATAAAAATTATCCCCTCCCCCTTCAACTAGCCTCTTCATTTACAGATATTTCATCTACGTTTCTACAGTAGATTATTATCATCTTCTTTTCAGGATACTTTATTTATCAAAATTGAGTACTTTACTCTTGTTAAAGCATAAAACGTTGCAGGTACCCCATAACCGATCTTCACCAAAATCAATAGGCCTGGGTCCTCTACAACTCAGACACATATGCAAAAAATTATTTGATTGTGTGTGAATTTATGGCAGTTATCATTCATCATAGAAAAAATTATTCTTGTTAAAACATAAAATGTTGCTGGTAAACTACCCCTTTCCCTTAACCGATCTTCACCAAAATCAATAGGCTTTGAGTCCTCAACAATTCAGGGATGTATGCAAAACATTATTTGATTCTGTTTGAATTTGCGGCTGTTATCGGTTGCCATAGAAAAATTCTACACACACACACACACACACACACACACACACTTTTCAAAAAATGAATTTCTTCACGTTTTGATGGTAGTACAATCAGAATCAGCCCTTATCTCGAACACGGTTTTTTTTGCCATCACCATACTTCCATTTCCTTTGGAACATGGAAGTAAAAATTATTAAGAAAAATCTTAAATGTATAAAATAATCTTTATTTTTTAACTTACTGTAGGTGAAAATGTTCAGGTTATACTGATTTGAAGATCTATGCATTTTTCAATGATGTATCTAAAATTTGCTTAATTTTAGCATTATCTCAGCGTCCAGTACTTTTTAACTGTAAATTTTATACAAGAGGAAGTTTGTTACATTTATTTCAATTCGATGCTCGATTTCTTTCAATTTGATTCAACTCTGAAAGATGAAAATTCATTATGTACATCTTGAAAATGGGTACGTTACACCCCTTATAAAAATTTGTATTTTTCCAGATATCTTGAGAAATAATGATTCTTAGAAATGCATATACTTATCGTATAAATTTCAGAGATCTTCTACACTAATCTGTTTCATAAGTTATTTCAGTTGTGTGTATCATGAAGTTTGGGGTGTTTTACCAATACTTCAAATTCAAATTGGTACAGGTAGAATATGTAACAATAGTAATTTTGAAAGGCCAAGGACATTGCTTTTTGTTTACTAATTAAAAAAAAAACAATAGACTTCTCCTTCACAAGCAAATGTAGAGGGCTGTGGAGGAGGTTAGTGACCATGTCCATATCCACTTTTTGAAGAACAGCTTCCTTGGTTTTTATTCTCATGTAGGCTTCTGCAGCTGGTATTTGAAGTCTTTTTTTCCAGTATGGACCATGTTGTAAATGTTGTGTATGACAGTGTTTCACCCATATTACATTCCTTGGATTTTCCTGTATTGTAATCTTTTGTAGAATTACGCAGATAAATATTGTAACTAAACGTGATGTGTGTGCTACAAATATATATATATCGTGTTTATATTTAAAAATAATGTTCGTGTTAGAAAAAAATTTTGTTTATGAAAATTTTATATATATATATAATTAATTAAAAACAATTAATTAATTATGTTTTGTGGTGTTCGAAACGTTTATTTATTGTTTTAATTGTTTTATTGACTTTTTGGTATTTTTTAAATTCTCTCGCCACTTGATAGATTCATCTCTAAGAACAATCGATTTGTTTACTTTTCTTATTTGGAGGTTATCTTCCTTCTTGGTGGTGAGATCCTGGTGGTTACTTCTGTTAAATTTAATTATTATATTATTTATATTCTAGGAATGAAAAAACTGTGTAAGTAGGAAATAAATAAGAAATTTTATTAACAATTCAATATCTTTTGACTCTTTATCGATTTGTCAATCGATTCTCAGGGTGTTGTTTTATCGTACAATTATATATTAAAAGAATTCTTTTAGCAGTTATTTTATGGTAAGTCAGAGAAATAAGGGTTAAGTTTATCAAGTATAACCGTACAAATATATCACCTTAAAAATTAAAATACAGATTTAATATTTGATATATAATAGTAAGTAAGTTGTTGTCAAACCAATCCGTAGTGTGGTGGCTGTGTTGAGTTGGATGATGGGTAATCAAAGATGGCTGCCTCTAGTGTGTAGTTGGGAGTCAGTCTCACCTCACTGATTCAAAGTTTAATAAATATGCTTTTCCTCTGAATTTACGTCCTGGTGGCTCCAATTCTTCCTTCTTGTGTTGGTGGAGTGTCTCTGGTTCAGTTTTGGTGTTGTATTCGGAAAAATAGTGTAGATTTAAGTTAAATTCACTTTTGTCGGTTAGTCGTATGTTAGCACTTTTATGGTTAAGTGTTATTACTGTTTTAATGGGTTTAAACTGTGTAATCACTGGTGTTCTGTTCTGTATAGTGTTAGTTGAATGTTTGTAGGTGTCTATCTCACTCGGTCTCCGTTTAAAATATGTTTTTTGTTGAAACTCCCGTTCGTCACTTTTAGGCTTCGAAAACGTTCGCCATTACGGTAGTAGTAACTAGGTTAAGGTTTTTAAGCACACGTATCCAGTGTATCATTCAGCGTTCAATAATCAACTAATTTACTTCCTCCTTCCGTGGCCAAAGTCTTAGCCAAGACAATCTTATTCAAAGCATTGTTCGAAATTTCTATTGCATCCTGTGGATGTGATAATTTACATTATATAACTGATTATATTTTTGTTATTCTTCAAATTTATTAGCTAGTAACTACTTAATCTTCTTCTTCAGTTCATTCTGCGTAATTTGATACCAAATAATGTAGTTTTATTAAGTTTTTAAGCTAAAATGGTAATTTGTTTTTCATTTTGTTATGTAATTTTTAAAATTCACTTCCTGTCCTTGTCTTTCAAATGAAGCCATATTAAGTTATATCATTGATTATATTAAATTTCAGATTGTAATAAAACGTTTATCTTCCCTTAATTTCTTGCAATTAGATTAATCGGTTATGTTTTAAAATATTATTCAGTAATATATGACTCCCCTCTCCAAATTTTGAGTTCTTACATTTCCATTTTTAACAATAATTCTGGCTATAATTTTACAAAATCTTCCTTACTTATATTTATAATTACATGACTTTATTACTGATTTACCTTATGTAAATTCCTTCAGTTTAAATGTATTTCAATACTTATTTAATCAAATTTGATGCTGTTTTTAGTTTTTAACATTTGGCCTAGATTTCTAATAGTTTTTACATACAAAGTTTTTTAAATAGTATATATTGATTTATACCCTCTCTGACTTTCATTGCTATTGTGACATAGATTGACATTTTCTTATTTTAACAAGTTAACCATTAGTATATGGTTCATACTATTAATAAATAACATATAACTAAAATTAACATTTTCTTATTGTAAACAAAAATAACAATTAGTATATGGTTCATACCATTAATACATAATATATAAATCAAATTAATATTTGTCTTTTCAACTCAGACATTGTATACTTATTGATAGTTAAAATACACAAGAAATATTATAAATAAGGAATGTTAGATCCTGACATTTAAACTTAACTATTGCTAACACCTTATTCTATACAAACAAATATTATTATTATAATCTTATCCTATTTTTCTTAAACTAGGTTTGAATATCAGTTTTTATCTGTTTTTGGGTTTTTTGGGGTAATGATACCTTGTCACCTCACTGTTATTATGGCCTGCTCTGTTTTATTTTATTCATCTTAATGAATGTTATTCTAAAACGAGTGGCAGTTATTTACAAAAACACATGTATTATAGGTCATGATAATACTCTATTTATTACTCATGAACACAAATTAAATCACTTTAAAGTTGTAGTATTTCATCATCTACTCAGTTTGTGAACACCAATATTGAAATATAAGGTTTATTTTCTATAACACTAAAACTTGCACTTTCTCTATTTATTCCTTGATTTTGATTCTAAATAGTTATACAGTTTTACTAGAATCAAGAAATCTATTTATAGATTATAATGAAGATTTGTCTTTGGTGTTATATTATTATCTCACATTTGTTCACTTTCAATTCTTACTCTATACACTTTTTGGTTAACATCTATTGTACATGTGGTTTTTACCTTTGATATTTTGTTATACTCTGATTTATTATTATTATATTTATTTAGGGGTTTGGGTTTTTTTATAAGAGCATTCCTTCTTCTTGTGGATGCTGTCTTGTTCTTGTTTCTTCATTGATTCCTCCTCTTCTTCTGGTTTCTTATAAAATTATTTCTTCATCTTCTTGTGGATGTTTCTTCATTGGTCCCTTATGTTTTTCTTGTTTCTTATAACATATTTTCTTTTCTTGTTGTGGGTTTAGTCATTTTCTGGGTTTCTTCCTTACCTACTCCTATCCTACCTGGGTATTACCTGTTTTCTCATATTTAGCTTTTAAATTGGTTTTGATGATTCATCACTCCTTGTAACATTTATTTTACATGAACTTTTATTTTAATCACTGATTGTATTCCACGGTGGTTCTTAATTAATTCTTTATTTTAATTTGCTTTCTCGGATTTAATAATGTTAGTATTTTATTTCTATGATCATTTTACCATTCATTTTTATGGGCTTATCTGTCATGCTACAATATAAAATATATTTTAGGTTTCAGCAGTTGTCATTAGTTACAACTAATGACGTTCAGTAACTAAGGGGTCAGTAACTTATCAAATACTTATGAAAATATACTTACCAAATGCTTACTAAAGTACTTACCAAAGTTTTAGTTAATACAATTCCAGCACTTAGTTTTGAGAGTTCGCATAGCTTTTCGTACCTTGAGTGGGTACCACTCAGTCCATCATAAGTCCCATTAAACTCAGCTAAGTTGACAGAACTTCTGTTTATTTTATAGACATAAGAGCTGACCAGACTTTAGAAGTCCACTTTCTTAAACAGATGATGCTTGGGTATGATGATGCAGTTAAATAGTGACCATTGAAGTTGTTGAGAGTTAAAATCTGTGGTTTTATTTCTTCTACTTAAGAAATTTTAAATCTATATGAAGTTATCGTATTTTGCTATCATAAAACTGAGACATTACCACACTTTAAAATCATTAAATCAGAACACCAGTTCAACCAAAGTTAAAATTGTTATCTTAGTTATAAAAGCAATTTATGTGTGGCAGTACCACACTCCGACTGTTGTAACTGGTATTTTTCTGATGTCTGAATCAGACATAATTAAGACATAATTTTTATTACAGTACTTTATAAAAATCTTTGTATATTAGTGAAAGTTGACCTTACCAATTAAGAGTGCTTTAATGGATTTACTGACAGCTGAGTTTCTGTCATTTGTCCGTAATCCATTCATGGACCTTACTGTAAAGCTGGCTTATTTATATACACAATCCCTACTTGAAATAAACATTTATGAAAACTAAAAACAGAACATTTTTCTAATCCATTTTAGTCCAAAAAAGTTGGAACTGCTTAAGAGTGGACTGTTCTGAACAAATTAGGATTCTGGTAATCTTACAGCTATGTTGTCATCCTTTTTTATATCTATGGATGACCTGCAAGTGTGCTGTCTTCTGTTTCTTCTCAAGCCTCAGTGATGTTCGTGCACATTCTATGTTGTCATTCCTGTATATCTCAAATTCAGTTTGAAATTAATATATGTTCAATTTTTTAACTGGTCTGTTTCCAGCAGACACCTAACAGGCCACGTAAACATAAACAAACAGTTTAGCTGAGTAAAATACGAGGTATGACAATAAAGTTCGTGGACTAATGCTGTAAAAATCATTTATTGAAAAAAGTAATATAATTACACATTGCACCCTTCAAAGTAGTCCTCCTGAGCTGAAATGCACTTCTCCATTCGCCTTTTCCAGGCTTTGAAACACTCGTGAAATTGTTCCTCTGTTACCCCTGACGATGACTCTTTAATGGCCTCCAGAGTCTGAAAATGGTGCCCTTTCAATTTTTGTTTAAGTTTTGGAAATAAAAAAAAATCAGGGGGCCAAATCCGGTGATTAGGGGGGGGTGTTCAAGGACCGTGGTGGCCGTTTTGGCTAAAAACTGCTTGATAATGATGGCTGTGTGAGAGGGTGCGTTGTCGTGGTGAAGCACCCACGACTGGTCTTGCCACAAATCGGGTCTCTTTCTGCGAACTCGTTCATGCAGACGTTTCATTACTTCCAGGTAGTAAGCAGAATGAACTGTCTGACCCTGTGGAACCCATTCTTGGAGCACAATTCCATGTGAGTAAAAAAAAAACCATCAGCATTGCCTTGATTCTTAATTTTTGATTTTGACAGCCTTGCTTTTTTCGTCCGTGGCTCAACTGGTTTTCCCCATTCCATGCTCTGCTTCTTCGTCTCGGGATTGTACTCATAAATCCAAGTTTTGTCTCCCGTAATCACGTTTTGAAAGATGTCTGCATTCTCCAACCAATCTTGACAAACATGCAAACGATTTTCCTTTTGTTCACCTGACATTTTTTTTGGAACTATCTTCGCACAACGCTTTGACATCCCCAACTCTTGTGTGAGGATGAGGCGCACGGTTTCTTGGTTGATTCCGGTGACCTCAGTGACATCTCTGACCATGAGGCGACGGTTTGAGTTGATGGCTTGTTCAATTTTCTGCACAGAAACATCATTTCAAACAGTGGAGGGGCACCCCGAACGTTCACTGTCCTCTGTTGAGGTTCTCACCTCTCTGAACCTCGCCACCTACTTGAAGAATGAACATCTTTTCACAAGACAGTCTCTGTAAACGGGGTTCATCATTTCAAGAATTTCTGAGTTCATTTTCCCCGCTTTCACAAGGAATTTATCACAACTCGCTGCCCTTCAAAATCACGATTGATTTCCATAGTCACAATAGCAAAACACACGTGTACAAAAAACAGAGCTACACTCAATACGATGTTGTCGAGAGAACTGAAAACAATTGCATGACTGCGTGAAATATCAACAATTGCTGTACGACTGCTGCCAACCTCCCAGTGTTGCCATCGCGCTCACAATAAAATGAGTCTGCGAACTTTATTGTCACACCTCGTAGTCCTATTTGATGTGGGGAGCTTCGAGGTAACGTCCTGTCCCCATAAACACGTATACTAAAATTGCCATATTCCCTTCTGTTTGTAATCTCTAAATCCTTTCAATCTTATTGCTAAAACTACTTGATCCAGGAACTGTCTTCTTAGCCTTCCCATAGCATTTCTTCTATAAGCTCCTCCTTCAATATTATATCAATAGCTTTATAAATATTGTCTTAATACAATCCAGCTATAGCTGATTGCTTCTAGTGAAGTTTTCCAAAATTTTGTTCTTGTTTCTTTTAATGTGTTATCATTGTTTTACATTAGCTTATTATGAAACCCTCTGCACTTTCCTTAAACTCTGTACTTCAAAAATCTCAAACCATATATCTCTTCCCAGTAGTCCGTAATGTGATGTCAAGCTCCACTCAAAGCATGATATACATATGTTTTATATTCAGACAAATGTACACATCAAAATTTAAATATGCAGACTAAAAGACAGTGAAATGTTTAAATTAATTTAAATTATACAGTGTAATTTGGCTGAAGGTATCTACTAATAAAATATACAAACCTTAAAAAAATGACATATTACTCTACAAAGTATTATATCTCTGCCCCAGGGGCATAAGACACCATCTCCATTTTTTATAAAATAGATCTGTTTATATAGTGTTAATGTACAGACTGCCCTCTTTCTAGTAGTATATGGCACTATCTCCTAGTTATTTTTCTGCATCCAATACGCAGTTTAAATCAACACTATCTCACATTGCTTCTTGAAGCAAACAAAATGTTTTTAGCTGTCCTGTAAAGTACTATGTATGTGACATGGTGTCTTATGCCTGTGGTGCACAGATATATGTTTTGCAAAAGAAAAATACAAAATTGTTAAATATAATTAATTCACTACCGACTCTGAACACAAAGTTTTTTATGGGTAAAAACATAAAAGTTTTACCTTATAGCCTGAACCGGTTTTCGCTTTTAAAAAAGCTTCTTCAGAGCTTTTAAAAAAGCTTCCTTTTTAATATCGGTTGCAATTAAACCTTTAGAAAAAGTCCTTAAATTTGTAGTGACTGTCAGTCAATGAATTTGAACGATGAAAGGTTTGCGAGGATCGGTCAAAAAAGTATAACACAAATTTAAAATAAAACAATTTAATACAGCTTTTTTAAAAGCGAAAACTGGTTCAGGCTATAAGGTAAAACTTTTACATTTTTACCCATAAAAAACTTTGTGTCCCGAGTCGGTAGTGAAATAATTATATTTAGTTAAGTAACGAACACGTCATGGACAACAAAATCCAAGGACACAAAATTGTTCTTCATACAGTTTTTAAATGGATATTGTAACAATACAAAATAAATCTATGTGACTGCTGTTAAAAAATTTGAAATAAAAATTTTTAAATTTTATTTCAAAAAAAATTTCTGAAAAAAAAATATTTTTTATGTAAATTTTAATCCTAATATTTAGGAACTAATCGTGTTTATTGTTTGTAATTAGAAATGAAGTGGTATTACGTTTATTTTTGTAATAGTGTCACTTTCAGTAAATTTGTTGAAGGACAATCTGGTTAACTCCAAATCTAGTCGAAAGACGGCTCTCTTCTTCTTCTTCTTCTTCTTCTTGAAGCGTTCGTTGTTTCGTATATACCGCCTTTCGGTTAGTTGGTATGCTTGAATAATTTATTTGTTAAGCTTTTTTAAAGAAAAACCAAATCCAAATTACAAAAACAGCACGTTTATTAATAAAATAGTTAATTTGTTCGATACGAATCGATGTTACAAAGTAGTATCGACTCACTCAGGGCCGGTCGATATAAAAAGTTTACATTAGTATTATAAAAATATGGTTCTTTAAACGGTTATTTAAGATATAGCCAGAGAAGTGTATGGGCAGGAAAGTATAACACTTACAATTATAAAATGCCTTAATATTAAACAATACAATGTTATAATTAAAATTAATAAAAGTTTACATATGATATTTATTCAAACCAACAGCAGCAGAAAGTCGTTCTCTACAGCTGACGGGAGAAGATGACGACAATTCCCCAAAATGGCCGACTGGCGCATGCGTAGTGTAACGTATAACCTGGACAAGAGTTTTGTTTAAATAAATATGTCTTTTCTCCATGTAAATGGTCTCATCAATTGTATATGATTGTTCTGGATGTATTTGAGTGTCACTGGTGTATGGTGGAATAGTTCACTTGGTGTAAAATGTTGTTATTGGATATATCTCACTTGGTCTATGTGTGTCGGTTTTAACCTGAATTGTTCGTCAGTAAATTGTGTGATATTGGTGTTATTTCGATTAATTGGTCTTATGTGGTTCAGTTTATTGGTGTTACACTGTTCATATTTTAACTTCACCGGTTCACAATTAAAAAATAACTCAAAACCAGATTTTATGAAAATTTTCACCGAACTCGGTTTATAACGTTAGTCGCCATTATAGGTTACTTCTAGCAAATAATCATGTTAAGTTCACTCGTCAACGTATAATAATGAACTGTTCTCATTTCCTTCGTCTCCTGAAAATCTTAGCCAATTTAATATATCTTATACATTGTTTCAAATTATCTTAGCTTCCGATACATTTTATTTTGATACATTATACTCAGAAAATAATTTCGTTATTAGTTAACTGTACGAAATACTAAATACATATTCGGTTTCTTTATTCTATTCTGCTTATTTTGATAATAATTAATATAGTGTTACAAAGTTTTCATTAAAAATTATATTTCTTACATTTCTGGAAGGTAGGCCTAATTTTATATTTCCTGTTGTCTAAGCAAATAATAGCCATTTTCCCTGATATAATTATTATTCGATTAAATCTGAAATTGATATAATTGTCTATTCTTACTTAATTTCTTGCAATTTAGTTTATTAATGATTATTTTTAAATACAATTCAATTGTCTATGACTCCTCCTCTGATAATGTCAGTTAGTACATTCCATTTTTATTTATAATTTTATTAGATAAATAAGTAATTTTGCTTATCTGCTGACCATATCTTTATAAAGTATTATTTACATGGTATTACTGTATGTTGGGTTTATCTTGCATAAATATTGTCAGTTTAACTGGTTTATAGGATTAGATTTGTTAATTATTTCTGCAGTTTAAATTCATTATATGGCCTATATGTGATGTGTTGTTATTTGCAAAATTTTTACTAATGTAGTTATTTTGTACCCTTCTCTGACTTTCTATCCTTATATACCTTATTAACAATTAGTTCTTT
This sequence comes from Magicicada septendecula, assembly GCA_034769895.1. Classification (NCBI taxonomy): domain Eukaryota; kingdom Metazoa; phylum Arthropoda; class Insecta; order Hemiptera; family Cicadidae; genus Magicicada; species Magicicada septendecula. Next base: position 452,474,300 of record CM068374.1, read on the forward strand.
GACTAGTATAACAGTGATTATTGATTGTACAATTAAAATATAACACATATCTCTATCAAAACTGGTACCTTGAATAATACCTTTTATGTGTACTGATTACACCTAGTAACATAATTAAAAACATTTTATAACATGGGGAATGATATCTACCTTTAGATATGGCATTCCTAATTTAAATTAACAACAAAATAACATCTTATAACCATAATATTGCTTACTAATAAATCTTATTTGTCTAATTAATATATGGAACAGGAACATAACATATTGGTTCCATATAATGGTTAACACCTTCTTAAAACTATTTATTGACAGTCTGCTCTGTATTTCCCAATTTTAAGGATGTATTCCCCGTCTTAAAGTATAACACTAGCTATCTGTTTATTATTTCATTCTATGGAATGTTCTTATAAATCAGTAGCATTTCATTAGCAATATTATTACTTCCTATCAAATATGATACTGTTCAAAAAACACTTAAAGTTTATTCATTTGTACGGCAACTCATGTACCTTTTCAAAGTTTATTGGCTATAATTCAATAACTTACACTTGTCCATGGTTATTTATTAATATTATTACTAGTCCTTTTCTAGCTTTACAACATGAAATATTTAACCATGGGGGACTGTGAAGATTTGTTCATATAAACTACACAATAACTTTTTTGGGTGCACTGTTACTTAATACTATTAACACTTTTGGTTTTTGTCAGTTTTACATTGTGATATGGTTTTTTGGGGTGTTATACTTTCTCTTTGGACATTCATTTATTTTTGGGGTTTTTGGGTTCTCTCCCTATGGGGTTTCTATTTGGTATTGGTCGTCTCACTTCCTTTTTTCTAGTGGATCTTCTCAGGTTTCTTCCTTCTTCAGTATTTTTGTTCATTCTATATTTCTTCTTTCTTTTTTCTTCAGTATTTTTGTTCATTCTATATTTCTTCTTTCTTCTTTCTTCAGTATTTTGGTTCATTCTATATTTCTTCTTTCTTCAGTATTTTTGTTCATTCTATATTTCTTCTTTCTTCAGTATTTTGGTTCATTCTATATTTCTTCTTTCTTCTTTCTTCAGTATTTTTGTTCATTCTATATTTCTTCTTTCTTCAGTATTTTTGGTCATTCTATAATTCTTCTTTCTTCGTTCTTCTTTCTTCAGTATTTTTGTTCATTCTATATTTCTTCTTTCTTCTTTCTTCATTCTTCAGTATTTTTGTTCATTCTATATTTCTTCTTTCTTCAGTACCATTTCGCTGTGTATGCTTTTGTTTCTTCTGGTCTGGTTTCTTTGTCGGGGTATCTTAATTGCCTGCTTCTATCCTACCTGGGTAATTTTGTTATTCATATTTTAGTTTTCTAGGTTTTTAAATTTGTAGTAAATATATTATTTGCAGATTTTTTCCTTATGTTTACTTTTCTTGTGATTATACTAATTAATAGTGCCTTTTAATTGATTCTCATCTGGATATTCCATATATTTGAGCTTTATTAATGATCATTGAGTAATTTATTTATGTGGATTATCTGTCATGCTACAATATTCATCTTTGTTTTCAAAAACAGATCTTGAATGACATTAAATAGTTCTTTCTGAGATGTAACAGTTGTTCACACATGTTCGTCCATATTTCTGGCTGTTACAATATTAATTGGAAGGGCAGTGTAAAGTAAACACTGTCAAACTGGTGCTGACTAAAATTTCAAACAGATATGACCTGGTTTCCGTAATTTATGATCCATTTCCTCTTTTAACAAGCGTGTTTAGTGTTGGCTGTGTGTTAAACATCATTGAGTTTTACTGTTCTGTTTGAAATATGAAAATGGTAGATGTCGATTATGACATTGGACTTCATAAAATCCGTGCATTTATATAGTGGTGCATACTGACGTTAAATTTTGGAAAGCAACCAACAAGCTGAAAACACACGCACACATGCATGCATACGTACTCTTATGCACAGTATTAAGTATGTGTCTCAACTGAGTTAGTCAGTATCGTGAGCTAGAGGCTATACATTTGCTGAACCACTCCCTTCTAAATGTCTGCTTCTCTTTTCATTTGGAAAATACTTACATTCCATTCTTAAGTTGACGTCTTCCAAATGCATCTATATCTGCATGTTTTTTACTTTCATTTATTACACATTAAATGTGTGTATTGAAGTAGGATGATCATAAGTTTAAGACTGGCCTTGCAGGGTTAAAATCACTGTACATTGGTCTTCATTATTTTGTCCGCACAATGTACGTATAGGATGTGTCTGGCGCTGTGTCTATATCACTGTTAATGTTCCCAGCTGGACATTATGATAATTCATCCATCCTGTTATGGATCCAGACCACTACACCCTAATCAGTAATCCTTCTCCAAAATTAATAAAAAAAAACTATAATTAATGATGGAAAAGACCAAAGTGTGTAAATATATTGTGTCATGATTTTGTGCTCTGCCTTACCTTGTTTTTTAGTACTATGCAGATAATCCCACGTATACTCTCAAATTTATCTATTTTCATTTCAAATCTGTTACAGTGATAGCGTGTGTCACTTTCTAGATAACTAAAATGAGTACCTTGACGCATTGTTTTTACCTTCAGTTGCTATTTTATACTGGACGGCCTATAATCCTTGAAATGCTATACCTTCATTTTACTTATCAGCATTGAGAAATTATGTTCATCTAATGTGGATTTATTATGCTTAGTATAAAATATTTTCAAACTGAACTTTCATTGTATGAGGGCTGTCCAGAAAGTACCTTACATTTTAGAATAAATAAATAAAAAAACGAGAGAATTTTTTATTTACACAGTTGACAACTACATTCTTAGACTATTTTTCCACTTAGTCTCCATTCAAGTTCAAACACTTATCATAACAATTTACGAGTTTTTGAAAGCCCTCATCGTAAAAATCTGCCCCCTGCGATTTCAACCATTCATTAACGCCTGCCTTCAGCTCTTCGTCATCTTCAAAGCGCTGTGTTGCCAGCCACTTTTTCATAAGCATGAACAGGTGATAATCACTCGGTCCCAGTTCAAGGCTGTATGGGGGATGATTGAAAATCTCCCATCCAAACATTCCAAAAAGTTCTTGCATTCGTGCTGCTGTATGCGGTCAGGCGTTGTCGTGGAAGAACAATACCCCGGAGCTCAACTTACCGTGTCGCTTGTTTTGGATTGCTCTCCACAGCTTTTTTAAGGTTTCACAGTAAACCTCTTAGTTGATTGTGGTACCCTGTTCCATAAACTCTACCAGGAGAACCCCTTTTCTGTCCCAAAAAACTGTCACCATCATTTTCCTTGCTGACAAGGTCTGCAAACACTTCCTCGGTTTTGTGTGTGAGCGAATATGGCCCCATTCCATGGATTGATTTTTTGTTTCACAATTAACGTACCTAACCCAGGTTTCATCCCCCGTTACAATACAGTCCAGTAGAGAATCACTATCCTTGTCGTAGGCCTGAAAAAATGACTATGCTGATGCCATCCGCTGGTTTTTGTGCATTTCTGAAGCACTTTCGGGACCCATCCATCGCACACAAAACTTATGGTAACCAAGCTTTATCATGACAACTTCATGAAGCAAACTATGTGAAATTTGAGTAAACTCATGTGATAGCTCAGTAATCGTAAAGCGGTGATTTTCACAGATTTTTTTTATTGATTTTCTCCACCAATTTGTCAGTAAGAACACTCGGCTGACCACTCTGCTCATCATCGTCACATTGATGCAGCCATTTTTAAACATAAGACACTACTGCCTTACTCCTCACTCACTCAGAACATTGTTCCCATACACCTCACGCAGTTGCCAATGAATGTCCACCGGCCTGCAGTTTTCTGCTTGCAGAAATTGTATTACTGAGCGCAGTTCACAGCTCACAGGATTTTCAATCGCAGCACTCATTTTAAAAATTATTAGTGAAACACAGATCTATACTGGCCCCAGCTGGATGAGTACCAAGTCATGCCACCCAGTGTCACCAAGATGGCAGCGCTACCCCCACCCCATTGCCACCCACACTGAAACGTAAGTTACTTTCTGGACAGTCCTTGTATACTGTATACAACAAACTAAGAGAATTATTCTAGGACATTCTAGGTAGTTTTCAGCTTATGTAGCAGATATTTGTTTCAAAATCCTAGTTTCTTAAGTATGAGCAGATTCTCCTACAGTTGGTGAGTACAGGTGATAAAAACTCTTGAACTACTGGCAGCAACCTAGATGATTTCTATGACAAGTATTGTACTTTTGTTTTTTCATCTGGTAATGTTAATGTTTTTAAATATATCGCTACCGAACACAATATATTTTATATATTTGATATGATATTTTATATCGGAACACAATACACAATATATTTGTGTTCCAAGTTGGTAGTGATATACTTATATTTAACTTGATTATACTTATATTTAGTGTTGATTAACGGACATGGACAACAAAATCCAAGAAGTTAATGTTTTTAAATGGATCCAATAGATTCAGGGAAAAATATGTAATGTCATGTGATCATTTATATAAATAAATTTCTATTATCTTCAGTGCCTACTCACCCTCAGTCACCATTCTTGTTTTTACTGCAATTTCCTTTTTTTTGTAGCCCCATCAGCGTCTTCCCTCCAACTTCTAGGCCTCCATGTTTTTATTTTTGGAGTGGATGTTTATTTCAAAATCCTTCTGAAATCATTTATCCTTTTAAGGATATATATTGTACTGCTGTTAAAATATAACACAGTACATAAGAGTCAAATAATAATTTTAAAAGAAAAAATATATGAATTTAATAGTACTGTAATTGGAACATATGTTTAAATTGTAAACAAAAACACTGAGTCAATAGTCCCAATCAACATAGAGGTAGACTCCAATATGAGATAAAACAGCATTATATGTTTTGACAAGGATTATATGAAATTTGAAATAAATATTAAAATAAAAGGAAAGAGTAAGAAACTTATAATATAATAAATTCAAATTAGAATTAAGAATGTTAGAAATCAAATAAATGTATTTAATAATAATTAGAAAAGTTATATATGTTTTTAAGAGTTATATGATGGAAAGATGTAACGAATGTAGGGAGGTATCAATATGGCAAAATGTAAATTGTTAGATTTGTATTGTGTTGAAATTTGTTAGTTTTAATTTATATTCAATATGATAAACATCACCGAGAGAGCCTGTAATATGTAAATAAGTCTAAATTTATATTTAAGAAGAGCAACATGATGAGTCTCAATTTATAATTCAGAAGATACACATCACAAAGTCTAATGTTATATGTAATCAGATAAACAGTAAAAGAGTTTAATTTTTCATAAAAGAGTTTAATTGTCTATTTAATAAAGTAAAGATTCAGAGGAAGGAGGGAATGTTAATATTGAATTTAATAAAAAATACAACTTAATAAAAAAAACATATTTCAAGAAGTTTGAATATATCTTTGAAAGAACGCCGAATTAAAAGAAGAAGCATTTTCTGAAAAATCGTTTGAGTGGCCATACCATAAAATCCAATATTCCGAAGAGGTATCAGTTTTGCAGTCGTCGAAGAAAATAAAATTCAGCATTAAAACTAATAAGAAATTCCCGTGGAGGAACAGATCGCTAAGCCTAGTATTACCTTTAAGATGATAAACATCAACCAGAATTGAAACCGTGGCAGTTGTGAAGAATTCAGAGTCAATCTAATATATTTACATTTTTATGGTAGATATTCTTACCTTGTTATTTATCAAAAATTTACATACTAACGTTATTTGGTACGGATTAAAGAAAAGAATATATCATATACAATATTAAATAATATCAAACAACTTAATAATTATTAACCCTGAGATAGAGTTTCTTTTTATGTACTGATAGGAAAAGGTAATATCTGGAATTAAATTTTTTAATTACAATACTTATAGAAATAAAATATCTGCAAATAACCACAGGACATTAATGTCGCCAACAACGTGTGGCATATCATAATTATATAACTAGAAAAGAAAAAAAAATAACAGTACAATAATGGCGCCTATACGTGAAAGCAAAGATTTTCTTTAAACCAGCACCAAATAACATAAATTAAATAATAGACAAGAGTGACACACTGAATTAATTAAATTACAATAAAATAATTTTGTTAAATTTAACTAGAATAAAAATTTACTTGTAGTTAAATTAATTTAAATATTGTAACATGGCTAACAAACAGGATAAAAGATATGTATTAAGAAGTATTAGTGCTGAAGAAGAGGAAGAAACTGAAATGGAACAGCCACGTAAGGAAAATGAACCATTAACTATGAAGGCAATTTTGGACGCGTTAAATGCTAATTCTAACCAATTAAATGCTAAATTAGACCAATATATGACTGATAATTCTAACCAATTACATGCTAAATTAGACCAACATATGACTGATAATTCTAACCAGTTAAATGCTAAATTTGACCAACTTAGAAATGAAATTACCGATAGTTCTAACCAGTTAAAGTTTTTTCTGAGCAACAAAATACTTTCAGGACTGAGGTTACGGATAAATTGGATAAACAGAATACTGAATTAAGAGAGACCATTCAACAACAAATAAATGGGGTGAATGATAAATTAGACCAGCAGAAGGCTGAAATCAAGTTAATATTGGAAAATTATGAGGAAAGGAACGTCAGGCAATTCGCAGAAGTGAAATTGAATATAGAAACAATGAAAGAAATAATGAGTGATGAAAACCAGTCAATAGAAACAACGATAGAAGATGACAAGCAAAGTGTGGAAACATTGAATAAGATAACAGAAGAAGTAATAAATGATAACAAAACGGAGATAGAAATAATACCAAACGATCAAAACAGGGAGCAAGTAAGTCAGAAAACAGAAGAAAAGGGTAAGGAAAGAGAGAATAAAGTCAAGATAAATACATCGCTATCTGAGAATAAAAGTAACAGAGACAAAGAAAAGATGATGCACATAGAAATTAACATTAAGGGAGTAAAGAAACAAATAATTAAGAAACGAAAGAAAGGAGAATAGTACGTCCTAAGAAACTCGGAAATACACAGGAAGAATTAGATATGATTAGGAGTGGGCTGGTTAATATACTTAATCTCCCAATCGCTAATTACAGAGAAAGAACAGAGCTAAAAAATCATAGTAAAAACGTAAAGAAATTAATATTTAAATTAAAAATGTCAGATAAAGAAAAACTTAATAAAAGTTCAGTGACTTCACCGATAAATAATGTACCATTACACATTTGTATAATAAACCAGACGATAAGGTGAGTGATCTAAACTTTGATACTATTGCAAACTTTATAGAAGAAAACTTGCAGTACAGGGTGACAGAGAGATATTTAACAAAAACAGAAATCATTATGGACACAATAATAATCCGGGCAACAAGGACAGCTTATGTATTTGACAAAGGGTGAACTAAATATGAAAAATATGGAAAGAAGGGACTGATTTTCTGGGTATTGACCAAAGCAAACTAATTGAACAAAGATTAGATTAATTATTAATACAAACGACATAATATGAAAGTTATTACAAACAAAAAATTATTCTATGAATTAAGATGAAATGGACCAACAAAATTCTAAAAATAAGTAAGAACATCTTACTATATATTTCAGAAGAAATTATTTTGAATCAATAATCATAAAAGAAAGGAAAATAAATCAACAAAATTCAAAAAGAACGTAAGAGCAGCTTACATAATTTATTTATAAATAACATGATTTAGAATGGAATAATAGAAAAAATAATATTTTAATGGGAACAATGAAAAGAAAAAGAAAAAACAATTAATGGTGATGTGCTAAGACAAGACGGTAAAATAAGAAGGACAATGAATAATTTAATGACTATAATTACAGTGAAACTAAAGAATGATAATAATTAATACAGCTACAATTTAGAATTTCGTGGAGTTGAAAATGATAAAGGAAGAAATGATACGAAGAACATATGTCACAAGAAGGAAAGTCAAAAGGATTTACAAATAATGCCTGTCAACAAAGTTATCTAAAAATAGTTACAGAAAATAAGAAGGAATAAAGAAGAAAAAAGGAAATATATAATCAAATGTAAACAGCAACAGCGTGAATAATCCCAAGAGTGTTTTTTATCAGTCGCCAATCGACTACTTATAAGATTTTTTTTATATAATGAATTGTCTGTAGATGTATTCCAGCAGTATTATATTTTGAGCAGAGATGATGTTCCTCTGATCTCAAAAAAGTGTAGTATGGCCAGCAGAGTATATGTAGCCACCAGTGCCTCTCTGGACTGCCCCAGCTCACATGATAGGGAAAAATGTTAGGGAAATTAAATATTTAAGGGATAATACACAAGCTAAGAAGATATTATATCAAATTTCAGACTTACGAAGGAAGAAAACAGAAGGAAGATAGCAGACAGAAGCTCAATTGAGCAAGGACAGGTATAGAAGTAGATAGAAATATGAGCGCATTAGAATAAGTTTTTATTGACATTTGTGGACCATTCCCAACTAGTGGTAGGAGACGTATTAAATACATACTGATTATTTTGGACAGTTTTACTAGGTTTACGAAGTTATATCACATCACTAAAGTAATACCCATACTATAGTAAAAATAATTAAAAGAAAAATAATTCTGAAATAAAGAACATATGAAATTTATGACCAGGATTGGGAAGGTGAGATTTAAAAGAAAAGATAATGTTTGTATTCACGTTTTTGAGTTTTTTAGCCATGAAAGTAGGCACAATTGTTATTTTATACTTATTATTTTGATGTAAAACCAGTTGGTTTGATTAATGTTATTTTAAGCCATACATGTGTATGTAAGATACGGTGATTCGTGATAGTGATGTTATATTTGTTATGTTAATAAAAGAAAAAACCAATTTATGAAAGAACTTTGTGATGTACAATTAGCGAATTAATCAGATGTTTTCAATATTAATGTTAGACCATGTTTGTGTTAAGAAATTAATTATTTCAAAATCTCATATCAAATTATATCTGAGATTATGAAATAAGGGAAGGTATTATGTACTGCTGTTAAAATACAACACAGTACATAAGAGTCAAATAATAATTTAAAAGAAAAAATATATGAATTTAATAGTAATTGGAACATATGTTTAAATTGTAAACAAAAACACTGAGTCAATAGTCCCAATCAACATAGAGGTAGACTCCAATATGAGATAAAACAACATTAAGATATATGTTTTGACAAGGATTATATGAAATTTGAAATAAATATTAAAATAAAAGGAAAGGGTTAGAAATTTATAATATAATAAATACAAATTAGAATTAAGAATGTTAGAAATCAAATAAATGTATTTAATAATAATTAGAAAAGTTATATATGTTTTTAAGAGTTATATGATGGAAAGATGTAACGAATGTAGGGAGGTATCAATATGGCGAAATGTAAATTGTTAGATTTGTATTGTGTTGAAATGAAAGAAAATTTGTTAGTTTTAATTTATATTCGATATGATAAACTTCACCTAGAGAGCCTGTAATATGTAAATAAGTCTAAATTTATATTTAAGAAGAGCAACATGATGAGTCTAAATTTATAATTCAGTATACTTTAACGATAGCATCCATTACTAAAGAACAGTGTCAGAGTATGACTCCACTCCATCCTAATCCATAATTTATTTTGAATATTTTGTGTCATTACATATATAGCTTCTGTTCTTCTCATACACATTTTTAATTTCTCTATTTAGTTACAGGTTATTGATGTTTCTGAATCTTAAGCATTTCCTTCTTCTTATTTTTTTTATGAGGCTGTTCATGATTAGATACATTCGCATTTTTTATCCTGCTAATTTTTGTTATCCTGTCAGCTGTCTTACAGTGCATGTATGAAACTGTTTGATTCTTTGATATTCTTTCTAAACCTGCTCTATGCTTTATATAACTGTATACTTCATTCACTTGATTTCTTCACCTCTTCTTCAGTGTGCTTCCATATGCTTCTAAACTATACTCTGTAATTTTTTTGCGATGGTCTCACTGATCATCGTATGGTACAGTGGAAACAAAATACAGACACCAATGAAGTCACTAATTACCAGATTTAATGAGTCACAAATAACTATTTATAATCAACAAGGTATTCTCGTACAACAATTCAAGTTACATTTGTCCACACGTGATAATAATGTCAATAATAGAGTTTCACATCAACTATAGCACAGTAAATACTTTCCAACAATCATCAACAATAACTCCTCCTCCTCCTCCTCCGCCCTTGGCGGGCCTTGGCCTTCTCAACAATCCACCTCCAGTCATCTCTATCCGCCACTCTCCACCCTCGAACTCCCAACTTCATCAGATCCTTCAACACCTCATCCAACCATCTCATCCTTGGTCATCCCCTTCGTCTTCCGCAATAGAGTCTTCCCTGCATCATTCTCTTATTCATTCTATCCTCTTCCATTATCTCCACATGCCCCAACCATCTTATCCTCTGTAACTTGATAAATTTTACAAGGTCCTTCTCATGTATCAGTTATTGCATTACTTCGTATTCTCCAATTCTCGCCTTCCCTCACTGTGTGATTTTACCCACTTTATTTTTAATTATTACACACATATACTGATATTTATATGTATAAATAGTACCATAATATGGCACATATGCGTACTTACCAATTTCAGTCACTGCCGGGTTCATACTCTTCTGTTTAATATGCTTTTTACCTAAGGGGCCAGGATTCATTAACAGCGAGATTTTTGATACACAGAAGGTGACACAAATGATAACACCATATTATATTGAAAGTAACTATCAAATTTTTAATTTCCCAAATAGATTTTGCATACACAACCATGTGGCCAAAATGGCGTCATACAAGATTACAAAACAAAATGGTGGCTAGTTTAATCACCAAAATCATTCTTAATACTCCCTTTTTGGTTTCTAAATCAAGATCATTGTAACTTTTATATTGCTGCAGCTTTAATCATTTATTAACTAGTATTTAAGTTGCACACAAACCAATGCCCTCGGCATAGATATTTATGGCCATGTGTTCACTCACCCACTCTCACACACATTCACCCTGTTACAAGTACATTCGTTTAATTGGTTATTCTTGATTAATGAGCTCATTAAAATAATAAAGAAAGATGGTAAAAATTGGACTTCTCTTAGTGGTGGTCGGCGTTGCTCCCTCGCTGTTGTTGGTTGATTCCCATGTTGTTGGCCGGTGTTCGCCTCATGTTCTGCTGAGTTTTTTAATTAATTAAATATAAGCACTGAGTCTACATGTTATGGTTTATACTGTTACTAAATTCGAGCATTTATTGCTCCACCATCACACTTGTAATTTAGAGTCTAGTTGTAATAAGCTTTTGTTATAAAACCGATCAGACAGCGATACATCGCTGTTGATCCTTTGAAGAACTACGCTGAATTGAGAAAGAGGCAATGTAAATTTGCGCTTGTGTGTGTGTATTTTACGTCATCAAGCTTTGTCATACTGGACAACGCCTCGTTGCACGTATTGTAGTCAGTGCGTCATTGTTTTTGGTTATGACGGAACAGTGTTATTATCCAATCACAATGCATATTTACAGTTATTCGTCACAAACACCGCCATGGCCTTTACCGACTCCCGCACGTCCAACGGTGACCTTGGCATGGTACTCTTGCCGAATCTGCTTTGTTCCTTCGTATATAGGGACAAGGGACCTAACCATTCTGTATTTTAATGATTAAACAATAAAACATTGAAAAAATACCTTTAAATCCCATAATTATGGTATTGGGTCATTATGTACTGTTACAAACCCCCTCAATGAAAGATTCTGTGTCAAGACACAAAAACTTTTATTGACTCATTCACACTTTCCTAAAAGGATCAGTCTAGATATGTCACCACAACCCCCTGTAATGTTACTATATAAAAATTTATCATAACTTACCCTTGGTCCGATGATGTTGGTCGCACCCTCTGACCTTACTGGACTTCTCCTGAGAGATCCCTACACCATAAGGCCATGAGGCACTCTACGCTCCTGTTCTGACGCTCCAGCCAGCCCAGGACCGCGGTCACAACACCACAAAACTCTGAAACATTGCATACAAAAATTTAAAATAGTCATCTAATATACTTCCATATCTACAACTGATATGTTCCCTTTTAGACGCATTGGTTTATGTTTGGGGCATTGGTTTGTTCTAATTTAAAGGTCTAACATAACAACAACAAGACTCTAAAATGTATATTCTTTTACCACCACCAAACTCAATTTCTTCCTTGTAAGAAAAACAAACTATATATATATATACCTACAAATAACACAATACATAAACAATGCTTTAATATTCCCCAAAATACCTTCACCTATCTATTTCTACAAATTCAACCTACAACTACTATGGCAGACACGTTTATTATTCAAATTTTATTACTCAACTTATAATCATTTATCTATTTTGTAAATGGCATCCTACTATATTTTTGCACAACTTCATTTGTACCTTTAGACTTTCAATCTTTTAAAAGCTACTATTCTTTGACACTTGTTAACGTCATTACCCATAACAATACATCATAAAACATTAGACATTACACATTAACATTGTTACATTTACATTACATTAAACAATTTACATTTACATGACTTGTACCAAAATTTTATAACATTTTTACTATCAACAATTCTCTATTAACTTTTAATTATTTAACATTCATTAGATTCTATACAACAATTTCAAATTTATCCTTACCTTTCTGTTACCTCACCTTCCTACCATGAATTTTTTTTTTCTAACCCTTTTATCCTTACTAGTTTGGGTGACTCTCTATTATTCCTTATTCTCTCTATATCTTATTTTGGCATTGTCAATCTAACCTTACTCACCTCTTTTTTACACTAACCGCTTCTAACCATTAACATATTATGACACCAATATCTCTATAATAACCCCCTTCACAAATCCCATTTAAAACCTCTGGCACCGCTCATTTTTTGTACTAGTATGTGTGTTCCCTATCTATGCTCATTCCATCATTGGTTCCTGGCTCTTTCAGGTAACCCTTTCCGGCACACAACGGTTCTTTCCTGTCCCAACACCTCTCGTTGCGGACTCCTACACCAATACCCTTATTACAAAATATCACCATCAACAAATATAATTACCATTCACATTACTCAACTCTACTTATAATCACTAACCACTGTGTCCCTAAAATATCTAACATCTCTTTATATATTATCAGTATCTCAACACTTTATTTTCCCTAACTCCCATTAACTCTATTTAACTAACTCCAATGCCCTTATTTATCACTATTACCCAAACTCTTTACAACATTTCACCTTAATATACCACTAGAAAATTCATCACTTATCTACTAACAACAATACATCTCCATATCCCAATATATCATCATTTACTAACCCTTAGAATCTGACTTCCATAATATCATTTAAAATCATTCTCATAATTATTTAAAATTCCACAGTACATAGTTTACACACAAAAAAATACACAAAATACACAACAGCAAAAATACACAAATACATAGACATCAATATACAAAAAATATACAATCCACATAATCATTATATCATTTACCATAATCAGTCATAAACAGTCCCTTTTAAAACACTGTTCACATAATTAAATGTTCATAAACACAATTATAATAATTAGCCTCCATCGTCAAATAATAGTCTTATCTTACGTATACATAACTCATTTTTAATTAAGTACATTATATCATCTTTTGTAATATAATAACTATTTAAATTTATTTCGTTCATTATACCATAGTAATACTCTGCAGGATTACTCCACATTACTATATCATAAAACTTGTCAACATTCGGTATGGTCCAGTCACCCTTAGTGTAATTAGTCATAATCAGGTATTTTATCAAGTCATTATTGTTATCCACATCATCTCCTACTGCTGCCATATCAGCTTCAACCCAAGGTAAGTATTCATTACATTTATCACTTCTCTCTCCACCTAACCTTTCTATAAACTCTTCAAAATCTCTACTTCTCTGTTTCTCTCACAATACCTCTCACTTTTAAAACATCTCTCTCTTTCACACCAAGCTACATTCTCTCTCTCAATATATGCAGGGGACACTACAACTTTATTCTCGCACCACCTATCAGGTGCACAAAAAATCCAGGGACAACTATTCACAGACCTTTTGTCTCCCAAATCTACATCGAAGGCACCCTCGTCCTTCCTAAAAACATGTATATCACCCCCAAATACACCATTAAGGGAAAAAATCTAACCCCTGCAATTCTTTTACAATTATACTTTCTCTACATACTCTCTTCAACCCTTCAAGACACACTATCATTCCATCATTATTATATTCTATTCCCCATAAAATTTCATTATCACTACTCCTGTTTACACAATCATTCTCTAACATCATACTTTTATTTATATTATCATAATTTTCTACCCCACTTTCCTTGTCTTTGTTTCTATCTAATCTGTCTATTTCTCTACTCTTATTTTCTAACTGTATCTCATTAATTCTCTTGTCTAATTTCTCCTCTACTTGATCTAATTTTACATTTTGTAATGTATTTTGCTTCTTGAGCTCATTCTCAAAACTATCTAATTTTTCGTCAATTTCTTTTAATACACTATTTTGTGTTTTAATTAATATAAACAGATCTTCCAGCGATATTTTATTTTCGACTGCCCTAGGCGTAGAATTCGTGCTTATTTTGTCTAATAAAATAGATTCTGTGTCTGTATTGTTTACTTCCATACTATTATTTCTTTCTGCCATAATTTAACTATTTAAATGTATCACTGTATGTAGTTGATCCTTTGAAGAACTACGCTGAATTGAGAAAGAGGCAAATGTAAATTTGCACTTGTGTGTGTGTATTTTACGTCATCAAGCTTTGTCATACTGGACAACGCCTCGTTGCACGTATTGTAGTCAGTGCGTCATTGTTTTTGGTTATGACGGAACAGTGTTATTATCCAATCACAATGCATATTTACAGTCATTCGTCACAAACACCGCCATGGCCTTTACCGACTCCCGCACGTCCAACGGTGACCTTGGCATGGTACTCTTGCCGAATCTGCTTTGTTCCTTCGTATATACGGACAAGGGACCTAACCATTCTGTATTTTAATGATTAAACAATAAAACATTGAAAAAATACCTTTAAATCCCATAATTATGGTATTGGGTCATTATGTACTGTTACAACTGGGCCATATATTTTTCGTAGGATAATAACTCAATCTGCACTAAGGAAATCACTCACTAGTAGCTGAACTGACAAAGCCGGCTGCTGCAGGGTATATAGGTAGCGCAGCCAGAATAACTTTCCATCCTTACTGCGGCGTGTCAGCATAATGCATATTTTCAGGTGTCTTGAACACTGGACGGTCCTTAGTGCTACGTGAGTGGACGGCCTTGATATAGAGAAGAGTGTAGAACGACATTCTGGCTGTCATTACAATATGTTTTGGATGAATAATTTCAAATGAGTCGCATGTTTTATGAACATAATCCAAGAATTATTTCCCTGGCCTAATAGTGCCATGTCCCTTGAAGTCTAAAATACAGATTTGATACTTTGTAATCGACTGTAAAATGAGAAAAATTTCAAGTGGCCTGCCTGTGGATGATCATAACTCCATAATTATGTATAGAAAAAATACGTAGATATTAGGCATTAAGATATCTAACCCTATTCGATATATACATCACAAAGTGCGTAGAGATCTCCTAACTAAAGTTAAGAACTGTTTGTTGGCAAACATTCAGTGATGTAATAAGCTTTGGTGTATGTATCATCATTTGATAAGGTGATATACAAGAAACGCAAGAGAAGGTGGATGGAAAAGTAAGTTATCCAGTAGATTTCCAAACCATGTGTCGAATCACACAAATCATTTTCCTACATGAACAAAGCATCCTGTTCATGCATTTTGGTGTATCATCCTCAGTACTAAAATTGATGTAATTTTACAGTTTCCTCTTGGTTAATCAGTACATTCATTATATGAAGTTCCTTTATCAGTATCATTACTTTGGTTTTTGTATATTGTTTTTCATACTGTATTTTATCATAGTCTCTCGGTTCAAGAAAATCATTTTTAGTCAGTGTAAAAATTTCATAAATGTGTCTTTCAGTTAAGTAGGAATGTTTGTGTGTAGAGAAAGCATTGTAGATCAATATTTGTTCTTGCAGGTAGATATACAAAGAATGTCAGAGTGTGGTTACGTAACTTGTACTTAAATAATACTTTTTCTTGTGAAAAGAAATGATTGTCGATAATTGTCTGTAGAGTTGACTTATAAATTACATTATGAGGGTTGTAAAAAGACAGTTATAAATTATTTTTCTGAAAGTAAACATTAGTAGAGATATATGATGTGTGTGACAGGTAAAATAAATTAACAATGGGTCAGTAATAAAGGGTCATAAATAACTCACTTAGTCTGATAATAACACGATTTTTATGTGATCTAAAATAGAGAAACTTCTTGATTGTGATATAGACAGATTTAAAATGATAAGGCAGACTTTTATTATCTTACTTAACATGCATTAGATTTATCGTTTTCTTGAGAATTTTATTAGGAATATAACTTTGAGATTTTCATCGATTTTGTACTTTGATGACTGAACTGTAATGAATGTAATTATTGTTATTGTTGCTTATTGACTGTAATGGGTTATAATACATGCAAACCGAGTTATTGAATTTAATGTACGTTGGATATAAACTGTTTAACAATACTTTTTCTTAAGTATTTTAAGTTATTTGAAGTTCCCTTGACTGTAGTTTAAACCTCACTTAGCTTGTTTTCAGCACAGTAATTCTTGTTTGCTCTTCAGCCAAACATTTTGGTTACAATTGCAGGAATCCATTTTCAGTTGTCGGCTTGATAACCCAGTCGTTGACAATGATGAACTCACTGCTGACTTATAGTTATAGTGATGTAGGAAGAAAACACACCCTCCAGTGTTTTTGATTGGCGATTATGTAGCGTATAGCCTCCTCCAACCAAAAATAATACAATCTGGACCAGTCGTTACGAGTAACCAGAGAAAGTCATGGAGTTAATCATTGCTGCTGACGGTCAAGATAGACTGTCATGTTTTGTAATCGACAACAAACGACAAAAAAATTGTCCGGGAAGTCAAAACTAAGTGAAATCTTCTGAGGCTTTAACATTTTAGTGTGTCAGTTTTATTCTGTTGCATGAGAGATCACTAACATACAACAATTAAGTTAATTGTTTGCGAGTTAGAGTTGCTAGATATATTAAACTTAGAGATTACTATTTTAATAAAAAGTTTTATAGTAGAGAGAGTGAGAGAGCGTGTGTTTAAAAAAATCTTATTGTACATGGTTCATCTTTAGTAGCACAGAACAATCTGATAAGGTTTTTACTGGCAGGAAAAAAACCCACTGGTATTTATTACTGGATACGTTCTGCATTTTAAAAAAATGATGATTATTAGAAAATTGCAAAATGGAGTAATAACCAAAGTAAAAAATTACATAACAAAAATTCAAATGAACTAATGATAACATAACCTGAAAAAGGTTATTAACCTTTTGTTTGTATACAATGCGGAGTACAACGGCCAAATTATGTAAATATACTGCTTGTCAGTAAATATAACTCGCTCTACAGCAGACTTTATTATTGTTTATTATTAGGCCTATTATAGATATAGGTTATTTTATTAATCACTTCATTTTCCTTTTTGTTTGATAATTTTCTGTGGTCTTATCAAAGGTTTCTACGTTTCTTGACACGTCTTTTTACTTTTGTGTTAAAACGCTTAATGAGTAAATATAATTATTTCACTACCGACTCGGAACACAAAGTTTTTTATGGGTAAAAATGTAAAAGTTTTTACCTTATAGCCTGAACCGGTTTTCGCTTTTAAAAAGCTTCTTCAGAGCCTGCCACTGGGAGCACTGTCCGTCTTGTTGTTAGCGACGGTATCGACTTTTGAAAGATCGATATTGTGTGTGTAGGGTGTGATATGTTCGAATAATCCATGTGATTTGAATTGTGTCTGTTCGTTTAGGGTATCGTGTGTGTGTGTGTGTGTGTGTGTGTGTGTGTGTGTGTGTGTGTGTGTGTGTGTGTGTGTGTGTGTGTGTGTGTGTGTGTGTGTGTGTGTGTGTGTGTTCCAATTGTTCTAGAGTGTCTAGTTTTCGGCTGTTGTGTGTACGTGTAGAATCTCCATGTTATTGTCGATGTTTTTGTATGTGTGGTTTGCTTCAATGAGGTGGTTTGCAAAGGTGGATTCTGTAGTGGAGTGTAGTGCATTTGTGTGTTCAATATATGTTTGAAGCTACGTCCTGTCTGGCCTATGTAGAATTTGTTGCAATCTGAAAGTTTTTTCAGTTTTTTAAAAGCGAAAACCGGTTCAGCCTATAAGGTAAAACTTTTACATTTTTACCTATAAAAAACTTTTTGTTCAGAGTCGGTAGTGAAATAATTACATTTAGTTAAGTAACAGACATGTCATGGACAACGAAATCCAAGAGCTTAATGAGTGTTGGCCTCCGTGATGACTTTCTGCCAGTCATTTTATTCAGCTGCTTTTTTCTCCATAGTCTTACTTACATTGCTACCATGCCCTGCTTTATAATCATTTACCCACCTCAATCCTGGGGCATTCCCACTTTCTCCTGCCTTTTAACTTTCAATGTGTTATTATTTTTGGTCTTTCTAGCCTTGGTCTTTACATTTGAGATACATTTCTGAACTGTGTCGGTCACTGCACTTTTACAATTCGAACTGTCAATCAGTGGCGGCCGCTGTGTCCTGAGGAAGGGGACGCTACGAGTCAGTCAGTCATAGCACCCCCCCCCCCCCCCCACCGGACACATGTTATTTCACTCTTAAGTTCTTAAGTATGGTAGAGCTATCTGAATTTAACAGTGTTTGAATTTAAGCTGTGATGAATTTACTTGTAAGCCTTCAGCAGACCATATAGTCTTTTTTGTGGTTAACAGTAAGCACAGCCAGCATAATATCTTTGAATTTACTCCACTACCGCATAGCCATTTATGTTGGTTGTACAATGACAACTGAAAAGTTCTAGATTTGTTTTTGTTGCTTTTAAGAAATAAAAATTTTGGGGTAGGTCGACCAGTTTTCAGTAT
Organism: Magicicada septendecula; assembly: GCA_034769895.1. Lineage (NCBI taxonomy): Eukaryota > Metazoa > Arthropoda > Insecta > Hemiptera > Cicadidae > Magicicada > Magicicada septendecula. The sequence continues at coordinate 452,493,461 of CM068374.1, forward strand.
TTCATTTCTCTCAAAGTCACTCAACTGGGAAAATTGTTTATTCAGTAGTGTTGTAATAATGCATTTGTTCAATATCACTTTCATTTTCTTCTGCTAATTCCATTTTATCCTCATAGTAGAGATCACAAACACACACCAGGAAGAGATAAATAATAAACATACACGTACAAGGAGCACGAGAACATGAAGGTTGCGTAAAACTAACACAAACCACATTCATCTGTGCTGAGAGGCTAATTCACTCATTGCCTCCCAAGCACGGTTACAGCATCCTCCCACCACCTGTCAGCCACGTAGCTGTACGAGTACTACGGCGGCTACTCATATCCCTGCCTGTGGTGCTATTCTGCACTGTTGATAACGTCAGATTGAAAAGTTTTTTGTAATTAATCAGATAATTTAAAGCCAAATGTGATTACAAATTGCTTACGGGTTCAGTTACAATAAAAAATAGAGCCTATTACTAGTTATTTGTTTTTAATATTTTTCTAAATTTCTCTGGGGGAGGCTTAGCCGCCCTTGCCTCCCCTGATGACCCGCCACTGCTGTCAATGTCTTCTATACTTACTGATCTAAACTTTTGTGGTTTTTGTTAATACCAGTACTGCGATGAGGGATAATCAATGGCTTCAGTGAGATGGTCTCACGGTAGTGTGGGGGTAACATTTGGTTTTAAGAAAAATAAAATAACGTGTGTTAAACTGAAAAGCAGTGCCGATATTCAGTGGTTTATTTTTAAAATTGTAGGTTCCGGAACGCATCATTTCAAAAGGTGTACAGACACAAATATACTTAAATTTTATATTAGTGTATAAGTTTACATCAGGTTATTACAAAGGAGGTCTACATTTTTAAAGCCTTATAAAATATGTAACATACGTATAAACTTGTATATAAAAAGATAATAAAGTTTACTGATATTTCTAAAGAGCTTCATCGACAGGTTAGCCGCACGACAATCGATAACATGTCACTCATGATGGCGTCATTCCAGAGCCTAAGTAATGGTTTCGGTGGTTTGGACATTTTAAAAAAGTTTCCATAGTTTCATCATTGTGTCGTCATGTTGTTTGTTTCTTGACCTTTCCTTACCCTTTGTGTCCAATGCTGTAATGATGGCCAGAAATCACCCATGAATCCATGTACTTTGATTGATAAAATAAACGGAGAGGAGACCCATAAGAAGCTGGATACAGTCTTTGTCTTTAGAGATGCTCTTAAAGATGTAATGATTAGATTCATTTGTGGAAAACCCCTCTCACATTCACTTTAAGGTATTGCTATTGATTCAGTAGCATATTTCAAGGTAGAAAGACTCTCCAGAAAAATTCTGTACTGCATAGATAAACATCGGTCGTCGCTTCGTGTCGACATCGCTAACTGCGAATGTCAACTTCGAGCGAGCCTTGTTGAAATATTTTTAAATACGTTCTACTTACATGAAAATTTCAGGTAGAATGTATTTAAAAAAATGAACGATAGTAGTTAAGATAAATTACTGGTGTTTGATTTGGGCAAATGTTTAGTTTTGTAGTGGGACTGATGAGGGGCACAATTTAAAAAGTAGTAGTAAATATTTGTAATGCTTAGGTTTTTCTTTTCATATTTTTTTCGGTAATTTTATTTTTGAATCCAAGAGGTCCCGGTACGTTCCCCCTGAAATCAAGCCCTGCTGGTATTGTTATATTTGCAATTTCTGGGCCCAAAACGGGTGGTGTAAGGTGACTTGCTTGCATTCCACATGTCTTGTAGTGTGCAAATGGCTTGCTGTTGGTGTGGGGGGTTGGATGCTGAATTTCTCATGATTTTCTTTGTTTTCCCGTTTTGTGCCTAGATTCTCAATAAGTTTCATAAAATACGATTTCATAAAATTGTTTCATTTTCAGAATACTCATGAATGTTGAGACACATCTTTATGATTACCCTTCTGTTCCTGAATTTTTTAAAACCATTTTTTGTACATTCTCGAATCATGTCATAAATTTCATTATCAGTCTGATGACAAATTTAATTCTTTGCCATTTTTTTTTATCGTCAAATGATGATCAGACTTACTGAAATAAATCCCTCGTGTTTGACATCTTTTGTTATATCATGCTGTGGTTGTTTCTCCAGAACAGAATGTACCCTCCACTATTTCACAACTATCCAAAAAAAATCTTTGTACTGACTGAAAATCTGAGATTGGAGCATGGGCTCATCTCCATAAGTTTTAACTTTTTAATATTTTTATTGTACTATACTGAAGATGGATGGAAAATTTAATTCTACAGTCCTGCTAAATATAATGGAGCTAAATTTGTGTTGCAAGGACAAACAAACATTTACAAAAATAATGGTGTATTCAAATTTGGTAAGATAAAAAAGTAACAAATTTTATGAATGTTTTTTGAACAAATTATACAGTTATCAACTGTTATAATGTTGGTCTCACAGTGTTTCTACGTAGTAAAGGAGCGGCAGTCATCCATTATGGAGAGTATACCCTCCCACGTGCCTGAGAAATCTCAGTCATCCAGAAAGGCTTGGATGCGACTGGCTGGCTTTTCATTAAAATCCAGTTCCGAGACCCATAAAGAAGTGTGGGAAGAGCCATCACCTTGTAGAATTTTAGGCGTGTTTCTTTACTTGCTGACTTAAGGGTTCGCCTGATGGTTCCACACATAAGGTTGAACTTATGCAACTTGTTCACCACACCGTTGCTTGCATTATAAGACACTGTAGCCCAGGTATTCAAAACTGCTAACTTGTTCCAGGACAGTACCGTCTATAACAATTTTTGCCCTTACGGGATCAGTTCCACAAAAAGCCATCACCTTGGTTTTAATTGTCGATATCTGCAATCTGTTTCCAGAGTCCGATAGAATAGCCTGATAGTCCGCAAACATGCGCAAATTTTGTGAAATAATATTTTATGTTAGTATTTTCTGAGCCTTCACCAAGAAGACATCATTATGGCATTAAACAAAACATCTAGTATGACAACCCATTATGAGGCTTGGGCTTTCAGACAGCCTCTATTACATTTTTATAGGGAGGCAAGGTTAAACCTGCTACTTGGGTGCTAACCATAATTCTAACCTTTTCTAACAAAATCATACACCTATATTCTATACACCTCTTCTACATATTGTGCATTCACAACCTCTTCTATAGGAGATGAGAATTCGTGGATTAACCATGAGTGTGTAAAGTAGGTTACTGCACACATTTCCCCAGGATTCAAATTCACAACTTTGGTCATAGGAGGTGAGAACTTGTGGATAAGCTGAGGATGAGCACCGAAAGTAGATCATCATAACCATCATAATAAAAATTCTGCATCTTGTTACTACAACCATTTGCTGCTTTTTCTTGCTGCTATTGTCATTCAGAAGTAATTTTTACATCCAAGTAACAATAACATTATTTACATACAATAACAAGATATACACACAAACAGACGGTCTCCTGATGGGATCCCCCATATCAGGAATACTGGCAGAAATATATATACACAACATAGAACAGAACCACATAATAACAACAACAGATACACCAACAAAATCATTTATTGGCACAGGTATGTAGATGATATATTACGTTTATTCAATGGCAACACAAGACAGGTTGAAAACTTCCACAAATACATAAACACAATACACCACAAACTAAAATTTACACTGGAAATTGAACAAAACGATAGTATAAATTTTCTGGACCTAACAATTAACAAAACTAACAATACACACACATATAAAATATACAGAAAACCAACCACAACCGACATGGTTATACACAACACATCAAATCACCCAACACAACATAAACATGCGGCCTTCAACCATATGCTCCATAGACTAACTAAAATACCATTAAGTAAACAGGACTATAATGACGAACTCAACACAATCAAATACATAGCAAAAAAAAACGGATACACCCCTAATTTAATAAACAAACTACACAGACACATCATAAACAAAAACAACAAAACACAAAATACCAACAACACCTCAAACTAAATACATCACACTCACATACCATAACTCCCAACACACACAAACTTGCCAACACATTCAGAAAACACAAGTACAAAATAGCATACAGAACAAACAATACCATCAAAAAACAATCAATGATACAAACACGGACATAGACAAATACAACAAAACAGGTGTTTACAAATTAAATTGTAATAACTGCAATAGTTTCTACATAGGCCAGATGGGAAGATCTTTTTCATCTCGTTACTCTGAACACCTAAAAGCTTTATCCAACAACAATATACATTCCGCGTTTGCCACACACATACACACAAAAAACCACAGCTACACCAACATAGATACTAATCTTGAAATCTTACACTACTTACCCAAAGGTCGAAACTTAACACAGAAGAACAATATGAAATATACAAACACCATACAACACAACCAAACAACATACTTAATGACCAATTACAGTATAAATCACACACACTTTTTGACACAATTATACAAAAAACTAATAATAATTTGGATCCCCGCACCAATCCCCTTCCTCCACACACCACCCCCACTATACCTTAAAAACCATTACAAATTAATGGCAGTCTGTCTCAAAGCTGACGAAGGTGAACACCACGCCGTAACGTGTACAAGAAGAAAAGACAAGTAAGTTTCACAAGTTGAAAGTTTCAATATTCTATAAAGTTTAGTGCTGTGAAAAATAATGATGAACAATCAAAACAACTATATTTGTCTAGGTCTTGATCATCCTTTTTAAGATTTGACCTTTAGAAATTCTTGTGGTAAAGTTCTTGTATCATATGCTATGCCCAATAGTCCAAATCTCCCTAAATTGCATTCTGGTAGTAATTTCACTTTCTCCTTCCCTTCTGTTAAACAGTCAAGTCAATTTCCTTTCAGTCCAGTTGGATCGTGTCATTTCCTGCCATAACCATGTTTCTGTTTCTTGAAGACAGATCTTCACCTGTCCAACTCTCACTTCCATAAAATGGCGGAAGTCAGCAGCCATATGATGTCAGTGTTATTTATATAATAAGTCTGGCATCTCAGGTTGGAGTACAAATTGGAGAGAGATTTACCAAACCATTTCAGTAAGTTATTGAAATCCTATATTTCAAGCAGATATTTCCGAGTAAAACACGAAGACTGTTACTCTGAAGTAAAAGCAATCTCAGCTGGTGTTCCACAAGGCAGCGATTTGGACCAGTTCTATACTTGCTGTATATGAATGACATACCAATCTGTGAAGAGGCTGTAATTGCTACCTTTGCTGATGACACTATCATTATTGCAGAAGGTAACAGCATTGAAGAAGCAACAGAGAAACTACAACCTGCCACTGACAGAATCAGTTCTTGGACAAAAAGATGGCGATAAAACTAAATGAAGGCAAGTCAGTGCATGTTAATTTCACCAATAGGAAAATTAATTGCCTGCCTGTGGTTATCAACCAACAAGTGATACCACATGAAAACAGTGCGAAGTACTTAGGCATGACATTAGATGTGAAGTTATGCTGGAAGGAACTCGTAAAAAAGAAAAGAACGGAACTTGACCAAAAATTCAGAAAAATGTACTGGCTCCTTTGGCGACATTCTGAGTTGTTGAAACTATTGGTATAGTAGCCGCGCTCAAAGCGTTTCCAGGCGGAACGCTTTGATTCTCACTCAAAGGAAACCGATGGTCTTGTCTCTAGTGTCATTTAAAACAAGCTGACAATGTTGCCAAGTTCTTCTCCCACCTATAGTGAAACTTAGCATGAAATGATTCTCCTCTTCATTGTATACGTATGATTAATTCATAGTAATAATAATAATAATACAACTCAGGACTTCTCAGAAGTTTCAGTTTTAAGTAAGTAAACCTGACGTTTACATTATCTATAAAGAATAAAAATACAACAAAACCGACAAAATATAGGTCTATACCTTTTCGACATAACTTTCAAAATGATTTTCATTATTAAAATATCACAAAGCTTTGGGATAAGCAAATCCCTGCAATATCAGAAGGCTATAATAATAATAATAATAATAATATCAGAAATTAATAAACCTGAGTAAAACAGACAAAATCGCAAATAATTAATACATAGCCTGGGAGTAAACTACTCACCGTTTAGTTGGAGTCGCGGTCTGAGTCATCATCACTGCCGTCTGCAACATGAATGATGAGGCAGTCTTCTTCTTCCCACAGGTCTGCATAATATCCCCGTTCTACCTTCATAGTTTTTTCCACACATTTCCTCCAGTATTCGGCATCTATGTTCTCAGTACAGTTCCTTAGGGCTTCACAGACACTTGCACTTAACTGAGGAGTTATGTTGCTCTTCCTGACGTTAGACTTTAACCGTGCCCAGACTAATTCGATTGGATTTAATATGCAGTAATAAGGGGGAAGTCGTAACACTTCATGACCTGCCTTTCGAGCCATCTCATCAACTGCATACATTTTGTTTATATTCACCGCTTTTATTCTTTCGAGCAAGATTAATTTAATGGTGACTGGGTCCGGTACTGGTAAATCAAATTTCTTCATAAATTCAATAATTTCGGACTTGTTTAACGATTTAGTTGGGATTTTGATAAGCTGTCTAGAATGGTAATTCGCATTGTCTAAAACTATGACATACTTCCTGTCTTTTGAAAGATTTTGCAGTAACGAATTTTTAAACCAATTCTCAAAAACTGTAGCATTCATCTCATCTTGGCTGTCAGCTTTAGCATCTGAAATATTTTTGGCAGACAAATAAAAACAATTAGGAGCCCACCCCTCAGCTCCACCAGCATGTAGCACCATGATGTGCTTCACTCTAGATACAGGGACGTTAATAGCGCAGCCACATGTTCCATCATTCCATCCCTTCCTCACGGTGTCATGTGTGTCGAACCAAGTTTCGTCTAGATACACAACATCATAACCCTGTGAACGCAGTTGGTGTAGTCTATGGAGGTATTTGTATCTCCAAGACACAATTCTTGCTGACTCCATTATAACACGCCTCTTATTAAGTGTCCGAAATCGAAAGCCGAGCTTCTTCACAAGGGATCTTAGCATTGTTTCTTTATAAGGAAAACTTGAAATGTTCTGAAGATGCTGGAGTAGTTCGGAAATTGTGGGTGGCTGTCCTTTCTTGTAAAATTTGTAAATTTCTTGGCGGATAATGTCGCAAACAAAATTATTAATTTTATTAAAACGCGCTCTTTTGTTACCTGGCTTCTTGGGAGTCACGGGACCTCTAGAAACAATTTTACGAACAGTCGGGCGGCTTAAATTCACAATTTTGGCTGTTTCAGTAATTGAACCCTTACCTACTTTGTTATTTATAACATATTCATGCACGTTACACACTATAGTTTGGCTCTGTTTTGAAATTGTTCTAATCGAATTTTTGATTGGCCTACTAGTGCCTGGAGTGGCCGAGATTTCCCCGTCGTTCGAAAACTCCCCGTTATTGTCACTTACATCACCACTATCACTGTTGCTAACTACATCAACAACAATTTCTTCACTATCACTATGAAGATGACTCCCTTCTTCATTATCAGCGTGCTGAGGATATGGTTGTTCTCTCTCCCAAGGTCTCCACATTTTAAACACGTGAACACGGAACCGAAAATTACAATTATAAATAAAGTAAAGCAGTATTACTGTGATATTTAAATATAAATATACTATGTGCTGTAAGAAGGTAACAAATTAATAATTCCTAAAGCAGTGGTTTCTTTGGCAACGGACTCGAAAATCAGACAAGCGGCCACTTCCGATGTCGCGCAAAGACTGTTCCACATTGCATTCAAGTTCAAAATACGTTTGGCATCATTGGAGATGTTTCAGAAGCAGCTAGCTTTGTTCACAGCTATCAGCAGCAGGGGGTGCCTTCGCTAATTGGGCTATTTAACTGGTCTTTGATGCCGCCTGGAAACACATTTAGCGAGGCTGCTAAACAAGTATATAAACAAGTCCATAAACCTGTCTGGACATATGGTGTACAACTCTGTGGATGCACAAAGAAAAGTAACAGGACACTCGTCCAGATATTTCAAAATAAAGTACTGAGGTGTATTGTTAATGCCCCATGGTACATACAAAATGAGGACATCCACAGGGATCTGAAGATTGTTTTAGTTGAAGATGAAGTTCAGCGATTCGCCAGGAAGCATGAGAAATGTCTGCATAAACACCAGAACATCGAGATGCTGCAATTTCTCGACAATACTGAACTTGTGCAAAGGCTAAATAGAATGAAGTCATTTAATTTAGTACAGTGTGTTCAAGTGACAGGCATCACAAGAACAAAGTGATTAGTTTTTAAAGTAGTGTGCCATAGGACGCCCATCTTACACCTTGTAAATTAAGTTATGAGATGTAAATTGATAGATGGGCTTAGCCCAGTCTCAATTAAAAAAAATGTAAAAAATAATGTTTTATTTCTACAGTGGAAAATACTATAACATGAAAATACATTTTATGAATAATTACATTATTTAACCATTGCATTTAATGTAGTCTGATGATTTGGTTTCCGTTTGAACATCTGACTTGACATAAGTTAGTGACGGGTTGTTTTCATATGACCTGAATACCGAGACTATACATGTTGATATGTATCTGTCATATATAGTTGATGTATTTATATGTGTGTGATGCAATGTGGCTGTTTGATGTGCCCCAGGAAATTGCTGATGACGTCACAAATCAAAGTGTGCCTCCTCATCTGGATAGTTTATTGCCAGTGACAACATTACAGAGCACAAACTTCAAACGCCACTATATTACACTATACTTTTTACATTTTTATAGTGATGTAGAATTTAGTAACATTGATGGTTATTAAGAATTGAAATGTCACTATCTATACAACATAATATGTGTGTTTATTGTTTTACATATTTTCACTACAATTTCTTTCACCGTTCTTGAATTATTAGTATTCTTATTTATATCGTTTATTTAATATTTATAAATTCTTTACCTCAAGATGTTTTATTCCCTTATTTGGTACATGTTTCGGGAAGCATATTGTTCCCATCCTCAGCCTTCCTAATTTTATATCTTGTGGAGTATTTGTGTTTTGGTTGGTTATTACAGAGTTTGCTAACCACTGAGGAAGTGTGTATTACAAGTCCCCGAAAGTGCTTTCCGGAAATAAAACAATAAATGTTTTTTGAAATAGCGGTTTCCTATTTGTGTGTGTGTGGGTGGGTGGGTGCGTGCACGTGAGCATGTGTGTTTCCGTGCGTGTATGTTTCTTCCCAGGGAAGTGAATCAGCCTATTGGAGATTAGAAATGTAAACCAGCTACAGTGAAGGAAGCAATCAGTATAAAAAAAGGAATTTTGTATAGAAAACCTGTGTAATTGGCTGGCAAAGTGTTTTACTTTCTGGATGTGAAACGTGGACAGTGACAAATGGGATAGAGATTGGATTGAGACACTGGAAATTTGGATGGGAGGAATAAGATGTCTGAATAAAATAAACAATCAAGAGGTCTTAGTCCCTCAAGCATTAGGCCCATGGCCAATGGTACTGTACAGCTAACACCACACCACATGACCACCACTGGAGAGAAACCAGTCTATATTTAACCACTTGCAGTGTGACAGACGTCATGGGTGTCACTGTTTGCGTTCATGTATAAACATCGTATTGTTACTGACTAACGCCTGCCAACTCCAGCCTCTTGTTATGCTCCGACAGTTGATAGGCGGTGTTGGATTGGTACGATCTTGAGCTGAACCAACAAATACGACATGATGACTGAATGCCGTGCAAAGAAGCAAGCTTCCTACCACTGACCTACCCCACTATAAATTTTTGTAGTCTACTTATAAAACATGATAAGAAATTTGTTTTCATATTGTTCTAATGTATAACTATTAAATCATAAATTTTATTTAAAAGGTCAACTAATTATAAAATTAAATTGTATGGTTCATTATTAATTTAATTTATAATTAAAGCCTAATAATTTAAATTTTCTAGAATGGAATTGCCCATAAAAAAAGAACAGCAGAGGTAAAATTTATACATAAATTGTTTTTGTATTGTAGTAATATTTTTTAATAGCCTTTCAAGAAACTGCGAAATAAAATTGAATAATCTGTGTAGAGTTTGCGTGTAGCTTCCACTTGGAAGGATAATATTGTGTACATGCATGTGTGTGTGCATGCATATATGTATACGTGTGTAGGTATCTTGCTCTTTACTTGGCTTTTCTTTAGACCTTTTGAAGAAGAAGTCTTCAATTCAGACTGTAAATGCATGGCTGGGAATCATATGCATTTATATAGTTCCTCCAGTACTATTGAAACCATGCTTCTTATTCATTACTACTCTGTGTGTGTGTGTGTGTGTGTGTGTGTGTGTGTGTGTGTGTGTGTGTGTGTGTGTGTGTGTGTGTGTGTGTGTGTGTGTGTGTGTGTGTGTGTGTGTGTTACAGAATGATGACCAACTTCATGTTTCCTCTTCTAGTCAAACACGACATACAAGGCGATGTATTCAACATCTTTATACGCCAGCTCGTATGTCAGGAGGTTGTGTTCTTCTGTGTATGCTACTGTTTAGTGAATGAGCAAAGGGAGTTCTCAGTTTTAACTCACGTGTTTGGAATTGCCTGTCTGTCTTTCTGCCAGCCTGTCTATTTTGGGGTGTCTCATGATAACTTTTAAATGAGTCAACCAATTTTCACAAAACTTGGCACAAATGTCCGTACATTTACCCTGCAGAACCCTACTGTTTTTGAGATTGGTCGCTCCCTTCCCAAAACAGGCAAAAATGTGAGGGCAGAAAATTTTGAAGAAATCACAGAAGTTCATGTGGGGTATCAAATTAAATGAAAATTTAACCAAAATTGTGTTTAGTGTTTGGTTTTTGAAAATTTCAAAATTTTGAGATCAAAAGTGGGTTCATGCTTAGTATAATAAGACATTTACATTCATAACTCGGTTTGGGGTCGTGTCATCATTTATTCGCCAGAGGAGCAGGATAGAAGATCACTGAAGATGACTTCTGCAGCTGCAGTCGAAACGTTTGTTTCTACAACAAGAGGACTATGGTCCAACACCACAGAAAATAATTTTACTGAAGATAACTCCGGCAGTAAAAACTTCAATGATTCATAACTTTGTTGAGACTACAGAATGAATGACCTGTCATGGGAAATGGTTAGTTGATGTAAAGTTATCATTGATGTTGGATCCTTGAACAGTTTAGCAGTTTTCATTACTTTGCAAAATTTGTTTTAATTTATGAAGAAGATAGACTAAAAAAACTGCTTAATTCCTGGACATGTGCAATGCCATTAGAAGGATAACTGCTGCAGAAACACAAACATATCAGTCTTGAAAGAAAGACAGGATCCTGCAAAGTTTTACAAAATGATAGCACTTGAAACTATTTTTTTGTTTCTTGTTTTAATTAGAAACTTGCATAATTAATAGACGAGATCAAAATGAGATCTGTGTACTGGCCTTTTTGAAGTATGGTAATGGTTGTGAGTGAAATACGAATATTAGAAATAAGCCATGTTAATATAAATACAAAACCATTTGCCTTTGAATCAGCAAGTTAAGACTGTCAACTTGTATTCAAAACAACATCAGTTTGTGAACAGTAACAGAAATTTTACTATTTATGTCTGTATCAATTTTTAATTAAAATAATATTAAATAGTGTGGCAAAGTAAGGATATGAAACGTATATTCACATGGGCTGCAAACACCTTAGCAGCGGCCCATCAATAAAAATGTTACACTAACAAAAAAATGTTCAGATCTTAAGGTTAGGAAGGGAATTACTTTGTAAAGCAATAATTTATTTTATAGTCAATAGCCACAGTATATTTTATAGTCAATAGCCACAGTATATTTTATAGTCAATAGCCACAGTATATTTTATAGTCAATAGTCACAGTATATTTTATAGTCAATAGTCACAGTATATTTTTAATCAAAAATAAACATATGTTATAAAACTACAGTTTATAAGATTTTTACTAAAGTAAGGAAGAAACATATACATTTTATTAGTCAACAACGTTTTAAACTTTATTTTCTACAGAATTTTTAACAAATAATTATATACTTTATTTTTTTAATGTTGGTTCATACAACTTTAAGTAAAAAAGTAGTTCGGAACAAGTGATTACTTCAGAGAATCTGTATTAGGAGGAAACCCCCTACAGCTGGTGACATTGCATATTGATTAGACCTGAGTGAAGCCGAAGTTTGGGGTTGTGAACTGCCTGAAGGTAGATTTGAAGTGACTTTTGAATCAAGCAAGTCTCGGCTTCCTAGGAAACATGCTAACTAATGGAAGCATTTGATAGTTCTATAATAGAAGCAACCACTGAACAGCAGTATGGAGAAACGCTGTGCCTTATGCAGACGTTTGTTGAAAAGTAACTGTGACTTTAGTGGACATTATTGAAGAAACTTGTAGATGTTTATATGGTGGTTATGAACTTCTCAGAAATTTAGGGCAATTTTCTTCTAATTTTTAACTTGCGGAAAGAAAGTACAGGCAATTTCTGGTGTATTTCTCCTGCCTGTAGCATCTTCAGTACTTAGCAGCTTAAAGGATTTGCTGCAAATATAAGATTGGGCAACCTAAATCAGTCTCACATTGACACCTTAAATATAATGCCCACTAAGTTACTCAGGATATTTTTGAAATGTATTCTACAATACGCACTTCAATGATTTTACTTACTATTAGGTTTTTTGTAATATTAATTTTCCAGTGCTGTTTTGCAGGTCATTAATATCACTTCACTTTCAGATCTGTGCGTTGTTTTAGCGATTGACTGACTGCTCTGCGCCCAGCTTAGCATTTATTTGGGATTTGATAACTACTTTTTCATTGTCTAGCCTTTTTTTTATTTTGTATGTTTTTTTCTCCATTAGGCTACAGATAGAAATGCTCAAACTTATAACATCTAATCTATGAGTACGATAGGTTGCTGGTACCTACATATAATGGTAAACCGCACACAGCACATCTAAGAGATGCAAGCAGTCTTTAGTAGTGCTTTAAGCCGCTAGCATTGCTAGCAATGGCCCATCTCAATAAAAATACAGCTATTTTTGCGCTTGTTTGTTGTTTTTGTCGTTGCTGTTTGTGTCCTGGGTTGAAATTGCTGTTGAAATTTTTTTTTTTGAAAATAGGAAGTAGAGAGTCACAGCTGCTAAACGCCACTTTTTTAATCCTTACACTAATTACACTTGATAAATTTTTTTTCTGACAGTGACACAAACAACTGCATACTTGAATACTTTAACATGATTTTCTAGCTTTGGAATTGTATATATATGTGCTTGCCGTACAATCAGAATCAGCCCTTATCTCGAACACAATTTTTTTTGCCATCACCATACTTCCATTTCCTTATGGAACACGGAAGTAAAAATAAATTGAGGAACGTACCACAATAACACTATTTATTTTCATAAAGTGCACAGAAATATAAAACTTGAAAAAAATCATTTTGGGGAGAAAGGTGTTTACAGGCTCTGGGCGACAAGCTCAACAGTCATATTGGGGGAAGACGTAGCGCGGTTCGGTAAATGGCTTGTACTATCTTATAACATAATACTTTGAAGCAGGTACAATGCGGGTGCGTTATTTTGTTCAAAATAAAATAAAATTATAAATTGATTCGCAGGTGTGTCAAACCTCATCGATAGACGCACTCGGGCGCAGGGTTGCCGACTGCTGCCCAATGTTTTTCCCTACCATTCTACTAACAATCGTAAATGAACACTGTACATCCCTAAAAGTTAGGAACTGCAAACCACAGATTATAGGAACACTGTCCAATGATATAAGATGAGCGAACTATGTTTGTATGTATATTTTAATTGTTTTGTTATATATAGAGTGTTTTTAGATTTTTTCCAGAAATAAAGCTGTTAGTTCAATTTTAATATGGCTATTAAATTTGCTAAAAAATGCAGACATTGCTTACTGAAGACAGTCAACAATCTGTTCTGGTTGTTGTATCATTTAAGTATGCAAAGGGAATCGGGCCATTACAGTGATTACTGTTTTGTTTTGTTTCAGAAGTGCTCAACTCACCTAATGCAACAGTACACACATCCGATGCAACATTCGGGCACTCTTTATACCACCAACACAGCTTACTATCGTCCACAGGCAACACCAACCACTACAAACAATCATCCCCACCGGCCGCCAAGACCTGTTGTCTCCAATCAGTCCTACACTAATGTGAGTAGTTTTTTTAACGAGTTTTTGTTGGTTTTTTGTACATGTTTGTCTAATAGTTTTCATATTTTATCAAATTGAGAAGGTATAATCTTAGTGTTTCCACTGTTTTTAATGTAACCTTAAGAAATGTTTAATGTAACCTTAAGAAAAAATTGTTTTTTCCATATACTATCTTACTACAAGATGTATAGCAGTTGATGTAGATGTAATAGTACATTCTTCATCTCAACACATCTCGTGAAACATCAAGTATCTACCAAACTGTATTAGTGCAACAGAGACATGGTTCTGATCAGGCAGTCTAGACAACTGATTTTATATAAATGTACCAAATTGTATGCTCATGATAGCCAAACTTTTAAATATAATTAAATGACTACTGACTCGGAACAAAAAGTTTTTAATGGGTAAAAACGTAAAAGTTTTACCTTATACCCTGAACCAGTTTTTGCTTATTATAAGCTTCGTCAGAGGCTGCTACTGGGAGTGCTGTCCGTCTTGTTCTTGGCGACGGCGCTGATTTTTGAAGCATCGATGGTGTGATATGTTCGAATAATATGTGTGATTTGAATTGTGTCTGTTCATTTAGGGTGTTGTTTTTATGTGTTTGTATATTTCCAATTTTTCAAAAGTGTCTTGTTCAAAAGCCTCTGACAAAGCTTATAATAAGCGAAAACTGGTTCAGGCTATAAGGTAAAACTTTTATGTTTTTACCAATAAAAAACTTTGTGTTCCGAGTCGGTAGTGATATACTTATATTTAGTTAATCAACGGACACGTCATGGACAACAGAATCCAAGAATTTACCAGAAAATATTTCAAATAGTAAAGATAAAATCTCAAACCTTTTTTTGCACACAAATTAGATAAGCATACACATTCCAAAACAACTATGTTTAACTCAGGTAACTTAAAACAGATGACTTGATTGATTTCTTAAAGACAGAAATTTTCCTGAACATTTTCCGTATCAGCAAAGTTCAGAAACTAACAAAATGTGTTAGTTCAATGTTTGATTGAACTGTAATATACAGTTTTTAAGAGATACAAGATTATATTAATATTTGAAGAAAGACATAAAAATTCTTAGTGTGTTGACATTAATATTTTCTGTGCTTTTGTTCTTTATTAAACTCCTGATAAAATATGAACTTGAATGTGTCCATCCGTCTCATAGCCAGGTGTATCGCATATTAAAAATAAGGTAATGTGAATCTAAAAGATGCGAGTCCGGTCTATCGTACTTAATGGCATTCGTGAATGTAGAAGTCATTCTATAGTTTCACTTGTGAATAATACATGTCAAAAATAATGTATTTTTTGACTAAAAATCTCCAAGAATTTTCAAAAATTAATATCTGCTTGATAGTTGAAAACTACTGTTGTTATTATTCCTTATTTCACAATTAATAGTCCATAATTATCTATATCTTTTGTTTGAGAGGGAGAAGAGGGCAAAACTAAAAGTGAAGGTGTGACTAAATTGTGTTTTAACATTGCACATTGCTGTGATTCCTTCAGTTAGTAAGTTCTTAAGCTATTTTATTTCAGATTCTGTAGCAGAAGGTTGCTTAGTTAAAACGTAATTGTTCTTTCCATCAGACCTGCAGAAAAATATTTTAATTCATCTTATGAGTGTGACAAATCATCAGATTTCAAGTTTCTGTCAACATTTTTCTCCAGATGGCTAAAACAATTTTCAACTGAAGTTCAAAACAAAGGCAAATGTATTTAATTGTTTGTATATAGATTCGCTTCGCATGGACTGAGCGGCTCACATGCACCTTACACTCACGTGCGCGTGTGCGCACACACATATGTGCACTTGTATACACACTCATTAGAATATATTTGTGAATAGCAAGTTGTGATTGTGTCTGATGTGACAGTTTTTGAAAGTATTTTTGTACAGAGAAGTAGTATCACACACAATGTGTGCACAATATGTCCTACGCACGCACACAGTGTGCGATGAAAGTAATGAGACAACAAAGCTAGGGGAGGAGGGTAGGGACAGACAGTGAAGGAAGTAAAGCTATCAGTATATAGAGAGCAAAACGTTGGGGGTGGGGAGAAAGAGAGAGAGAATGAGAGAGGGTGTTAAATTATTGATCTGTAGACAGGGGTGTGGACACTGTGTGCCATATGGCATCCATCGGCTTTACACACATATTTCTGCTGTGTGTGTGTGTGTGTGTGTGTGTGTGTGTGTGTGTGTGTGTGTGTGTGTGTGTGTGTGTGTGTGTGTGTGTGTGTGTGTGTGTGTGTGTGTGTGTGTGTGTGTGTGTGTGTGTGTGTGTGTGTGTGTGTGTGTGATCATTAAATTAAATGACAAAAAAACTGCCAATAAGAACATTTTGTTTATTAACATTATGAAAAATTGATAAAATAATATTGTTTAATGTGGTAGAGTGATTGCATTTTGTTGTGTCACATTGGGGAATGCAGCATGGTTGCAGTTACAATACTGGGCACTGTCCCTTATTAAATATCGACAACCATGTTTTCTTGATACTGTTCTATGATCCATTCAGAATCAAACTATTCCATCCTATGATGTGGCACCCTCGTTGGTGAAGTTGAGACACGGAGAATTGCACTGAGGTATCATGTTTACGCTGAGGATGCCACATCGTAGAACTGCCAAAACGTTTGGTGTTATTAATAATATCTGTAGAATATGGTTATAGAATATGGTTTCAGACCAAAATAAGTGTTGCAGCTATTAATTATTTACTTTCTTATGTTTTACCAGCCCTTCAGCCTCTGTCCATCCAAATATTCATGCTATTCAGCATGTTCTTCAGACTTCCCTATGTTTTATCTCAGTGATTCCCAAAGTAGGGTCCGCGACAATGTTTCAGGGGGTCTGCGGCGGACACTTAAAAAAAAAAAAAGAATATACCGCAATTTTCTCCAATTTTTTTAAGCTCTAAAATCTAAACGTTAGAATCTTAAAACAATTAGTAGAAGATTCCAGTATTTATTTTGTTCACTGAGGGATGAAGTAAAGTTCTTTTTATTTGATTCCAACTTCAGGTTGGATGTTCATTTCAACTTCAGGTCATGGACGTATTCCATGACTTTAACTGGATTTTGAACCTATCATGCCTTGCTGATGTCTTCAGTCATCTGAATGGACTCACTTTAAGCCTTCAGGGATCTAGGATCACTGTTTTCCAGGTTCAAGATAAAACCGAGGGGATGATAAAAAAAATTGAAGCTGGGGATTCAGAGATTAAACTCTGAAATCTTTGAATAATTCCCCTTCATGGCAGATTTCGTCCAGATGTCTGGAGAAAATGTTCTAAGGAGATCCTCAATGTTATTAAGTCTCATTTGCAGCAACTGCACTTGCAGCTAAGGGAATATTTTCCAGTGACAGATGATAGTGACATGTGGATAAGGAATACATTTGCTGATGGGCTGTCAACTAACCTCTCTCTCACACTACAGGAAGAAGATTAATTGGCAGAACTTTCAACTGACAGTTCATTAAAATTACAGTTTTTGCAATTACCTCTAGCTGACTTCTGGTTATATGTAATGACTGACTATCCAGAACTTGCAAAAAAAAGCTTTGAAGTGTTTAACTGTGTTTCCATTTACTTATATGTATGAAACCGCATTTTCCCAGCTCACGTACATAAAGTCAAAGTTAAGAAGTAAACCTGATGTCGAGAGTGACATAATATTGAAATTATTATCAGACATTAAACCCAATATTGCATAGATAATTGTTCAAAAGCAGCTTCATTGTTCACATTAAACTATGTTTGATATCATTAATATTATAATTTTGCAAGTTAAGAGATTTTGATTTTAATATATTTTAATTAAAATATAAGAGTTTCTATCATATTTACTGTGTGTTTTATTTCATAACTCAGACGGGGTCCATAAAAGTTTTAATTTTTTGTTGGGGGGATCCGCGGACTGAGGAGTTTGGGAACCACTGTTGTTTCCCGCATGTGCATGTCTCAAGCTTATTATGAGGCATTCTAATGAGATGACCAATCTATCTCTGGGGTGACCTATGCTGTTTTTCTGTCCTTCTGATTATTGAATCAACTCCTTATTTTTTTTCTGTCATTTCTTATTCTGGATCTTATATTCTACTTGTACTTTGCATTAATTGTAATTATTAGCCTGTCATTGGTTTGGTAGTTTCCACCTCACTCCTATAAATTACCCTAGTTTGTATGTCTTCATGTGTCAGCCCTCTGCTCATTAGTGCTTCATCTGTCACTTGTCTCCGTACTTGTCTCATTGTCTGATTTTACCTCGTCTTCTTTTACTGCCTGGTTCCTGCACCTGTATGAGGTGGACATGTATGTTAATCATTTTCCTCCATTCTGACTGCAGCAGTCTTTTCAACTTTAATTTTTTTTCATTAGGTGTTTGAAATTTTGATATCTGGCAGTTTCTTCTGGGCTGCCCATTTTTAAAGCCTTTGTTTCCTACTGTTGTTACTTTAAACCTTGTGGTTCTGCTGGTTAATCATATAAGTATTTTACTGTTATCTATAAATCTTTCATTTCTCCTGGACTTACTTATACTTTAAGACTTCAAATGCATGGTACATAACATGTCACTTTAAAATATCTTTACAGAGAACTAATTGAGAAGAAAACCTTAGTTGTCTCCATGTCATGTATTCTCTCGCCAAATTATTCTTATTGTTTTTTTAATATTAAGGTAGTTGCGTTAGTGGTTATAATCACAAACAGAATTATCAGTGTTGCACACCACTATAGAAAAATTATTCCATTTAGGGCTTTCAAGCTTCTCAGCTCATCGTCAGACTATTATTTATGTTTGTTTTGTAATAACAGATTGCATAAATAAATATCAAACAAATGTAAAACAAAAAAATTCTGAGACTTTTTGTGACAAGAGTTTATTCTTGCTTTTGTTTTGGTTTTAAACTGACCAGCTGTTCAGACTTTTTAGATTTTTACAGTTCTTTAATTTTGTGTGTGGATGTTCTCATCCATCGTTAAAAACACATGAAACTTTTGTCTATAACATGTATTTTATTTCTGTCTATTAAATGGAGAATAATTGTCTGTGGAAAATGTTGATTTCATAGTGTTTCGAGAGCCTTATTAGCACTGTGTTTTTCATATACTGTATGAAGCTGTCCTTGAGGTGTGCACCTCAAAGGTTCAAGTTGGCAAATCGTGCGAGTCTACTTGTACTAGTTGATACAAGTTTGTATCTGAGATCAAGTGGATATTTCGGTCTATAACAAAAAGAATTTCTGATCGTCATGAGCTATGTCGTTTAAGAACAGATTTTTTAATGCATTCCTAAAATTAATTAGGAGAAGGAAGCACAATATTGGAAAATGCCCCTTTTGGTCCCCTTAGAAAAAATTCTAGATATACTCACTAGAATGTCATTAATGAATGGCTGCAACCAAAGGCCATCCAGTGTACGGGCAACTGAAACTAAATCTGAACTGTAGCAATACATAATAGCCTACTACAAAGAATGCCTAAAATATATGAGCTCGATCAGCTTGCAAATGAAATGGAGCACAAGTGACTGCCTCCTTCTCACTCCAGCTACCGTCCCATTGAGATTGTGTGGTCAGTCTCAAGTATCAGGAGGTTGTAAAGTTACAAACAGAAATGTCCACTGGTACATTATTTCCACATCCCAGTTGCAACTCTCATCATCTTTTCCTTCGCCCCCATAAAGGAGCACAGGTACTGCCATTTCTAAAATGTTAAATCAGTTTTGCGTTCTGAAATTTCTACATTAGAGTTCATCGATTATTGGGTAGATTGAAATTTACCCAATTAATTGGCGATGTTATTTCCGTCGTTTTAACTTATATGACATAACAAATAATAACTTTAAAGTGATATCTGGCCTACAGACTCATTTGCAAGACTGTCGTATACCCCGCTGGGTTTCTTCCACGTAGTCCCATTGACTTAGTTTTGCTGCTAGCAATTTTGAATCCCTAAACAGCACATCTCCTCTGTTGCTGATAACTCATCAGCAAACCCCTCATATTTTATGCAGAGTAATGTATTCTTACGAGGACAGTCTAACTGATCGTCGTGTGGTACAGTGGAAAACAAAATATAAGACACCAATTAAATCACTAATCCCCAGCTTTAATTATCACAATTAAACAGTTTGTAATCTACAAGACTTACGTCGCTGAGTACTTGTATTTATACCCCGCTGAGGTTCCAAAATATTCGCTGTTAGGCGTCTACTAGGAAACACTAGAACGTAATTAATTGAGGCCTTGAACACAACACGCGCGGACCGGTATATACACGATACTTGACGCGTAATTGTCTCTCACCGCATTATGTCCGCACACAAACATTACAGCTGGAATAATCGAGAAACACGTAGATTGTTCTGCAATGTCGTAACACTATGTCTGACCTTGTTTACATATCGAGGAACTCTGACGACCTTGTCTCCGGCCCATTTAAATTATGCAGAACCAATGCACAGCCAGTTGTTCAACATCGATTATATTAGTTTGTTCGTTGGAATTCATGGTAAAGTGGTATCAAGTACTTATTTGCTTTTGATCCCGATTTGATACACGCAATGACTGTACTGAGTTCTATTATTTATTGTGAATAGTGCGTAGTTGATTATTATTGGATGTATGAGGAAGAATTATTGAATTAAATGCGAGTTTGACAATAGCATTTAATAAAACGTGATTTCTAATAATACTCTCTCTGGTGTTTGAGTGTTCACGTTTACGATTATCAGCCACGCAACGATATTAGTAAGGTTAAAACACAATAACTTTCTCTCAGTATATTATTGACTTGTCGACAAAAATCGTAGTCGTGTATAGTGACAGTAATAGCGCAGTTGGACGGTTCCTGCGGCACGGGGCACGGCAATAACAAAGCGTTCTTGGAACATTGCCCATTAACGTAACACCGTATTATAGAAAATAACGCATACTGATACCGATCCCAGTTTAAATTTGCCGAGCAAAAATTTTAGCGTTTTAACTCAAGATGAAATGGTATCCACAGTATTCTGATCGAGCTACCAGAGGCCTGTGCCAACTAGGATTTAACTGTAAATCCAGGTGAAGCGGAGGATGAAGTGTGGACGAGGACAGGATTTGGATTTATCTCAGTGTACAGGATCGCGTAAAATAAAACATACGCGTACAAATATATAAATACGGAGGCGTGAACATAGTCGAAAACGTTATTTGCCGGGGTGCTGGGCCGTGGTCTAGAGTCATCGTTTTGGGGCGTGCTTGTATGGATTTAGTTATTGTGCAGGTATTGAAAGCCATCAACAAAATTATTATAACAAAATTTTTCGTGTTAACCGATATTTTTTAGGTAAAACTTTCGTGTTAATTGTAGGTCTACAAACCGTATTTGTAAAATATAAGCAACGATCAGCACCTGAGACATATTTCGTGTTAACGGATATTTTGTGTTAACCGTTTTCGTGTTAAACGTTTTCCACTGTAGGCTACTTAGGTCTATACTGTGTGTGTCTGACGGTTGTAATTTTCGTATTTGGTTCGTGTATTGTCCGAAATAACATCTTATTACACCGAAGTCATAATTCTTAGACCATAGCCGGCTCTAGTAGAAGGCCGGAATATTAAACGTGGCAACGTTGTGTCTGAGGCCGAAGCGGCAGTTGAGTGGAATGTGATCTGTATCGTGTGAGCGGTTAA
The DNA here is from genome assembly GCA_034769895.1 of Magicicada septendecula. Classification (NCBI taxonomy): domain Eukaryota; kingdom Metazoa; phylum Arthropoda; class Insecta; order Hemiptera; family Cicadidae; genus Magicicada; species Magicicada septendecula. Next base: position 452,515,378 of record CM068374.1, read on the forward strand.
CTTTGTAGTAAAATTTACAAAGGTCTTGTTACAGTTTGTTTGTTAGTGACGATTTTTATAGTGCAGTAGTACTGTTTAATGTTATAGGTTATAATACTACAGTGTTATTAGTGTTTGTTGTGTTTTTGTTTTTTTAAGTTGATTTCGAACACGTGTTGGTCAACCCACGTACTTATTGAAACACAACCTAAACTAAAACTGGCACGTGTTTATAAAGCTTAACTAGGATAGGTGCTTAGAATTTTTAACTTACAGCAACCTTCCGAAGTTAATTTATAACAAAACGTTAGTCGACGGAAATAATAAATTGTGTATAGTTTTTTTAGTGTAGGTTCGTCAACAATAATACCACTCAAGTGTTGTGTTCCTGGTTGTAAAAGTATAATTACAAATCCGAAGATTTTATGAACTTATGCGTCTATATATTTTATTCTTACCGAATTTTCGACTTTTGGTTTTATTGACAGTAATGAGTATTTATGAGACACAATCAGTATAATTAAGTGGTGTTCTAAGATATTCCGAATGTCATTTCTGTACCCAAAGTAGTTAACATTTTTTTAAATAGAAGACATGATACGTATAATAAAAGTGCAGCATTGATTTTTCATTTATTGTTACTATTGTCTGAAAGTAGTGCATTGTTAGTTTTCATCATCTAAAAACTAAAGGATGAATAATGTTAAGTAGGCCTATAAGCATTGTGTAATAAAATAGCTAAAGTGAACATGTTAGATTCTGATTTAATTTCGTAGCATTACTAAAGTCATGAGTAGGCCTATTTATAGCTAAACCTAAATTATAGGTCTGTGCGCACTTAGTACTATAGGTTTAAGTTGAAGAAATTAGTGAATTAGTATTAGCCCTAATGAATTAATTTTGTACCAATTATTGAATTCGTTATTATATGAATGAGTTAATTATTATATTTCTTAAATAATATAACAGTATTTTGCATAATATACTTTTAATTTGCAACAAACAAAGAATTATAAAACTGCTGTTAACCGGCAATTAAAAGTGACGCGATTTGATTGTTGAAATACATAAATTAAGAGATCTAGTCGGCCTCAAATATCAGCTTGTTCCAGTGTTGCCACGTTTAATATTCTGGGCCTCTACTAGAGCCGGCCATGCTTAGACCCATCGAGATTGTTCTGAGGGGGCGCGAGTCCCCGGGCCCTTCTGTGGATTTTCCACTGCTTATAGTAACACGTTTTGTGTAAACGGTCGAATCAGCTGTTTCTAACAACAGTATACAGATTTCGGTACTCTACCTTTATCTGATCCTGCAGTCGTTTTCGATATTTCGATAATGCGATTGTTTGGTTTCGATGTTCAGTGAATATCGCACATAATTTCATGTTGTTAAAAGAATTATACAAATTTTAATTTTTTATGGCGGAAAATAAAATAGTTGGTTGACGATTGTTGTTGGTGTTGTTAGTCGTTTTGTAATGGGAAAAATATTTGTAGCAGTAGTATAGTAGAGTTGCGTACCTGTGGCGCCAAAAGTTGTTGTTAAGTTAACATGAGAACTGAAACAAAACGCGAAAAGCAATACGAGTGTAAAGCAAGAACTCTCTTTTTGCGAAAAGTAGGCCTGCGGGAAAACCCCAACTCGAAAGTAAGGCGGGGTGGCCTGAGGACCACCCCTTGCCTATTACTACACATGTCACTTTTTGTGGCAGAACTCGTTTTTCGGCAATATTCGTTTTCCAACAAGTACTCGTTTTTGTGGCTAACAAAAAAGAAACGTCCATTATGTACAATATGTAGAGGGTATGTTGTCATTCCTCAATACATTGTTTTTTTTGTGTGTTCCATTAACCATAAATATTTGTATTTTTCAGTTTACATTTGCTGTTGTAGTTTTGTTAATTTGCCAACTCAAAACCGTTAGTTTTAAGTATTATTGTGTTATAAGCATTGTATATACATATTAAACGTTGTGTTTTCATCAACCATGACCTTTGTTCATTTCAGCAGTAAACTAAAAACGAAAAACCATTGTCACTTAACCTCACAAATGAAAACAACACGTATTTTCGCTTTGCATTAAGAAATAGGACAATTTATAATTACCACACTTCTTCTTTTCACATCGTAATATATCGATACAATCGCATATTACAAAAATCGAAAATGTACTGCAAGAACGGATAAAGGGACAGTTCCCAGATTTCTTCGGTCGTTCAGTCGCACGACGCGACGGTGACGTGCAACAGTTGGTTCGTATTCAACAGTTGTTAATATCGAGTTTACGTGTCGTACAGCGGTCGCGCAATGTGTCTCCTATTGATTAAAATGTGCAGTAATAGTACAGTGGAGTGACAGCTATTTGTATGCATTAACCGTCCGTGCAAACAAAGAACGTGGTTTTTTTCACACAATGCGTCTCACGTAATTGTACGCTGACAGATCAATGACGGATTGGATGAATAGAATTACTCTTACTTCTGCAGCGTTGACCAACGTTGTATCTTTACTCAGCGCTTATATTTGAAGTTTTTTTTTTAATATGATGTTAATAGTGGAGGGAAGAGGGAAAGATTGGAGAAGAACAAGCAGGTTTTACAGCCGGGAGATCATGCGTAGACCAGATATATACAATCCAACAGATCATAGAAAAGAAAAAAGCGAAGAACAGGGAAGTACATCTAGCGTTTATCGACCTTAGAAAAGCATATGATACAGTACCCAGACAAGAAATGTTTAAAGCTCTATCACAATTGGAAATACCGAAAGTCCTGACGCAAGCAGTAAAAAATCTATATAAAAACAACAACGTACAAATTAAAGTAGGTAACAAAATTGTCTGTAGGTTTAAAACATCCAAAGGGTTATTGCAAGGCTGCCCAACATCGCCCACGCTGTTTAAGATATTTTTAGAATATGCATTAACCATGTGGAAACAGAAATGCCATGGATTGGGAATACCGATACGAAATGAACACCTGTACACACTATGCTTCGCCGATGACCAGGTAGTTATAGCCCAGGATGAAGAAGATTAAGCTACATGGTCAGAAAGCTGAATGAAGAATACACAAAGATGGGATTGGAAATAAACATAAAAAAGACTGAATACTTGGCAATTAGAGATGAAACAACATATTTAGAAGTAAAAGAAAATGTTAAAACTAGAGGAACAGACAAATTCAAGTACCTAGGATTCACACTGAGTAAAGAAGGCACAACGGAAGAGGAAATAAAAAGTAGATTAGGGCAGACTAGAACAGGGATTAGGCAATTACACAGTGTTATATGGGACAAAAAGATTAGAAAACGCACAAAGTGCTGTGGAATAACGAGAGCAAACCGAATAACAAACGAGGAGATCAGAAGAAGAATGGAAACGGAAAGAAGTGTGATTGACTACATCGAAGAAAAAAGATTGGTGTGGTACTGTCATGTCCGGAGAGCCCAAAATAGGTGGATCAACAAAGTGACGGAATGGAGTCCATTAGGAAGGAGAAAAAGGGGAAGACCGAGAAGATCTTGGAGGGACGAGGTGGATGAATCTATGCAACGTATAGGACTTGAGGAAGGACAATGGGAACATCGGGAGAATTGGAAAGCCAGGTTGAAGGAAGGGAGACGGCACTAGCTGTAGCAACCCTATTATGTATGTATGTATGTTAATAGTAATTTAATATTTATCCGCTGTCTATGGGCTACATATCTCTACTACAAAATCTAAAAAGATGGTATTTAAGAGCAAGTATCTTATAAGAACTACTGTCGCAGCAGCACCTTTGCTACCGAGCAAGGAATGTGGTGACGTATGCCATTCCACTGCACGCATCACTGTTATACTACACATTTAAAATACGTTTAACACAGTTTCGGTGTGACTTGACTGTCTCTCTCACAAGGTATTTCTTGTAGCTAATAATAAAAAACACACTTTAACAAAATATTCAATAATTTACACTGACATGTGATGTACGAACGATCAATCTAATACGCACACAAAGTGACAACTAAATACGTCTTCTGAACGTGTGAACAATGTTTTGAGAACCAGTAATACCCCACCAACACAACAAGCGCGCACTATCATTCAGTAGACCCTCCCGCTCCTCAGGCGTCTCAGCAGTAAAACTGGTGCGCGTACAATAAGATAGTCGTGAATAATCAGATTTTGGATCAGGTTAGTCATTTTAATTACCTGGGTTGTGATGTCTCATATGGAACCGATATTGAGTGGGACAGTAATTATCGGTCGAAAACATACGCGCGAGCAAAAGTTTTTCCGTCGTCGTCGTCGTCGCCGCCGCCGCCGCCGCCGTCTTCTTCTTCAAATTCCTCCTCCTCCTCCTCCTCCTCCACCTCGTCCTCCTCCTCCTCCTCCTCCTGCCTCTACTCCTTCTTCTTTTTCTCCTCTTACTACTAGTTCTTCCTTCTTTTCTACTCCTCCTCCGTGTTTTCCTTCCTCGTACTCTTCTATTTCTACGTCTTCTTTTCTTCCTCTTACTCTTCTACTTCTCTTTTTTCTTGATCTAGGAGACGCTCTAGTTCATAACCGACTTCATTATTCTATGCGGTTCCTCCGTCTCGTTTTTGGTCATCCGTTTTTCTGCCTTTTAGACGATTATCTCGGGCCTTACCGAATCCAAGCAATACTTTGTTCCTTTCGGCAAGAAGAATTTTTATTTCCGAATGACAGGACGGTAACCTATTTATTCGGTTTATCCAGGATTGATCTCCTGGGAGCGGCTTCGACGTTCTAGTTTGTAGGTTGATATTTTCACCGCTAGAAACATTTCACACTCTTATGTCCGGTTTTCTAAGGATTAGGTCAGGTTAACGTTAAGGTTAGATTAAGCGAATACCGCATAGTGTCGGGAGGGCTTATCGCACCGCTGGAGGGAGGGCCAATGAAGGTCCTGATAAATATACTTGCAAATAGTTTGGAAGTTAACGGTCTAACAACTTAACTCATTTTAACTATTGATTTTTTTACATACATGAATGGACAAAAGCTAGGATGTTCCGAACTCAAGGAATTGACTTTTTACAATTTACACAAGGGATAGACCATCGTATACCATTTTCGTTTTGTCATTGCTTATCAGTTATTTAATTTTGTCGTTTCTGATGAGTTGTAGTCGGCGGATATAAAGAAGTTTCGTATAAAAGAGTGCAGTATAGGAGTGTGGGATGAAGCGAGGGTTTCATTCGAAAACAGTGTGATAAATCGTTTTCAGAGTTGGGGGGGGGGGGTGTTGAGAAATCCTATTTTACTATTAATTTTTTTCTGTGTTAATTTTTTGCGTTCACATTCGGACAAAAGATTGTCTTTTTAGCCCAGAAGAAATTGAATTTCACGCCCGCACAAGCGCTAGACTTAGTTGTACGTTTCTTGCGTGCGCGCGTGTGCACGCGTGTTTCATTTCCGTGCCTTTCTTATTCGGTACTTATATCGCCGCTGGGAACACGTTACAAACACGCTGCCTGGGGGTGTTTCAACTGTCACTCTGATTGACGCGACAACCACCACGCGTTCCCCTGTATAAATATCGGTATGGAGAACCATACATGACTTCCATATTCTAAGATTTATATTTAAAATCATTTTCAGCCAAACAGCCAGGCTGTGTCTTACCTGCCTTTTTATTGCTGTATTAAATGAAAAATATTATATTACATTAAAATGCAAAAATTATAATTTTATTGCCTGGCAACAAAATTATTTTATTTTTAACAATTACCATTGTTTCAAAAAGTTTAAATAAATTTTCAAGTACTTTACTCTTGTTAAAACGTAAAAGGTTGCAGGTAAACTACCCCTTCCCCTTAACCGATCTTCACCAAAATCGAAAGTCATTGAGACCTCTACAATTCAGGGACGTATGCAAAAAATTATTTGATTCTGTTTGAATTTGCGGCTGTTATCGTTTGCCATAGAAAATACGCTTGATAAAAAAACGTTGCAGGTAAACTACCCCTTCCCCTTAACCGATCTTCACCAAAAACAATAGGTCTTGAGTACTCTACAAATCAGGGCTGTATGCAAAACATTATTTGATTCTGTTTGAATTTGCGGCTGTTATCGTTTGCCATAGAAAATAAAACGTAAAAGGTTGCAGGTAAACTACCCCTTCCCCTTAACCGATCTTCACCAAAAACAATAGGTCTTGAGTACTCTACAAATCAGGACTGTATGCAAAACATTATTTGATTCTGTTTGAATTTGCGGCTGTTATCGTTTGCCATATAAAATACCCTTGTTAAAAAAACGTTGCAGGTAAACTACCCCTTTCCCTCAACCGATCTTCACCAAAAACAATAGGTCTTGAGAAATCTACAATTCAAGGCTGTATGCGAAACATTATTTGATTCTGTTTGAATTTGCGGCTGTTATCGTTTGCCAAAAAAAAAAAAATTTCCCTTGATAAAAAAAACCGTTGCAGGTAAACTACCCCTTCCCCTCAACCGATCTTCACCAAAAACAATAGGTCGCGAGTACTCTACAAATCAGGGCTGTATGCAAAAAATTATTTGATTCTGTTTGAATTTGCGGCAGTTGTCGTTTGCCATAGAAAATACGCATGATAAAAAACGTTGCTGGTAAACTACCCCTTCCCCTCAACCGATCTTCACCAAAAACAATAGGTCTTGAGTACTCTACAAATCAGGGCTGTATGCAGAAAATTATTTGATTCTGTTTGAATTTGCGGCTGTTATCGTTTGCCATAGAAAATACCCTTGTTAAAAAAACGTTGTAGGTAAACTACCCCTTTCCCTTAACCGATCTTCACCAAAAACAAAAGGTATTGAGAACTCTACAATTTAGGGCTGTATGCAAATAATCTTTTCATTCTGTTTGAATTTGCGGCTGTTATCGTTTGCCATAGGAAATACCCTTGTTAAAACATAAAACGTTACAGGTAAACTACCCCTTTCCCTTAACCGATCTTCACCAAAAACAATAGGTCTTGAGAACTCTACAATTCAGGGCTGTATGCGAAACATTATTTGATTCTGTTTGAATTTGCGGCTGTTATCGTTTGCCAAACAAACAAAATTTCCCTTGCTAAAAAAAAACCGTTGCAGGTAAACTACCCCTTTCCCTCAACCGATCTTCACCAAAAACAATAGGTCGCGAGAACTCTGCAAAACCGGGCTGTATGCAAAAAATTATTTGATTCTGTTTGAATTTGCGGCAGTTATCGTTTGCCATAGAAAAAAAATCTACAGACAGACAGATAGACAGACAGACAGACAGACACACAGACACTTTTCGGAAAACGACTTTTTTTCATGTTTTGAGTGTAGTAGAATCAGAATCTGCAATAATCTCGAACACGATTTTTTTTGCCATCACCATACTTCCATTCCTTAAGGAATATGGAAGTAATATGAAGTTTACGTTAACTTCGAAACGTGTCATGCGATCTGATAAGGTCGGTGCGTGCGTCAACTGGTATACTGACATATTGCATGGCAGTTTACTAACGTTATACGCGGAAGCAGCCTAATATACCGGTTTATATATAAGATTTATAATGATTTACATTACATGACACGACAACATACGGAAGAGTACAGAAAGTCTCGTTTAAGATAATATAGAAAAAGCCTAAAGTACATGTGTTGGAAGATATGTTACGACGGTCTAACTGATCGTCGTATGGTACAGTGGAAAACAAAATACAAGACACCAATTGAGTCACTAATCTCCAGCTTTAATTATCACAATTAAACAGTTTGTAATCAACAAGATAGTCTGTTACAACAAATCAAATAAAAATTGTTCACACGTCATAAAAATGTCTTGTAATATAAAACACAGTCGTATTACAATTGTCTCACACGATTATAAAACACATAACACTTCGCCACAATACTTTGAACCGCACTGTGTAAAATCACCACTCAAACGCACTGTGTAATCACTGTGTAATCGGCCGACCGTAACTAACTTGACCGTCGATGAATGGCTGTATTTATACCTCGCTGATTTCCAGAATAATTTGATTGGATGGATGAAACAAACAGGCGCTCTCGAGAATCCACTAGAAACAGTGTCCTTGAACACACTGCGCTGACTGGTATGGTCTGGTATAGACCCGACAGTTGACGCGTAATTATCTTTCACCGCAAAGTAGCAGCATTACGCGCGCGCGCACACACACACGCACACACACACACACACACACATTACAGTTGGGATATTCGAGAAACTCATAGAACGTTCCGTATTACGTAACACTTTTCCGCATTACGTAACAATATATAAGATTTATGATGATTTACATTACATGACACGACAACATATGGAAGAGTACAGAAAGTCTCGTTTAAGATAATATAGAAAAATTTACAGGCATTGCACAAATGCAATGCACAGAGAAGGGCATTGAAAATGCTTCAATAAATGTAAAAAAAAATAAATATATATATATATATATTTATGTTCATTCATTCTAAATTCACCAATCAATGAATTCATTCTTAATTCACCAATCAATGAATTCATTCTTCATTTACCAATGTACAGATTATAAGTTAAATGTAGTCGCATTCATAAGCGAAGTTTTATATGTGTACTACTTTATTGACAACAAAGAAGTAGTTTCTATGGAAACTCACCGGTTCCCATTTTCGATCACGCACCAGCGATCGGCCGCAAATGTGCGACACGTCCTTATAAACATTTTCAGTGTTAAAAACCGAAAGTACGTGTGTTGAAAGATATAGCGACAAGAACTAATACTGGAAAATAGAGAAAGGATTAAAAAAAATAATAACTAGTGCAAAGATTATAAGAACTTCGCGGTGAAAGTTTCGCAGGAGGGAAGCGACACTGGTTACTGCCAGTGGCGGCTGGTGGTTGAAAAATTTGGGGGTTGCAGATGGGTTGGATGGAATAAAATTGTTTTATTCTCTGAATAGAAAATGTTCAAGTCTCCTCCCCTCCAAACAATACACAAGGAAAGCAAAATACTACTGCAATTTTAGTGTCACACCCACGTGACCACGAATATTTATTGTATGAATCTTTTTTTAAATTTACGATTAAATATTCTGGTACCTGATTTTACACTTTGATTAAAATTTGAAAGGTCTGGTGTAGGCCTACCTACTCTCGTAATTTCAATTTTTTCCTCAATAGGACGTAAACTGAACGCCGTTTTCGTTAGGTTTTTCGACAGAATTCATTGCGTCCTACCAGTTAAATATAATAAATATCTTACACTATGACACCTTAATCTATTATGTAGTATTATTTACATTTTGCGATGAATGGGATTGACACTAACAACGAACTTGCAAATGCCAACCCGGCGCACCATGTGTTATTTACCAACAAACAGACAGGTGCCGCTGTGACGTGCAAGCGGGGTTTGCAGTCCCTAATGACACCAAGCGAGCCTATATCGCTGTAATAGGAACACCCGCGTCTAGCCAGCCAGAGCACTACTCCATTGTGTTTCTTCATATACCAAGCGCGTGCATGCACCCGTGATACGCCGCGACAAGAGCGTGTACGGTTTTTAGTATTCCTCTGCGCTTTTCAATCGGCACATGATTAATTACGATGGTTTAGCTTCGAAAGACTATTATAAGTTATTGTTTTATTCATAATTCTATAATTTAAAATACAATTCGAGAATTATTGGTGGTTGTACAACCGTCCAACCTAAGCACGGGCTGCCACTGGTTACTGCTATCAGTGGCCTGTCTAGAATTTGGCCTTGGAGGAGGTCCGGGGTCGGGTCGGCTTCATACAAAATAAAAAACAAGTTAAGCCTAATCAACATTACTGTCTTTAAAGTGGCTGAAAAATGCGTGGTAACATCCTGAAATCAGTCCCATTAAAGTAAACGGTAATAACACAATAAAAATGCGCTTTAATCAAACATTGTTAAAAGATTGAGTGAATTGATTTTCCTATATTTCATACTGTATTTCAAACATATACCCGAATGCTGAGTAATAAACCTGTTTGGATATTTTAAAAAATGCTACTACTATATTAGCGTACACAGCTGAAAAAAATAAATAAAACAGCCTAAAAATTAAGAGATAATAAAATTCGTCAACCTTTTTCGACCTTGTGGGGGGTCCGGTCCTGCCCCCCCCCACCAGTAAATATGCTCCTGACTGCAGTCAGAGAAAGATACAGCCTTCTGACAAGGGAAGTTATCATTCTAAAAAGTATTAAACGGAATAATAGCATCACAATAGAAAATAAAAAGCGCATTTATAGCACGGTAGTAAAAGGTTTAATAGCCTACACTTCAAAAGACGTGGCCATTCAATGATAATACAGAGGAAGCATTAAGAACAACGGAAATGGATTTTTTCAAGACTAGCAGATGGAAGATTAAAAAAGAAACGAATAAGAATCGGACAGATAAGAGCAAATCCACAGCCTTAGATTTGCGAGGCCCAGGTGAATCTTTTTAAGAGGCACGTTAAAAACTGAAAAATTATTTATTTACTCTTTATAAATACATGTAATGTACACAATTTACGTAAGTGAACGTTTTAATACAAAACATACAGGATAGTTTATTTTATTATTTAGACTTTAACATAACCAGCTTTAAAACCATAATTACCTATGTCAGTGATGTATATAGGGTAGGCCTAAGTTACCAATAAATACTACTGCAAATAATCATGCTATTTATTCAATGACACTTACAATACAGATTTTGAAGTAATATAAAATCGTAAAAAATGAATCTAAAATGTAATTTATCTCAAAGAACAAATAATATAAAGTACTTGATAGTAACCGTACAGTAACCTCCTTCGCTTTCCTCCATTAGTAAATACTAAATAGGCTGTATATAAACAAGGCTGAGAAGTGATCACTTCCAATCTGACCAAAATAAATCCTGAAGATTTATTTCCAACAATATTTAGACGAGAAAAGGTTTTTAATACCGGTAGAAATATATATATTTCTCGTTTTTTCTCTAAATGCAATTTTCATGGCTCGGGGGCCCCCTGAGCCTCCTCGGGGCCCGGGGCCCTCGGCGATCGCCGACCAGCCGACCTGGCCAGTTCGCCCCTGTGTATAACAGGTTTACATAATATAAACATTATATGTGCACAAATGCGCAAGTACTTTATAAAATTATTCCTCTCCATTTAGCATATGACTTTATCAACGACATCAGAAAAGTCCAGTTTTGAACCAATGTCGCTTTCAATCGATAAGACTGCAAGTGAAGATAATCTTCCTTGAAACATGGTTCAACGAAGATCATGGGGAAGAAAACATGTTCTGCAGCTGCTACAGACGTTGGTATCGTCAGAAGAATTCTTAAAACATTTGTTGTATTTTTGTTTTAATCGCGTTTCATTGTATCACCAATTCAGGTTCAGACAAACATCTTCAGTTCTTGAGAGAGCGACTCTACAATTATATCACGGTGTGAAGAACTTCGACATATTATGTGGTACAATACTTGAAGACGGTTGTATCTAATGAGAACTCCTTCATCGGATCCGTTGTAATATCACAAAAGAAGCCAACGTTTTCTTCGTAATTTTTTAGCTTTGCAAATCTTGTAATAGAACTCTTGTCTACTCATGTCCATAATTATAGAAAAGTACGAGTATTCTGTCTTAAAAAAAATAACATTTTCTGCACTTGCCGGATTACAAAGCGCGCCCGGAAAGTATCCAGCCATTTTGAAGATTTCGATAACGCATCACCCGACCTTCACAAAACTGCATAGCCAATCGCAGGAGACCTTACACATGAACAGTCAGGCTTCCGTCAGATCCCTCATTCGGCAGTGAGACGCCGTTATGTAAAATTTTCTTTTATGTGACCGTCGGGTTCACAACAACTGAGCTACTAGATCGGTGAATCTGCATCACGTTTTGCATTATCAACTTCGGCATTCGTCCACATTAAACCATGCTGATGGTCAAATTAAAGTGTTGTATTTAAGTTTTCAAAAATTGTAAGAAATATAAAGAAATGGCAAGACCTAGTGTTGCTGCACTCACTCAGCCCGAAAGAAGAAATGAGAGAGAGAGATAGAGAGAGAGAGAGAGAGAGAGAGAGAGAGAGAGAGAGAGAGAGAGAGAGCGAACATTATGTGTGTGAAATTAACCACAGTGGTTACCTTGAGCACGGTCGATAGGTTTGTGTAGTGCGTTGAAGCGGAAAACATTTAAGTAAGGGATTAAACCGGGCGCAATCAATCGTAAATTTTTAGCCCAAAGACAGTAGGAGACAAGCAGACCATGGAAGAGGTGGAGAGATGGCTCAGATCCCTACGTGTGGGAGAGGGACCTTGACGATGTCTTATGGAACGGTCGAGAAAGTCAGAGGCTGGAAATCGGAAGACGTTAGAGTACGTGAGAGCCGGGTTGTTTATTCGCAACAGTACGTATTTATTTGTGCGAAAACGTGGCAGAATTATGTAGGTCGGAACGCCCATTGGCCGGTCGTGTCTCTGGCGTGTAATCGTCAGAAATTTACTGTTAATTGTTGTAACCGGAGACACAATGGTGTACGGTTTCTTTTGTTTTACAACAAATCCTCTTCTCTCCGCACTGTTTGTTAGTCTGTGACAGTTTTGTTGCTGGACAAACGGTATATTTCTTCTTTTCCGAACAGTTGACGCGCATTCCGGACGGCGCATTGATTTTTTCCGAACAGTGACGTCAGGAAACTCGGGATTTTCTTTTTCGCTTCGTCGTCGTCTACTTTGCCAAAGATTTGGCTTTCGATCCAAGGGCGGACCCATAGACATGGGTGTATTTACGTGGGGGATAGAGGCGAATGCGTCCGGACCCCCCCCCCCAATAGAGTCGAAAAAAGTTGACGAATTTTGATAGTCTCTTAATTTGTTGGCTCTTTTATTATTTTTTCAACTCTGTACGTTATTATAGGCATAGTAGTAAAACTGTTTAAATATACAGACAGGTTTATTACGCACCGTTTGCGTGTACTTTTGAAATGTGAAATACAGGAAAAAGCAATTCAGTCAATAAATATCTTTTAAGCAGTGTTTCAGTAACGCGTATTTCTATTGTTCCATTACCGTTTACTTTAATGGGATTGATTTCAGTATATTATCACACGCTTTTAAGCCACTTTAAAGATAGTAATGTTTAGTAACCTTAAATTGTCTTTTATTTTGTATGAAGCTGACTCGACCGGAATTACCGGAAGAAGCATGAAGCTGAATTACTTGTAGGGGTGTGCACCCAGTTTTTAATCATATTTTAACTAGCTTCGAGTAGCGTAAGCCCTTTTTTACGCTTAAACAAATTATACATACTTAATTCTACTTATTACTAAATGTAATAGGTTTTTAAGACACAGTCAATAAATTTTCGAGCCCAGCTTCGCGACCCACCACACGCCCCCTCAGGACTCAGCAGTGGGTCGTGCCTAGAGGTGGGCCGATATACCTATAACAGTTATTTTGGAACGGATATAACAATGACTGAAAAGTTGTAATACCTGTTCAGATTCTACGATAACTGAAAAGTCGAAATGCTCGTTCCGATAACTCGCGGTTCCGAGTCGCGGGACCCCCCCCCCTACGTACGCAACTCACGAATAAACGAATACTACGAGTATTAGGAGTACACGAGTACAAAGTCACTTTTTGGTGCTGAATACTTCATTCTGCGCATGTGACGATTGCCATACAAGTACGAAACGAAGCAAAACATCGAGGTTCTGAATATCTCTATGCCAAAGAGACGAAGCTGTTTTTAATAAATGAAAAAAATTCAAACTGATGTTACTTTAATTCTCGTGTGTTATGCAGATATATAATACAGATTATAATAACAAATTATATATTATACTAGTCACCAACTTGGTAAATTTTGAAAAAGTGAATTATGTTATGTTATAGCCTACAGAGTAGCTGATAGGCCATACAGTACTTTTTGTTAATGTGATTTCGGAGATGATTTTAACTTCACCGCACATCTCAAGTAAATTTTTTGACATTCTTTGTTATGCTATTACGTGCAATCTAAATTTCATTGTCTGAGTTTCGCAACTGATTTGTCTCACCAAAATGGAATCAATAATTTAATATTAAATCTATGTCAGTTTGTTTATTCCTAGTGAAAACTTAAATTAGTATTCCCAAAGAGAGATAGGCGTATAAATTCTCTTTGTTTCTTATTTTCTTTTAAACAGTAACAGTTTAATAAAATTACAGTGTAAAGTAACACTGTTAATACTTTTAGTTTCAGTTTTTTTCTTATAACAAATTATATACAGGTATATGTATAATATCAGGCATTTGTACGTGTTATTTTTTTAACGGTTTCGTTCGTACCTGTTATTTTCAAATACTGGTTTATGACAAATCTAGTCGCGCCCTATAGAGGTTGAGAAACGTTGGTCTAAAAAATTGATCAGATGAGCGAATAATGTAAAATAATTCTAGCGGACTAAGTCAGTTGGTAGAGTATCCGCGTGACATGGAACGTCATCGAAGTAACTCATAGAATTTCTTATGTACATACATGTTTTTTGTGTGTATAATTGCTGATTGGTAACAAACTTCAATGTGTTTTGTAGTGTGACAGGATTTATTAAAAATCACATGCAGACTCATTCACACGCGTACACAAAAGTGCACTCGCCGACGCTGCTGTATGAATAACAGGTGTCCTAAATAATTTTCATGGGCGCGTCCTTGTACTGTTAGTTTGATTAGAAACAACATTCCCACAACACGCAAACTCGTTTACTGTCATAAAGTGGTCTGTAGGAATGCAACGGGGCCGCGGGACTGTCCCTCGTCACGGCGCTGCGATCACACCGGCTGTGCATATCAAAGCTTTATTATGCAAATCCCGCTCTACGGCTGTTCTGTGTGTGTATGTTATGGATTTCTGTTTTAAATCCCAGTTCGTGACAAACGGTTTGTTAAGTAAAAATTGTTCGTCGAAAAAAAATGAAGATATTTCTGATCTCTTTTTTTAATATGCAAACCCTTCTCGGTTTGAACATTTTAATATAGCTGTTGCTGTGTTATGTCTACGAACCTACTAATTGTGCAAGTTATATTTGTTCAATTGGACAAATTCAATTTTATACTGGATAACGGTTCTTAAGGGCGTTTAAGAATGTGTTTAGTCGAGAAGGAAGAAATTCAAAAGGAATCCACAACTTATACACTGTAGTTATGTAGACCCCAGTATTTTGATTGTCATTTTTAATTATTAAAAAAATATTATAATTTGTGTCATATTTGTCTCTCTGCTTGTATTAATTACTTGATTTAATAACGAAATTATTATGTGGTGAAATAAGGCATTTAGGCCTACACGAATTTCCTTTTATTTTATTCTTTACAAGTTGGTCTCCTCTATGTAGTCTTGTGGTCACATTATGCAGCCTTTTTAGTTTACTATTGATGCATGCAATAGCTTACTATTGCCCGGGGCCTCATCTTGCAAATGGTGAGAAAAGAGGAGCGGGAGGAGTATCAGCCTCGTTAAAAAACCTGGGTCCATCATCTGGCTCCGGATGGTAGCACCCAGTTACCCTAGCCCTGCCCTAGAGTAACTGGTAACAAATGGTCAACAGTCTCGAAGGCGGAGGAGGAAAATTCCCAACGTCGGACAGAGCGGAAGAGCCTCGGAGGTGTGTCTCCGAATGAAACCCTGGGCAGGTCTGGAGGCTCGGAGTCGGCAGCCCCACACCGGACTTTCCTGCAATCGGGTTGGTAGCCCATTCAGGAAGACTTAAACACCTTCAATCGTCTAAAAAGGACAAGCCGGACTGGAGTCAAGGATTTTAACAATTGGAAACGATCTGAGGATAGGCAGGAATTCCCTAGACTTATCTAATATAATAAGGAGTACGACTAGAAGGACTCAACAAGACAGTTGGGATAGATATATTTCAGATGTAGAAAATGATATATACGAATGTCAGAATGATTAAAATGATTACAGAATATAGCACACAAAGTGATGCTTACAAGAGATGTGGCTGATTTTCAGGTAATGTGTATGGAGAACTTCCTACAATATTTTAGGAAGCTATGCTCGGAAGAAGTCAGAGAAGTAAGGAGAATCCACGGACTATCCGATTCGGCTTGTGTGGATCTCATAGAATGCAGTGAATTGGAGGAAGCGCTGCGATTGATGAGAAACAGGAAGTGCTGGGTTGGAGGCAGAGATTTTCTAGTATGCTTCCGTTAATTTCAAACAAAGGTTTTCGAAGTTTCTCAGCTTATGTTGGAAATATAAAATAATGCCATCACATTGGACAGTAGCGGTTATTTGACCCGTCTATAAAAAAGGAATAGGTTGGCTTGTGAGAATTACAGAGGTATTAAGTCTTCTAAATGTCCCTTATAAAATAGTTTTTTTAAGATTGTGACATTCCGATTGAGATCGTTAGTTGAAGTGATATTACTGGAAGAACTGTGCGGATTTAGGACAGGAAGGTCATGCTCATATAATGTATTTGCGTTGAAGCAGATTATCGAGAAAAACAGAAAATACAACGTTGAGACACACTTGTTGTTTTCCCCATGTTGTTGCATCACACTATCCCGTAGCAAAATTTGAGTATTAAAGCCTATTGTTACAATCGATAAAGCGTCGAGTCAATGAAAACGGTCGTCGATCATAAGGCTTCCTTCTCTAGAACAGACGTGCGCGGTGTTCGTTGATTGAGTAATACGCAAATATTTCTGCACACACGGACTTCGCCATAGGGAGAACAAAGGTAAATAAAAAACAGAACACTGCGTAAATAGTACGGAAGGAATAAAATAAAAGTTATATTTGGCGTATCAAATATAAACTTCTTTCGTTACCTGTGGAACACGGGATATTTAATAGAATGTGACTAGAAATGTTGACGTACTATTGGATCGTCTTCAGTTTTCTTACATAAAATTTATTATATTCGCACGTAGGCTTCCGCGGCCGGTGTATATTATATATTTTAAGCCTTCTTCCGGCGTGGACCGCGTCAGCAATGTCTTGTACGACTAGACAGTTTTTTGTTTGACTAATCATACAAGACATTTTTGACGCGGTCCATACCGGACGAGGCCTTCAAAAACATAATAAATTCTTGGATTTCGTTGTCCATTTAACTAAACATAATTATTTCACTACCGACTGGGAACACGAAGTTTTTTTATGGGTAAAAACGTAAAAGTTTTACCTTATAGCCTGAACCGGTTTTCGCTTTTAAAAAGCTTCTTCAGAGGCTGCCATTGGGAGCACTGTTCGTCTTGTTGTTGGCGACGATCTTTCAAAAGTCGATACCGTCGCCAACAACAAGACGGACAGTGCTCCCAGCGGCAGCCTCTGAAGAAGCTTTTTAAAAACGAAAACCGGTTCAGGCTATAAGGTAAAACTTTTTACG
Source organism: Magicicada septendecula (assembly GCA_034769895.1). Classification (NCBI taxonomy): domain Eukaryota; kingdom Metazoa; phylum Arthropoda; class Insecta; order Hemiptera; family Cicadidae; genus Magicicada; species Magicicada septendecula. The sequence goes on from CM068374.1 coordinate 452,532,731, forward strand.
TTTTTACCCATAAAAGAGTTGTGTTCCGAGTCGGTAGTGAAATAATTATATATTTAACATAATAAAATATATTGCCTACTATGTATTAAACTATACAGAAAAAGGAAGAAATACGCGTCATAAAGAGTGTAAATAGAGTCTATTCTCGAATTTCCAAACCGATCAGGCACGTTACCCCTCGCGTCTTGTGGAGGTTATAACAAAACGTAATAGATAACAAGTATAGGAATACGCATAATTTACAAGTCACGGCACATTCCTATGATCCTATACTTTTACTTTTTTTTCTTAGGCTTGTCTATCGTTTCAACTATTGTTTGTCTGTGGCAATCCTAAACCGCGCCTGTGCTCGTTTAAAATAACGAATTTACCGCAAGTTGGACATTTTTGAGAACTCTGTAAAACATACCTCTATAAATGTCGTATGGTTATCTCACGCACAAACTAGTTCACGCCCGAACGCCCATAAGTATCTAAGTGTCTGGATTGACAGTTTCAATCTCACCTCATACTCTACCCGAAAGCTTATTTCAGTTTTTATTTTTATTTTTATTTTTTCACTAATGACGACAAACAGAGTCATACAAATTTGTAATATTTATATTGTAACGAGAATCCTAGAATATCCCCCCCCCCCCGTCCAGTTTGGCAGGTGGCCCCTCACAAGTAGGTTCCAGTGTATTCAAGAACACTTGAGATACGCATTAAGTGGCGTGAAGTGATGATGGAAAATTTCTAGAAGGCGTGAAATACGCATTAAGTAGCGTGAAGTGAGGATGGAAAATTTCTAGAAAGCGTGGACCTATAAAAATCCATAGCAGCCGGCTTGTCAATTCAGTGGTGTTGAGCGATTTCTTTACCGCGGATCGAGTGTGTGTTGAAGTATTAGTGCGTAATTCGTTATAGTTGACGTTATTATTGCGTGTGGACAGTTTTTACTTGAATTGTTGTAAGAGACTATCTTGTTGATTACAAACTGTTTAATTGAGATAATGAAAACTGGTTATTAGTGATTTCATTGGTGTCTTTGTATTTTGTTTTCCACTGTACCACACGACGATCAGTAGACCGTCGTAACAATATGGTACATTGAAATGTGATGAAAGGAAGTTGTGTAATCGTGTACCGAGTCAGTGACGTTCTCAAACCGATTGTGATACTCTCCCAATATCCGTACACGCACTGTATTTTCGATATTTCGATTATGCGATTGTATCGATATACCACAATATGAAGAAGAAAAAGTGTACTAATTCTAAATTATTCTGTATGTTAATGTAAAGCGAAAATACGTAGTGTTGTGGTTTGTGAGGTTAGGTGATAAAGTGTTTTTGTTTTTAGTTTACTGTTTAAAGAAATGAAAGCCATGGTTGGAAAAAAGAAGATGTGTAATGTGTATGTACAATGCTTATAACAGAATAACATTTAAAATAAAGAATGTAACGTTTTTTAACACACACAAAAAACATAGAAAATGTATAGTGGAAAATACGTACAGTTATTTCTGGAATAGTAAGATTAAAACAAAAAAAGCAAGATTTGTTATTCGTTAGGTGCCCAATATTCGTTTATGTTATTCACTGAATTCTCGAAAACTTCACCGGAAGCAAATTTTGTGCGAAACACAAGAAATTGGGAGACATGTGTAGCACTCCCGGCTTATTATCTACACAAAAACCGAGTATTGGTGAAAAAACGAATCCTCGTGCAAAACGAGTTCTTTCACAAGGAGACGTGTATAGTAACAGGCAAGGGCTGGGCCACCCCGTCTTATTTCGAGTTGGTTTTTGTTAACGTGCTTTTCACAAAAAGAGCGAGTATTGCATTAAAGGCGTATTGCTTTTCATGTGTAATTTCAGTTTGCATGTTAACCCAACAACATCGACTATTGGCGTCACAGGCACACATCGGTGTTATATTAGTGCTAGAAACATTTCTCACAAAAAATAAGACAAAGGAAAACGATTGCAATCGTCGACAAACTATTTTATAACAAACGCACAGAAATTCTAACGAATTCTTTCATTTAACTAAAATTATATGCGATATTCACTACATATCGATGTCAATAATCGAAATATCGAAAATTAGTGCGGGTACGGTTATCGGGACAGTACACCGATTTAAACGTGATGGGTCTCGAACAGACGGTCGCGACAACACATACGTAGATAATCAATACTGCCGTACAGAAGAGATTGCAACTTCAATAGACAGACGGTTCCTGATAACTGTAGTTGCATTTGCAAACGAGCGACGAGCGCCGGAGACACTGAACAATTAAAAACTTTTGGTTCTGCCTGCGAGGACGCGATAATTAAAACTTTTGGTTTCCTCTCCAGTAAACGAGAACTTTTTCTAAAGGGATTTTATTGTTATAGTTATTTTTTGGTAGAGTAGAAATAATACTGTTCTCGATGGTAGCATTGTGTTATTTATTTAGCTACCTACGTAGTAGTCATCGTGTAGAATGGGACTTAATGTAAATATCACCAAAACTAAATACATGATAATTTTTGCATCAGAAAGGAGAAGAAATCTATATAATTTATGCATAGATGCAGTTAGTAAGTTCAGATGCCTGTTTAACGTGATAGGTAATGAAGTGCCAAAAAACGTATGCCATTATGTTTCCTGTTGATCGAATACACTTTTTTTTAATTGTACGAGGGGGTACCCAAAAATAACCGGAATAGCGCTGCGACTGGCGGAACTTACGTAGTACGCATTTCTGCCGCTAGGCGAGTGTAGCCCAACTCGTTCCGAGTTCAGTCCGTAATTGTTGTCGCCTGAGAAGGTTATGTCCGGTCACAGTAATTTGTTTTGTAAAAAGCAGTTTCGCTTGCTCCTCGTTTTTTGTCATGGCGGATTTAAGTGAACAGCGCGCTGCTGTGAAATTTTGTTTCCTGCTTTGGAAAAACGCCGCAGAAACTGTTGTGATGTTGAAAACAGCTTACAAGGATAGTGCTATGGGGAAAACTCAAGTGTACCAATGGTTTTCTCGTTTCAAAGAGGGTAAAATGTCAATTGATGACAAACCTCGTTCTGGACGTCCGTCAACTTCCAGAATTGAAGAAAATGTTAAAAAAGCTCATGCAATCGTGCTTGAAGACCGACGACGGACCATTGAAGAGATTAGTAAGTTATCTGGAATAACTTGGAGTTCAGTTCAGCGAATTTTGTCAGGAGATTTGGGGATGAGAAGGGTCACTGCAAAATTTGTGCCTCGGGTCCTGACTGAACAGCAAAAAGAGAATCGAGTTGAAACATGCCGTGGATTGAAAGACCAGCTCCGAACCGACCCAGATTTTTTCTCCAAGGTCTCATTACTGGTGACGAGTCATGGTGCTATGATATGACCCCGAAACTAAACAACAGTCAAGCCAGTGGAAAACTTCATTGTCGCCTCGCCCAAAAATTGCTCGTCACGTGAAATCAAACATCAAGACGATGCTCATGTGTTTTTTCGATGTGAGAGGGGTAGTGCATTCTGAATTCGTCCCACCAGGTCAGACTGTTAATCAGGCTTTCTATTTGGAAGTTTTAAAAAGATTGCATAACAATGTGCGACAAAAAAGGCCCGATTTGTGACAGACGAGGGACTGGTTTTTCCACCATGACAATGCACCTGCTCACGCAGCCATTTCAGTGCGCCAGTTTTTAGCAAAAAACAACATGACTCCCTTGCCCCACGCCCCTTACTCACCCGACCTCGCTCCGTGCGATTTCTTCTTGTTTCCGCGAAAGAAGAGGGACATGAAAGGACAACGTTTTGACGACATGGAAGCGATAAAGAAAAAAACGAGGCAGGAGCTGTCGGCCATCACAACAGACGAGTTTGAAAAATGTTTCCAGAAATGGGATCGCAGATTGGACAAATGTGTTAAGTGTAATGGAGAGTACTTTGAAGGTGATAAGGTTGATTTGTAAAAAAAATTAAATACACAGCTTTAAAAAAAAAATTCCGGTTATTTTTGGGTACCCCCTCGTATCTGTAAACACCTGGTTACTCACCGGCTTGTGACTTCTTTAAACTTCCAATAACAACGCATTTCAAGGATAAATCCTCATCATCAGGTTATAAAAACATCAATCAAAAATGATTACCAAACATCACCACGTCGCGACCTGGTGCGCACCACACGCGATGGTTTTTTGACGACTTCTCCGGAAGGATTGATGTTTTTATATCCTGATGATGAGGATTTATCCTTGAAACGCGTTGTTATTGGTAGTTTAAAGAAATCACAAGACGCTGAGTAACCAAGTCTTTACAAATACAGTATAATTAAATACTTATACAAGTGACTTGGAGACTATAATATTATAATGAATACACTTTGCTTCCTCTGATGCAGATCAACCAACCTCTGTCCATTGTATCGACCGCGCTCCTTGTTTCGGGCGTGTAACGATGAACCCACCTTTCTATCGTAGTTCCAGATTGACGCAACAGATCAGCTGTATTTCTCTAGACAGATCCAAATTGTTGTGACAACTTTTCATGTGCGCACTTTATTGATCACAGGTGACCAAACCCATCATCTGCCTAGCACACGGCTTTCCATTCCTAAAACTTCAATTAATATATGATGTACCGACACTTCTGAGATGCCACGGGCTTCCGGTATTTCACGCTCTTTTATTCGTTTATTCGTCGATCGTTCGAAACCGTGTCTTGCTGTACAGTCTCTTCTGAAATTGAACTTGTTTGAAAGTGGTTAACGTGGAACACGTCCAAGACAGTGACCGCCACGTTTAAATTGAACATCCAATTTTTTTTAAGTTAAAAATGAAGAGCAGAGTCACCATAAAGTTGTACGAATTTAGGATAAATTTCTGTCGGCGATAAACTGTCTCTCACGAAGACTTTTGTCTATGCACTATGTTTCATTCTTGAGCTGCTGAGAAATACATAACACTCGCTCACTTTGAATGGCTTCGTGAAGAAAACTGCTCGGCAGAATGGCTTCATGTGTCTTATTTTACTGACAACAGATGTTCAACTTGAAAAGATATTTGTAACACAACAATGCTATGTGTTTTCGAAACCACAGGACAACCTATTGGGGTGCACATGTAGAGACAGTCGATAAGGTGAAACGGAAAATGTATTAATAGAGTGTAAATGAACTCTACAGCGAGATGGGCGTGTAGACTTAAGGACGTGGCGTGGGCACATAACACCTGTTCCCGGCCTAAAACTTTACGTAAAAATTAATTCGAATTTTTTCTAGTACAAAGTGTCCTTTTTATGGGCAAAATATTTTTTTAGAGTATTTTATATACCCTAAAACAGACAGATGACGAGGGTCCCGGTCCAACGGAATCTGACTCTCATTATACTTACACAGAATAAATCGGAACACAAATAATCTAATTAAAAATAATAAAGACAAACAGAGAAACACACGACTAAACGAACAAAACACAAATAGCTACGTAGTATCTGCGTCACGTCGGTTACGAAAACGAACACAGCTGGTAACTGAGTGTTTTGCCGGTTTATACAACGGCAACACATTGGGTGGACGAATGTGTCCCCCTCCCGTTTGTACAGTGACAACTACTACGAGGTCAGTGACCGTACGCGGTAAAACATTGCCGATGTCTCAGCCGGCAACACAAGACGGCGCAAGTGCCCAGCATTTCGAAAGCAATGCTACGCTTTTTTTCAAATTTTCCAACTAACATTGTTCGGATTTTAAATTATTCAATAACTAAAGTATTTATTCTGTGATATAATTAATATTATTTTCTCTTATTTCCAGTACTGTTGCCGCCGGCAACAGCGGTTAGATGGACGCCACTCTACTGGATACTACAGATCACTGTGAGAAACAATAGAGTTAGGCCATGATAGAGTTTCAAAAACAAAAAATAAATTATAAAACCCAATGGTACCACAAAACCTCCACGAGGGTAAAGGACGGAGAAAAATTACAAAGAGAACACTGTGATTGCAGTGTTGAGAGAAAGCGTAAGAGAGAATGTACCGCTGAGACAGTAACAGAAGACAAGTGGACAGCGAGAATAGAAAAGTCGGGCGAGATGATGAGTTGAGACGGGTAGAATCTGTTGACACGTGATAATCGATGACGATAACTTCACAGATTAACGCGCGCAGGCTGACAATATCGTTTGTGATGGCGGTCAATCTCCCCGAGAGAGTCGCAAAGTGACCGTGAGCCGGTTTTATGCTCGACCAGTTCGCCCCTACTACGCACGGGGGCTGTTTGTCACGCGCACGTGTCTTCATGTCTGTATACGACACGAATGGAAACAAATAATTACGACGAGATAAACCGTAGGAGAAGAGTGTTCAAACGAAATTAACGTTGCTTATAGGAATCCTTTGATTGCCATTACTTTAATAGTGGAGTAAATTATTAAACTTAGGCCTAAGCCTACTGTACGAGATTATTAATCACAAAAATTTAAACCACGAACACAAAATAATAATCTGTTAGGTAGGAGAAGGAAACATAACTGAGTATGAGAACAAAAATACGTAGAAAAGAAATAAAAAATAAAAGTGACTAAATTCACATACAACAACGTAAGGAAAAAGTTATCAAAACTTGTGTCGTCGAATTGCGCTGAAATCAAACAAAATAATAAATTAATCAAATCCGCCTCCCTCCCAAAAAATTAGCGATTTACAAAACAGAGGAATTTGTAAATAAAATTAACGCTACAAATGTAAAAACCAGTATTTTATTATGGTTAACATTGTGTGCAGTATTATAACTATTAAACTCATCTATAAATAAAAGCAGCGTCATGGAACCTAAATCTTTCACCAGCTGCCGCTTTTTGTTTAGTCGGAATGTTTGAAATTTTGAATGTAATAAAATACAACCGACATTATCTAAATTAATGATTCGCAAACTTTTGGCTTCGCAACGTCCTGTAAACCTGAATGAACGCCTCTATGATTCTAATATTAGAACTTTCGTAGCTAACTACCTTGTAATGTTATTTATAATTAGCCTGATATACATGTAGCTGTAAACTTGAACGTATAATTATACTGTGTAGAAGTTACAATGTTCTGCAGTGCTCATGTTGCAAGCAGTACGTCTTACTTCTTCATTCCTTAGTTAGCGGTCAGCAGAATGGTTTGTAGCAGTTCTCGACACCGGCCTTCTCTGTGCTTCTCGTGTTGCAAGCAGTACGTCTTACTTCTTCCTTCCTTAGCGGTCAGCAGAATGGTTTGTAGCAGTTCTCTTCTCGACACCGACCTTCTCTGTGCTTCTCGTGTTGCAAGCAGTACGTCTTACTTCTTCCTTCCTTAGTTAGCGGTCACCAGAATGGTTTGTAGCAGTTCTCGACACCGACATTCTCTGTGCTTCTCGTGTTGCAAGCAGTACGTCTTACTTCTTCCTTCCTTAGTTAGCGGTCAGCAGAATGGTTTGTAGCAGTTCTCGACACCGGCCTTCTCTGTGCTTCTCGTGTTGCAAGCAGTAGGTCTTACTTCTTCCTTCCTTAGTTAGCGGTCAGCAGAATGGTTTGTAGCAGTTCTCGACACCGGCCTTCTCTGTGCTTCTCGTGTTGCAAGCAGTACGTCTTACTTCTTCCTTCCTTAGTTAGCGGTCAGCAGAATGGTTTGTAGCAGTTCTCGACACCGACCTTCTCTGTGCTTCTCGTGTTGCAAGCAGTACGTCTTACTTCTTCCTTCCTTAGTTAGCGGTCAGCAGAATGGTTTGTAGCAGTTCTCGACACCGACATTCTCTGTGCTTCTCGTGTTGCAAGCAGTACGTCTTACTTCTTCCTTCCTTAGTTAGCGGTCAGCAGAATGGTTTGTAGCAGTTCTCGACACCGGCCTTCTCTGTGCTTCTCGTGTTGAAAGCAGTACGTCTTACTTCTTCCTTCCTTAGTTAGCGGTCAGTAGAATGGTTTGTAGCAGTTCTCGACACCGACCTTCTCTGTGCTTCTCGTGTTGCAAGCAGTACGTCTTACTTCTTCCTTCCTTAGTTAGCGGTCAGTAGAATGGTTTGTAGCAGTTCTCGACACCGGCCTTCTCTGTGCTTCTCGTGTTGCAAGCAGTACGTCTTACTTCTTCCTTCCTTAGTTAGCGGTCAGTAGAATGGTTTGTAGCAGTTCTCGACACCGGCCTTCTCTGTGCTTCTCGTGTTGCAAGCAGTACGTCTTACTTCTTCCTTCCTTAGTTAGCGGTCAGTAGAATGGTTTGTAGCAGTTCTCGACACCGGCCTTCTCTGTGCTTCTCGTGTTGCAAGCAGTACGTCTTACTTCTTCCTTCCTTAGCTAGCGGTCAGTAGAATGGTTTGTAGCAGTTCTCGACACCGGCCTTCTCTGTGCTTCTCGTGTTGCAAGCAGTACGTCTTACTTCTTCCTTCCTTAGTTAGCGGTCAGTAGAATGGTTTGTAGCAGTTCTCGACACCGGCCTTCTCTGTGCTTCTCGTGTTGCAAGCAGTACGTCTTACTTCTTCCTTCCTTAGTTAGCGGTCAGCAGAATGGTTTGTAGCAGTTCTCTTCTAGACACCGACCTTCTCTGTGCTTCTCGTGCTGCAAGCAGTACGTCTTACTTCTTCCTTCCTTAGTTAGCGGTCAGTAGAATGGTTTGTAGCAGTTCTCGACACCGGCCTTCTCTGTGCTTCTCGTGTTGCAAGCAGTACGTCTTACTTCTTCCTTCCTTAGTTAGCGGTCAGTAGAATGGTTTGTAGCAGTTCTCGACACCGGCCTTCTCTGTGCTTCTCGTGTTGAAAGCAGTACGTCTTACTTCTTCCTTCCTTAGTTAGCGGTCAGTAGAATGGTTTGTAGCAGTTCTCGACACCGACCTTCTCTGTGCTTCTCGTGTTGCAAGCGGTACGTCTTACTTCTTCCTTCCTTAGTTAGCGGTCAGTAGAATGGTTTGTAGCAGTTCTCGACACCGGCCTTCTCTGTGCTTCTCGTGTTGCAAGCAGTACGTCTTACTTCTTCCTTCCTTAGTTAGCGGTCAGTAGAATGGTTTGTAGCAGTTCTCGACACCGGCCTTCTCTGTGCTTCTCGTGTTGCAAGCAGTACGTCTTACTTCTTCCTTCCTTAGTTAGCGGTCAGTAGAATGGTTTGTAGCAGTTCTCGACACCGGCCTTCTCTGTGCTTCTCGTGTTGCAAGCAGTACGTCTTACTTCTTCCTTCCTTAGTTAGCGGTCAGTAGAATGGTTTGTAGCAGTTCTCGACACCGGCCTTCTCTGTGCTTCTCGTGTTGCAAGCAGTACGTCTTACTTCTTCCTTCCTTAGTTAGCGGTCACCAGAATGGTTTGTAGCAGTTCTCGACACCGACATTCTCTGTGCTTCTCGTGTTGCAAGCAGTACGTCTTACTTCTTCCTTCCTTAGTTAGCGGTCAGCAGAATGGTTTGTAGCAGTTCTCGACACCGGCCTTCTCTGTGCTTCTCGTGTTGCAAGCAGTAGGTCTTACTTCTTCCTTCCTTAGTTAGCGGTCAGCAGAATGGTTTGTAGTTCTCGACACCGGCCTTCTCTGTGCTTCTCGTGTTGCAAGCAGTACGTCTTACTTCTTCCTTCCTTAGTTAGCGGTCAGCAGAATGGTTTGTAGCAGTTCTCGACACCGACCTTCTCTGTGCTTCTCGTGTTGCAAGCAGTAGGTCTTACTTCTTCCTTCCTTAGTTAGCGGTCAGCAGAATGGTTTGTAGTTCTCGACACCGGCCTTCTCTGTGCTTCTCGTGTTGCAAGCAGTACGTCTTACTTCTTCCTTCCTTAGTTAGCGGTCAGCAGAATGGTTTGTAGCAGTTCTCGACACCGACCTTCTCTGTGCTTCTCGTGTTGCAAGCAGTACGTCTTACTTCTTCCTTCCTTAGTTAGCGGTCAGCAGAATGGTTTGTAGCAGTTCTCGACACCGACATTCTCTGTGCTTCTCGTGTTGCAAGCAGTACGTCTTACTTCTTCCTTCCTTAGTTAGCGGTCAGCAGAATGGTTTGTAGCAGTTCTCGACACCGGCCTTCTCTGTGCTTCTCGTGTTGAAAGCAGTACGTCTTACTTCTTCCTTCCTTAGTTAGCGGTCAGTAGAATGGTTTGTAGCAGTTCTCGACACCGACCTTCTCTGTGCTTCTCGTGTTGCAAGCAGTACGTCTTACTTCTTCCTTCCTTAGTTAGCGGTCAGTAGAATGGTTTATAGCAGTTCTCGACACCGGCCTTCTCTGTGCTTCTCGTGTTGCAAGCAGTACGTCTTACTTCTTCCTTCCTTAGTTAGCGGTCAGTAGAATGGTTTGTAGCAGTTCTCGACACCGGCCTTCTCTGTGCTTCTCGTGTTGCAAGCAGTACGTCTTACTTCTTCCTTTCTTAGTTAGCGGTCAGTAGAATGGTTTGTAGCAGTTCTCGACACCGGCCTTCTCTGTGCTTCTCGTGTTGCAAGCAGTACGTCTTACTTCTTCCTTCCTTAGCTAGCGGTCAGTAGAATGGTTTGTAGCAGTTCTCGACACCGGCCTTCTCTGTGCTTCTCGTGTTGCAAGCAGTACGTCTTACTTCTTCCTTCCTTAGTTAGCGGTCAGTAGAATGGTTTGTAGCAGTTCTCGACACCGGCCTTCTCTGTGCTTCTCGTGTTGCAAGCAGTACGTCTTACTTCTTCCTTCCTTAGTTAGCGGTCAGCAGAATGGTTTGTAGCAGTTCTCTTCTAGACACCGACCTTCTCTGTGCTTCTCGTGTTGCAAGCAGTACGTCTTACTTCTTCCTTCCTTAGTTAGCGGTCAGTAGAATGGTTTGTAGCAGTTCTCGACACCGGCCTTCTCTGTGCTTCTCGTGTTGCAAGCAGTACGTCTTACTTCTTCCTTCCTTAGTTAGCGGTCAGTAGAATGGTTTGTAGCAGTTCTCGACACCGGCCTTCTCTGTGCTTCTCGTGTTGAAAGCAGTACGTCTTACTTCTTCCTTCCTTAGTTAGCGGTCAGTAGAATGGTTTGTAGCAGTTCTCGACACCGGCCTTCTCTGTGCTTCTCGTGTTGCAAGCAGTACGTCTTACTTCTTCCTTCCTTAGTTAGCGGTCAGTAGAATGGTTTGTAGCAGTTCTCGACACCGGCCTTCTCTGTGCTTCTCGTGTTGCAAGCAGTACGTCTTACTTCTTCCTTCCTTAGTTAGCGGTCAGTAGAATGGTTTGTAGCAGTTCTCGACACCGGCCTTCTCTGTGCTTCTCGTGTTGCAAGCAGTACGTCTTACTTTTTCCTTCCTTAGTTAGCGGTCAGTAGAACGGTTTGTAGCAGTTCTCGACACCGGCCTTCTCTGTGCTTCTCGTGTTGCAAGCAGTACGTCTTACTTCTTCCTTCCTTAGTTAGCGGTCAGTAGAATGGTTTGTAGCAGTTCTCGACACCGACCTTCTCTGTGCTTCTCGTGTTGCAAGCAGTACGTCTTACTTCTTCCTTCCTTAGTTAGCGGTCAGTAGAATGGTTTGTAGCAGTTCTCGACACCGAACTTCTCTGTGCTTCTCGTGTTGCAAGCAGTACGTCTTACTTGTTCCTTCCTTAGTTAGCGGTCAGTAGAATGGTTTATAGCAGTTCTCGACACCGGCCTTCTCTGTGCTTCTCGTGTTGCAAGCAGTACGTCTTACTTCTTCCTTCCTTAGTTAGCGGTCAGTAGAATGGTTTGTAGCAGTTCTCGACACCGGCCTTCTCTGTGCTTCTCGTGTTGCAAGCAGTACGTCTTACTTCTTCCTTCCTTAGTTAGCGGTCAGTAGAATGGTTTGTAGCAGTTCTCGACACCGGCCTTCTCTGTGCTTCTCGTGTTGCAAGCAGTACGTCTTACTTCTTCCTTCCTTAGTTAGCGGTCAGCAGAATGGTTTGTAGCAGTTCTCGACACCGGCCTTCTCTGTGCTTCTCGTGTTGCAAGCAGTACGTCTTACTTCTTCCTTCCTTAGTTAGCGGTCAGCAGAATGGTTTGTAGCAGTTCTCGACACCGACATTCTCTGTGCTTCTCGTGTTGCAAGCAGTACGTCTTACTTCTTCCTTCCTTAGTTAGCGGTCAGCAGAATGGTTTGTAGCAGTTCTCGACACCGGCCTTGTCTGTGCTTCTCGTGTTGCAAGCAGTACGTCTTACTTCTTCTTCCTTCCTTAGTTAGCGGTCAGTAGAATGGTTTGTAGCAGTTCTCGACACCGGCCTTCTCTGTGCTTCTCGTGTTGCAAGCAGTACGTCTTACTTCTTCCTTCCTTAGTTAGCGGTCAGTAGAATGGTTTGTAGCAGTTCTCGACACCGGCCTTCTCTGTGCTTCTCGTGTTGCAAGCAGTACGTCTTACTTCTTCCTTCCTTAGTTAGCGGTCAGTAGAATGGTTTGTAGCAGTTCTCGACACCGGCCTTCTCTGTGCTTCTCGTGTTGCAAGCAGTACGTCTTACTTCTTCCTTCCTTAGTTAGCGGTCAGTAGAATGGTTTGTAGCAGTTCTCGACACCGGCCTTCTCTGTGCTTCTCGTGTTGCAAGCAGTACGTCTTACTTCTTCCTTCCTTAGTTAGCGGTCACCAGAATGGTTTGTAGCAGTTCTCGACACCGACATTCTCTGTGCTTCTCGTGTTGCAAGCAGTACGTCTTACTTCTTCCTTCCTTAGTTAGCGGTCAGCAGAATGGTTTGTAGCAGTTCTCGACACCGGCCTTCTCTGTGCTTCTCGTGTTGCAAGCAGTAGGTCTTACTTCTTCCTTCCTTAGTTAGCGGTCAGCAGAATGGTTTGTAGTTCTCGACACCGGCCTTCTCTGTGCTTCTCGTGTTGCAAGCAGTACGTCTTACTTCTTCCTTCCTTAGTTAGCGGTCAGTAGAGTGGTTTGTAGCAGTTCTCGACACCGGCCTTCTCTGTGCTTCTCGTGTTGCAAGCAGTACGTCTTACTTCTTCCTTCCTTAGTTAGCGGTCAGTAGAATGGTTTGTAGCAGTTCTCGACACCGGCCTTCTCTGTGCTTCTCGTGTTGCAAGCAGTACGTCTTACTTCTTCCTTCCTTAGTTAGCGGTCAGTAGAATGGTTTGTAGCAGTTCTCGACACCGGCCTTCTCTGTGCTTCTCGTGTTGCAAGCAGTACGTCTTACTTCTTCCTTCCTTAGTTAGCGGTCACCAGAATGGTTTGTAGCAGTTCTCGACACCGACATTCTCTGTGCTTCTCGTGTTGCAAGCAGTACGTCTTACTTCTTCCTTCCTTAGTTAGCGGTCAGCAGAATGGTTTGTAGCAGTTCTCGACACCGGCCTTCTCTGTGCTTCTCGTGTTGCAAGCAGTAGGTCTTACTTCTTCCTTCCTTAGTTAGCGGTCAGCAGAATGGTTTGTAGTTCTCGACACCGGCCTTCTCTGTGCTTCTCGTGTTGCAAGCAGTACGTCTTACTTCTTCCTTCCTTAGTTAGCGGTCAGCAGAATGGTTTGTAGCAGTTCTCGACACCGACCTTCTCTGTGCTTCTCGTGTTGCAAGCAGTACGTCTTACTTCTTCCTTCCTTAGTTAGCGGTCAGCAGAATGGTTTGTAGCAGTTCTCGACACCGTCATTCTCTGTGCTTCTCGTGTTGCAAGCAGTACGTCTTACTTCTTCCTTCCTTAGTTAGCGGTCAGCAGAATGGTTTGTAGCAGTTCTCGACACCGGCCTTCTCTGTGCTTCTCGTGTTGAAAGCAGTACGTCTTACTTCTTCCTTCCTTAGTTAGCGGTCAGTAGAATGGTTTGTAGCAGTTCTCGACACCGACCTTCTCTGTGCTTCTCGTGTTGCAAGCAGTACGTCTTACTTCTTCCTTCCTTAGTTAGCGGTCAGTAGAATGGTTTATAGCAGTTCTCGACACCGGCCTTCTCTGTGCTTCTCGTGTTGCAAGCAGTACGTCTTACTTCTTCCTTCCTTAGTTAGCGGTCAGTAGAATGGTTTGTAGCAGTTCTCGACACCGGCCTTCTCTGTGCTTCTCGTGTTGCAAGCAGTACGTCTTACTTCTTCCTTTCTTAGTTAGCGGTCAGTAGAATGGTTTGTAGCAGTTCTCGACACCGGCCTTCTCTGTGCTTCTCGTGTTGCAAGCAGTACGTCTTACTTCTTCCTTCCTTAGCTAGCGGTCAGTAGAATGGTTTGTAGCAGTTCTCGACACCGGCCTTCTCTGTGCTTCTCGTGTTGCAAGCAGTACGTCTTACTTCTTCCTTCCTTAGTTAGCGGTCAGTAGAATGGTTTGTAGCAGTTCTCGACACCGGCCTTCTCTGTGCTTCTCGTGTTGCAAGCAGTACGTCTTACTTCTTCCTTCCTTAGTTAGCGGTCAGCAGAATGGTTTGTAGCAGTTCTCTTCTAGACACCGACCTTCTCTGTGCTTCTCGTGTTGCAAGCAGTACGTCTTACTTCTTCCTTCCTTAGTTAGCGGTCAGTAGAATGGTTTGTAGCAGTTCTCGACACCGGCCTTCTCTGTGCTTCTCGTGTTGCAAGCAGTACGTCTTACTTCTTCCTTCCTTAGTTAGCGGTCAGTAGAATGGTTTGTAGCAGTTCTCGACACCGGCCTTCTCTGTGCTTCTCGTGTTGAAAGCAGTACGTCTTACTTCTTCCTTCCTTAGTTAGCGGTCAGTAGAATGGTTTGTAGCAGTTCTCGACACCGACCTTCTCTGTGCTTCTCGTGTTGCAAGCAGTACGTCTTACTTCTTCCTTCCTTAGTTAGCGGTCAGTAGAATGGTTTGTAGCAGTTCTCGACACCGGCCTTCTCTGTGCTTCTCGTGTTGCAAGCAGTACGTCTTACTTCTTCCTTCCTTAGTTAGCGGTCAGTAGAATGGTTTGTAGCAGTTCTCGACACCGGCCTTCTCTGTGCTTCTCGTGTTGCAAGCAGTACGTCTTACTTCTTCCTTCCTTAGTTAGCGGTCAGTAGAATGGTTTGTAGCAGTTCTCGACACCGGCCTTCTCTGTGCTTCTCGTGTTGCAAGCAGTACGTCTTACTTTTTCCTTCCTTAGTTAGCGGTCAGTAGAACGGTTTGTAGCAGTTCTCGACACCGGCCTTCTCTGTGCTTCTCGTGTTGCAAGCAGTACGTCTTACTTCTTCCTTCCTTAGTTAGCGGTCAGTAGAATGGTTTGTAGCAGTTCTCGACACCGACCTTCTCTGTGCTTCTCGTGTTGCAAGCAGTACGTCTTACTTCTTCCTTCCTTAGTTAGCGGTCAGTAGAATGTTTGTAGCAGTTCTCGACACCGAACTTCTCTGTGCTTCTCGTGTTGCAAGCAGTACGTCTTACTTGTTCCTTCCTTAGTTAGCGGTCAGTAGAATGGTTTATAGCAGTTCTCGACACCGGCCTTCTCTGTGCTTCTCGTGTTGCAAGCAGTACGTCTTACTTCTTCCTTCCTTAGTTAGCGGTCAGTAGAATGGTTTGTAGCAGTTCTCGACACCGGCCTTCTCTGTGCTTCTCGTGTTGCAAGCAGTACGTCTTACTTCTTCCTTCCTTAGTTAGCGGTCAGTAGAATGGTTTGTAGCAGTTCTCGACACCGGCCTTCTCTGTGCTTCTCGTGTTGCAAGCAGTACGTCTTACTTCTTCCTTCCTTAGTTAGCGGTCAGCAGAATGGTTTGTAGCAGTTCTCGACACCGGCCTTCTCTGTGCTTCTCGTGTTGCAAGCAGTACGTCTTACTTCTTCCTTCCTTAGTTAGCGGTCAGCAGAATGGTGTGTAGCAGTTCTCGACACCGACATTCTCTGTGCTTCTCGTGTTGCAAGCAGTACGTCTTACTTCTTCCTTCCTTAGTTAGCGGTCAGCAGAATGGTTTGTAGCAGTTCTCGACACCGGCCTTGTCTGTGCTTCTCGTGTTGCAAGCAGTACGTCTTACTTCTTCTTCCTTCCTTAGTTAGCGGTCAGTAGAATGGTTTGTAGCAGTTCTCGACACCGGCCTTCTCTGTGCTTCTCGTGTTGCAAGCAGTACGTCTTACTTCTTCCTTCCTTAGTTAGCGGTCAGTAGAATGGTTTGTAGCAGTTCTCGACACCGGCCTTCTCTGTGCTTCTCGTGTTGCAAGCAGTACGTCTTACTTCTTCCTTCCTTAGTTAGCGGTCACCAGAATGGTTTGTAGCAGTTCTCGACACCGACATTCTCTGTGCTTCTCGTGTTGCAAGCAGTACGTCTTACTTCTTCCTTCCTTAGTTAGCGGTCAGCAGAATGGTTTGTAGCAGTTCTCGACACCGGCCTTCTCTGTGCTTCTCGTGTTGCAAGCAGTAGGTCTTACTTCTTCCTTCCTTAGTTAGCGGTCAGCAGAATGGTTTGTAGTTCTCGACACCGGCCTTCTCTGTGCTTCTCGTGTTGCAAGCAGTACGTCTTACTTCTTCCTTCCTTAGTTAGCGGTCAGCAGAATGGTTTGTAGCAGTTCTCGACACCGACCTTCTCTGTGCTTCTCGTGTTGCAAGCAGTACGTCTTACTTCTTCCTTCCTTAGTTAGCGGTCAGCAGAATGGTTTGTAGCAGTTCTCGACACCGACATTCTCTGTGCTTCTCGTGTTGCAAGCAGTACGTCTTACTTCTTCCTTCCTTAGTTAGCGGTCAGCAGAATGGTTTGTAGCAGTTCTCGACACCGGCCTTCTCTGTGCTTCTCGTGTTGAAAGCAGTACGTCTTACTTCTTCCTTCCTTAGTTAGCGGTCAGTAGAATGGTTTGTAGCAGTTCTCGACACCGACCTTCTCTGTGCTTCTCGTGTTGCAAGCAGTACGTCTTACTTCTTCCTTCCTTAGTTAGCGGTCAGTAGAATGGTTTATAGCAGTTCTCGACACCGGCCTTCTCTGTGCTTCTCGTGTTGCAAGCAGTACGTCTTACTTCTTCCTTCCTTAGTTAGCGGTCAGTAGAATGGTTTGTAGCAGTTCTCGACACCGGCCTTCTCTGTGCTTCTCGTGTTGCAAGCAGTACGTCTTACTTCTTCCTTTCTTAGTTAGCGGTCAGTAGAATGGTTTGTAGCAGTTCTCGACACCGGCCTTCTCTGTGCTTCTCGTGTTGCAAGCAGTACGTCTTACTTCTTCCTTCCTTAGCTAGCGGTCAGTAGAATGGTTTGTAGCAGTTCTCGACACCGGCCTTCTCTGTGCTTCTCGTGTTGCAAGCAGTACGTCTTACTTCTTCCTTCCTTAGTTAGCGGTCAGTAGAATGGTTTGTAGCAGTTCTCGACACCGGCCTTCTCTGTGCTTCTCGTGTTGCAAGCAGTACGTCTTACTTCTTCCTTCCTTAGTTAGCGGTCAGCAGAATGGTTTGTAGCAGTTCTCTTCTAGACACCGACCTTCTCTGTGCTTCTCGTGTTGCAAGCAGTACGTCTTACTTCTTCCTTCCTTAGTTAGCGGTCAGTAGAATGGTTTGTAGCAGTTCTCGACACCGGCCTTCTCTGTGCTTCTCGTGTTGCAAGCAGTACGTCTTACTTCTTCCTTCCTTAGTTAGCGGTCAGTAGAATGGTTTGTAGCAGTTCTCGACACCGGCCTTCTCTGTGCTTCTCGTGTTGAAAGCAGTACGTCTTACTTCTTCCTTCCTTAGTTAGCGGTCAGTAGAATGGTTTGTAGCAGTTCTCGACACCGACCTTCTCTGTGCTTCTCGTGTTGCAAGCAGTACGTCTTACTTCTTCCTTCCTTAGTTAGCGGTCAGTAGAATGGTTTGTAGCAGTTCTCGACACCGGCCTTCTCTGTGCTTCTCGTGTTGCAAGCAGTACGTCTTACTTCTTCCTTCCTTAGTTAGCGGTCAGTAGAATGGTTTGTAGCAGTTCTCGACACCGGCCTTCTCTGTGCTTCTCGTGTTGCAAGCAGTACGTCTTACTTCTTCCTTCCTTAGTTAGCGGTCAGTAGAATGGTTTGTAGCAGTTCTCGACACCGGCCTTCTCTGTGCTTCTCGTGTTGCAAGCAGTACGTCTTACTTTTTCCTTCCTTAGTTAGCGGTCAGTAGAACGGTTTGTAGCAGTTCTCGACACCGGCCTTCTCTGTGCTTCTCGTGTTGCAAGCAGTACGTCTTACTTCTTCCTTCCTTAGTTAGCGGTCAGTAGAATGGTTTGTAGCAGTTCTCGACACCGACCTTCTCTGTGCTTCTCGTGTTGCAAGCAGTACGTCTTACTTCTTCCTTCCTTAGTTAGCGGTCAGTAGAATGGTTTGTAGCAGTTCTCGACACCGAACTTCTCTGTGCTTCTCGTGTTGCAAGCAGTACGTCTTACTTGTTCCTTCCTTAGTTAGCGGTCAGTAGAATGGTTTATAGCAGTTCTCGACACCGGCCTTCTCTGTGCTTCTCGTGTTGCAAGCAGTACGTCTTACTTCTTCCTTCCTTAGTTAGCGGTCAGTAGAATGGTTTGTAGCAGTTCTCGACACCGGCCTTCTCTGTGCTTCTCGTGTTGCAAGCAGTACGTCTTACTTCTTCCTTCCTTAGTTAGCGGTCAGTAGAATGGTTTGTAGCAGTTCTCGACACCGGCCTTCTCTGTGCTTCTCGTGTTGCAAGCAGTACGTCTTACTTCTTCCTTCCTTAGTTAGCGGTCAGCAGAATGGTTTGTAGCAGTTCTCGACACCGGCCTTCTCTGTGCTTCTCGTGTTGCAAGCAGTACGTCTTACTTCTTCCTTCCTTAGTTAGCGGTCAGCAGAATGGTGTGTAGCAGTTCTCGACACCGACATTCTCTGTGCTTCTCGTGTTGCAAGCAGTACGTCTTACTTCTTCCTTCCTTAGTTAGCGGTCAGCAGAATGGTTTGTAGCAGTTCTCGACACCGGCCTTGTCTGTGCTTCTCGTGTTGCAAGCAGTACGTCTTACTTCTTCTTCCTTCCTTAGTTAGCGGTCAGTAGAATGGTTTGTAGCAGTTCTCGACACCGGCCTTCTCTGTGCTTCTCGTGTTGCAAGCAGTACGTCTTACTTCTTCCTTCCTTAGTTAGCGGTCAGTAGAATGGTTTGTAGCAGTTCTCGACACCGGCCTTCTCTGTGCTTCTCGTGTTGCAAGCAGTACGTCTTACTTCTTCCTTCCTTAGTTAGCGGTCAGTAGAATGGTTTGTAGCAGTTCTCGACACCGGCCTTCTCTGTGCTTCTCGTGTTGCAAGCAGTACGTCTTACTTCTTCCTTCCTTAGTTAGCGGTCAGTAGAATGGTTTGTAGCAGTTCTCGACACCGGCCTTCTCTGTGCTTCTCGTGTTGCAAGCAGTACGTCTTACTTCTTCCTTCCTTAGTTAGCGGTCACCAGAATGGTTTGTAGCAGTTCTCGACACCGACATTCTCTGTGCTTCTCGTGTTGCAAGCAGTACGTCTTACTTCTTCCTTCCTTAGTTAGCGGTCAGCAGAATGGTTTGTAGCAGTTCTCGACACCGGCCTTCTCTGTGCTTCTCGTGTTGCAAGCAGTAGGTCTTACTTCTTCCTTCCTTAGTTAGCGGTCAGCAGAATGGTTTGTAGTTCTCGACACCGGCCTTCTCTGTGCTTCTCGTGTTGCAAGCAGTACGTCTTACTTCTTCCTTCCTTAGTTAGCGGTCAGCAGAATGGTTTGTAGCAGTTCTCGACACCGACCTTCTCTGTGCTTCTCGTGTTGCAAGCAGTACGTCTTACTTCTTCCTTCCTTAGTTAGCGGTCAGCAGAATGGTTTGTAGCAGTTCTCGACACCGACATTCTCTGTGCTTCTCGTGTTGCAAGCAGTACGTCTTACTTCTTCCTTCCTTAGTTAGCGGTCAGCAGAATGGTTTGTAGCAGTTCTCGACACCGGCCTTCTCTGTGCTTCTCGTGTTGAAAGCAGTACGTCTTACTTCTTCCTTCCTTAGTTAGCGGTCAGTAGAATGGTTTGTAGCAGTTCTCGACACCGACCTTCTCTGTGCTTCTCGTGTTGCAAGCAGTACGTCTTACTTCTTCCTTCCTTAGTTAGCGGTCAGTAGAATGGTTTATAGCAGTTCTCGACACCGGCCTTCTCTGTGCTTCTCGTGTTGCAAGCAGTACGTCTTACTTCTTCCTTCCTTAGTTAGCGGTCAGTAGAATGGTTTGTAGCAGTTCTCGACACCGGCCTTCTCTGTGCTTCTCGTGTTGCAAGCAGTACGTCTTACTTCTTCCTTTCTTAGTTAGCGGTCAGTAGAATGGTTTGTAGCAGTTCTCGACACCGGCCTTCTCTGTGCTTCTCGTGTTGCAAGCAGTACGTCTTACTTCTTCCTTCCTTAGCTAGCGGTCAGTAGAATGGTTTGTAGCAGTTCTCGACACCGGCCTTCTCTGTGCTTCTCGTGTTGCAAGCAGTACGTCTTACTTCTTCCTTCCTTAGTTAGCGGTCAGTAGAATGGTTTGTAGCAGTTCTCGACACCGGCCTTCTCTGTGCTTCTCGTGTTGCAAGCAGTACGTCTTACTTCTTCCTTCCTTAGTTAGCGGTCAGCAGAATGGTTTGTAGCAGTTCTCTTCTAGACACCGACCTTCTCTGTGCTTCTCGTGTTGCAAGCAGTACGTCTTACTTCTTCCTTCCTTAGTTAGCGGTCAGTAGAATGGTTTGTAGCAGTTCTCGACACCGGCCTTCTCTGTGCTTCTCGTGTTGCAAGCAGTACGTCTTACTTCTTCCTTCCTTAGTTAGCGGTCAGTAGAATGGTTTGTAGCAGTTCTCGACACCGGCCTTCTCTGTGCTTCTCGTGTTGAAAGCAGTACGTCTTACTTCTTCCTTCCTTAGTTAGCGGTCAGTAGAATGGTTTGTAGCAGTTCTCGACACCGACCTTCTCTGTGCTTCTCGTGTTGCAAGCAGTACGTCTTACTTCTTCCTTCCTTAGTTAGCGGTCAGTAGAATGGTTTGTAGCAGTTCTCGACACCGGCCTTCTCTGTGCTTCTCGTGTTGCAAGCAGTACGTCTTACTTCTTCCTTCCTTAGTTAGCGGTCAGTAGAATGGTTTGTAGCAGTTCTCGACACCGGCCTTCTCTGTGCTTCTCGTGTTGCAAGCAGTACGTCTTACTTCTTCCTTCCTTAGTTAGCGGTCAGTAGAATGGTTTGTAGCAGTTCTCGACACCGGCCTTCTCTGTGCTTCTCGTGTTGCAAGCAGTACGTCTTACTTTTTCCTTCCTTAGTTAGCGGTCAGTAGAATGGTTTGTAGCAGTTCTCGACACCGGCCTTCTCTGTGCTTCTCGTGTTGCAAGCAGTACGTCTTACTTCTTCCTTCCTTAGTTAGCGGTCAGTAGAATGGTTTGTAGCAGTTCTCGACACCGACCTTCTCTGTGCTTCTCGTGTTGCAAGCAGTACGTCTTACTTCTTCCTTCCTTAGTTAGCGGTCAGTAGAATGGTTTGTAGCAGTTCTCGACACCGAACTTCTCTGTGCTTCTCGTGTTGCAAGCAGTACGTCTTACTTGTTCCTTCCTTAGTTAGCGGTCAGTAGAATGGTTTATAGCAGTTCTCGACACCGGCCTTCTCTGTGCTTCTCGTGTTGCAAGCAGTACGTCTTACTTCTTCCTTCCTTAGTTAGCGGTCAGTAGAATGGTTTGTAGCAGTTCTCGACACCGGCCTTCTCTGTGCTTCTCGTGTTGCAAGCAGTACGTCTTACTTCTTCCTTCCTTAGTTAGCGGTCAGTAGAATGGTTTGTAGCAGTTCTCGACACCGGCCTTCTCTGTGCTTCTCGTGTTGCAAGCAGTACGTCTTACTTCTTCCTTCCTTAGTTAGCGGTCAGCAGAATGGTTTGTAGCAGTTCTCGACACCGGCCTTCTCTGTGCTTCTCGTGTTGCAAGCAGTACGTCTTACTTCTTCCTTCCTTAGTTAGCGGTCAGCAGAATGGTTTGTAGCAGTTCTCGACACCGACATTCTCTGTGCTTCTCGTGTTGCAAGCAGTACGTCTTACTTCTTCCTTCCTTAGTTAGCGGTCAGCAGAATGGTTTGTAGCAGTTCTCGACACCGGCCTTGTCTGTGCTTCTCGTGTTGCAAGCAGTACGTCTTACTTCTTCCTTCCTTAGTTAGCGGTCAGCAGAATGGTTTGTAGCATGTCTCTTCTCGACACCGACCTTCTCTGTGCTTCTCGTGTTGCAAGCAGTACGTCTTACTTCTTCCTTCCTTAGCGGTCAGCAGAATGGTTTGTAGCAGTTCTCGACACCGGCCTTCTCTGTGCTTCTCATGTTGCAAGCAGTACGTCTTACTTCTTCCTTCCTTAGCGGTCAGCAGAATGGTTTGTAGCAGTTCTCTTCTAGACACCGACCTTCTCTGTGCTTCTCGTGTTGCAAGCAGTACGTCTTACTTCTTCCTTCCTTAGTTAGCGGTCAGTAGAATGGTTTGTAGTAGTTCTCGACACCGGCATTCTCTGTGCTTCTCGTGTTGCAAGCAGTACGTCTTACTTCTTCCTTCCTTAGTTAGCGGTCAGCAGAATGGTTTGTAGCAGTTCTCGACACCGGCCTTCTCTGTGCTTCTCGTGTTGCAAGCAGTACGTCTTACTTCTTCCTTCCTTAGTTAGCGGTCAGCAGAATGGTTTGTAGCAGTTCTCGACTCCGGCCTTCTCTGTGCTTCTCATGTTGCAAGCAGTACGTCTTACTTCTTCCTTCCTTAGTTAGCGGTCACCAGAATGGTTTGTAGCAGTTCTCGACACCGGCCTTCTCTGTGCTTCTCGTGTTGCAAGCAGTACGTCTTACTTCTTCCTTCCTTAGTTAGCGGTCAGTAGAATGGTTTGTAGCAGTTCTCGACACCGGCCTTCTCTGTGCTTCTCGTGTTGCAAGCAGTACGTCTTACTTCTTCCTTCCTTAGTTAGCGGTCAGTAGAATGGTTTGTAGCAGTTCTCTTCTAGACACCGACCTTCTCTGTGCTTCTCGTGTTGCAAGCAGTACGTCTTACTTCTTCCTTCCTTAGTTAGCGGTCAGTAGAATGGTTTGTAGCAGTTCTCGACACCGGCCTTCTCTGTGCTTCTCGTGTTGCAAGCAGTACGTCTTACTTCTTCCTTCCTTAGTTAGCGGTCAGTAGAATGGTTTGTAGCAGTTCTCGACACCGGCCTTCTCTGTGCTTCTCGTGTTGAAAGCAGTACGTCTTACTTCTTCCTTCCTTAGTTAGCGGTCAGTAGAATGGTTTGTAGCAGTTCTCGACACCGGCCGTCTCTGTGCTTCTCGTGTTGCAAGCAGTACGTCTTACTTCTTCCTTCCTTACTTAGCGGTCAGTAGAATGGTTTGTAGCAGTTCTCGACACCGGCCTTCTCTGTGCTTCTCGTGTTGCAAGCAGTACGTCTTACTTCTTCCTTCCTTAGTTAGCGGTCAGTAGAATGGTTTGTAGCAGTTCTCGACACCGGCCTTCTCTGTGCTTCTCGTGTTGCAAGCAGTACGTCTTACTTCTTCCTTCCTTAGTTAGCGGTCAGTAGAATGGTTTGTAGCAGTTCTCGACACCGGCCTTCTCTGTGCTTCTCGTGTTGCAAGCAGTACGTCTTACTTCTCCCTTCCTTAGTTAGCGGTCAGTAGAATGGTTTGTAGCAGTTCTCGACACCGACCTTCTCTGTGCTTCTCGTGTTGCAAGCAGTACGTCTTACTTCTTCCTTCCTTAGTTAGCGGTCAGTAGAATGGTTTGTAGCAGTTCTCGACACCGGCCTTCTCTGTGCTTCTCGTGTTGCAAGCAGTACGTCTTACTTCTTCCTTCCTTAGTTAGCGGTCAGTAGAATGGTTTGTAGCAGTTCTCGACACCGACCTTCTCTGTGCTTCTCGTGTTGCAAGCAGGACGTCTTACTTCTTCCTTCCTTAGTTAGCGGTCAGTAGAATGGTTTGTAGCAGTTCTCCGACACCGGCCTTCTCTGTGCTTCTCGTGTTGCAAGCAGTACGTCTTACTTCTTCCTTCCTTAGTTAGCGGTCAGTAGAATGGTTTGTAGCAGTTCTCGACACCGGCCTTCTCTGTGCTTCTCGTGTTGCAAGCAGTACGTCTTACTTCTCCCTTCCTTAGGTAGCGGTCAGTAGAATGGTTTGTAGCAGTTCTCGACACCGACCTTCTCTGTGCTTCTCGTGTTGCAAGCAGTACGTCTTACTTCTTCCTTCCTTAGTTAGCGGTCAGTAGAATGGTTTGTAGCAGTTCTCGACACCGGCCTTCTCTGTGCTTCTCGTGTTGCAAGCAGTACGTCTTACTTCTTCCTTCCTTAGTTAGCGGTCAGCAGAATGGTTTGTAGCAGTTCTCGACACCGGCCTTCTCTGTGCTTCTCATGTTGCAAGCAGTACGTCTTACTTCTTCCTTCCTTAGTTAGCGGTCACCAGAATGGTTTGTAGCAGTTCTCGACACCGGCCTTCTCTGTGCTTCTCGTGTTGCAAGCAGTACGTCTTACTTCTTCCTTCCTTAGTTAGCGGTCAGTAGAATGGTTTGTAGCAGTTCTCGACACCGGCCTTCTCTGTGCTTCTCGTGTTGCAAGCAGTACGTCTTACTTCTTCCTTCCTTAGTTAGCGGTCAGTAGAATGGTTTGTAGCAGTTCTCGACACCGGCCTTCTCTGTGCTTCTCGTGTTGCAAGCAGTACGTCTTACTTCTTGCTTCCTTAGTTAGCGGTCAGTAGAATGGTTTGTAGCAGTTCTCGACACCGGCCTTCTCTGTGCTTCTCGTGTTGAAAGCAGTACGTCTTACTTCTTCCTTCCTTAGTTAGCGGTCAGTAGAATGGTTTGTAGCAGTTCTCGACACCGGCCGTCTCTGTGCTTCTCGTGTTGCAAGCAGTACGTCTTACTTCTTCCTTCCTTACTTAGCGGTCAGTAGAATGGTTTGTAGCAGTTCTCGACACCGGCCTTCTCTGTGCTTCACGTGTTGCAAGCAGTACGTCTTACTTCTTCCTTCCTTAGTTAGCGGTCAGTAGAATGGTTTGTAGCAGTTCTCGACACCGGCCTTCTCTGTGCTTCTCGTGTTGCAAGCAGTACGTCTTACTTCTTCCTTCCTTAGTTAGCGGTCAGTAGAATGGTTTGTAGCAGTTCTCGACACCGGCCTTCTCTGTGCTTCTCGTGTTGCAAGCAGTACGTCTTACTTCTTCCTTCCTTAGTTAGCGGTCAGTAGAATGGTTTGTAGCAGTTCTCGACACCGGCCTTCTCTGTGCTTCTCGTGTTGCAAGCAGTACGTCTTACTTCTCCCTTCCTTAGTTAGCGGTCAGTAGAATGGTTTGTAGCAGTTCTCGACACCGACCTTCTCTGTGCTTCTCGTGTTGCAAGCAGTACGTCTTACTTCTTCCTTCCTTAGTTAGCGGTCAGTAGAATGGTTTGTAGCAGTTCTCGACACCGGCCTTCTCTGTGCTTCTCGTGTTGCAAGCAGTACGTCTTACTTCTTCCTTCCTTAGTTAGCGGTCAGTAGAATGGTTTGTAGCAGTTCTCGACACCGGCCTTCTCTGTGCTTCTCGTGTTGCAAGCAGGACGTCTTACTTCTTCCTTCCTTAGTTAGCGGTCAGTAGAATGGTTTGTAGCAGTTCTCCACACCGGCCTTCTCTGTGCTTCTCGTGTTGCAAGCAGTACGTCTTACTTCTTCCTTCCTTAGTTAGCGGTCAGTAGAATGGTTTGTAGCAGTTCTCGACACCGGCCTTCTCTGTGCTTCTCGTGTTGCAAGCAGTACGTCTTACTTCTCCCTTCCTTAGGTAGCGGTCAGTAGAATGGTTTGTAGCAGTTCTCGACACCGACCTTCTCTGTGCTTCTCGTGTTGCAAGCAGTACGTCTTACTTCTTCCTTCCTTAGTTAGCGGTCAGTAGAATGGTTTGTAGCAGAGTTCGACACCGACCTTCTCTGTGCTTCTCGTGTTGCAAGCAGTACGTCTTACTTCTCCCTTCCTTAGTTAGCGGTCAGTAGAATGGTTTGTAGCAGTTCTCGACACCGACCTTCTCTGTGCTTCTCGTGTTGCAAGCAGTGCGTCTTACTTCTTCCTTCCTTAGTTAGCGGTCAGTAGAATGGTTTGTAGCAGTTCTCGACACCGGCCTTCTCTGTGCTTCTCGTGTTGCAAGCAGTACGTCTTACTTCTCCCTTCCTTAGTTAGCGGTCAGTAGAATGGTTTGTAGCAGTTCTCGACACCGGCCTTCTCTGTGCTTCTCGTGTTGCAAGCAGTACGTCTTACTTCTCCCTTCCTTAGTTAGCGGTCAGTAGAATGGTTTGTAGCAGTTCTCGACACCGACCTTCTCTGTGCTTCTCGTGTTGCAAGCAGTACGTCTTACTTCTTCCTTCCTTAGTTAGCGGTCAGTAGAATGGTTTGTAGCAGTTCTCGACACCGGCCTTCTCTGTGCTTCTCGTGTTGCAAGCAGTACGTCTTACTTCTCCCTTCCTTAGTTAGCGGTCAGTAGAAGGGTTTGTAGCAGTTCTCGACACCGACCTTCTCTGTGCTTCTCGTGTTGCAAGCAGTACGTCTTACTTCTTCCTTCCTTAGTTAGCGGTCAGTAGAATGGTTTGTAGCAGTTCTCGACACCGGCCTTCTCTGTGCTTCTCGTGTTGCAAGCAGTACGTCTTACTTCTTCCTTCCTTAGTTAGCGGTCAGTAGAATGGTTTGTAGCAGTTCTCGACACCGGCCTTCTCTGTGCTTCTCGTGTTGCAAGCAGTACGTCTTACTTCTTCCTTCCTTAGTTAGCGGTCAGTAGAATGGTTTGTAGCAGTTCTCGACACCGGCCTTCTCTGTGCTTCTCGTGTAGCAAGCAGTACGTCTTACTTCTCCCTTCCTTAGTTAGCGGTCAGTAGAATGGTTTGTAGCAGTTCTCGACACCGACCTTCTCTGTGCTTCTCGTGTTGCAAGCAGTACGTCTTACTTCTTCCTTCCTTAGTTAGCGGTCAGTAGAATGGTTTGTAGCAGTTCTCGACACCGGCCTTCTCTGTGCTTCTCGTGTTGCAAGCAGTACGTCTTACTTCTTCCTTCCTTAGTTAGCGGTCAGTAGAATGGTTTGTAGCAGTTCTCGACACCGACCTTCTCTGTGCTTCTGGTGTTGCAAGCAGTACGTCTTACTTCTTCCTTCCTTAGTTAGCGGTCAGTAGAATGGTTTGTAGCAGTTCTCGACACCGACCTTCTCTGTGCTTCTCGTGTTGCAAGCAGTACGTCTTACTTCTTCCTTCCTTAGTTAGCGGTCAGTAGAATGGTTTATAGCAGTTCTCGACACCGGCCTTCTCTGTGCTTCTCGTGTTGCAAGCAGTACGTCTTACTTCTTCCTTCCTTAGTTAGCGGTCAGTAGAATGGTTTGTAGCAGTTCTCGACACCGGCCTTCTCTGTGCTTCTCGTGTTGCAAGCAGTACGTCTTACTTCTTCCTTCCTTAGTTAGCGGTCAGTAGAATGGTTTGTAGCAGTTCTCGACACCGGCCTTCTCTGTGCTTCTCGTGTTGCAAGCAGTACGTCTTACTTCTTCCTTCCTTAGTTAGCGGTCAGTAGAATGGTTTGTAGCAGTTCTCGACACCGGCCTTCTCTGTGCTTCTCGTGTTGCAAGCAGTACGTCTTACTTCTTCCTTCCTTAGTTAGCGGTCAGTAGAATGGTTTGTAGCAGTTCTCGACACCGGCCTTCTCTGTGCTTCTCGTGTTGCAAGCAGTACGTCTTACTTCTTCCTTCCTTAGTTAGCGGTCAGTAGAATGGTTTGTAGCAGTTCTCGACACCGGCCTTCTCTGTGCTTCTCGTGTTGCAAGCAGTACGTCTTACTTCTTCCTTCCTTAGTTAGCGGTCAGTAGAATGGTTTGTAGCAGTTCTCGACACCGACCTTCTCTGTGCTTCTCGTGTTGCAAGCAGCACGTCTTACTTCTTCCTTCCTTAGTTAGCGGTCAGTAGAATGGTTTGTAGCAGTTCTCTTCTCGACACCGACCTTCTCTGTGCTTCTCGTGTTGCAAGCAGTACGTCTTACTTCTTCCTTCCTTAGTTAGCGGTCAGTAGAATGGTTTGTAGCAGTTCTCGACACCGACCTTCTCTGTGCTTCTCGTGTTGCAAGCAGTACGTCTTACTTCTCCCTTCCTTAGTTAGCGGTCAGTAGAATGGTTTGTAGCAGTTCTCGACACCGACCTTCTCTGTGCTTCTCGTGTTGCAAGCAGTACGTCTTACTTCTTCCTTCCTTAGTTAGCGGTCAGTAGAATGGTTTGTAGCAGTTCTCGACACCGGCCTTCTCTGTGCTTCTCGTGTTGCAAGCAGTACGTCTTACTTCTTCCTTCCTTAGTTAGCGGTCAGTAGAATGGTTTGTAGCAGTTCTCGACACCGGCCTTCTCTGTGCTTCTCGTGTTGCAAGCAGTACGTCTTACTTCTTCCTTCCTTAGTTAGCGGTCAGTAGAATGGTTTGTAGCAGTTCTCGACACCGGCCTTCTCTGTGCTTCTCGTGTTGCAAGCAGTACGTCTTACTTCTCCCTTCCTTAGTTAGCGGTCAGTAGAATGGTTTGTAGCAGTTCTCGACACCGACCTTCTCTGTGCTTCTCGTGTTGCAAGCAGTACGTCTTACTTCTTCCTTCCTTAGTTAGCGGTCAGTAGAATGGTTTGTAGCAGTTCTCGACACCGGCCTTCTCTGTGCTTCTCGTGTTGCAAGCAGTACGTCTTACTTCTTCCTTCCTTAGTTAGCGGTCAGTAGAATGGTTTGTAGCAGTTCTCGACACCGACCTTCTCTGTGCTTCTCGTGTTGCAAGCAGTACGTCTTACTTCTTCCTTCCTTAGTTAGCGGTCAGTAGAATGGTTTGTAGCAGTTCTCGACACCGACCTTCTCTGTGCTTCTCGTGTTGCAAGCAGTACGTCTTACTTCTTCCTTCCTTAGTTAGCGGTCAGCAGAATGGTTTGTAGCAGTTCTCGACACCGACCTTCTCTGTGCTTCTCGTGTTGCAAGCAGTACGTCTTACTTCTTCCTTCCTTAGCGGTCAGCAGAATGGTTTGTAGCAGTTCTCTTCTCGACACCGACCTTCTCTGTGCTTCTCGTGTTGCAAGCAGTACGTCTTACTTCTTCCTTCCTTAGCGGTCAGCAGAATGGTTTGTAGCAGTTCTCTTCTCGACACCGACCTTCTCTGTGCTTCTCGTGTTGCAAGCAGTACGTCTTACTTCTTCCTTCCTTAGTTAGCGGTCAGCAGAATGGTTTGTAGCAGTTCTCGACACCGGCCTTCTCTGTGCTTCTCGTGTTGCAAGCAGTACGTCTTACTTCTTCCTTCCTTAGTTAGCGGTCAACAGAATGGTTTGTAGCAGTTCTCTTCTCGACACCGACCTTCTCTGTGCTTCTCGTGTTGCAAGCAGAACGTCTTACTTCTTCCTTCCTTAGTTAGCGGTCAGCAGAATGGTTTGTAGCAGTTCTCACACCGACCTTCTCTGTGCTTCTCGTGTTGCAAGCAGTACGTCTTACTTCTTCCTTCCTTAGTTAGCGGTCAGCAGAATGGTTTGTAGCAGTTCTCGACACCGGCCTTCTCTGTGCTTCTCGTGTTGCAAGCAGTACGTCTTACTTCTTCCTTCCTTAGTTAGCGGTCAGCAGAATGGTTTGTAGCAGTTCTCTTCTCGACACCGACCTTCTCTGTGCTTCTCGTGTTGCAAGCAGAACGTCTTACTTCTTCCTTCCTTAGTTAGCGGTCAGCAGAATGGTTTGTAGCAGTTCTCTTCTCGACACCGACCTTCTCTGTGCTTTCCGTTTCTGCTCCTCAACTTAATCACCAATAATCTGTTTCATATATAGGCGTCTCGGTCTTCCTCTTCCTCTTTTCCCTTCAATGTAACCTTCTGTTATTGTTTTTACCAATTCTCGTGACGCATAATATGGCCAATAAGTTCAACACTTCGCTTCACAATAGCTTGCCAAAAACTTGTATCTCCGACTCTAGTCAGTATCTCATCATTACTAACAGTGTGGATCCATCTTACTTTCAGCAACTTCCTGTAACACCACATTTCCAGTGCTTCAAGTCTTCTCCTTTCCTCTGTTCCATTTGTCCACGTCTCACATCCATGTAGAGCTATGCTGCGTATCTAACTCTTCAGGAACCTCTTTCTCCAATCTCTTTCAGTACGTCTGCTCCAAATATTGTGACTTCGATTCTACTTTAAATAATTCACTCGTAAAGTTTCGAGGCACTTCCTGAAGATTCACCGATCTCTAAACAAGAACCAGTCAGGAGTGCGCAAGGCGTCTTTTCAGTTCTAAAATAATTTCGTTGTCCGGGTTGATGACTGTGCTGCTCGGTCACGTGTTTACAGGATGCGGGATTTAGCATGTACGTAAGGATTTGCATTTGATTTTTGTTGACACGTCTGTGGTGCGTTCCGTGGCTCTGTTAAGGGTTCACCACCCCCTGAGCTTCGAGCCTAATTGATGGTAGACGATAGGCGCGGCCGGAGCGATTAACTGATATTCCGAGACGAAGAGTACCCGCAAGGAGGCACTTGCGGCAGCCCGCACACTCGATTTATAGTATCAATTTTGTATTATCTTAGTCGAGAAACGGGTCGAATACTCGCGAGTCTACTGTATATAGGATATGAAATGGAAAGTGGACCGCGGAATTCAAGAAAACCCGTGCCTGAACGACAGCGCAGCTGAAGCGGTTCGAGCAGATTCTGTGTTTTTTTTTATACATATAGTATTGGTGTTGATGCTGAACTAGCCAAGCGAGGAGTAGTCTCCGACGTAGGATATTCATTGGCGTGTGCCGGAGAAACTGATCACCAAAACAAAAACCAATGGTAGTTGTTAATGCAGCTTATCATTACGCGGATTTGAGTGGTGTTGCTCAGTGGACGAAAAAACGTAAATGCAAAAAGGAAATAAAAAACGCTATAGAAAAACTAGGTTTTAATTTTTCTTGAGCACATACAGCACTTTATTACATTTGAAATTCATAAATTTTCAGTTTAACAATTACGAATTTGTAGTTACTCGAACACAGTAGTAAAAACGCTTTTCACCTCGATGTTTTTATTTTTTCCAGAACGTTAAAATAATGTTCTGCGTTGAGTTTAGATAAGAATTAATTATGAGCTATAAGTTCAATCAAATCACTTGTGATTTGATTTGTTATCGTATCAATTACTCATGGATACGTGAATAAAACGCCCGCACGCGTTGAGTACGCACACACTGAACGTGCAGTGGTTGAGTCGTGGCACCGACAGCGTAAGTAAAGCTACCGGTTGCTGAAGCGTAGTGCTGGCCACACTGCCTTCCTTATATGCCGTTCGGCTCACGTAAGGCAGCCTACTCTGCCTTACTCCTAAGCTACTTCGGTGGTATACATGAGAGCCATTATTATTATTATTATTATTATCTTGAAAAATACGTGTATGCTCTGGAGAAAATAATTATAGACAATGATATACACTATACGAAAATTTCGAAAAAAGAACGGTTTGTAAATATATTTATCATTAAGCAGATTAGAGAGTTTTAGCGGAGTTTCTGGAACTAGTCATGAACGAAAACTAGATTAAGTAGTTATATTCTTCCGTCCAAGAGGAGCAAAATGGAAAAGAGAAACGAAAACCCGTTAAACGTAACCAAGGCGAAGTGTTTTGCATGTGTCCACAGCAAAACAGAAACGTAAAACTTTCTATCTTTTACATTTTGAATGCCGTCGAAGTTCACAAACTCATTTCGATGTCTAATCACGCGTAGTTAATTTCTTGCAGAATGTTGAAATAATCTACTTCATTGACTTTACATAAAACTAATTAAGCGTACGCCGCCGAATAAAAACAAACCCGCTTATGATTAAACAGTAGATACATGATAATGAAAAGTATCGAGACATCATTCAGTATGGAATTCGAGGTATGCTGTAGAGGCCGCAGGTGTGTGCGCGATTAATAGTGCAGAGATTGATAGAAACTGAAACGACAGCAACGAGGCGGTACGCGAACCCGCGGCCGCGGGGTACTTCACGACGCCGCCCGCCCCGCAAATAAATTATTCACTATCAACTCGGCTGACTGCGCCGTATTAATTATCTAATTACAGTCGTTTAACGTTTCGATTGTTTTACGAATAAATTGAAATTATTTATCAGTCACTCGACGTGACGCGACGGTGGGAATGTGAATTTATACGGCCGCAAGCGATCCGTACTGATTGATTTACAAAGTCCGCGGAAAACTTACAGTGATTTACGACAGTTGTGTGTCATATCCTCCTACCCTCTCTCCATCTGTCGCTCTTTCTCTTATCAGACACACAGACAGAGCCATAAAATTACAACACAAATTTTTTATAGAAAACGTGTTCAATTTTTACTCATTTAACGGAGGAGCGTATGCTCGGAAGTTTCCTATTAAAATAGTAAACATATGTACAAAATGCAAAATGAATTAAATAATTTAAGGCTAGCAAAGTAATGGAAAAGAAGAAGGTGAGTAGGCCTATAAGCATTCGCGGAATGTATTAAAAGTTTTACCCAACCCTTCTTCTTCTATGGCGTCAGAGTTCGAAGTCGAACCTTAGCCTCCATAATCATCCGCCTCCATTTTTCCCTGTGCTTGGCGATCGATCTCCATCGTTTTACTTTAAGTAAATTATCAGCATCCCTCGCCACTGCGTCAATCCAGCTTGTCTTGGGTCTTCCGACAGGCCTTCTACCCTCGATCTGACTAACCAGTACCTTCCTGTGTATTCGGTTGTCTTCCATCCTAATGATGTGTCCTGCCCATTGCAATCTGTGCAGTCGGATGGTGGTGCCCAGATCATTGTCTTGTATAGTTCCTCATGTGACGTATTCTCCATATCACATTGACTTGGAGACTTGCATTGCTCCATATATTCTCCTCAAAATTCTCCCTTTCAGAAGTATTGACTATGTTAGCGGCTTGTTTGTTCAGAGTCAAACTCTTGCTGCCATATGTTATCACCGGTCTAATCATAACTTTATATAATGTGATCTTGGACTGACGGTAGATATTCCTTGTCTTGAGTATAGAGTCAACGTAGCATATGTTCTGTTTGCGGCCTGTATCCTTTTCCTTATTTCATTTATTTCTTCATTGTTATCTAACAGCCGAAATATTTAAACTGATTCACTATTTCCAGGTTTAGTGGTTCGATTTCCAACTGTTCAGGTTTCCTGGTTTTCTTCCGAGTTGTGATCATAACCTTTGTTTTATCTGTAACCCATTGCGTAGTACTGTAAAGTTACTAACAGCCGGATTTCACAGACCTGAAATCCTTATCTCAAAACGTGTAAAATACAGAAATTTTGATTGAAAATCAATCAGTTCACGTCAGAAATTCCTATTTCTCAGTGCAGTTCTTATTCTTGTTGTCTCTCTATGAAGGCTTTTGTCTGTTCTAATCCGAATTAGGCGTATAGATGTTCTCGCCATCTTTTCTCCGGTCGGCTTCGACATCTCCTTCCTGTCGTGATTTGTGGCGTTCCATTATAAAGCTCATCTGATTTTTATTAATTTAAAAAGAATGTTTCTAGTTATTCTTCAGTGACAATTATGTCTTGTAACTTTATCGTGAATTGTGTCTTATTCGTGTATGGTTATAATAGTACCCTTTAGCAGTGGTTGATTTCTAAAATTATAGGTGCCGGAACGCATCAATCCAAAAGTTGTACAGACACTAATATAGGTAGGTGTACTTATATTTTATATTAGCGTATAAGTGTACATCAGGTTATTACAAAGGAGATCTACATTCAAATGTGTAACATTCGTATAAACTTGTATCTAAACAGTTATTATGTAAAAAGATAATAAAAATATCTAAAGTATATTTAATATTTATAAAGACTTTACCTCAAGATGTATTTTCTTTATTTGGAACGTGTTTCGGGAAGCCTTGTGTTCCCATCTTGAGCCTTCCTGAAGATGGGAACACAAGGCTTCCCGAAACATGTTCCAAATAAGGAAAATACATCTTGAGGTAAACTATTTATAAATATTAAATATATTTTAT
Organism: Magicicada septendecula; assembly: GCA_034769895.1. NCBI lineage: Eukaryota > Metazoa > Arthropoda > Insecta > Hemiptera > Cicadidae > Magicicada > Magicicada septendecula. The sequence continues at coordinate 452,566,309 of CM068374.1, forward strand.
ACATCAAGAAACAGACTGTAGCAAAAAGTGTTTGAAATGTTTGAAATATCTAAAGATACTGATATTTCTAAAGTGCTCATCGTCATGTTACCCGCACGACAATCGATAACATATCACTCATGATGGCGTCATCCCGGTGCCTCAATCAAACTCTAAGTGATGGTTTCGGTGGTTCCGACATTTTAAAGAAGTTTCCATAGTTTCGTAAGTATGTCGTCATATTGTTTGTTTCTAGAGCTTTCCTTACTCTTTGTGTACAATGATGTATTTTTGGATCCAAGAGGCTCCGGAACGCGTTCCCTCTGAAATCAAGCCCTGCCCTTCGGCGTAATCGCCATCGGCAGTACAGCACAATGCAGCCAACTTATTTAGCCTGAAGAACATTTCTGGAATGCATTTTTTGATATCGCTTTGAGCTGGTGGATCAGCGATTTTTATTTTATTTCGTTAACAATCGCGACAGGTTAGCCCCTTAATTTCTTGTTCAGTTCTTGAAAAGAGGAAAAGATCGTATGGGAATATGTTTTGCGAACGCCGTGGTTTGTAGTACCACTACGATGTTTTTTGTAACTAAAATTCTTGAACAAGCAATTCTTGTTGTGTGCTTGTTCTTTATCGGATTGCAATTTTTTGAAAGTTTTCCTCCATAAATCTGTCGGTTTTGTTCGAATGTCTTTACGCAAGCGGCATAAAATGTCGTAATGGTGTTGCATCTAGTGAAAAAATAACGGCACACGCACACTCCTTGGCTCATTGATGACTCGTTCATGCACACCAGACTCCCCAAAACCCTTTGCAGCACTGCCAGTCTGCTCTCACACTAAATAAATACTGTTACACAACCACTCGTCAATCTTGCGTTTTAGAATGTTGAACAAAATCGCCTGACACACCAATGCACCAAAATACAATCTACTCATCAGTCCCATTAATGTAAACTGTGCATGCAACTGTGATTAAGTGCGTTACGTATAGATGTATCAAAGTAAAAACGTTTTAAATCCGATATTTTTGATGAGGGAAATTTAAAATTGGAAGAAGGTTTTCATAAAATTCGTTTTCAGGACCGGACGGTCTTTGTCTTGTGAGGGTCCGGGGTCGGGTCGGCTTCATGCTAAGAAAAAAATAATAGTTAAGACGGATCAGTATTACCTTCTTTAAAGTGGCTGAAATCAGTCCCATTAATGTAAACTGTAATAACACAATAAAAATACACGTTATTTAAACATTGTTTACAAGATACTTATTGAATGAATTGATTCTCCTTTATTCCATATTTCAAACTAATACTGTGTAATAACGCTGTTTGTATATTAAAAAAGAGTTACTACTATTACATTAGCTTACACATCTGAGAAAATAATAAAGAAAATACGCATTATTGAACATTGTTTACAAGATACTTATTGAATGAATTGAATTTCCTACATTTCATACTTCAAAGGTGCATGCTAATGATGTGAGTAATAAACCTGTTTGTAGATTTAAAAAAAAAGAGTTACTACCATATTAGCGTGCACAGTTGAAAAAGTAATAAAATAGCCTAAAAATTAAAGAGATTAACAAAATTCGTTAACCTCTTCGACCCTCTTGTTGGTGAGGAGGGGGGTTCGGTTCCATTCGTCCCTCTCCCCCCGCCCACAAATACACCACTGGTCCGTGCGATGTGATCTTTTCACGCTTTGAATCCTTACTTTAACCCGTTCATTTGTTGGTCGAATATAGCATTCAGTTTTTTCTCTTGCTAAATATCACATTCACTGCGTTTTTTCTTTTTTTCAATAATTCGCTCAATCATTTCTTGTGCCGTTTTTGTTTCTTGTGCATACACACAGGTTAAGACGTGACGTATCACAGCTTTGTGTGCGCTAGATTGAACCTCGGGGTTTAAATATCCATTACTCCATGTGACCCCAATTTAATAATGAGATTGACACTGTGGCCGCTTTTATTGATTACTATAGACTTAATAGATCAATATACAGCTTACATATATCAAGATAACTGAAGCTAAAAACTTGTTCAATTATTTCGTTGTCTCTATAATTAGTATTTTAATTACAGAGATGGTATCGTTCAAGTTTTATAATAAGATTAACTTCGGGAAAATTGTTAGATTAAAATTTTTCATAATTTAATCTAAAAACGATATTCTTAAAATACGTGACATTATCAGATTTTTATTTCCAGTATCGTGAATAAATTGCGATCGTTTATTATTAAAATAAACGCGTCTTTTTAGCGTGAAAATAAAAAATTTCGCCCGAGAAAGAGACTCCCACATAGTTCAATGTCTAATTAAATAAAAACGGTAATTGAATAAAAGCTTCCGGCGATTCTTCTTCTTCTTCGCAGTCGGAGACTTCTTCGCTCCCACTTTAAGAGTGTCCATTAAAAGCTGTATTATTGAAAATCTTTTTTTCTTCTCTCTTCGGTTCCACTCAATTTCACGCTTATTTTAATTAATTGTGTTTCGGGTGAGCTCGTGTAAGTTCGTCGGCGCTCGTAAGGTGTGTTAATGTATTTATGTCACTGACGACGACGTCATGATCAGATTATATATTGATTTCGTGACTGTCTCTGACAGAGACTTGAAAAAATAATACAGGCTTGAAATATATATGTAGCTTACGACGTGAAATAATGTAACCTCTGATATGACACACATAAATAGCTAATTTAGTAGGCCTGCGCTCTATTTGAAGTTGTAACCAGGTTTGGTAATTTTCCCAATGAGTTTGTGTTTAATAATTCTGCTTTAACAATTATGGAAAGTACTAGATCCGAGCCAAATGTGGGTGGACTTTTTGATATGATAATGTCTTTTGGCTGGCCATCATTTGAAAATTTCTGTAACGCTGTAAACTGTAACGCATCACGCTGCATGACGTCATTCTTGCGTGACGTCATTGGGATTGTTGTAAATAAACGTTTGTTTTGATACGTCGCAATATATATAATGTGTTAAAAATAATATCACTGCAAACAATTAAACCAGATTTATAAAGCGTCCTGAAAGTTTAAAATCAAGTGTTAGCACAATTTCGATTGTAACGCTTCCACACTTTCGATTCCCCACAGTCTAGAATTCTTCGGTCTCTGTCGTTTTAACATGATAATGTTTGTTATATAGTAAATATATTTGTAATGTAGTAAATATTTGTTATATGCACATTATACGTTTCAAAAGCCTAAAAACATTATCATGCTTCGATGTTTCGGTTTCGTCGAAATTTCTTTAATTTTTTTTGTGTACATTCGTTGGTACGTGGACAGAATTCACAGCAGACGTCGATCGGATAAAAGGTTATGGAACAGCGGAAAGGAGGCTTTATTCGGCTTTAAATTGTATCTTTACCACCATATTAATTTTTGACTGACACATAACTTAAATGAGTAGTATAGTATGTATTTTGAATTGTAAGTAAATGTTATTATAAGAACAACGAACTGGCAAACACAGATATGACATTGTACTTGTATGTTAATAAACTTATTCTGTTGATAATAACACACTGTATTTTGAACTTCACTCATTCCTATCATTTACACCTTAGACCATTAAAATTTCTTTCTCCAGTTTAGTAGGGTTTGTGTATTACCGCTACGTGAATTGTTGTTCTGTGATTGTGATCATAGAATAACTGTTGCCTTCGACCTTCTTGGTAAGCTCGGAAGAGATACTCCTCTAATAAAGGTCTGCTACAGAGATTCTCTTTTTGGTTTATGTATGTGCGTGTACGAGCGCGCATGTACATATTGTTACGACGGTCTAACTGATCGTCGATGGTACAGTGGAAAACAAAATACAAGACACCAATTACGTGACTAATCACCAGCTTTAATTATCACAATTAAACAGTTTGTAATCAACAAAATAGTCTCTTACAATAAATCAAATAAAAAATTGTTCACACGCAATAAAAACGTCAACTAATGTGAAACACAATTGTATTACAATTGTTCCACACGAATATAAAACGTATAACACTTCGCCATAATTATTTTTCACTAATGAGCACTTGACCGCACAGAGTAATCGCCCGACAATAACTCGCAACTCAAACTAAACTGAACGTCGCTGGGTACTTGTATTTATACCCCGCCGAACATCCAGAAACATCCATACGCTACGCACCAGCTCTACACTAGGACGCAATTGATAGCGGCCTTGACACAGTGCGCGTGGCTGGCGGCGTCTACAAAAGTCTCGCGGGCGCGTGTTAAAGTCACGTACGTACACAACATTACAGCCGGATTCCTCTGGAACTGTCGATAAACACGCAGATTGTTCTGTAATGTCGTAACAATATATTAACGACTTATACGAAGGAGACTGTTCACTTCAACACGGGTTGACGACGAATCGTTTGCAGTCAGCGCCTGAAATGTTTTGTGACTATAATTATTAGTCTTCATTTTCCATTTTGTTTGGTATCATTGACGTATCCAGAATTTGATCTTTGCGGGGAGGGTCCGGGGTCGGGTCTGCTCATAGAAAAGGAAAATAATTTAAGACTGAAATCAACATTATTACCTTTGAAAGTAGGTGAAATCATCCCATTAAAGTAAACGCTAATAACACAATAAGGATACGCGTTATTAAAACATTGTTTGCAAGACACTTATTGACTGAAATGATTTTCCTATATTTCATGTTCCAAACGTATACGCTAATGCTGTGCAATAAACCTGTTTTTATTATATTTTAAAAAAGTTACTATAAATATTATATTAACGTATACAGTTGAAAAAATAATAAAATATCCTAAGAATTAAGAGATTAACAAAATTCGTCAAACGTTTTTCGACCCTCCGGGGGCGGGGTCCCCGTAATATGCACCTATGGTGATTGGATCGTAAAGTGATAAGAACATTACGGAATTTCTGTAACAAGAATCTGAAATGTGCAGACAGAAACCGGTGATACCGGCGGCCTACAGATTTCGACGAGAACTTACACTGATTCTTCCTATTGCTGCCGAGACCTCCTCACTTTCTTATCTACGTTATTGCGTATCGTAAAAATCTCGTGAATGTGGTGGACTGAGGTACGGGTTTAGGGGGCGAACGGGGGAATCCCCCCCCCCAAATGGTCACTTCAGACGAAATTTGTTCGTAGTCTTGTGATTGTAGAACGGTTTTTTGGCTGTAAATATGATGCAGAAAATTCATATCACGTTATGTATGTTCATCGTTTTAATCTAAAGTTACTTTAAATTGTGTCAGATCCTTACCACCGTATTAATTTGTGCTTGATACATAACCTAAATAAGCAGTATGTATTTTGAATTGTAAGTAAATATTATTAAAAGAACAACGAACTGGCAAACACAGATATGACATTGCACTTGTGCGTTAATAAACTTACTGTGTTGACAATAACATACTGTATTTTTATCCTCACTCATACCTATCATTTACACTTTATACCACTGGTTCCCAAACTTTTCAGTCTGCGGACCCCCCCCCCCCCTTTAAAAAAAATTTTTTTTTTTAATTTCACGGATCCCGTCTCTTATATTTTAATTAAAATCTAAATTCTCTGAACTTGCGAAATTATAATAGTAATGATATCGAACATAGTTTAATGTGAACAATGAAGCTGCTTTTGAACAATTAGCTCTGAAATATTAGGTTTATAAAATTTCTGATATTTTATAATTTCTGATATTAGGTTTTTTAATATCTGATAATTTCAATATTAAGCTCATTCTCGGCATCAAGTTTATTTCTTAACTTTGCCAACCTCGGGTCTATCTTTCCAGCACACCTGCCGAAACCAGCTGCTTAGACGTAAAATCAGCTACACGGAAAAACGTGCTTAGATACAGTGGTTATACGCGAGTTGCAGTGCTTATACGTGGACTAAAACAGCGCGATCACTTCTGCGTTGATGCGACGCTGTAGTCAGTTTGGCTGACAAACAGATCTGCTACACGACATGATTTAAAGACATATTAAAGCCATTAGTTTGAAATTACTTTCACAATAACAATTTAGTTTTAATAAAACAAAAAAAAATACTGGAATCTTCTAATAATTTTTTTAAGATTCTAATATTTAAATTTAATATTATAAAAAAATCGGATAAAATTACGGTAATTCTGTTTTTTTCTTAAAAGTGTCCGCGGACCCCCAGAAACATTGTCACGGACCCCCAGCGGTCCGCGGACCCCGCTTTGGGAACCCATTAAAGTATAGTCCAAGTTTTCACCAAAAGCCAACCCCCCCCCCCAAATTGTTTGCTGTATCCGCCCCTGGTGGAGTACTCGTTTGTCATAGACATCAACTCACGGTGTTACACCATAAAAGTTGTAAAAGTCTGTCGGCGCGATGTTACCGAAGTCGCCGCAAAGTGAAAACTGTTGAGTAGTATGCATAAATTAGGGCGGTGCCGATGCACTGCATTCCATCGCATTAGTCACCCGGTCACTTAATGGTATAACACATATTCATATTCATACGATGAATTAATGGTATAACACATACGACATATTCATGCCGTATAAATACAACGCAGACTCTTCACCGATTTTTGTTGTCTTACGCTTATTTAACTCTTAAGTATGTGTGTAGCCTACTGTATAACGAACATGAGGTGAAAGGCTGCTGAGTTAATTTACATTTTCCACTCTTTCCTGTTTCGTGTTAACTTGTTAATTTCCTCTGCTCGAATATTTCTCGTACGACCAACTTGATTCACTTCCTTTTGTCACCGTTTTTCTTTGTCCGTCTCGTCTGATCAGTCCTCGTGTTCTTCTGGTACTTCCCTTTGACATTCATTCTGTTCAAGTGGCCCAACCATCCCAATCGTCTTTTGTTTTTTTTATCACCGATTATATCTTTAAATTAGAAAAGAAATTTTCTGTCTAATAGAACGAGCGAAGCGAGGTCTCAGTTTTAACCCAACCGTTTGGCACTTGTCCGTCTATTTGGTAGATATCTATCTACTCACGAAAAGGTTTGAGTGCATCAACCGATTTTCGTCAACTTTGCGTGCTTGCCCGTGCTTTTTTCCCACAGGTCCTTATTTTTTTCGAGATTAATTTCCGCAGAAATACAGGGCGGGATGGAAGAATGTGAGGGGGAAATTTTTTAATCTCGCACAGTACACAAGGGGCATCAAATTAAATTGAAGACTATTTAACGGTAGTGCTCGTTTTGAAATTGCAAAGGGATTAGGTCCAAAAAATGGATTTAAAAAATTTGAAAACTTGTAAAACTCCATGCTGAGTAAAGGGAATTTACGTCTTTTCTTCTCCGCCTCCTCCTCCTCCTCCTCCTCCTCCTTCTTCTTTAGCACTACAGCTTAACGTGAGCCCAGGCTTCCAACACGAATCTTCTACAATGTCACCTATGCACTACTATCTCAGTGTAACCCATCACATCCATTCCTCTTAGATGTTCTAGCACATCATCCAATCAACTTATCCTAGGTCGGCCCCTCTTTGTACTATTATAGACTTGCGCCCGCAGGATTTTCTTTGGCATTCGCTGATCATCCATCCGCTCTAGGTAACCTAACCACTGTATTCGTTGTCGTTGAGCCTTTACGGATCTTACAAAGCCCTCATGATTGAACAGAATGTAATGTTTGCTATAAAAATTTAACTCTAGGGACACCAGGGGCAAATAACGGAAGACAAAATGTTGAAAAATGTTAATAATAATTTGTGTGACGTGGTTTACCAAATTATGAAGAATTTTATTCGAAATATAAACACAGTGTCTTTAATAATTTGACAAAACTACTGACTGCCGACAGTCCTTGTTCTTTGGACCGACGTCAATAAGTTTGTGAGCTATGTTCGCAAAACAATTTACATTTTGTTATCATTTATGAATAATCGTGAAAAATATAAGTACGTGGGCCAGTGGTTCTTAATGGGTGTGCTGTGAAACTTCCAAGACTTTGTGGTATTGGTAGTAAACGTATTTAAATAATTTTACTTATTGTGTATTTTGAAAAAAATGTTAAAGAGCTTAAACATATTGGGGATTTATTGCCAGACGCCTTACAATAAAACATTTGATTATTAATCAGAAACATGAGCTTGTCGTTTCGTGGACAAAAGTTCAACTCATGGTGGAGTTGAAGTGAAAAAGACACACGCATTTTATGTTAGACTGAGAGAAGTCTCGTGCAATTCATTCTTTTTATGTTTGTTAGTTCCGAAAAGTCCAGTTCGTACAAATATGTGGTAGAATAATTAACAGGGGACTAAGTGCTTCTACTGCTATTACAGGTACTCTTACTTCGCTAACATCCAAAACTTGAAAAGTGGTAGTTCATGAAGTGTTCGGTCTGACTGAAGTTCTGCGAGTTGAACTTCTTTCTCCAGAGGGAAGTCGGTGGACCGAGTCTCCCACATTGCGGACGTTATTGTGCCACGGGAACTCACTACAGTGGATAGTGTGCCGTGAAAAAAATCGTTTGAGACCCACTGATGTAGGCTTACGGATATCTATGAAAACATACATAAACCGGGAACTGTCATATTGCCATTAGAAGTAGTGTTTTTTAGATTATTGTATTCATAATAATAGTTAAGTAATATTGATTATTTGCTTTACAATTCTTCTGTTACTTTTAAAAAAGAGTAATCGGGTTTTAGTAATTTAAAAAATAAAAGTTATCCAATAGTAAGTATATACCGTTGAAAATAGTGAGCGAATTCCTGGTTTTATTTTCCATCATTTTCCGTCTATTTTCCTTCCATCCTTCCACCCACGCTTTACTTCCTTTGTTAGCTTTGGAGTGTTTTTATTTTTTTCCAACTTCAGTCTTATTTTTGACAATTTCTTTTCCACCAAAACGTTATTTTCAGTGATTGAATTCTATCTACTTTACCTAAATTGTCATTTACTTATGGTTTTTCTTTTTCTTGTATTATTGAATATATAGGCTACTTCAAGTATTATTGTCTCCAGAGATGGACTTTTGGAGACGTTCGTCAAGAGTATCCAGACCTGAGAAAGTTATTAAGGACAGGATGAATGTGAAAAATTCAATTGTTGATTTTATTCAAACAAAAAAATTACAATGGTTTGGACACACAAAAATAATGAAACAGGAAAGGTTGTCACGGAGAGTTATGGAATGGCCTCCACCAGGAAGAAGGAAAAGAGGAAGACCACCTGTCACCTGGATAGAAGAAATTCAGACTATATTGAGGGAAAGTGAAACTGAAGAAGACGTTTGGATGGACAAGCAGCAGTGGAAGATCAGAATTCTGTAATCTTTGGTTCCGGAAAATATGTAAACATTGTACAACCGGAGTAACAATAATTATTATTATTGTCTTATTGGTTCCAGAATATGTTTATCGTTTTCAGTTTTCGTTATATTTTTTGTGTTTTATTGCGTCGCTTAATTTTTCTATTTCTGTTTTATTCTACGATGAACGGTTGAATATAATCCGTGTGTGGTAGAAAATTTTCAAACTCCGTCATGGACAATAAAATATATGCGGATTGCAAGTCCGCGACCTTTTTTAGCATCGAATATGTCTATGGAAATATATTTTATAGTACTAATGATCGAGATAAGTCGTGCTGATTTATAAAGCAGCCACTTTCCAAGGCTGTGGTGTTGGCATTTATAAACTAGCGTTCGTTCGGTCTGCTACTACATCAAACGTTGGTCGGGCCCAGACGCTGAAAAATTTAACTGATCAGAAGCCTTGCCAAGTTTTGCATTTGCTCCGCGTGTGAACAGAGTTATACTGTATAAACGAAGGCGATTCTAAATATCTACTCACGGTATATGTGTTTTATGGCCGTTTTTGTTTATCATACGAGGCTATTAACTCGACCACCGTTTCGTAATGACCGGCTTTGCTTTCATGTGGTTATAACAATGGAGAGGAATCCGAGACAGAAGAGCGAGCCTTCATAACTGAAAAGTACAATGACTCATGTATTCCACATGGAAGGAGTTTTAATTTTATAAATAAATTGTTAAGCCGTTTGTTTCATGTAGGCGCCGATATATCTACATGTATGGGAGATATCAGCGTACCCAGGATTTCATTTCGTGACAGGCTAACATTGACGAGGGACGAATGGTACGCTAGGTGCCTCCTCGCTGGTTTGAGTGGGTTTTTGTATTGTACACAAACAATTGGTTGTGTTTTTGTATGGGATTCCGGCAAGTGGATTAAGATGTTGGGGGGGGGGGGGGGGGCACGGTGAGTTACTTTTTTCCCCACTCGAGTGCGTGTCTTCAGGACCTTGCTCTCAAACGCTTGCAAAACCCTTTTCTCCGTATTCCACTCGAAGATTCCAACTTGTTTTGATAAGTCGCCCCCAAATCCACATTGCACAGTTTCATTCAATACTCGCCTCCAATGGCGTGGCGTGGCGTGGGTATATACATAACACCTGTTGCCGGTTGTGATAGACCTAAAACTTAAACCTAAAAATTAATTCGAATTTTTTCTTGTACCAAGTCTTCTTTTTAGAGCATTTTCTATCATTCGCTGGGAGAGGAAAAGGGTCCCGGTTTAACGGGATCTGATTCTCATTATACTTACACAGAACAAATCAGAACACAAATAATCGAATTACAAATAATAAAGACAAACAGAGAAACACATGACTAAACGAACAAAATACAAATAGGTAGGTAGTATCTGCGTCACGTCGGTTACGAAAACGAACGCAGCTGCTAACTGAGTGTTTGCCGGTTTATACAACGGCAACACATTGGGTGGACGAATGTGCCCCCCCCCCACAGTTTGTACAGTGACAACTAGTACGAGGTCAGTGACCGTACGGAGTAAAACATTGCCGATGTCTGAAGTGCCCATCAGTTCAAAAGCAGTGCTACGCTTTTCTTCAAGTTTCCGTACTAATATTGTTCGGGTTTCAAATTATTCAATAACTAAAGCATTTATTGTGTGATATAATAAATATTATTTCCAGTACTGTTGCCATCGGCAACAGCGGTTACATGGACGCCACGCTTCTGCTCGCGTCGTTCGTTTGTTCAGCACCAAGGAATCACCAATATAAACACGTCTGTACTATCATAAAACTTCATCCTAGTTTCTAGACGCGTCTGCTTTGTCTGTTTATTAATCCATACTTGTGTCCGTAACTCACGCAGTTTATTAGTCCCAGCCATATCGCTATCATATGAAATGTGACACGGAGCCTTATTTAAACGTACGTATTCAGGGGCAGACTGGCCAGGTCAGCTAGTCGGCGATCGACGAGGACCCCGGGCCCCGAGGAGGCTCAGGGGGCCCCCGAGCCATGAAAATTTTATTTCGAGAAAAATCGAGAAATATATATATTTTTACCGGTATAAAACCCTTTTCTCGTCTAAATATTGTTGGAAATAAATCTTCAGGATTTATTTTGTTCAGATTGGAAGTGATCACTTCTCAGCCTTGTTTATATAGGCCTACAGCCTATTTAGTATTTACTAATGGAGGAAAGCGAAGGAGGTTATTGTAGAGGCGCGCCGCGCGGAACTGACTGACACAACGAGTAACAGGGAATTGTCATTTTTGTTTGAATGTCATTGCAGCATTCAGGGCTGGGGGGCCCAAAGGCCTGGGAGGGCCTCAGGCCCTTATGTCAAGATTCAAAAGGGGGCCCATGGCATAAACTTGCAGGAGGGTCCGGTTAAAAAAGTTACGCTACTGGGGCTATGGATTGGTGGGATAGAGTGACAATGGACCGGGCGGCGAGCTCATGGGGGTTCCACCACCGTAATACACTGTGGAATATTTTTAATTGGGATTTTATGAAGATTTTTAGGGTACAAATTTTCTTTACAGTAGAAACATGTATAGTAGGTAATTATGGTTTTAAAGCTGGTTTTGTTAAAGTCTAAATAGGCCTAATCAAATAAACTGTCCTGTATGTTTTGTATAAAACGTTCACTTACGTAAATACTGTACATACCATGTATCTATAAAGAGTAAATAAATAATTTAAAAAAAAGTGTACGGACACAAATACGCGCGTGCGCGTTTGTGTGTGACTGCTTCCAGCCGAGGGCCCCCAGGGATGCCAGTCCGCCCCTGAGTGTACTGCTCAAGTAATACGTACTGTTAATGGTGATTGAATAATAATAATGTTGTATTATATAGATCCGTTTTACAGCTTCTTGCGCGATAATTGGTGATTGAGATAAAAAGGAATGCCGTGTTTTGTGAGAAAGTGGACTTTAGACCGACTTGTTTACATACGTACTAGGCGATCACAATTCGTGTTTCCATGTGTGTGCGTGACTCATAACCAAGTGGTGGAAACTTGACGAGATTTAATTTACCGACGACGAGTGTTGTGTAATCGCTCGCCGATATTAATAATTGGTGAAAGTCTTGCGATGTAATTCGTACGGGTAGGTCAGCTGATCTGACGTCCCTCTTATTCTCTGGCTTTATCCGTATTGTTATTTAGCCGCCTTACACAGCCTTCTGTTAACACCTTTTCTTCTGTTGATGTAGACTTCTACGTCAAAGTAGGCGCTTCACTTCTTCTTTTCTCTGGTAGTCGCCATTTTAATATTCTTGTGGGCCATTTTGCGTTATCTATTCTATTCACACGGCGGTATTTTTACAGCGGGTGTTCTCGGATTTTGTAATGTAACATGTTATCCTCATCATCTTCTTCTTCTATGGCGTCACAGTTCGAAGTAGAACCTTAGCCTCCATAATCATCCGCCTCCATTTTTCCCTGTCCTTGGCGATCCATGTCCATAGTTTTATTTTAAGTAAATTATCAGCATCCCTCGCCACTGCGTCAATCCAGCGATGCTTGGGTCTTCCGACAGGCCTTCCTAGGTATTCGGTTGCCTGCCATCCTAATGATGTGTCCTGCCCATTGCAATCTATGCAGTCGGATGGTGGTGGCCAGATCATTGTCTTATACAGCTTGGATTGGTCCAAATATTCTCCTCAAAATTCTTCTTTCAAAAGTATTGACCATGTTACCGGCTCGTTTGTTCAGAGTCCAAGTCTCGCTGCCATATGTTATCACCGGTCTAATCATAACTTTATATAATGTGGCCTTGGACTGATGGTGGATATTCCTTGTCTTGAATACAAATGTCAACGAAGCATAATGCTCTATTTGCGACCTGTATCTTTTTTCCTTATTTCATTTATTTCTTTATTGTCTTCTGCCATCCAACATCCCAAATATTTAAACTGATTAACTATTTTCAGGTTTAGTGGGTGACTCTCATCTGTCCCCATATTTCCTCAGTTCGGACTTTATTTTCTCATGTTAGTTGCATACATCTTCGCATGTAATCATCCAGTTCTTGTTTTTATCTCTTTACGCTCTTCGGTATCGACCGTATTTGAATATTATTTTACTGTGTTCTAGTACAGTGGCGTAGCTAGGATTTGACTTTGAGGAGGAGGGTCCGGTCGAGTAGGCTTCATACAAAAAAAAAAGAAGAAAGTTAAGACTAATCAAAGTGGCTCAAAAACGTGTGATAACATCCTGAAATCAGTCCTATTACAGTAAACTGTAACAACACAATGAAACGTTGTTTACAAGATACTTATTGACTGAATTTATTTTCCTATATTTCATATTTCAAACGTACACGCAAATGCTGTCTAACAAACCTGTTTGTGTATTCAAATAAGTTACTACTATATTAGCGTACACGCTGGGAAAAAAAAATAATAAAACCGTCTAAGATATTAACAAAATTCGTCAATTTTTTGACCCCGTGGGGGAAAGTCCTGTCTCTTCGTCCCCCACCCTAAATTCGCCCTGCTCTGGTAGATTCTTTTCTGATTTTCTTTACTTAAGAGTTTTGTGTTCCATATTACTTCCAATTTAATGGTCTACTAACTTATTTACAACGTGGTACTTTTATTTCATTATCTCTGCTATTGGTACGTGTTCCATATCGAATATAACCCATCTCGGATATTTGAACGGCTGGAGACCTTAATTTTTCTTCTGTATTTAAATCAGCAACTTCTCCACCTCATGTGTACTTGGTATTCTGAAATGTTATCTTAGACGCCAATTTCCACACTCCCTTTAAATTTTGTTTACCATGTAATCCGTGTATCTTTATCGTGAGCAAAGATAACATAATTTTACAAATTATAAGATTTCGGACATTAGCCATCGGAAGTTAAAATTAATAAACAGGTTGTTTCGACCTCTATAGAATCAGAGGTCGTCTTCAGGCGAGCAATAAATTAATACAAAGATAAATCTATCAATAACAAACAGATATCGTCAAAACTCCAAACCTTAGTTATACAAATATAGTGCTAAAATAATACTAACAATATTACTAAAACAGTACTCATTGTAATGTAATGGTGAGTACGGTTTTATTATTATTATTATTATTATTATTTTAGTATTATATCTGTATAACTAAGGTTTGAAGTTTTAACGATATCTATTTGTTATTGATAGATTTATCTTTGTATTAATTTATTGTTCGCCTGAAGGCGACCTCTGATTCTATAGAGGTCGAAACAACCTGTTTATTAATCTTAACTTACGATAGCTAATGTCCGAAATCTTTGCGTCATTGATTAATAATAATTTTGAAAATAACATAATTTTAAAAATTATTTTATATAACTTTGTCAGTGTGGCCTCGCCCTCACAATAAATACTAATTGAAAATACAAATAACTTCTCACCATAGACTTGTGCAAATATGGAGTTTGTTCTTCGCAAAAACACAGAATAAAAATAAAAGTTTCAACTTTACGCTGGTTGTACCATCTCTCTTCCTATTTGTCGATTTAACCGTAACGATAAATATTATTTTTGCTTATTTGCAAGTAAGCAGCAATTGTATATCAGCTGTTCCAGACATGCGATGCAGTGGGACTTACACCCATCAATGGCTTTGAAGTTTATTTCTCGACCGACGCGATGCAAGACACATTTATTCATTTATTTATATGTAGGACGATGGGCGGGCTGAAGGAAAAGAGATAGTCACATCTATAACAAGCCTACAGAGAAAAACAAGACCATTTAGGCGTTTAAGAAGTATTATTTTATAATGTAATGGATTCAGTAATAAAGAAATCATACCACATATTTCAAACACAATCTTTTATTGACGTCACTAAAACACAGCTGTCGATAAAATAATGTCACCGTGTGATGAATAATAGCATGTGGTGATAATAAAAATGATTATTATTACGATACAAAACGTGACTAAGCCAGGCAGTCGTGAAGTTTTCTCTATACGAAACACGATAAGAAAATAGTTGGGGGGGATATATTGAATTCCAACATTAAGTGTAAACGTAAAATCCAATCAAAAGTGATATCTACACTACAGTCGTATTCTGCCGGAAGGTTCTTTATGTGTACTAAAGAAAAACTGGATATTTCAAGCAGTGGCGCAACCAGGGGGGGTTAGAACCTCCCCCCCCCCGAAAATCTGGAAAAAATTGTATAATCAACGTATGTACAAACAGTAAGAACATAATAAATAAAGTATCTTCTTTATATGTTAATTACTATGTTCTTACAGTAACTTTTTTACTATTACTAAATGATAAAATAAAATTCAGCATAGGTCAGTTTACCAGACGTGAATAAATTGTTCTTTTGCCAACGGCCCATGATATGTAATTGTGTTCGTACTTGTCAAAAAACAGCAGTTTTCATCAAAAGCGTAGCGTTTAGTTTATTGCGCTATTTTCCGGTTTTGAAGAATGAACTAGATTAATCTGGGTGGCCTGTCAATTTCAGTGCAAAGGAAAGTCATGCATAGTTAGAGTCGAAAAATAATGTATAACGTGTACAAGTTTATTAAATCGGAAGATAAGGGAATATCAGAAAGAAAGTCACAGGAAAAGTTAGCTCAGGCGTGCGGTGTGTCTCTACTATATAAGTAGTGTTTTTAGAATTATTAAGAAGCATCCGCGTATACGGCTGACATAAAATCTTTCAGTACTTCCCATAAAAAAGGCTCAACAAAGGAAATAAAAACTGATTTAGACGATTTTGGCAAGTGTACTATTCGACTAATTATTTACGAATATCAATTCATAGAAGGGGAAACACCGACATTCAAAGTAATTTAAACAATTTTTACTAATGACGAATACGTTTCAATCATTAGCCGTGGCTCTACAAATCATCAGACCTTTGGTGGGTCTTGTTCCGCTCTAAGAGTCGATTCCATTCCTCCCTATTGCATGCCTGATAAGTGTTTTGTAGATTTTGCATTTCGTACTTCTTGAGACGAAGCTAGATGTCAGGTGCTTTTTCAATCCATAATCTGTTTTATTTGCGAAATATATTCTTCTTCGTATTTCAGTGTTGATGTTGTTAGTGCTGTTTTTCTGGGAGCCAAGATAATATGAACTCTTTTACTGCCGCTATATTTTTAATGACGAATACGTTTACACAATCAAATAGTTGAAAATGTCATTTGTGACAGATTTGGATATTACACTGACCGAATAGTCGCTCGACACTTGGTAGAACATTGTATTAGTAGGCCTACTTGAATTGAATAAATGAACACTTGGTACAGTTGTACAGATAATGTTTGCTTTGCTGACAATTGTTTCATCAGTTACGACAGCTTGAGCGGTTAGATTTGAACCGGATATTAAGAGGTTAGATTTGAACCGGATATTAAGAGGTTAGATTTGAACCGGAAATATAATGAGGTTAGATTTGAATATTCTTACCGATTTTAGTACAAAATAATTAATGAAGTGCGAATAATATTTATAACTGTGTCAACTAAGTTTGGTTTATTGTCCTTTTTGTTGCTTATTTATTATACCTCATATTTTGGTTACAGACACAGCTTATGACATCGATTCCTAAAATTAGCATTTTCTGTCCCCAGATATTATAAGGGTCTCGCCCACTTTCTTAAAGAGCCTGCCTTACGCTATCAAAGGTGTAAACGTTTAAAGCAATAATAGTAAGTCGATTTGAATTTCGATTTAAATTACTTTACTTCCATGGATGTGGAGAAGAATGGAAGGAGTTAAATGGCAAGACAGAGTACGGAATGAGGAAGTATTACGAAGAGTGGGAGAGAAAAGAGAAATATTAAAAACATTAAGGAAAAGAAAGAAGAACTGGATAGGACACTGTTTAAGAAGAGATTCTCTATTATAAAAGACAGTCTAGAAGGCATGGTTAGTGGAAAAAGAAGAAGAGGAAGAAAGAGACGACAGTTGATGGACAACATCAAGGTAGAAAACTACATTACCACGAAAAGGCTGGCAGGAGACAGAGAACAGTGGAGGAGTTCATAAAGAAAACCTGCTATACAGCAGATGAACCTATGATGATGATGACTTCCATGTTCCATAAGGAAATGGAAGGATCGTGATGACGAAAAAATCGTGTTCGGGATAAGGGCTGATTCTGATTGTACTACCCTCAAAACATGAAGAAAAGTCATTTTCCGAAAAGTGTCTGTGTGTAGAATTTTTTCTATGGCGAACGATAACCGCCCCAAATTTAAACAGAATCAAATAATTTTTTGCATATGTGCCTGAGTTGTAGAGGACTCAAGACCTATTGATTTTGGTGAAGATCGGTTAAGGGCAAGGTGTAGTTTACCTGCAACCGTTTTATTTTTTAACAAGAGTAAAGTACTTAATTTTGATAAATTATGTATCATGAAAAGGCCATAATAATGTACTGTAGAAAGGTAGATGAAATATCTATAAATGAAAAGGGTAGTTTAAGGGGGAGGGATAATTTTCTATAAATGAAAATGATAGCTGAAGGGGGAGGAGATAATTTTTTATGTGTGCACTACGTTATCGGCAACAAAGAAGTAGTTTGTTGTTAAAACCTTCCCGTGCTGTTTGGCCGTAGTCCAATGTTTTATGCAAAACCAGACGTTTCGGCAGTGCCATCGACTGCCATCATCAGTGAAAATCGAGTGCGCTAACGTGCGGTGGTATATGTTAGTGACCACAGTACTGTGGTTAAGGCTGAAGAAAGAAGTAGTTTCTATGGAAATATTTCATTTCGAAAATGTTTTTAAATATAAATCTTAGAACAAGGAATTTACGTATGGTTCTTCATACGGATGTTTGATTGTTGTAATATTTATTTATACATTAAGTGTTTAGACTGTGTTCACAAAATAAACTTCAAAGCAGTCGATTGTATTATAAACAAACATTTTGTGGGTTAAAATAACTTAAATCAGAATTCTTGTACAGTAATCGTTTAACATTGAAACCCGTGATTATGCAAGCCAAGTCTTGTGTTACGTAGTTAGGCGTTAAGTATAATACTGCCATTAAAAAAAAAGATAATTATTTTTATAAGTATTGTATTTTATTGGTTTAGTTTATAAGTAGAATTGTAATTGATTGACCCACAGGTAGGTTACAGCGGGTGGTATAACCACTAACCACTGTCTTGTAATCGTCGCGTCTGTAGCGTTTAGTTTGTACGCTTTCTATGCCACTCACGATTCACGTCATTTTTTCCGCATAATCAGACTTCTCTCGCGGTAACCTGTAGGCTACCTTTAATATCACACACACACACCCTCATTTTCCCTTCACTTGACGGGCCAGTAGTAGCAACAGATGCAACGACCCCCACAACCTGTCCTACGCCGGCACATCGCTTATTGACGTCTGCCTTCCCGTCTGGCCTTCAGCTTTGGTCACAAACACATCTTTCGGTCCAGTCATAACAACTCATTTCGTTTTAGGTATCTCCAGCCAGTCGTACTCTTGACTTTACTAAAACACACACACTCAATCCCGTGTTGGTTGGTTCGTCGTATGTATTAAATACTAATTTTTAATAATACAAATTATTATGTTCGTGGCAGTTGTACCTACTTCGGATGTGAAGAACATCGATCAAATTATGCCAGCAACTATTGACATCTCAGTAATATCTTCGTTGATGGCTGACGTTAAAATGTCATGACTACGCTTAAGAATGTAACCATGCAGTCGTTACTTTTTTTTTTAACGTATTCTGTGTTTGATGGCCAGCTATCCGATAAAACCGTCAAGAATATACTAAACATTTCCTCGCACGCTAATAATTAATCATCCTGTACAGAAGGCAAAGTAGGTTTGTTATCAAGATCTCCAGTGTTGTTATGGACAAGAAAAAAATGTATAAGAAACCACGTTTTGTTTTACAAAACAGATTTGTAACCTCGTTATTATGGGACAGGAAGAACGGATTGATTTAAGAGCCCTGTTTAAGAAAAACCCCACTGCAAGTAAGATGAGACTTTTTGGTGAGGGGAGACAGGAAAGTACCGAATTAGCGATATGATCATTAGGAAACAGTTTTAGTAATAATCACTCGTGGAGAAAATAGAGAGGAAAGCACTACAGTGGTTTCAAGGGTGGAAATGAAAGGAAACGGAAGCACGCCCTGAAGAGGGAAGAGGAAGAGGAAAACCAAGATGGGATATATTGAAAAGCTGGTTACGAGAAAGGAAGGCTTTAGTAAAAGAGATCGCCTCGCCTGAAATAGGATAGGTTTAGAAAAGGACAAGCCGAAGGAAAATCTGAAGGACCCGACATTTGACGGCTCCGGTCGAGTCGCTTAAATACAAAAGAAAAAACAAGTTAAGACTAATCAACATTACTATCTTTAAAGTGGTTGAAAAACGTGCGATAACATCCTGAAATCAATCCTATTAAAGTAAACTGTAATAAGACAATAAAAACACGCGTTATTGAAACACTGTTTAGAATACACTTATTGACTTAATTGATTTTCTTATATTTCATATTTCAAACGTATACGCTAATGCTGTGTAATAAACCTGTTTGTATAGCGTATTCAAAAATAGTTACTTATATATTAGCGTACACAGTGAAAAAATAATAAACCAGTCTAAGAATTAAGAGATTAACAAAATTCGTCAACTTTTTTCGACCGTCTGGAGGTTGGATCCGGTTCCGTTCGCTCCCCCGTAAATACGCCCCGTGGTGAGCAGAGGATTAAGAGGCAACGGAGCCGTCGCGTCGTGACGCATAGCGGGATCATAATTGCACATTGTGTAAGGAAAAGACCTCATTTAATAGTTAAATGTATACCGGGTAACTAGGTATGAAGGCTAGTGGTTACGAAGAGACGCGAACATCGATAATGTATTGCGGTTTTTGTTGCCATCATGTGGTGTGGGCTGCAGTAAGGTCAATGATGTAATCGTGTCTAATTGTTTTACAACTGATATGAAATCGATTACTGCTGATTGCGATTACGTGTGTTTCTGACGTAATTGTATAGAAAATTTTGATAGTTTTCCGTTCCATAAATGATCGGTAAATATCAGTTTAAAACAAGGGTTTTAACCGATCATTTATGTAATATAGGCCTAATTAACATGAAATATTTCGCTCATTTTTCTGAAGAAAGCGAAGATTTAAGGGAGGAGTTGCCGTTTTCTTTAAATCTTTTTTTTTTATTTGATGTATTTAACAGTTCAGCTTATAAATCTTCTGCTTAGTCATCCTCTTCTACAGGTCGGCTGTCGAGGTTTTCGAGAGACGAGCTCTCCATCTCGTCCTGTCCAGTGCCAAAACCCAGCACTGGCCCGAACTGCTCCTCCGCCTTCTACACTCTTCTTGATGTTATCCTCCGACTTGTTTCTGGGCCGTCCTCTTCCTCTTCTGCCTTCTGGTTTTCCCTCCGTAATACCTCAACAATTTAATTTAATTTAATCATTAATACCTCACCAACACAAGCACGCACTATCATTCAGTAGGCCCGCCGCTCCTCAGGCGTCTCGGCAGCAAAACTGGTGTGCATACAAATAGAACACATGGTTTTATGTAACACCTAGTAAAACATTTTAAATACACAAAAACACTTTACCACACACGTGCATTTACTAATAACAAAGCAAAGCGCTCTAACATAGTAGTCGTACGCATGGACGGTGATGCCACTGCGCATCCAGTGGCTGTCCCCTACCGGGTTCAGATGTCGTCACTGCCTTACAACTGCGTAATGCTGTCTGTACAGTAGCCGCAAATGGGAATATTGGGAAAGTGATATCAGTTTGATTTTGTCTTTTGAGTATGTAGTGAACTTACTTTGAGTCATTATTATCCAACGTAATTTGGTACAGGTACGAACAGATAATCTCGGAACATAGCATTTCAAAACAAGTTTTAGAGGTGATGCCTAAAGAAAGGAGAAAAAAGGGATAGGCCAATAGCACCGTATACTAAAGGAATTCAGACATCAAGTTGGATTAAAGAAGTCAAAATGGATTTAGAAAAGAATAATATAAACGCAGAAGAAGCAATTGAAAGAGAAGTTTGCCGGGAAAAAGTGTTAAACATGGAAGGAGTCCAGGGTAGGAGAGAGAAAAACGCAGGTTCAAGGTAGACACTGAAGAGAGGAAGAAGAGACGTAGTGAAAAGATGAAAGAATATTGGAGAAAAAGAAAAGAACAAGGAATGAAGAACTGAAATTTGCATGTGGTCCTCAGATGGCCGATACAAATACAAAAACAAGGAATTCAGATGACCTTGTCACACGAGACTTACGATCAGGGGACTGATAAGATAAAAGGGGATGGAGACTGGCACCGGAAGACGTCGGGACGCTATAATACCAGGACTACCAGCAATGCGTCGGAACGGGACTGGGCGCATCTTGGTGTTTATAACGTGCTCCACTTACAGCTAAGTAAGGTAGTAAGGAGTTTCTTATTCTCGCCACGTACGGATTTCCCTCGACTGTCTGGATTTATATATGGTACTTACCGTGTATGTGAGAGCAGTACACGTCCTTGTACGATGCATTGCTGACCTGTATTTTGTTGGTAAACTTTTTATCGTACAGTTTCTGTACACTTTTGTTCCTAACATTAACATCTGTATCAGTCATTTCACCGTTGTTTTAAACATAAGCGTACGCGAATGTTTGTGAGAATACCAGCTAACGTGTTGGTTAAGAACGATTGAATGTTCTAGTGCCCGTGTTACTTTTAACGTGCTATGAAAGTATGAAAGTAATTAATTTGCATATTCTAAAATAAGTTTTACCATATGGAAACCGTAACATTAAGAAGGTTTGAAAGAAATATTTTAAAAATAAAATATACTATACTATACTACAGTACTATGTAACAACCGTGCTTACAGTAGACTGCTGAGAAGTAAGCTCATTAGTCACAACATCGAAATGAAAATGTATAAGACGCTCATTAGACCGGTTGTTGCTTATGGCTGTGAGACGTGAACATTTACAAAAAAAGAAAATTGTACGTCATGTTTATGGCCCGGTTAAGAAAGATGATGAATGGAGAATAAGAAATAACCAGGAGGTAGATAAGCTGTTTGAAGCGTGAGCCCATGGTAAGATTCGTAAAGCGTCAACGAATCAGTGGCTAGGTCATCTAGAGCGGATGGTTGACCAGTGTATGCTGAGGACACAGCTATGTAAAAGCAGATAGAAGCGTTGACCTAGAATAAGGCGGCTGGATGATGTGCTGCAAGATCTCAGAAGAAAGGATGTGAAGGGTTACGCTGAGAAGGCAACGGGGATAGGAGACATTGGAGAAGATTGGTGTCGGCAGCCAGGACTCACGTTGGGCTGTAGTGTTGAAGAAGAAGATACGGAAACGCCTACCGGGGCACATCTTTGAGACCGATGGTTGAGGTTGTTCATATAGCCTACCGTTGCCAACATTTAACAGAACCGCCGCCACCATAACGAGTTTCGTGCCCCAAGTGACAACGAATGCATCCGCAGTTATTCGTAAAGGATTTCTCTCCAGAGCAAGTATCGACCAGTTCACTACTCAAGCAGATTATTCCTTCTTTTGTGACGGCATCGATACCGCGGCAATATTTAAAAACGGATCTTACTTTCTAAATAACCCATGTAATTATAAGAAACAATACACGCAGTCAATACTGGTCGAGGCCACTAATTGTTCTTTTTCTGATTACCGTGACATTACGTATGGAAAAATGAAACATATGAAACCTTAATTCATCATCATCATCATCCTCAAGGTTTAAACCAACAATGGTTTGTTCCGCTCTCAAATAGGCAAAGATTAGAGCTGGTCACTCGGAGCGCTTCCTCGGACGTCCCACACCTCTCCGTCCCCTCGGCTTATACTTCCAGAGTTGTTTGGGGATGCGGGAGCCATCCCATTCTACAAAGAGGTTCCCACCAATTCAGCCGATACTGGGCGATCCTGTCGACTATACTCATAATATTCAATTCCTGCCGTATATTCAATTCCTGTGTTTCTTCTATGATCATGGAGAGTAAACCCTGCCAGTGCCTGAGAAATCTCATTTCAGACGCTTGGATGCGCTGGGCTGGCCTTTCATTAAAGTCCAATTGTCAGACCCATAAAGAAGTGTGGGAAGAGCCATCACCTTGTAGAATTTTAGGCGTGTTCCTTTTACTTGCTGACTTAAGGGTTCGCTTGATGGTCCCACACATAAGGTTGAACTTATGCAACTTATTCACCACGTCGGTGCTTGCATTATAAGACACTAAGAGTAATAATAATAAATAAATTTAAAAAAACACAAAACAAAAAGTCTACACTCAAACTGGAATCCTTCCACAGCATTGCTTAACAAATGACGTTTACTCATTCCTGAAGAGTGTCTTGGGATTAGTTCCCCCTCCAAAATTTTCCACTCTGCAAAAAATCGTAATACTGTGTTTTTTAGTGTACTTTTATATAGGCGGCATAAATATAATTAACAGTAAGAAATAATAATTCATTATGTGTACTTTTACAGAAACATTGTTAGAACATGGGTGATCATAATACTTTTTGTGATCATGAGCGAAATAAAATTATCCATACGCTCGCGTGTTATTCAGGTATTACACTGTTGACAGATTACAGGAAATTACGTTAAATTTGACGGATTTGTTAAACCCTCTCAACAGAAAAAATATTGCTTTTAGCGGTCAAGCGGTCAGCTGTTTTGTTGTTTTTTTTTTTTTTACAGATTTGCTCCCGGCTCAAACAGGTTTTTTTAAACAATCATCTTTTTTCCTAAAATGTACTTACCCAAAATATTTTATAACAGGGGAGTAGTGTGTAATTTGGTAAAAACCCGCGCTGTCACGTAGGTCCCTACTTCCCTGGCCACTTAGAGTATGATGTCGATGTATTTTTATTATATATTATATATTCCGTCTTATTCAGTTGATGGAATAGTCGATTGTGAATCGCAGTTTGGAAAAATGTTATTGTCCAGGAAATCGCAGGTGCATATGATTATAAATATATTGTTGTATGCAGTGGTTGATTTCTATAGATGCCGGAACGGATCAATTCAAAAGTTGTACAGATACAAATATACTTGTATTTTATATTACCTTAGGCTTATAAGTTTACATCAGGTTATTACAAAGGAGGTCTACATTTTAAAGCCTTATAAAATATGTAACATCCGTATAAACTTGTATCTAAAAAGGTAATAAAGTTTACTGATATTCCTAAAGAGCTTCATCGTCAGGTTAGCCGCACGACAATCGAAAATATGTCGCTCATGATGGCGTCATCCGGGAGCCTCAGTCAAACTCGAAGTGATGGTTTTGGGGGGGTCGGACATTTTAAAAAAATCACTGTGTCGTCATATGTTTGTTTCTTGACCTTTCCTTACACTGTCTGTCCAATGCTGTACGTTGGCCAGAAACCAGCCCTCTCACATTCACTTGGAAGATATATTCCTATTGATTCAATAGCCTATTTCAAGGTAGACAGACTATTCGGAAAATTTTTGGAATGCACATATTCTCGGAAGCTCCCAATCAGTTGCCTTTTATATAGTTTTAATGTTGAAGCAAGTTTTTTTATTTCAATTTCTCCATAGGTTATTGGGACATTTTTTGAACGATAGTAGTTAAGATAAAGATTAGCGCTGGTGTTTGATTTTGACAAATGTTTGGTTTTGGAGTGAGGCTGATGAGGGGCACAATTTAAAAAGTAGTAATAAATATTGGTAATAATTAGGTTTTTTCATATATTTATTTTTGGATCCAAGAGGTTCCGGCGCGTTCCCTCTGAGATCAAGCCTTGGGCGGGTGTAAACGGTAGTGAACAATGTTGGTTACATAGTCTCAGTACTGTGACGACTAAAAACAAATATCGGTATGGAGAACCATATATGACTTCCATGTTCTAAGATTTATATTTAAAATCATTTTCGAAATGAAATATTTCCATAGAAACTACTTCTTTCTACTTATTGCTCAGCCTTAACCACAGTACTGTGGTTACTAACATATACCACCTCACGTTATCGCACTCGATTTTCACTGATGATGACAGTCGATGGCACTGCCGAAACGTCTGGTTTTGCAGAAAACATTGGACCACGGCCAAACAGCCCGGGAAGGAATTTTAACAACAAACTCCTTCTTTGTTACCGATAACGTAGTACACATATAAAAGATTGTCCCCTCCCCCTTCAACTATAATTTTCATTTATAGAAAATTACCCCCACCCCGTTCAACTAGCCTCTTCATTTATAGATATTTCATCTACGTTTCTACAGTGGATTATTATGATCATCTTAGTTGGATTATTATGATTATTAGGATACTTTATTTATCTAAATTAAGTACTTTACTCTTGTTAAAACATAAAACGTTGCAGGTAAACTACCCTTTCCCCGTAACCGATCTTCACCAAAATCAATAGGCCTTGAGTCCTCTACAACTCAGGTAATATGTAAAAAATTATTTGAGTCTGTTTGAATTTACGGCAGTTATCGTTAGTCATGAAAAAATTACTCTTGTTAAAACATAAAACGTTGCAGATAAACTACCCCTTTCTCTTAACCGATCTTCACCAAAATCAAAAAGCCTTGAGTGAGTCCTCTACAATTTAGGTATGTATGCAAAAAATTATTTGATTATGTTTGAATGTGCGGCAGTTATCGTTCGTCATTAGAAAAAATTACCCTTGTTAAAACATAAAACGTTGCAGGTAAACTACCCCTTTCCCTTAACCGATCTTGAGGTCCTGGAATTTGGTCTTCCTTGGGATCTTGCCATGATATTAATATCGTCTACATAACCTACAATCTGGACCATTTTATGTTCTAATGTTGCTATTACTTGTGTTAATAAAAAAAAAACACTAACTTTAGTGGATTTCAACGGAATTTTGCAAATAATCGTGATTTTTATTTCCGGTTTAGCGGAAAAAATTTTGAGATGGCAATAATGCAGATATAACAGGAAAATCTCTTCCGGTTTACCTGCGGTTACGACTGGACATTATTTCAACCTGCGAGGGTAGTTTTTACGGTGGGGGGGGCCAACGGGACCGAACCCCCCCAGTCAAAAGTGACACTGTTGATTTAATTCTTAAAACGGTTTAACTCTTAATTTTTAAGCAGTTTTATTAATTTCTCAGCTGTGTACGCTGTTAATAGTAACAATTTTTTAAGTGTAGGTCTACAAAACAGCATTTGCGTGTACGCTTGAAATATGAAATATAGAAAAATCAATGAAGTCATTAAGTATCTTATAAACAATGTTTCAATAGAGGGCGTATTTTTATTGTTATTACTTTAATGGTATTGAATTCAGTATGTTATTACACGTTTTGCAGCCTCTTTAAAGAAGATTGTAATATTGATTAGCCTGAACTTGTTTTTTGTTTTGTATGAAGCCGACTCAACCGGACCCCCCCCCCCCCCAATGTCCAAATTCTAGATTCGCTACTGCAGCCTGCTGCTATCATGTCAAAGCGAAAAATTGTATGATTTCTAAATGTCCACGATCATGCATACTATTATGTCGTATAAAAGTATTACAGACCAACATTTACATATAAATTCGTTGTGTTCATTATCTGATTTCGGAGTCGGTCCTTTCCATTAATTAGCACGGCTCAGGTGCTGTTGGTAGTGTTTCATAAATAAATAGTAGAGAATACATGGCCGTAAAAACTAACACCTTAAAACATATGAATGATAAATCATGTCCCGCCCGTACGAGTGAAAAAACAGCGTGTAAAAAATTCACCGGTAAATTTCCTTCCGCGTATAGGGGGCGTGCGTGTTGTATTTCGCTTCCCCAAACACGACGTGGCTCCGTGTACGCGCGCACGCGTGTCGTCTCGGGAGTAATTCGGGTGTAGAGCGCTGTAGTGCATTCTGTCGGTGATCTATTGAATCACGCAGTCTAGCGGCAACTGACAAAACTACCTAACTGACCATTCCAATATGGCGATCGCATGGGGAGGGGCCGACACTGGCTTTAGTTTAGATTAGACTTTTAACCGGATTATATCGCTAAATAGATTTTTTTATTTTATTTTGGAAACAATTTGTAGTAGTTGATTTTTTTCATTTCCAGTGGTTTAGTGTTTCGTATGTGCGTGTGTAGTTATTGAATAGGTTATAGTTGTGCGGCGAGTTTTTAAAATAATACATTTTTATAAAGCGGTACAGATGTTTCGGTAGCAGACGATGCTTAGTGCTGTTTGACGTATGGTGATTTTGACGTGTTAAAATTTGCGAGTGATTTAAATAAAAAGTATAGAAAATCAGTTAATTAGTTTTGTTTTATCTTTCTTTCTGGGACTGAATTTTTGTTAATAAGTTTTTCAAGTGAGTAAAATATACTAGATAGTTTTACGTTTTTTTTTTTTTTTTTTTTATCAAGAGTTCTGATGTCTGTGATATATGTTTTTTTACACGTAAATAATTATTATTGCTTCTAAAAAAAAAATAATCGACTGAGTTCATATATTGAAGTAATTATAGAAGTTTTATTTTTTTTATTTTGCTATGAAAATTCATCACTAACGCTTTTTATCGACTTACAACGAGGGGATTGTAACAAATGTTTTTAGTTGTGTATATGGTATCGTTAAGTTTGTCACTATTATGGCAGTGAGAATCGAAAGTTCGGCACCGAGAAAAATCCACTACAAAATGATGGTGAGTTGACAGATTGTTTGTGTAATGTGTTTTGCATCCAGGATGGGTATTTATGGTTGTGCAATAATTCTTGTTAAGTCATTGTGTTAATAATAGTGACCTTATGAAAAGAATTAACCGGCGTATTTTGTTTGCACGCCTGCTGTGTGTGAAAGTTTAAAAAGTTGTTGATACGGTTCAGTCGTCAATTAAAATTGTTATTCGTAAAAACAGTTGAAAGTATTTAAATTGTTGTAATTTAAACGTAACTTCCGGTATTGTTAATATTTTATTTGTTACTTTCGAAACCAGTTATTTTTTGTATTTTGAACAACCAATTAAACAGTATTAAACTGTCGACAGTCGTAGTGTTTTTCGTGTTAAACGAGTCACTTTCGTCGATCTTGCCGTGTGAAAAGCTTTACACGTAGTTTTATGTCGGTGGAGTTTTCGGCTGTAAAAACGCCTATGACATTTGCGATATGCCTTTAGATGGGTTTCCCATATGGATTAAGTGCCACACCCGTCTGTGCGATGCTGAGAAGGTAGTAGACATCTCTGCTCACTCTCTCCCCCTCAATGTCCGTCTCTCTCGCACGCCTCTCTTCGCTTCTGAAAATACATGTCAAGAGCGTGGAGTTCTGCTGTACTCTGACATAAGAGGGATGGCAATTGATTGCGTGCATGACGCGAACATTATGATACCCCCCCTCACTCACTAACACAGACACTCATACAGAGTTTATAATAAACTTCATGTACGTTACTACAATTCTTTCCCATATTCCAATTTTTATTGTATTTATTACACAAAGAATAATTAATAGTTTAACGTTGAATGTTAGTATTGGTTTTTTACAGTTGATTTTTTACTCCATGTTCCATAAGGAAATGGCAGTATGGTCATGGCGAAAAAAATCGTGTTCGAGATAACGATTGTACTACCATCAAAACATGAAAAAAGTCATTTTTCGAAAAGTGTTTGTGTGTGTGCGTGTGTGTCTGTGTGTAGAATTTTTTCTATGGCAAACGATAACAGCCGCAAATTAAAACAGAATCACAATAATCAGAACAAAATAATTTTTAAATATTGTTATGATTGCCAAACCAGTTGAAACGATCGATGATATTATTTATTTGGGTCGGTGGAACGATGAAATACAAACTGTACGGAAATAACTGTGCTTTTAATTGTTAACTTGGTTTTGGTAACATGTGTCCGTTGGTGAGTTCTGAGATTTATTAATGTACTACATTATTACATCACAAAAAAGTAAATAATCTTATTTAAATAAATGTCTTCGTTGATAAAGCAATATAATACTTGAAATAATACTTCATATAGTTGCAGTCCTGTCGTACGACTTATGACCAATTGATCTAACCGGAACTGCTACTTAATTTACATCTGAGACATCACCGGAATTTCATGTGCTTCTTCTTCTTCTTCTTCTTCTTCTTCTTCTTCTTCTTCTTCTTCTTCTTCTTTCCTGACACGTCTCTCGAGCTCGCCTACTTTCTCTGCTAACTTCGTTTCCTACGACTCATGGATTTCTTTTCCTTTAGGAAACCGAAGAATACTGCCTCTGAAAGAATGTCAGTGCTTTGCATTCTGTCACGATGTTATCTCCTTTTGTTTTTGCATGTTCATCAGCATTTTATCAGTTCAAGTGAATATTATTATTTTTCTCAGATAACTACTTGTTGTTCATATCTACATCGATATCTGTGCTGTCTTATGCTTTCCTTCTTTATCACCTTCGTAACTCTTCGCTGCCGTCAGTTTGTGAAACCACAGCTGTGTTTCTTTTTGGATTTTTCTCTTGAGGCTGGCCGATTTGTACAACATAGTTTGAAATTTACACAATATGTTGGCCATGTTATTGTGTGCAGTACAGTACACAACTGATATGACATATCTTACTTAATAGTACTCTGTCATTCATCAGTGTTCATCAGTTTTATTTAGAAATCAAAATACACAGGCTAAGGTGGGTTAGACATATAAGGAGGAAGGACAACCTACTAAACAGATCGTCTACCAGAAACTAATGGGTAGTAGAACAAGGGGAAGATCCCGATGTATATTCAAGGATCAGATAGAGAGCTGAACATAAGAAACTGGAAAGCCAGGGCACGCAACAGGGAAGAATGGAGTCGATTCTTGGAGCAAGCCAAGACCCACCAAGGCTTGTAGAGCCACGGCTGATGATGATACTTCCTCTTGATTGGTTTCCCCTAATGTTCGTCTAGTAATCTTTCTCCATCCGTTGCATGGAGAAGACCATACCATGACAGTGCTTTACTTTGCAGACCTTTTCAAATGATGCACGTTACTTCACTTGCCTTCATCTTCTTCGATACAGCCGTTACGTGTAAGTAGTGAACATCTTCGACCTTCGACGGTTCTTGTTCTGACTCTTCCTTTCATCGTCTGTAGTCGTACTTCTGCTCCATAGAAAACATTTCTTTGACCTACACTACTAAAGATCACTTTTTCGGACAGTTATATTCCATTTTTCACCACGCAGTGCTCTGGTAGCTTCTTCACCATCAGTTACCTTTGTCGCAAGGTCCTTCGAACACTTGTCGCTCTGCGAGCTATTCTAGGTATTTCAGTTCTTGACAGCACATTATGTTTTGTTTCTCTTTACCTAAATTTGAAGCCTCTCCGCCAAATACACGTGCCCTCCACCATGTGGGCCTGCGTGAAACCCCTTGTCTTATAAATGGAACGTGGGTTCTTTATAAAGAACATCACGTGATGACTCCGTTGGCTTGAGATTTAGGCAATCATCAGATCAATATAAATACGACGCTAGTTGCAGTATGATGACGAGCTAACACCGCGCTCGTGGGGCGTTACTAATGGAGTGCAGTAAGCGGTGTTGATAACATTTTCGTCAAGATGAAACAAGTATAGTTACAAAAATAATTTTTGTAATTAAATTAATGTCAGCAACTTGCAGAAGTAATATAATATACTGCAAGAAACTCGTAGAGTTTCTTATAAAGCAATAATAAAAATAATTTTGTATTTAGTCCATACCCCAAATCTAATAAGTTAATAGGTTTTTGGAAACTGCGGCTCCCAAGCTTCTTGCAGTTATTCTACAATTTTCACAACTATCATAGTTTTCTCGTCTTAGTAAAGAAAAACTGTATTCTAATATACGTTTCTGAGATTATGATAATGCATACATTCTTAGTCTTTTAAACGTTCATCAGACAGTTAAGTTTTTTTTATTTGCAAACGAGCGTTTATATTTTTGTAATAATTGAAGATCCAAGCAGATGAAGTTGCTGTGTAACACTTTCCAAAAAATCAAGTTTTTGTAATAGGTGAAGGTATTATATGACCGTCTTTTGTGTTGACTATATGTTGTAGAAAAAACGTATTAGCAGTGTTTTGTTGATGTCGGGTACATAGTTCGTGTCAAAGACAGTCACAAACACGTACGTGACGTGTATTACAAAGTTCAGTTGTTTAAATGTTTTGATATTTAGCACTTACATCCGATCAACTTTTCAGTTATAAGGTTATAAAAGAAATTAGTTCTTTGTGTAAGCAAAAAAAATATATATATTTCTTCAAACGCCCATTTAACAATAATCTTGTATCTGTATCGTCAGCGAACGAGAGATGATTTCGGCCTTTGACGATGTACACATAAGTCGTGAAAATGTACCATAGACAAAGTAATTTTATAAACTCAAAAGAAAATATTAATTTTTGTATAGTAACTGTGGTATAACTTAAGGAAAGTTTGGGATTTAGACTTACAGTTTTACGGAATTTATTTCCGTCTGTAAAAACTGGCACTGCATTACGTGGTAGTGTAAAAAAACGTTTTTTTATCAAACCGGTGCCGCATTGATTTCTTTGGAATGCGCGTTCCGACAGATATACGTGTTGTGTTGTGTGTTTAATTGAATATTAGGATCGACACTTGAGCAACATTCCAGATAAAAATATCGCGTTATCTGTTCATTCGTAGTGCTATTGTTGTTGTTCACTTTCTACTGAGAAAAAAAGGTAATAAAACCGACGTTTTTGACGTTCACAGTTCCACGTCAAATTATCATGTAGTTGCTAACTATACGTACTCGATGCTCTTCTTCTTCTTCTTTCTATGGCACTACAGCCCTTGTTGGGCCCTGGCCTCCTTCAATTTTTCCCCCCATTCTCCTCTGTCAGCAGCCATCCTCCAATATCTCTCTTGCATCCTCATCCACAGCATCCTCCCATCTTCTCCTTGGTCTTCCCACTGGTCTTTTTCCGTGGATTCTGGTATACAGTAGTTTTTGTGGTATCCTTTCTTCTCCCATCCTGGCTACATGACCAGCCCACCTTAGACGCTGTAGTTTTATGTACCGTGTTAACGGTGGTTCTTTATACATTTGATACAATTCATAGTTATATCTTATTCTCCAGCCATGTACGTCATTAACTGGTCCCATGATTCTTCGTAATATTTTTCTTTCAAAGGTATCGAGAGTGTTTGCTGCCTTGGAGTTTAGGATACACGTTACTCGATGCTCTAGGGTAGCATAATCTGATGTCACCTCGTCGAGGGACCGTATTCGAAAAGCATATTTTATATGACCAATACTCAAAACATTCCAGAATACATGTCAGTTTATAGGCTATTAATTTTCAACTTGAATTGGTTATACGTGATGTGTTTAGAAAAAAAAACAATAATCTCCACCTCATCATCATCATCTTCTTGTTCTTCTGGCAATTTTACACCTGTGACGGAGTCTTAATCTCCCTCTGCCTACGTCTCCAAGCGTCTCTATCCGTCACAGCCATTTACCAGTTTCTCGCCCGGAGTAGTATCTGTAGTGGTTGCGTTTTTATAGTATCATGACACGTTCGCGAGCTTTCCTTCTTCGACGTGGCCAGTTGTCTTTTCGTTATTCTTTCAGGAACGCTGTTTTCCTCACCCCTGTCCCGTTGTAGCTTTTCAATCTTTATAAACGTCACAATCTGTATAGATTCACAATATGTATGTATAGGTTATGTCGCATTGTCAGTTGTCATATTCTGTGACTGGACCACTTCTCTACTAGTCCATAACTGCTGGATTAATTTCAGACGACGGTAGGCCGGATTTCCTGTGTTACGAAGTCACTGGGTTGTGTTTAAGACGCTCTGCCATTTGTAAGGCCGAATCGTTAGTGGAGAAATTATGACACTGATAATGGTAGCCCTTGGGCCCTTGGCATAGAGGAATTAGGCCTATAACGTATCGGTAATAATTATAATAATCAGTAATCTGCCCTGTTTGGTATCCTCACACCCAACCGTGAACTTCTCGTTCTTCATTTCTGTTACCGGTAATTTCCAAGAACGTCTTCTTTTCCTCTCCGTTAACGCGTTTCTGTAGATAGATATTATGAGGTCATCCATGAAACGCCCGTAAGCTGTGCTTGTTGTACTCTGTATGTTATAATCGTGTGCTGGGCGTGAGCTTACTGAGATAAGAGGATTGGAAGGACGATGGGTTTCTACTTCAAAGCTTGGTGACGCCATAACGGTACATTGACAAGTAACACGATAATCAGATAATCGGTATCAACAGCAGCAACTTCAGATAATCGTTATCAACAGCAGCAACTTCAGATAATCGTTACCAACAGCAGGAACTTTCAAGAATTAAGGCAAAGGCCTGTTTTGGATTTATTAAAACTCATATCACTATCGCTTCTTATGTTGCCCAATACGACTTTTCCCAAGCTGTAGCCTATGTACTATCATGTGTTAAGCTTTGCAACCCAACAAGGAACGCGGTGACGTTTGCCATTCCACTGCACGTATCACGGTACTACTACACAGTTAAAATACGTTTAACACTGTCTCTCGCACGGTATTTCTAATTGCGTATAGCTTACTGAACAATATTTACAGAACCAGTAAAATACCGCACCAACACAAGCACGCGTTATCATTCAGTAAATCCCCCGCTCTTCAGGCGTCTCGGTAGCACAGCTTGTGTTAGTACAGTATATGAAGGTGTGTTTAGAAATTCATCCAGCCCCAGTGTTCGTATCTCTAGCAGCTGTACTGGCAAATATCTTTTCAGTTTAAGATATTTGCTGTTTTTCCGGTGCAGTAGCGCAGTAAGGTATTCCGACAGCCCAGCGTAGAAATGCCATTTCCGCTTGCTCAGTTTTCGTTTGTTGTAAGAAGGTTCAACATTCAGAACCATACTACTGTCGAATTGTAGTGTTTTATCACGCTGAATGAGTTTTAGTCTACCACACATTTGACTTAATTTATTCTGTTAGTGAAAAATATATTAAATTCACAGTAAAAAGGCCGCCGTTAGAGAACTGGCATATACAGATCCGAGACAGGCGCTTCCGAGTTCAGTGGAACACGGCTATCGGGATCCGAGACAGGCGCTTCCGAGTGCTGCCTCTGCAGTGGAACACGGCTATCGGGATCCGAGACAGGCGCTTCCGAGTGCTGCCTCTGCAGTGGAACACGGCTATCGGGATCCGAGACAGGCGCTTCCGAGTGCAGTGGAACACGGCTATCGGGATCCGAGACAGGCGCTTCCGAGTGCTGCCTCTGCTGTCGAACACGGCTATCGGGATCCGAGACAGGCGCTTCCGAGTGCTGCCTCTGCAGTGGAACACGGCTATCGGGATCCGAGACAGGCGCTTCCGAGTGCTGCCTCTGCAGTGGAACACGGCTATCGGGATCCGAGACAGGCGCTTCCGAGTGCTGCCTCTGCAGTGGAACACGGCTATCGGGATCCGAGACAGGCGCTTCCGAGTGCTGCCTCTGCAGTGGAACACGGCTATCGGGATCCGAGACAGGCGCTTCCGAGTGCTGCCTCTGCAGTGGAACACGGCTATCGGGATCCGAGACAGGCGCTTCCGAGTGCAGTGGAACACGGCTATCGGGATCCGAGACAGGCGCTTCCCAGTGCTTCCTCTGCAGTGGAACACGGCTATCGGGATCCGAGACAGGCGCTTCCGAGTGCTGCCTCTGCAGTGGAACACGGCTATCGGGATCCGAGACAGGCGCTTCCGAGTGCTGCCTCTGCAGTGGAACACGGCTATCGGGATCCGAGACAGGCGCTTCCGAGTGCTGCCTCTGCTGTCGAACACGGCTATCGGGATCCGAGACAGGCGCTTCCGAGTGCTGCCTCTGCAGTGGAACACGGCTATCGGGATCCGAGACAGGCGCTTCCGAGTGCTGCCTCTGCAGTGGAACACGGCTATCGGGATCCGAGACAGGCGCTTCCGAGTGCTGCCTCTGCAGTGGAACACGGCTATCGGGATCCGAGACAGGCGCTTCCGAGTGCTGCCTCTGCAGTGGAACACGGCTATCGGGATCCGAGACAGGCGCTTCCGAGTGCTGCCTCTGCAGTGGAACACGGCTATCGGGATCCGAGACAGGCGCTTCCGAGTGCTTCCTCTGCAGTGGAACACGGCTATCGGGATCCGAGACAGGCGCTTCCGAGTGCTGCCTCTGCAGTGGAACACGGCTATCGGGATCCGAGACAGGCGCTTCCGAGTGCTGCCTCTGCAGTGGAACACGGCTATCGGGATCCGAGACAGGCGCTTCCGAGTGCTGCCTCTGCAGTGGAACACGGCTATCGGGATCCGAGACAGGCGCTTCCGAGTGCTGCCTCTGCAGTGGAACACGGCTATCGGGATCCGAGACAGGCGCTTCCGAGTGCTGCCTCTGCAGTGGAACACGGCTATCGGGATCCGAGACAGGCGCTTCCGAGTGCTGCCTCTGCAGTGGAACACGGCTATCGGGATCCGAGACAGGCGCTTCCGAGTGCTGCCTCTGCTGTCGAACACGGCTATCGGGATCCGAGACAGGCGCTTCCGAGTGCTGCCTCTGCTGTCGAACACGGCTATCGGGATCCGAGACAGGCGCTTCCGAGTGCTGCCTCTGCAGTGGAACACGGCTATCGGGATCCGAGACAGGCGCTTCCGAGTGCTGCCTCTGCAGTGGAACACGGCTATCGGGATCCGAGACAGGCGCTTCCGAGTGCTGCCTCTGCAGTGGAACACGGCTATCGGGATCCGAGACAGGCGCTTCCGAGTGCTGCCTCTGCAGTGGAACACGGCTATCGGGATCCGAGACAGGCGCTTCCGAGTGCTGCCTCTGCTGTCGAACACGGCTATCGGGATCCGAGACAGGCGCTTCCGAGTGCAGTGGAACACGGCTATCGGGATCCGAGACAGGCGCTTCCTAGTGCTGGCTCTGCAGTGGAACGCGGCTATCGGGCGCGTGAAGAAAATAATAATTTTTAACCAGATTCGTTTAGAATGTGGAAAACAAAAAGACAATGAAATGTTACCGTATATTTAACATTATAATTCGAAGACGCGGATTGTGGAACATTCCACATCGTATATCAACAATTCGTAGATGTTATAATTAGATTGTTAGAATTGATTAGGCAGTTCAGCTGTAGTAGAAACTATAATTGATGGTATCGCAACTCTGTTATTACGGGTTGGCCTGCAATTGTCGTTCTGCGGTTTAGATTGCTGAGAGCCGTTCGATGACCCACCTTGCGACGGAATTCCTCAGCCCTACAAAATACCAATCTGATGTAAGAGCGTTACAGTGAAAGTAGAATTGCCCAAACCCGAAAGCGAGATAGATTCACAGATTTTCTGCACCGATGAAAAACAATGCAGTGGCTTATTGTGAAGTCTCTTTTTCAAAACATGATGTGCAATGCACTTGGAAGACGTCTCTGAGAAACAGCGGATTTTATTCGGACTTTGTGCCTTGCAGGCAAAATCGTACACCTTAGAGCTTCGAAAGGAGGTCTTTCAGACGAGACCTCTTCTATTTTTTTTATTTATATCGGCCAATAGGGATATTTTCTTTTCAACTGTAGACCTATGTAACAATTTGGATTTATGTCGTTTTTAACACTGAATCTTTTTCTTAATGTGGCATGTGTTTTTAACAGGTCATTGTATTTAGTATACAATCAGCATAATTGTTTTTTGTAAAGTACGTGTTTTGAGATGTGTTTTTCAAAAGAGCATCATTTGTTTACTTACTATTTTACTATATAGGCCTAATATTTTTAATAATTATAATAAAATTTTGTTTTAAAATGAAATATACCTGTTGGGTTAAACACTTTTTTCTATTTGTATGCCGATACAAATACAAGGACACAAGCCACAAAAACAAAAACAAGGACCACATGCCAATTTCTGTTCTTTGTTCCTTGTTCTTTTGTTTTCCTCCAATATTCTTTCATCTTTTCACTATGTCTCTTCTTCCTGTCTTCAGTCCACTTTGAACCTGCGTTTTTCTCTCTCCTACACTGGACACCTTCCATTTTTAACACTTCTGCCCGAAAAACGTTTCTTCAATTCCTTCTTCTGCGTTTATATTATTTTTTTTCTAAATCCTTTTTGACTTCTTTAATCCAACTTGATCGTTGACTTCTTTCCCCACAGATATTTGAAGATCTGTTTTGTTAACCTATTGTCGTCCATTCTATATAAATGTCCAAAAAATACGTCTTCTTTTTCTCATTGTTTCTGTTATATTTTCTATAATTTGATATATTTCATCATTACTTCTTAATTTCCAACCTTCAGAAGTTTTTCGTGGGCCTAATATTTTCCTAATAATTCGTCTTTCTCTTCTGTTTTATTATAATCGGTTTACAGAAAGACACTGTTAACAAGTAACAATAACAAGTGTTCTTCTTATCTGGCGTTACAGGCTTTTGTTGGCTTTAGCCTCGTCAACAATACTTCTCTATGCTTCGCTGTTCCCCGCCCTTCCTCTCCACCCTCTGATTTCCATGCTAGCAAGATCTTCTGTTACGCCATCCAACCATCTCGTCCTTGGTCTAGTAGTATATAGTTTTCTCTTCAGCATTCTTGTAGGCATTTTTTCCTCAGACATTCTTTCCACGTGTCCCAGCTAACGCAGCCTCAGTGATTTGATGAATTTCACTATGTCTTTTCCATTTATGAGAGCCTGTAGTTCATTGTTATTGCGTATTCTTCAACTGCCTTCTTCTCTTACTGGGCCATGAATTTTACGCAATATTTTCTTACGCACTGTGTTGTCAGTCTTCCTTTTCTTCTCCTGTTTTGTGGTGTGTAAGTCAATGCTTTCTTTGGCCATCGCTTCTCCTCCATCCTCATAACGTGACCATATCATAGCAACTGTCTTGATTCTATTCTTTCTGCTGTTGTAAATATGCTCCCTGTTTTCCTTCTTATATCTTCGTGTCTAACATGTTTCATTCTCGAATTATTACACGCTCTTCTTAAGAAGTCCATTTCCACAGTTTCTATCATCTTTTTCTTTTTATCTGAAAGTTGCCAGCATTCGCAGCCATAAGTTAAAATGGGCTCCACAATAGTTGTGTAGATTGTCAGTTTAGTTTGAAGTTTAATTTTGTTTGACCAAAGTAACGAGTTTAGCAAACGAATAGCCTTTTTTCCCTGTTGTATGCTATTTTTTATGTCATTCTTTGTTGTTCCATCTTCTGAAACGATGCTTCCCAAATATTTGAATTCGCTACACTTTCCGATTCTATGGATTTGCAGGTCTGGGTCTTCTTCTTGCATGTCTCCTATTTTCAGATATTCAGTCTTATTTTAAAATTAATCCGAAATTCCGATCAACGTATGTTATTTCTGTATTGTCTCTCCCCTGAAAAAACAGTTTCCAAAATATTACCTTAGGGGGGTGGATTAGCCCCTATTATATTATAACAGAAAGTAATCTTAGCATACATGTTCACTACGGTATCCAAGTCGCTTGTATGAATAGACAAACTAACCTTTTTCAATCCGGATTGTGACTTATTTTTTATACAGATGACGTGTTTCATAGCATATACTTCACTACCAGACCATAAAACACCATCGCAGGAGATCGTCATCAGTTAAAAACCCAATATCATTTACACTGTATACGCGTCTGTAGGTGCACGCCAAATATACACGTTTGCTGATATTTTATAGTCTGATGAAGAAGCATATGCTTTGAAACAGTTCATCTGTATAAAAATAAGTCGCAAGGCGGATTGGGAAAGGTTAGTTTCTCTATAGTAATCTTAATTACATCAGCAACAAAGATAGGGATGAATGGGAAACTCGTGGAGGTAGAAGAAATGTGATAGAAGGTTTAGTGACTGGAAAGAAGGATTGGGGAGACCCGACTTGAATTTGTGAAAAATGTTATGATGAATAATGAACCTGTTACTTGCGACCAAGGAAGACGGAAAGACTTTAGTCTAAGAATTGCAGAAACTCGTACGCAGGAGAGAGAAACGTTTTTAGTTATATGTGGAGTCATATGACTAAAAACTGTGTAGATGATTTGCGGCCAATGAAAGCTTTCCGATTAACTTACGGTTTAAAGAAGTGAGAGGGGAAGAGAAGTGTTTTAGTCTGTTTGTCACCCGAGGAGTGTTTAAAACCCAGTCGCGGCGGCGCGGTCGGTATCCCCTTTTGTCGTCACAGGCGGTTGCGCCCAGCTCACACATAACCGGATCAGTGACGAGTGTAGAAGAGGTTGTTACGGCCACTCGAAGACGCAAGCGCGTGCCACCGATTGTGCGACGCAAATGAGGCGTCAGTTTGTCGCTTGGGCGGCGATAAGTGTTGTGGTGTGCCGAAACTCGTTAAAATTTTGGTCGCCCGGCACCCCGAAATCCGACTCCCCTCGGCCTCTCGAAACACGTAGCGTACTCGTTGCGTTTATGAATAGCCAGCCCTCTTCCGTTTCCGCTGCGCCGCAGACACTTTTTGCGTCGTGGGGTTTCCTCCTCCCACCGGCTTCGAACTTTACAGCCATACGCTCTGGAATTGTTACGCTGCTGTGTTGTTATTTTATACACTTACTATATGAACTGCCGCTTATTAATTGTACACTCTTCAAAATGAAAGTATATTTAGATCTGTCGTCTCAAATGATCTTATTTCAGTTGGAAAATTAAGATTTAGAACGTTGCATTGTATATTGTGCAATTCGCTATGGTAATTAATATTATATAAAAATACTGTCAAAATGTTTCTTTCGCATTTGAGACGTATTTCGAATATGCAGTATGCTCATCGTCAACCATATTGATCTTGCGTCTGGTGGAGTCACCTGAATAATCCTAGAAACGTACCTCAAGTAAAAAAGATCGTGTTGATAGCATTTTTATATAATAATATAATAACACTGTACTACTAATTTATAATAGGCTTGTATATAATGTTGTAATAATTAAGTGATTTTTATAATGTTATAAATTATAATAATACATAATCATATAGGTCTATCATGTGTAATGTAATTTATTATAAGGCAGTATAATAACCATATAATATTAAGTTACAACTTTATAAATACAAATTTACACACACAAAAACAAGAAAAGCAAATTTGCTGTCTTCAACGAAAATGGCCCCATCCAGTGTTGCCCACGGGTGTGTAATTTCGTAAGTTTTTTTTTAGGGATGGTGACTTTCTGGATATTATCGTTTTTGGTGGGAGAATTCTATTTTATTTTTATTTAGGTTTATTTATAATGTTTAATTTTTATTTCGGTTTCTTAACCGAATTTAAACTTTTTTACAAAACGTAAAAAAAAAATCGAAAGTGTTATAATAAAACGTTGAAGATTGTGAAAGAAAAAGTACACTTTTACGTTGAAAGGTGAAACATAGTGGTCATGCAGTTGAAAATTTATATTTTCCAATTTCATTGAATTATTTTATACAGCTCTTATTAAATTCTAGCACAGTATTAATTACAGTTTATTGATTTCGATTAAAAAAAATAACGTAGTTTTTCATTGCAAAATAATAAATATATTTTTTAGTCTTTTCGTGATTTACAGCAGCAATTACGTTTGAGGCATATCAGAAGGTGAAACTGGGGGGAAGGTCGTGAGAAATTTGGAACTGAGGTGGGGGAACTGCTGGTCCTATCATGTCGATTGGAAGAATCATAGAGACTACTAAGAAGACCTTTGAAATATCGGGCACTACATATCACCGGAACGAATTAAGATCCAATACACGCATAGAGAAGAAAAGAAGACTTTGTTGTAATCAAATTTTTAAGTATAATAATTCACTGCGTGAGATAGCACAAGACAGAATTACAGCGAGATGTGTCATAAAAAACAACACTTGCGAATAAAAGAAAAGTATTGCCGCAAAGAGACGGGCGGACACGATGATAAACACCGTGCAGGTTTCAGATGAAGCAATCTGGCCAAGAACAGAAAAATTGGAAAAATTAAGAGGAGGTTCCAAAATCGGAAATTGAATTTAATAGACTTCGAAATGTTTATTTATTACTCAAAATGAATTACT
This sequence comes from Magicicada septendecula, assembly GCA_034769895.1. Lineage (NCBI taxonomy): Eukaryota > Metazoa > Arthropoda > Insecta > Hemiptera > Cicadidae > Magicicada > Magicicada septendecula. Next base: position 452,607,526 of record CM068374.1, read on the forward strand.
ATTGAATAATGCTTATTGAATTATATTTGAGCACCTGAAGGTGACAATTTTGGGGGGGGGACACCGCTGTGACACCGTGCACATTTATCCAGTGCCGTCTGAATATTACAATGCACAGCAACAGTCGCACGCATTTGCATTTATTTTCGTTATTAATTAAAACAGTGTAGGCAACTACTGTATAATCGTTAACAGTGTCCTTGGTTGGACACCGAGTTCTTCACACGTCACAACTTTAATGCTGTGTCTGAACGTCCGTTTTACACGTGCATACAAAACGGAAGTGATACAAACACGTACGCCTAGCGAAAAATTCATTCCATAACGATGAAGTAATGATTTTTAATTTACGTTCGTATGGTGTTGTAATTTTTATTTTTTTATCGACTGTATATCTATTTTCAGGGTCGTTATGGATATTTGACGATCAAAATAAATATCGCAGTACAGTTATATTGAATCTAGCGATGTTTGTTTTGGAAGCCCTGTATAATTTTGATATGTTTTCTTGGTACTGGCCCATATTTGTTTTGTACATTCACGTTTAGCACGTGTTTCTTAAAGAGTATATTGTTATGTGTACTCAACAATACAGAGTATCGTCCGATTGGCCAGTACGTTTTTCGGTCGTTCATCTAGAGTCAGTTTTGTTTCATTTTATTTTACCAGGTTAACGTACGGTCAGTTGTTCCGTAGTTCTTCAGTTAGCAACTCCATTGTTCACATCAAAAGTCCAGTGAAATCAATTGTTACGGGCATTGTTATACAATAATTATCGTTTTATACAAAATTATGTCAGCGTTCGTCGAGGACTGGTAACGGGTAATGCTGCTTCGGCCAGAAGGTTAACGTTAGGAAGCCTTTAGTGTAATAAAGTGCTCCTAATTGCGCAGTACTTCCCGGAATTGTTGCTGTGCACCAATCAGATTTCACTGTTATTAAGATGAGACTAATGTTTTGTGTCCACATTGCCCCTGCGTTGCCGCAATTAGACCTCTATTAGACTAGGCCACGGGTGGCGCGATAAAGTTAATCCACGAGTGGCTCAGCACGTCGTGGGGCATTGAAACACATGAGACTTATTCAGGCGGCGCGGATCCGCGAGGGAGAAATGGGGGAAATTTCCCTCCCCAAATGGTCACTTCACAGGAAAGGTTTTGTCGTTTTCTGATTGAGAATATAATTTAAAAATCATATCACAGTATGTAAGTTCATGGTTTTAGGCTAAAATTACTTTAAATTGTAACTGCACCTTACCAGCCTGCTTAATTTTTGCTTAATATATAACCTAAACGAGTAGCGTTTATTTTAAACTCTATATAAACGTTATTAAAAGAACACTGTACCAACAAACACAAGTGTGAATTAATTCTTGTACAGTAATAAATCTGTTACGTTGATAATAACAAACTGTATTTTATCTTCACTCATTACTATCATTTATACTTTAGACCTTTAAAGAATGGTCTAACTTTTCACTTTCCTCCCCCAAAACTGTTTGTTGGATCCGCCCCTGGACTTATTAGACTAGGGTAACTGGTGACGCCAGAATCTGAAAGTTTTTGTTTTAACACCCCACTTCGTGTTGTAAGCGTTTGGTTTTTTGTGTGGTCGTGATAAGAGGCAGCTTATTGTTACGCCTGTGTTATCAGTGCGGTGACGCGAGCCGCATTGTCCACCCAAGGACACCGCTGACGATTGTACATTGCTTTTAATTATTATCGCGGATAATTGCATGCAGATGTATGCGTGCGTTTTGTCTCGATGCTTTGCATTATTATTTAGATGGCATTGGTTTTATCTGTCGGACGATTTATAGCAACAGTCTCTGCAATTCCGTACGCCAATAGCAATTTCCGTTCGTCGTTGTCATATTCTCAGATCGCACTTAGCGTGTCTCTTGCTGAAGTTTGGGTACTCGGGTTAAGACATTCGCCGAAAACGATCGGAATCCAACAATTTGACTCCTTTTTTGCGCATTTAGTAGTATTATTTCAAAAAAAATTATGTAATTAAAGAAAAATTCGGGATGAACTGGCCAGGCGACCGCACAGACATTCGTGTTTAATATTTTTGTATAATAATATAACTCCGATCCGATGTGTGCCTGTGACGCCAAAAGTTGGCGTTGTTAGGTTAACGTGCAAATTAAAGTTGCACATAGAAACCAATATGCCTTTAAAATAATACTCGTTTTTGTGAAATTGACGGAAAAAAATCAACTCGAAGTAAGGCGGGGCCTATTACTGTGTTGTCTCCCTTTACTCGTTTTCCACTAATACTCGGTTTTTGTGCAGATCACTGGAAAAGCAACCAACTCCAAGAAAAGGCGGAATGCTATGTATGTACCCGTTTCTTTTTATTTCGCACAAAATTTGCTTTCAGCGAAGTTTTCGAGATGTTACTGAATACATAAAATAAAAGAATATTCACTAACGAATAACAAATCTTGTTTTTCATTTGTTAATACGTTGTTTTAATATTAATCTTACTATTCAGAAGTCACATTTTCCACATTCTTCTGTTGTTTTTGTTAAAAATATGTTCTTTGTTGTTAATGTTTCTCTCTTCCAAGCATTGTGTGGACACGTTAGTGTCCATATTTTTCCCAACCATGGCTTTTATTTCTTTAAACAGTAAGCTAAAAACCAAAAACCATTATTACCTAACCTCACAAACGAAAACAAGACTTATTTTCGCTTTACATAATTTACATAGAATAATTTACAATTAGTACACTTCTTCTTCTTCCCATCGTAGTATATCGATAAAATTGCATATCCAGACCGTCGAAAATGTAGTGCGGGTAGGGATATTGGGACAGTTCCTAAAAATCTATATAACATTCATACATCGGTGTACACTGTTAAAAACAATGTGGTATAAAAGCAGAGATAAAAGTGATTTTAGTTTATCAGAATCAACCTTGATGAGAAAAGTTGTTCTACAAAAATCATAACTTTTTGTAATTAAGGTAAAACATTGTAACTCATGGTACGTACTCACTACTGGTTAAAAGTGTATAATGATTGGATAGCGTGTTTTTACCTGGCTGAATTTTTAAGGCGAGGTTTCTTCAAACGGAGACGAAAATGGGTACTTTTTGTTTCAACCACGATAAAGGGATGAAACAATATTTTTAACGCGCAAACAAACGAGATAAGTTTTTGTTTCACTTTTTATTATGCAATTATAAATTCTAATACATACTGTACACTTCTTCTTCTTCTTCTTCTTCTTCTTCTTCTTCTTCTTCTTCTTCTTCTTCTTCTTCTTCTTCTTCTTCTTCTTCTTCCTTCTTCTTCTTCTTCTTCTTCTTCTTCTTCTTCTTCTTCTTCTTCTGCTTCTTCTGCTTCTTCTGCTTCTTCTTCTTCTTCTTCTTCTTCTTCTTCTTCTTCTTCTGAGCCCAGGCTTCCAACACCGATCTCCTCTAAAGTCTCCTATCCATTGCCATCTCAGTGCAACCCCTCACATCCATTCTTCTGAGATCTTCTAGCATCGTCCAACCATCTTACCTTAGGTCGGCCCCTCTTTCTGCTCTTATAGACTTGCACCCTCAGGATTTTCTTTGGCATACGCTGATCATTCATCCGCTCTAGGTGACGTAGCCATTGTATTCATGGAGCCTTTATGAATCTGACGTCTTCGTGATTCAATAGCTCATCTGTCTCCTGTTATCTCCATTCGTCATCTTCGTTAAAGACGTCGTATACGCTCTTTCTTAGCGTTAGTGTCCATGTCTGACTATACACCTAATTTTTTATACTTTTTGTAGCTTTGATTTGATTGCCTGTTATAAGAGGTCAGAAGCTACAGTTATTACTTCAGGCGTGTAGCACAGAAGTAGGGTAGTGTGGCCGACACTACGTGCAGGCCGGCTGCAACTTACCTAGATACCCACCGGTTCAGAATCCGGCAGGACGTAGCGTAAATTCGAACTCGAGGATTTACCTTTTTGGAAGCCGGTGCGTCCTACTCATAGATTCTGATTTCGGTTGTACAATGTTTAGGCCTACACATTTTCCGGAACCAAAGATTACAGAAGTGATTGAATTCTCATTTACCTTTATTGAATCCATCCGGCTGCAATCTATTTGGTTTTTTAACATTTTCTTTTTTCCAATGAATGGGGAGTTGACCCATTACATTAACCCCCAACCTGGAGGATCGGGCAATTTTTAATCAAGGTTTACTTCCTTTAGCCTTTGATAAACCGATATCATATTAAGGTATACGTTTTAATAGCGATAAAATCACACGATTTTGGTAAACAGTAATGCCTTTTCAAAACCTCTACAACCGGAAAAAAAGAGGTAGCATGTGTGGATATTTAAAACCAAACAGCCGGACCTAACAATTGAAAAAAAATGTGGAAGAGTCAATAAAGACGTTTAATTGTGGACCCGACACCACGGCCTGTGCGCTGGTGCCAAAGCACCACTGTTGTATCCCCGCGTTCGATCACGTGCCACAGAGAGAGACCGATTGCCGCCGACCGGGATCCGAACCCAGTGGTGATTTGTCCACGGGTACCGGTTTTTTGTGTGTCACTGTGAAGGAATGCGTGTTTGTGTGTGCGCGGCTTCCCAGGCCAGACTAGCCTGTTCTTGTGGCTGACCTTAACGGATGACCCGTCGTCGTCGCATTGTAAAATATGCCGATTGTGGTCCTGTACAACAGCTTTTGTTAAATTCACCATGGTGGGGTGTCTTTTTTTTTTATTCCGTATGTAGTGTAGACTTTTCAAAACCTGTCTTGTTTTATTATTTTCAAGTGAATAGGTCTCTAGTATGGAATATATAACCTACACCTATACAGTATATCGCGTCTTGCTACGGTCCTGCGTCGTCTTGGTTTTCTTTACTACTCTCCTCCACCATTGGCGTATCTAGGATTTGCCCTTGGGAAGAGACCGATCGAGTTGGCCTCATAAAAAGGAAAAGTAACTTGAGACTAATCATTATTACTCTGTCTTTAAAGTGGCTGAAGATCGTGTGGTAACGTCCTGAAATCAATCCCATTAATGTAAAACGGTAATGACACGATAAAAATACGCGTTATTGAAACTTGTTTACAAGATACTTGTTGACCGAATTCCGTTCTCTATATTGCATATTTCAAACGTATACGCAAATGCAGCGTAATAAACCTGCTTGTATATTTATAAAAACGATATTACTATATTATACAGTTGAAAAAATAATAAACAGCCTAAAAATTCGAGATTCACAAAATTCGTCAACTTTTTCGACCCTCTTGGGGGGGAGGGGTTAGGTTCGTCCCCCCTCCCCCCCCGTAAATACGTCCCTGTTCTACACTGGCTTCTTCATACGCCGAGATTTCTTTTCCAAATCCGCGTAGCTCTACTGATGTTTTCTCTTCTAGGTGGCCCAACCCTCCTTATTCCTCCAATTGTGCCAGCCGAAATTGCCTATGATGACTCATTCTCTTCGCATAAACTGAACCGTTTATAACCTAATTATAGTTTCTGCGTCATCGTTACTCCTCATAATCAAGTTTTCTGCTTCTGTTATATAGCCATAAATTGTCCATACTATTTTGCGCCGAAAGACTTTTGAAGTGGAAGTATCTGCTTCTGGAAGGACCCAAGCTTTGATTCTTACGTTACCACCGGCTTAATATAGCTTACGGTTCCATAAAGCTTTATTTCAATCTTTCGGGAGAGTATTGTAATTTGAAAAGATATTCGTATTTGCTCGGTGCGTTAGGTTTCTAGCGATTAGCCTTTTGTCCTTAATCCGACAACGGGCATCTTGCCGGTAACACCAGTCGACGTTGTCAACTGATGTCAAAGGTAAGACGAAGAAGCCTGAACAGAGAAAATAACGCTAGCCGGATCGTGATGGAATGTGACGCATGTTGTGCAAAAGAATTTGTTATCGGTTACCTTATCAGATTGCCGTTTGTCCGTTTGTCGCCTTATCTGGCGTCACGAATGCGTGTTGTAATCGGGAGGGACACCTCACAACGTGGACGAGTCAGTAAGTTAGGCGATGACCTGGTCTGAAAAAATATCTCTTACGTAGGCTAAATATGATACTTTGAAATTAGTAAGTTCATATCGCTGCATTCTATTTAAAGAATTTGTAGACAACTGTTTTTAAATACTTAACGTCAAGTCCTATTGAAAGTGCATTTTTGAAGAATGACTTTCAGCTGTGAAGACGGAACAGGCAAAGAGCCTATTCCGTGAGGTATAGGTCAAATGATGTATTCAAGGTTATTCCCATGTAATTAATCAATTAGCCTATTGTATCAATCAATAAGCCTTATTGTAACGCACGCAACTGGCTATGGGGGGGGTACATCCCACTCCAGTAATCACTGAGCGTATTGCTAAACTCATTTCATATAAGCCCTGGACTTTGATCGCTTCCTGAATAGGAAAAGCGTGTAAGACTACCGTGAGAAAGACACATTTTTGTGCTGCGTACTGTTTTTTAGCGTCCCACGGACTGAAGTTAAATTTCTGTATTTTCTCGCCGCCAGTTTGTTTTGTTGCAGCTTAATAACGAAATTGATAAATTAGTCGTCGTGTCGGCATACTTCTGTTGGAAAGCAGCAGCGTGTATGACCCGTGTCGATGACCTTTTGTTAGATTTATTATGTATAGTTATGCGCGCGACTGCGGTGGCGATAGCGTAAAACACGTTCAGTGGTTCAGTGTGTAGACGACGTTTTTTCTGCTTTCACGTTGAGGTCGTCTTGTAAATAATCGTTATTTCCTTAAACTTGCTAAATCGATTACTCTGGATGCGATCGTGCTGCACCGATTTTAGCGTTCGTAAACGATATGGAATCGAACTGTCACTGTTGGTCCGTTCGATTGTAGAGGCGCCGCGAGGCACCGATCCAGGTTTTGTGACGCTTGACTGTACAAGTACAGCTGCAGCGGTTTGATCGGGTTTGCAAAGAATAATACTCTCCTTCTGTAAACCGTCGACATGATGTAGGAGCCGCAGGATAGGTACCAGCGATACAGTATTCAAAGAAGGCAGTGCGATCGTGTTACATTGCTTCGGCCACCTGTTATTACGTCATATGTTACCGCTTAATATTTCTGTGTTCTTTGCTCGAAGTACGGTTCCAGTGGCTCGGAAGGTCTGTACTATGTCCATTCAGCATCGTGAGGTCAACTGAGTAGCTCAGACATGCAGCGCCTCTTAGTGCAGTAGGTCAATATTAACGGCTACGGACTAATTATTATCGGAGGAGTCGGGTGTTGCCAAGCTGACAAGCCACAGGCATTAGGTTAGTTTTTGGTTAGTCTAGGGCAAGCCAAGTCAATCTGGGAACTGGAAGACACCTTAAGTTTATAGATTTGCTGGATATTTAAGGAGGATATTCCAGACCTTGATGTTGCGGGCTAACACCATCCTTACTGCTCTACTGAGCCTCTGTAATAAAAAAAAGCCACATTTCTGTGTTCTAAAGAGAAAATTGGAAGTTAACTGTTACGTCAAATACAGATTCGGATGGAGGATCGGCGTATGCCAAAGAAAATCTTGAGGATGCAAGTCTATAAAAGCAGGAAGAGGGGGCGATCTAGTATTAGATTGTTGGATGATGTGCTAGAAGATCTCACAACAATGGATATGAAGGGTTACACTGAGATGCCAATAAATAAGAGACGTTGGAAAAGATTGGTGTTGGATGCCAGGCCTCACGTTGGGCTGTAGTGCTAAAGAAGAAGAAGAATTGTTACGTCAAGTAAGAAGGATTTCAAAGGCCTGGAGATGATTAATCGCTTTGGACGCACAGACCAAGGTCTTAGACGTTGCCAAATAACCGTAGACCTACAATTACATAGAATCGATCATTAGAGAAGTAAATATTGCGTGTAGAAACGTAGGCTTATTGCATCCAAAGCGCACTTGAACCGTCCTAGCCCGTCTTTCGTTTCTAGTCAGTAAATTTATAAATTCTAAAAACCTCGGTATTCTGGCCCGACTTCTGAGCCAAGACGTGTGTGTATCCGGCGGATTAAAGACATCCGTTTGTATCAGATAGATCATCAGATTATTACTAGTGTTATCAGGTCAAAGACTAGAAAGGCAGGCTTGAAAAAAATAGTATCAGATGACGCATTGGTTTTCGTACGTACAACATGACGGAACTGATGTAAGCGATTTTTTTTTTTTCAAACACAGATAAACTGCTTTGAAGAAGACCATATGAGCTCGTGAAACAAGTAGGCGTGCTGTATAATTTATAACCATTTAAGGAACACAGAAATAAATAGAAGAGCTCATAGCTAAACCAATAGTGGAAATGCATTGTAGGAAACAGCTGAGTTTGTGAGCGCATAAGAAAAAATAAATAAATAAATAAAGAAGATTACCACTGAAAAATAATGGAGCAGATAGAATGCAGAAGAAACATAGAGAGCAGAGCGTGCAAAAGTGGGAAAGCGCGGTCGCAGCAAACATTATGTTAAATAGAGAATTGACATTAACAATTGCGGACATGGAGAAAATGTCAAATGTGTGTGTGTGTTCACATTCGAAAATAAAAATATCAGCCGGAAATTGAAATGTAATAACGGAAGTAGATTATGTAATAACATACTCTATAATTTTTTGTTTTGTTTTTAGTGGGTTTATTGTTACTTTTTATAGTGAATATTATCAGATTAGGTTTTTAGGAGAACCATACATGACTTCCATGTTCTAAGATTTATATTTAAAATCATTTTCGAAATGAAATATTTCCATAGAAACTACTTCTTTCTACTTATTGCTTCAGCCTTAACCACAGTACTGTGGTCACTAACGTATACCGCCTCACGTTATTGGACTCCATTTTCACTGATGATGGCAGTCGATGGCACTGCGGAAACGTCTGGTTTTTCAGAAAACATTGGACTACGGCCAAACAGCCCGGGAAGGAATTTTAACAACAAACTACTCCTTTGTTGCCGATAACGTAGTACACATATAAAAAAGTATCCCCTGTCCTTTCAACTATAATTTTCATTTATAGAAAATTACCCCCACCCCGTTCAACTATCCTCTTCATTTATAGATACTTCATCTACGTTTCTACAGTGGATTATTATGATCTTCTTATCAGGATACTTTATTTATCAAAATTAAGTACTTTACTCTTGTTAAAACATAAAACGTTGCAGTTAAACTACCCTTTCACCGTAACCGATCTTCACCAAAATCAACAGGTCTTGAGTCCTTTACAACTCAGGCACATATGTAAAAAATTATTTGATTATATTTGAATTTACGGCAGTTATCGTTCGTCATAGAAAAAATTACCCTTGTTAAAACATAAAACGTTGCAGGTAAACTACCCCTTTCTCTTAACCGATCTTCACCAAAATCAATAGGCCTTGAATCCTCTACAATTCAGGAATGTATGCAAAAAATTATTTGATTCTGTTTGAATTTGCGGCTGTTATCGTTTGACATAGAAAAAATTCTACACAGACAGATAGACACACAGACACTTTTCGAAAAATGACTTTTCTTCATGTTTTGAAGGTAGTACAATCAGAATCAGCCGTTATCTCGAACACGATTTTTTTCGCCATCACCATACTTCCATTTCCTTGTGGAACATGGAAGTAAAATGATACATAACAGAACAGAATTGTTGATATGCTGTACAGGGCTGATACAGCGTGACAGAGAATTGAGTTTACGCTAAAACTTGAGAAAGCTGACTACAATATAGCGAAGGGGAGTCCGGTAATGAAGGCTTATTTGGAAGTAGATTATTAATAAATTACTCGCTGTAAATATTTTATAAACTTTCACGTCCGGAAATTATACTTTCGCGCATAATACTTTCGAATGAAAGTTTTTGCGTTATTTAATTATTTTCTTGTCGGCACCAAACTCGAAAACAAACGCGTTTACCGTTTTTCCACTTGCTTGGAAAATATTGTTTTCTGTGGAGCGTAGCAGTAGGTCGGAACCTCTCAGAGCGCCGTTTCCTGTAACTCGGAGCACGTGCAGTGATGATTCCGTCGTTGGTACGAATTTTGTTTACATTATGTACACTTGTATAAATGAAGAAAGTTTACATTTAGCTACATGAGTAAGACGGAATCGCTAGACTTTGTTACGAAATCCCAGTTCGCGATAACCGAACCAGCTACGTAGTAGCCTATAAAGTACGGCAGACATGCAAACAAATTAATAATTATTTTTTCCACTTGATAAAACGTTTAATCACCACTATATGTAGGCCTAACTGCAATCTAATCATACGAATAGTGGGCGTTTTTTGTGATTAAACTACTGCTTAATTTACATGTGAAAGACTTTCATTTTGTGTCTCGTAGCGTAGCTTTTATAAATAATAATCGTTAAATATCGGTATGGAGAACCCATACATGACTTCCATATTCTAAGATTTATATTTAAAATCATTTTCAGCCAAACAGCCAGGCTGTGTCTTACCTGCCTTTTTATTGCTGTATTAAATGAAAAATATTATATTACATTAAAATGAAAAAATTATAATTTTATTGCCTGGCAACAAAATTATTTTATTTTTAACAATTACCATTGTTTCAAAAAGTTTAAATAAATTTTCAAGTACTTTACTCTTGTTAAAACGTAAAAGGTTGCAGGTAAACTACCCCTTCCCCTTAACCGATCTTCACCAAAATCGAAAGTCATTGAGACCTCTACAATTCAGGGACGTATGCAAAAAATTATTTGATTCTGTTTGAATTTGCGGCTGTTATCGTTTGCCATAGAAAATACGCTTGATAAAAAAACGTTGCAGGTAAACTACCTCTTCCCCTTAACCGATCTTCACCAAAAACAATAGGTCTTGAGTACTCTACAAATCAGGACTGTATGCAAAACATTATTTGATTCTGTTTGAATTTGCGGCTGTTATCGTTTGCCATAGAAAATACCCTTGTTAAAAAAACGTTGCAGGTAAACTACCCCTTTCCCTCAACCGATCTTCACCAAAAACAATAGGTCTTGAGAAATCTACAATTCAGGGCTGTATGCGAAACATTATTTGATTCTGTTTGAATTTGCGGCTGTTATCGTTTGCCATAGGAAATACCCTTGTTAAAACATAAAACGTTACAGGTAAACTACCCCTTTCCCTTAACCGATCTTCACCAAAATCAGCAGATCTTGAGAACTCTGCAAATCAGGGCTGTATGCAAAAAATTATTTGATTCTGTTTGAATTTGCGGCAGTTATCGTTTCCCATAGAAAAAAATCTATAGACACACAGACAGACACATAGACACACACACACAGACACTTTTCGGAAAACGACTTTTCTTCATGTTTTGAGGGTAGTACAATCAGAATCTGCAATAATCTCGAACACGATTTTTTTTTCCATCACCATACTTCCATTCCTTAAGGAATATGGAAGTAAAAATATTATGCTGTACACTATACGTGGTATGTCTAGTGAGATGAAATTTATTTTTTACGATGTGCAACGCTGTGAAGCCTTCAGAGCGATGGCTGTGTTTGTTTACAATCACAAATGTGTCAACGGCTTGACCTTAGCAGATTTGAATGTCCCATCGTTGTGTTTTCTTTCTCACGTTATGAAAATAGAGCTAAATAATACTGAGCACTGTTTTGTGCACTTAAATTCTCTGTCGAACTTGGAGAAAATGTAATAGAAACAGTAATGAATTTTTCCGGTCACGGGTTTCTGGGTAGCACAAAACATTTTTGTGTAGCCGTGAAACCTTCGAGGATGGAACCCCGTTCTAAACGATCGTTGATAGCACGATCTGACCAGAGTGAGAGACCTCGTCAGGACTGATCATCTTTGATGATAAGAATGATGACGGGCAGGCTTAAAGAGTATAGGTATATACAAATTTGAAAACGACCTGCGCAGAACAAACGTTTTGTTGTGACACACTTGGGACGTTTATAGGAGAAAGTCACGTGACGCAAGGCAACAATGTGGAAGAGACCATTCACTCGCCCAACACCGTATGTAAACTGTACAGTAAAGGGGGGCACTAAGAGAGAGGAAGTGGGAGAGGGAGGGAGCACTTTACTTCTCCACTCTGCGCCTACTTAAATCGATGACGGCTTTTTTCAAAGTTGTCTGGCTATACCTTTCGTGACCGATCAAAGATCGTTGACTCTTGGGACCGTGGTCAGTTACTGCTACCCAATCGTATAAAACCCGGTCAGTTGTGACCGAGCTGGAAACTCGAACCCAGTCAGTTGCGATCAGTTGCATTTTCATGCTACTATAACAATACAAAACATGCCATTATAATTCTATTCGTTTCTATCCTAGTCTAACTTAACTTAACCTAACCTAATTTGACCTAACCCAACCCAACCCAACCTAACTTAACCTAACGTAACAACAATATTGGAATAAAGAGGTTACGCGGACAAATGAAATGTTGCAGAATTGAAATCTTATCGTAGTTCAGAATAGGAACGTTTATAATGACAGATTCGGTCACCAATTCAAAGTGCGGGGCGCAACTGACCCAGACCGGACTCGTGGACGCTTCGTCGCGATAACGCCCCATGTCACGCTGCGCTTTGTGTGGCACTGCATCACCCTCGATTCTTAATCCGTGCGATTATTTCGTGTTTTCAAAAATCAAAAGCCAACAGAGGACCGCCGTTTTTAAAGTGCGGAAAACGAAAGGTTGTGACAGGATAGCTAAAACTGTTAACAGTTTAAAACTTCCAGCAGTGTTTCAGTCATTTGGAAAATCATCTTAATCGTGCGACATCCTGGGGTTTGTTTTGTAGTTAACGTGTCATTGAACAATTGTGTACAGTCACATTAGTTCTAAACAGACCTCGTACACCGTTGCTGTGCTTCGACATTTGACACTTCACATTGACGGAAAGTGTTTCTTTAATTTTCACACCATGTGTGCGTTGTCCAGCTGTAGGATGGCTTCGTGTTTTCATTCCCCAGGTTTCCTTGCAGAACTTCGGTGACGAACCCCATTTTCCTTTCCGTTTGACGGTCGCTGCTTGTGTAGGATCGAGGCGCATCAAGATGCATACCTTGAACACTATTTTTGAGACGCTCTGTGATATTAATGTTGCTCCTTTTGGCGCGCACCGAAGTTGGTTAACGTATGTCCGTAGATGTTATAAAATCTTCTTTGGAATAGAAATTTATTACAACTGCACAAAGAGGTATGTTCTACCCACCAATCAAGACATTACACTTCCCTTATCTTCGTACAACATGTCAGAGTCAATGTATGTGCGTTTGGTTAAGATATTCAGTGCAGTTGAAGAGTGACAAAACATTGCAGCCTCGGTTAATATGAGTGATCTCTAACTCCCCGGATCCGCTACTCTTAATAGTCATACATATTGTTATTGGTATCCAAGTCACTTTTGTATTTATAAATTAATATAATATCCGGTCGGCCTTCAAAGGGTGCCCACCCATACGGACGTGTGTAAGCACAAAGTGATGTGATTTTAACATTTTGACGACCTCAACTGAGTGAGTTAATCTGAAGATGGACCGTATGTTCCGAAACGCGTCATTTTAAACAAAATACTAAGTCACACCACGGATATAAGGTAATTTATTAATTTACACTTTTAATTTTTTCTACTGTTTCACGAGATGATCGGATTCATGTCCCATTAAGTCCAGAAGGGACCCAGTATACTTCTTCCTCATGATACAGAAATAGAGTAGCCCTATAGTAAGTATTGAACACGAACTGTCACATTTTCGACATAGGCCTTCATCAAGTTTAGTTCGCGTACCATTCCAAGGCATTCGGTTGCGCCCTTGGAAATAATGTAGTTAATTTTCGTATTTCCTTTTTTTTCTGTAAAACAGTGAAAAACAAGGGTGTAAATTAAATAAAAAGCTTTCAGTGCCAGCGGTGTGACAGTGCTAGGTGCGGTGTTGAAACGTGGCCATTTTTGTCGAATTCCATTGGTCCGAGAGTTCGGCTACGTAACAAATCAAGAGTCGCCGTGTAAACAACAGAGGAGCCAGACATACTCTATGTATTACAGCAGAGAGATAGCGCGGGTGTATTTGTCTTATCTGTACAGCTTTGAAGTTTGTAGTGCAGGCAGGCAGTGTGTCGCCTTGTGCATTTGTGCGGCCTCGCGCAAGGTCGCTTTCGCTGCCGCTGCAACGGCTACCTTGATCGCGTCGTCTTCCTCCTTGCCGTTCGTTTTCTTCTTCTGCTTATTTTTCGTTGTTGTTGCAAAATAATAAAAAAAACAACGACGAAGAAATCGAGTATATACGCAAACACGAGGAAAAGTTTTAATATACGTGAGCAGACGCGGCGCTTTATATATTCTGGATTTTAAAACGGGGACCGAATATACTGAATATTGAATATCGGCGAATTATAAACGACTTCATTAATTCAGCTTTTTTCGTTTACATAGTTTTATAAAGTGATGAGGGGTCCTGATTTTATCATGCGTAGGCGAAAAATGATAATCGATCGAAAGTGTGTCTTTCTGCTTCGTGGAATTGAGCGTGAAGACGTATTAACACATCTCTCTGAGCTTATCATTCTCATGAAAGATTTATGTATTTTTGCAGCTGGTGAATTACTGATTCGATTGTTGATTTTCAGATCCTGACACAGTCATTGTATAGATTAAAATGTGTACCTCTATTAAGACCAGTGCTAACGATAAATCTGTCGTGAGTTTAAATTTGTTAAAATCCTGTGTATGTTTCAATGTGCAGTCATTGTAGGGTTGCTATTCAGATGATGTGGAAATTTCCTAATTACTCTAATTTCCCATAACAGAACTTTGTCAGAAGTTTCTTCTGGAGGCTAGATAGGATTACAAGTTATATTGCCTTACGTTCCTGTCTGTCATGAATCCTACTAAATGTAAGTACTTCATTTCTGCTGGTTAGGCGTCGGTATCCATTGTGCAGTGTTTATGTGCGATGGAAATACGTTTTGTTTTGGAACATTTGAAAATTCGCTGATAGCGGAAAAACGCTAAAGAGCCTTTACATACGGTGATTGATGCTTTGTGAAGAAGGGGAACCTGATAAAAGATAAAAAGCACTCGAAGAACGCTTTGGTCTACACACCGCTACTTTAAGCAGAATACACTAGTTGTAATTCAGGAATTCAGGTTTTTAAGATCCTACCATCATTTGTTAGTCTTCCAGGTTGTTTGGATGTGTATGTGTTAGCTGTCCTTGGTAATCTAGTCTCGTACAGAAACTCCATTTAACTTGACTAAATACAGAAGTTATACTTCGTCGTTAAATTCTGGCATCATTATTTCGAAATTTTGTTCACGGTTTTTTGAAAAATTAAGTTATAATTAAAATTTGTACTCAAGTTTCACATAACTAGGACCTTGGCCTCGGTTCTCCCTGGTTAATTGTTCCATGTCGAGTAACTTCTTTTTTTTTCGGCCATCTATGGACCACATGGCAATTTCAATTCTTTATTCTTTGTTCTTTTCTTTTTCTCCAATATTCTTTCATCTTTTCACTGTGTCTCTTCTTCCTGTCTTCAGTCCACTTTGAACCTGCGTTTTTCTCTCTCCTACCCTGGACTCCTTCCATTTTTAACACTTTGGCCCGAAAAACTTCTCTTTCAATTGCTTCTTCTGCGTTTATATTATTTTTTTCTAAATCCTTTTGGGCTTATTTAATCCAACTTGATGTTGACTTCTTCCTCCACAGATATTTGAAGATCTGTTTTGTTAACCTGTTGTCGTCCATTTTATATAAATATCCAAAAAATAATAGTCTTCTTTTTCTCACGGTTTCTTTTATATTTTTGGGTAGTCTATTCTTTACATTATTAAAATTATTATTATTCATGTGTTCATGAATATTAACATATTCGTGTTTATATTATATTATTATGACATTCATATATATATATGTCTCATATTTTTAAAGTATTTGTTTAAATTGATTTTACATTTTCAAATCTTCAGTGTGCCATCTAAAATCCGTCCCACTTGCAACAAATGGAAGGTGTCACGCAGGTTGCCGACCACTGTTCCGTTCGCTTGATGACAGGGGCGTATTTACGGGGGGGACTGAACCCCCCTCCCCCGAGGTCGAAAAAGTTGATGAATTTCGTTAATCTCTTAATTTTTAGGCTTTTTTTTCGTATGAGCCACTGTGGATTATGTTTGGTTCAACTGGATCCTTCCTTCTCTCTCTCTCTCTCTCTCTCTCTCTCTCTCTCTCTCTCTCTCTCTCTCTCTCTCTCTCTCTCTCTCTCTCTCTCTCTCTCTCTCTCTCTCTCCTACATGTCCTTCATTCTTGTTAGATGTCTGTCCGTCCTTTCGTCAGTCCAGATAGCACCTGTCCTCTTCTTCGCGTTTTTCCTGAAATTTGTGAATTTCTTTTTGAGTAGCAAGCATTCTTCATTGTCTTCTTAAGTAATATGGAGTTCTTCTATGGCTGTTTAGGCTGTTTTATTATGTGTTTTTTCCAGCTGTGTACGCTAATATAGTAGTAACTCTTTTCAAAATGTACAAACAGGTTTATTACACAGCATTTGCGTATACGTTTGAAATATGTAATGTAGAAAAATAAATTTAATCAGTAAGTATCTTGTATACAATGTTTCAATAACGGGTATTTTTATTGTGTTATTACCGTTTATTTTAATGAGACTGATTTCAGCCACTTTAAAGGTACTGATTAGTCTTTAAAGATTAGTCTTAACTTGTTTTTTCTTTTGTATGAAGACAACCCCGCACCCCCAGACCAAATTCTAGATACGCCACTGCTTGGTGAGCAGTATTACGTCGACTGCACAATTTACCCATGACCTTTCCGTTCTGCGCGCCCCGTAGGTATAACTACAAAACAGTTTCCACTGCACTGACTGAAATCTAATAAAATTCCTTTTTCTGTTATGACTCAGCTTTCTGATCCGTACAGTAGAGACATAACTTTAAACATTTCAAAACCCCTTCTGCCATAACTCATCCAGTTTATTGATGTGACGTAAAACCGTCAAGAAAAGGAAAATGTTATTAAAACCGACGTGCATTTTCGTGCGTTATGAGCGTAGAAATCACTGGCGCAATAACGCCATGCATTTTAGTATACGTCAGTTTAAGATTTTATATAAATTACGTGTATGTACAAAAGAGCTGCAGGAAAATGTCACATTAAAGTGTAGTAAATCATTGTTATTTACGGTGGGTTTTTCCAACATTTGCAGTTTTTGTTCGTTTTATAACCGAAGAGTTTTGAAGATTGTTTTTCCTTTACCGAGTTCTTACCGATGTGACTCCACAGTACTTCACTTTAATAGCTGTTTTCGTGTTTTCCTGTCTGCGCATATAGACAAATCTATACGAGACGCGCAGCTTTCTGCAAAATTGTGACCGACCAAAGGCAAATCCCATAGTACCAACTGTGTTTGTCTACTACTTCCAGCGGAAAAGTTATAATAAAAAGTCTACATTTTAGTTTGTTTTGGTACTTTATAATTTTGGGACTACTCATTCATTTACAAGTGAGAGATGTTTTCTGTTTATTAACTTTCTGAGAGCCACGCGCTATATGCGGTCGTCGTGACAACACACCGTAAAGAATCAGTGCTACTATATTTTATTAAACTAATTACAAGTTTAAAACTGTATTATTTGATTATATAACTATGTATATTCCACGGCCAGCAGAATTAGGGAAGGACAAATAAAATGGAGGCAGCATATGTAGACAATTGAAGATATGAGACTACCTAAACAAGTAATAAGATACAGACCTCAAGGAAGACAAGGTATAGGTAGACCAAGGAAGGGATGGCTTCAGTGAAGGTGGAACAGGCTGCAAGCCTATACCTTGACGTGGAGAAGAAGAAGGAGAAGAAGATTATCTGATTATTTCAGTTTCGTTAATGTTAATTTAATTAGTGAACTGCTTCCTAAGCAAAAAAAGTAATTATCTTCCTTTACATTTACAGATATTGTTAAGTTCAGTAGCCTGTTTTTTTTTTCTACATAGCTTTAATATAAATGACCCAGTAAGTAGTCTTTAAAAAGACTGTGAATTTAACTACTGAAAATCAGTAACTAAACCAGGTGTAAATCACAACTGAAATGAGCAGATGTTACCCACGTGAAAATCACAACTGCGGAACTTCACGTGTTCCAGGCAATGGTAAAGAAAACTGACAACGGGCGGCGATTTCCACGACGCTGATTGGACGAATCCCGGGCTTACGTCACGCAAAATCCCGTTCCAGTTTAAAACAAACTATAATGCAGTCACTGCTAGCAGTTTGTCTATTCCTCTGTTGAAGGTGCTCAGTCCTTCACCATGTTGTTACGAGGTTACAGAACATGCTACATGTTCCTCGGCTGTTCCAGCTGTAATGTGTGTGTGTGCGTGATCTCAACATGCGTTAGCCCGACTGTTCCAGACTTCGCCGCCCGCGCACTCTATGTCAAGCGCTCTAGTGTAGCGCTGACGCGTAGGTAAAAATATAGGCATTCAGCGGCGCTTAGTCAGTTTTAGTGGCGATTTATTCCAGTGCGGTTGGAAGTATTGTGGCGAAGTGTTGTGTTTTATAATTGTGCGACACTCTATTAATTGACATTATTATTGCGTGCAGAATTATCACTGTTGCACACCACTCTATAAAAAGTATTCCGATTAGCCCCTTTCAAGCTTCACAGCTCATCGTCAGATCGGAAATGAACAAACAGACATGAAAACAAATCCTTCATCCCCACCCCACCCCACCATGCTCACACACAACAAGCTATAATTCAAATGTCCCTTCCCCACCCTCTGAGCCCTGTCACCTCCATCTGGACAGTTACATATTTTTCTAGCAAATTCCTTGTGTGTGTGTGTGTGTGTGTGTGTGTGTGTGTGTGTGTGTGTGTGTGTGTGTGTGTGTGTGTGTGTGTGTGTGTGTGTGCATTCCTTTTAAACCTAACCGTCTTTCTCATTCACACTTGTGGGCCAGTCACACACCCTTATTTTAAAAACATCCAATTACTCCTATGCAATGTAATTCTTAATCTTATCTATCTGTCCTCTATCATTTACTTCGTAATTATGTTATAAAATATTTCTTCATTATCAAATTTAATTTTAGTATTAATTAAATTGTCCCGTAATGGTTAGAAACTGGTTAATTATGATAATTAAAGCTGGTGATTAGTGACTTAAATGGTGTCATGTATTTTGTTGTCCACTGTACCTTACGACAATCAAGTAGACCGTCGTAACAATACACTCTTTAACGGAGAGATAACTTTCGACGTCTGGTGTGGATTAGACTGTTGTTTCTTGTTTATCGACATCATCATCATGTACTAACAACCTATACAGGTTTCACGAAGTGCACCGTTCGAGGCGGTTGTCCAGTAACACATGTACATCGTGCGACATTCTCCGTAATTTGTCTTGGCAGTCTTGTGCTTATTAACACGGAGCTCTTGGTTTAATAAGAGAATGTATGACTTTATGTTCTGATGCGTGTGTAATGGTTCTCCCACTCTGCACAATCTCCCACCACTTTACCAGATCTCACCTTTTAACTACTGCTTTCTGACCAAGGACGTGTCTCAACTGCTTCGTTTCTCCAGTTTCTTCTTGGGTTTCCTCTCTTCGTTCTCTCGGCCTGGGTCAGATTTTCTTCCGTCTCCACACCATATTAATCTTTTTCTTTTGTATAATACAGTTCTTATTTCTTAGTTCCCATCCCGCATCATTGGCAATTTTGTCCAATCCTCCAACACTACAATTTTTCCTCAAAAAATCAATTTCCGTCCCTTTTATTCTTTTTGTTTAGCGCTGTAAAGTTCATGTCTTGATTTTTTTGCAAAATGTCTGTTGTAACAAATTAAATAAATTTGTTATAATTAAATGTTAATTGTTTGTTTGTGTAAAAAAAATTGTTTGTTTGTTTATATTTATTTATTTTTATTTATTTATTTTTATTAAATATTAATTATTTAATTATGTTCCGTGGTGTTCCGAACTTTTTGTTAATTGTTTTAATTGATTTAACTCCTTTTCTGTATTTTAAAATCCTCTCGCCAGTTAATAAGATTGTCTCCAATAACAATCGATAGGTGAACTTTCCTATTTGGAGGTTATCTTCCTTCTGGGTTGCGAAATCCTGGTAGTTATTGCTCAAATTAAAATTATATATTATACTAATTATCATATAAGAATAAACAATATTAAATTTTATAGTAATTAATGAATTTTATTAACAAATGTTTATTTAATCGATTTTATATCGATTGATTGATCGATTCTCAGGGTATATCAATAGTGTTTACAATTATTTTATTATCGGGTTCTTTTAACAGTTATTTCATAGATAGTCAGAGAAAAAGGGCAAAGTAAGGAAAGTATAACATTACAAAAATATATCAACTTAAAAATTAAAATACATATATGTCATTCAATATATAATTGTGAGTATAGAAATTTTCAAACCATTCAGTCGAATAGGCAGCGTTGCATTGAATTGTGGGAAGAAGAAAGATGGCCGCTTCGAGTTCAGATGCAGGAAGAATACACCTCGCGCTAATTCGGCGTTCAATAAAGGCTGCTTTCCCTGCGATTTCTCGTTCCTCCTGCTGCGATTATTCCTTCTTGTGTTGGTGGAGTGTTCCTGGTTAAATTTTAGTGTTCCACTTCGGTAAAAAGTGTTGTAAAAGATAAGTTTCACTTTCGTATGTTAGGTCTAGAATTACACTGGTTGTTTCGTTGTGTAGAATTAATGTTTAAATCGTTTAAATGGTGTATTCACTGTGTTCTGTTCTTGTTTGAAGTTATTTTAGTGTTTGTTGGTGTTTGTTTCACTGAATTTACTTTTAGAACGTATTTTTACAAAAACTCGCGTTTTTCACTTCAGGCTAGGCTTGTCGCTATACGCCATTTATGTCTCAGCTACTAGGTTAAATATGCTTAAGAGCTCGTGTCAAGTGTACTTCACAATATCTAATAATGAACTAATTAACTTCCTTCGTCTTGTCCAAAAGTCTTAGCCAAATTAATATTAGCTATCCATTGTTTCAAAATTATTGGCATCCTGTGAATATGAGAATGTTACATTATATAACTGTTTATATTTTGGCTATTATTCAAATTTATTAACTATTAAATACATAATCTTCTTCTTCAGTTCATTCTGCTTGATTTGATACCAAATAATGTAGTTTTATTAAGTTTTTGATCTAAAATGGTACTTTAACTTCATTTTGAAAATTGTAAGTTTTAAAATTCACTTCCTGTCCTTTTTCAAAAATGTTGCCATTTTACATGTTATATTACTGATTGTATTAAATCTCAGATTGATATAAAAGGTTTATCTTCCCTTAATTTCTTGTAATTAGATTAATTGGTTATCTTTTAAAATATTATACATTAATATGTGACTCCCCTCTCTAAATTTTCAGTTCTTACATTTACATTTTTAATAATAATTCTTGCTATCTTTTTACAAAATCTTTCTTACTTATATTTCCAATTACATGACTCCATGACTGATTTATCTTATATAAATCCTATCAGTTTAATTGTTTTTCTGTACTGATTTCATCAATTTTGATGCTGTTTAGTTTTAACATTTGGCCTAGATTTCTAACAGTTTTTACATACAAAGTTTTTAATTAATACATTTTGTTTGTACCCTCTCTGACATTCTATTCTATTATGACATTAATGAACATTTTCTTATTTCAACAAAAGAACAATTAGTATATAATTTATACTCTTAATACATAATACATAATTGAAATTAACAATGGTCTTTCAAACTCAGACATTTTATACTTAATTAATATTAGTAATACAATAAATATTTTATAACTAAAGAATGTTATTTAACTCTGACATTTTATACTTAATTATTATCAGTAACTTATTCTAAATAAACAAAACATCTTGGTCCTTCCATCATATACTCTATTTCTTATACTAGGTTCTATTTTCAGTTTTAATCTGTTTTTGATATTGGGGTAATGATATTTTAACACTTCACTTCTTATATGCCCTGCTCTTGTTTTATCTATTATCATTCTACTGAATGTTGTATATTTAATAGTGGCAGTTATTATTCAGAAACACCAGTATTATCTGACATGATAATACTTTATTTAATATTATTCGTGGACACAATTAAACACTTCAAAGTTGTATTATTTTCACAATTTACTTAGTTTGTGAACTGCAATATTTACACATAAGGTTTATTTAATATAACACAAAAACTTGCACTGATCCCCTTGTTATTCTTGGATTTTATTTCTAAATAGTTATATAGTTTTATTGAAATCCAGAAATCTATTTATATAGGATAATGAAGGTTTGTCTTTTGGCATTATATAATTATTTCACGTTGGTTCACTTTCAATTCTACTTTATACACTTTTGGCTTATATTTATTTTACATGGTTTCTGAATTTAATATTTTGTTATACTTTCATTTGTGATTAAGTTTATCATTTTCTTTTGGGGTTTGGGTTTTTTATAAGAGCATTCCTTCTTGTGGATGCTGTCTTGTTCTTGTTTCTTCATTGATTTCTTCTATTCTTCTTTTTCCTTATATAAGTATTTCTTTTTCTTCTTGTGGATGTTGTCATGTTTTGGGTTTCTTCCTTACCTACTCCTATCCTACCTGGGTATTACCTTTTTTCTATATTTTAGTTTTGCAGTTTACTTTGATGATTCATCACTCATTGTACCATTGGTTTTAAATGAACTTTTACTTTAATCTATGATTATACTTCACGGTGGTTCTTTATTAATTTATTTTATTTTGTTTTGCTTTCTCGGATTTTAAAATGTTTATATTTTATTTTTATTGATCATTCTACCATTCAGAATTATTGGCATTATCTGTCATGCTACACTGTTTATAGTCAGAATGGTCTTTAGCTGTTTCTCATAGGTCCCGGTCCGTTCCGTTGTTGCATTTCCTGAAATTCTGAATCGCAATAGTAAAATTTATGATTCTAAGTTACTCGTCTCTGCTTTTTCCAGTGTCTAGTTTCAAAATCTATGAGTCGAGATTTCTTCTCTTTAGTGCTTGTCGTCAAATATTCCGTCTTGGATAGATTTACTTCGAGACCGTGTGTTGTCCTATTTTTTTTAAATATCTGTGACCAAGAAAGACTTTTAGGCTTGTGCCGTTAGTGTCTGGTTGTAATATATAAACACGTAGGGTAGGAGTACGTGTAAACGATTCGTGTAACCTAAATCTCGAACGTACAAAGTATTAACTCCATTTACATATGATCATAAAAGTATTATAAGCCATAAAACGCAGTGTTTGTGTGATAGAAAAATGCTGCCACAACGGAGGTACACAACGCTGTAGGAAACTATAAAGTCACCGCATAACAATGGCCATGGGCTCAGCACTTGCACTTCATGTATACTTTGGCGTGAAAAGGTAATGTGTGGTCAGTAAAATCCAACCACGGCTACGGGACAAAATAATGTCGATAAAGCAGAGGATGTGATGTCGTGTCCAAGAGAGCGGTGTAAATATTAGGGTTATCGCAGTGAACAAGAGCCTTGGGTCCGATACATAATGCAAACGACAAAACACTGACGACGATAACGGAAGCCGTAAAAACTGTTGTGGGTGGACACACTGTAGTAGCCTATAGTCCACGGGCTCGACACGAGATATGCATTTATAATGAACGATAAACATAATATTACGGCATCAACTTTATTTCATGCAAATATCTGCCACGCGGGACAAATTGCACATCTCGTGTTGTGAATGTAATTTTTGAAACGAGGGGAGGGGGCGTTAATTAAGAGATACGAAAAGACGGAGTGATGGTCTAATCGAATGATGTTTAAACAGTGTAGTAAAACGCGTGGCAAAGATAAGCAATGACGAACCAGTTTAACTGGCAATTATCACACCAGATGGCGTTGTAATTACTAATCCACCGCATACATTCGTAAATGTTACGTACATTTTCTGAGGGAATGACAACCCGCAAATTCGAGAGTTTCATCAAGACGGTGCGGGGTAGGCCTACCGGGTTTTGACATTCCCTTAATTGTGTTCACAGCACTTATTTCCTTTACTGTGATCACATTTCTGTGTGCGGTTGAAACCTGTCATTTAAACGGTGACATAGGTATGTAATGTTTTAACATAGTGCGTATTGTAGATATTGAAATTTTTGCAGAGTAAAGATGGGCGAAACACTGCCATAAAAGTGCTCGAAGCAGCAGTAAGGAGACAGAAACGATTGAGATGTAGAGTACTATACTCCCAAATAAGGAGAATGGCGGAACGATTACGAACAAAGATATCTGCAGAGGAAAATGTAATGAAAGTAATAAAATAATAAAGCCATAAAGATACGAAAACATGAATAAAAACATTAAAATATAGTGTAAACAGGTATATGTTTATAAGGACATAGATGTTATCAGGGCTTGATTTCACGGGGAACACGCTGGAACCCCTTGGATCCAAAAATAAGTTACCGAAAAAAAATATATGAAAGGAAAAAACCTAATTATTACATAAATTTACTATTACTTTTTTTAAAATTGTGCCCCTGATCAGCAGCCCCACTACAAAACTATACATTTGTCAAAATCAAACAGTACCACTAATCTTTTTTTGAACTACTATCGTTCATAAAATGCCCCAATAACCTATGGAGAAAATTCAATTAAAAGAATTTTCTTCAAAATTAAAACTACATGAAAGACAACTGATTGGGTGCGTCCGAGAATATGTGCATTCCAGACTTTTTCCGGATAGTCTTGCTACCTTGAAATATGCTATTGAATCAACAGCAATAACTTCCAAGTAAATGTGAGAGGGCTGATTTCTGGCCATCCTAAAGCATTGGACACAAAGAGTAAGGAAAGGTCAAGAAACATACTATATGACGACACAATGATGAAACTATGGAAACTTGTTTAAAATGTCCGAACCACCGAAACCATCACTTAGAGTTTGATTGAGACTCCGGGATGACGTCATCATGAGTGACATGTTTTCGATTGTCGTGCGGCTAACCTGACGATGAAGCTCTTTAGAAATATCAGTAAACTTTATTCCCTTTTGGATCTAAGTTTATACGTATGTTACATGTTTTATAAGGCTTTAAAAATGTAGACCTCCTTTGTAATAACCTGATGTAAACTTATACAATAATATAAAATATATTTGTGTGTGTACAACTTTTGAGTTGATACGTTGCGACCACTTGATGTTATCAACAGGAAGGTGCGTCAGCGTTAAGAAGGATGACGCGTAAAACCGTGGTGCTGAAAATTCGGTGATGAGAAAACTAGTTACCTATGAAATGTGTAAGAATAATATGATGGGAAGAACAAATGCAAGACGGGAAAGATTGAGGAAACAGTCGAGAAAGCGGGAACATATGACGTCTTATATAGGTAAGGAAGGGAAAGAAGAAAGCGAAATAATCCATCACAAGAAATGAGTAAAAAAAAACTGAAACATTAAGAGGACCAGGTGGTGAAAAAGTAAAAAAAATCGATTTTTAGTTTTTACCATTACAAAATTTTCCTGTTCTTTCTGTTTAAAATTATATTCAATTCAATCACTTTCTGCTATAGTCCGTTTCTTGATGTATATAATACATTTAATGTTTATAAATAAATTTACCTCAAGAGATACTTTTTTTTCCTTATTAGGAACATGTTTCGAGAGCTAAAAGCTTAAGATGAGAGCACGGGAGCTCTCGAAACATGTTCCTAATAAGGAAAAAAGTATATCTTGAGGTAAATTTATTTATAAACATTAAATGTATTAAAATTATATATATATATATTGTTTACCAAACCTTTTTTTTTTTTGTATCATCATATATGTTTATTTCATGTGAAGTCGCCCAGTGCGATGTCATTGACCTCCTTCAAACATTTCAATATTTTATAATAATATTATTAGCTATAAACATGAGGATTCTGGAAGCAAATAAGAGTGTTCTGAAAAGGAGTAAGGAAAACAGAGCAAAGAAACGGCAGCTAAAAAGGAAGAGATATGAGACAAATGAAAAAGAAGTGTATAGTGCAGATGCATTTGAATAAAACATTAGAAAACTGTAAACGCGATTTTCCGTAACTCCATATTTTTTATGTTTAGGTAGACTACACCTAACTTTGTGTACTTAAAAATTCAAGAGACTTGAATTTTTTTTTCTATTTTTTTTTTCTTTATAACACTTATTATAATAGACCAACAATCTTGTATGATACCTTATGTAAATAATTAGTATGTTTTCAAAAAGAAGTAAAAAGTAAAAAGTTTGTTTTCTTTAAAGCACTGTACTTGAAAAATCACCCTAAGTATTCTTTTATGAGTACATGTATTTAATTAGGTCTACAGTATGCTCTATGTATTTATCTTTCAGTCGAAAAAGTTTCATAAAACTATCTTGAACGGTATTTGAAATATGTGTACCTAACTGATAAGCGACACTTCCATGTAATTAACATGGGACGTGGTCACCTTAAGAGCCTTGTAGATAGACAGGAACGTTTTAATAGAGTAAGTGGCGAATTAGAAGTTCACCAGTAATCTGAAAATAGGCTAAGTGTACGATTGGTAAGTGCACAGTATGATCTCAAAACGGATGTAAACAAAACAGAATCACGGTTATTACCAAAAATAACGTCAGTATATAGGTCGGGCAGTGAACGTTTCCCCCAGTATAAATACAGTATCTCGCCACTCTAGTTAATGAGCACAAGACAAGAGCAGCAGTCTTTTATCAAGATGAAAGAGTATTGACAGTTCGGAATATTCAGTCCCGTCAATATCACTGCTCTGAATATTCTGAATATCGTTACCCTTCGATCCTATTACGTGTCTGCAAAACATAAGAAGTACCAAACGTGTAGGCCTGGTTACGAGTTTGTACTACCCCGTTATTTACGTAAGGCTCTGCGTGTCTTGAGCTCTAAAAAATAGAAACGAACTACGATACAGGACAAACGGAAAAAGACCTCGGGTATGGGAAGAAAGAAGTAAGAATAGTTGGCGCACACACTCCGCAAACTTGATATCGACAATAGCAGTGTGTGAAACGCAGAACAACGGCTCGAACGGGGAAGTCATAATTGAAAATAAACGGAGCAAAATAGGTTTCGTCTTGAAAAGGTAATGAACGAGACTCTGTAATACAAACAGGAGGACACATTTTTAATAAAGGAGTCCAGCTCCTAGCATATGCAGACGATATAGATATTTTCAGCAGAAATGAAAATAATCTGAAGAATCTTTTTAGACCACTTGAATCATCGGTGGCCCGGGGTCCTATGCCACTGCATACGCTAGTCCCCCCCCCCCTTGTGGGGGCGATTATCTCCACTCCAAAGAATAGCCCAAATTGGTGTGTTTCGGGACTCATCTCGTCTTCGGTCTGGCGACGTAATCGGCCGGTACGCTAAGTTGGTTACTGCTAGCCTTTTAGGAGACATACCGTCCCCTTCTATATTCACTTCAGGGGTACACATTTTGTGGATACGGGTGTAGCATGTTCGATATACCCTATCTGGATTCTCACTTTGCTTAGACTTGTCTTGGATGAGATCCCTTTCTTTAGTCTTTCCTGTCGGGTCTCTATTGACCGATTCTTGTTTTTTTTTCGACTCCTACGCTATTAGAGTATTCGAGGGCTAAGGTTACTGTTTCCTTTTGTTTGTCACTTTTCTCCTTAGTAGCCCATAGTGCCTTATGTGCAGTGGCGGATTATCCATAACACTATACCCTGATTAACGAAAGAAAGTGACTGGCGGAGCGGCCGCGCGGCGACCGAGTTTGTAGTAAAAACATTCAACTTAATAACCTCGTGGAAACGTAAAATACAGGGCTAGAAATGTCTAATGAACTGTATTTTAATCACGAATTAAAGACGTTTTTAACAAACTTTTCTAATTTTTAAAATCTTTTTTCAATTAATTTACATTGAGAGTTAAATAAAAAAATACACGAATTTGAATTAAAAATTCAGGGTTTATCATTTTTATTACGTAAGAACTCAGAGGTTAAGCATCGGAAAAACATTTCTTGTAGACAAATGGTAGTCCACCTTCTTTAGTACAATATATCAAAAATTGAGATTCCTACGATTAAAATTAACGACGTTATTAATTTTTTTCTAATGTCCTGTTAACTCAGTTGTTAAAAGTTGTACATGAATGAGATTTGCGTGACGCTCTCTTTAGATAACTAAGTGTAGAAGACATATACAACTTACATTTTGTACGTGATAAGAATACTACAATGGATTAATATATCAAGTGAATTTCACAGAGAGCAGTGTGTGGCGCTCTGCGGCGGAAGTACAGTCAGAACCTAGTGGACCCATTTTATTCGCGCGCACTACCGTCTTCATTTGAAGACTACTAACTCACAGCTATAAGTGTTTTAATAAGTGTTTTTTATAGAGTGTTTTAATAGTGTATTTTTATGATTTATACACATATTTTATGAGCGGATTCCATAAAAGCTGAAGAACACTACAATACTTGTAAGTACCGTACTGTCTTTATTATTTATTTGTCAATGCTAATAACAAGTAATTTACTGATTGTTTTTACATTTCAATACATTATAACAGTAAAATACTGTTATAATTATGCAATATCTGGTAGACCAAGCTTTGCTCCTCGGTAGTTTTAAACTGTAAACTGTATTTCGTAGTTAAATAATTAGTTGTTGAGAAATTTGAATGGCATTAACAATTTCCCAGTAATTACATTGCACTTCAATTAGTAGTATTAAAGCTGATCACAAAACAAAAATAGTTTATTAACAAGAAAACAATAAATACCGTACCGCAAAAGAGTGATAAACAATCATTCAAGACACTCCATCTGTTATAAAAAGCATGTAGTTCAACTAAACCACAAAAGTCTGGTCAGATGTAAGTTTTTGACAGATCTCCAGGTAGATAGATTAGATTAAATAAGTAGACAGATAACTAAAATCTCTGTATATACTTATGAGAGGTTGGTGACTCGTAGCAAGTTGGCTATGTGTCAATGTGTGAGCCGTGAGCGTATGCACCACTTTCTTTGGGCTGTTATTGTACCTTGACTAGAAGGCGCTGTTGTTAGTTAGTTGAGCGATGTTAGTTCTAATTTTCCTATATTAACTGATTGCCGTTATATTTCGTAATATTTGAAGGTTACATACCACTTTGTATTGATGAATACAATTTTGTTATGCTTATTGTAAAAAAACTCAATGAAAAAAATTATTAATAACGGAGTTAACAATACATTTGGAAAAAATTAATAACGTCGTTAATATTATTCGTAGGAATCTCAATTTTTGATATATTGTACTAAAGAAGGTGGACTACCATTTGTCTACAAGAAATGTTTTTCCGATGCTTAACCTCTGAGTTCTTACGTAATAAAAACGATAAACCTTAAATTTTTAATTCAAATTTGTGTATTTTTTTATTTAACTCTCAATGTAAATTAATTGAAAAAAGATTTTAAAAATTAGAAAAGTTTGTTAAAAACGTCTTTAATTCATGATTAAAATACAGTTCATTAGACATTTATAGCCCTGTATTTATGTTTCAACGAGGTTATTAAGTGGAATGTTTTTACTACAAACTCGGTCGCCGCGCGGCCGCTCCGCCAGTCACTTTCTTTCGTTAATCAGGGTATAGGGTATGCTGCAACACCGGGGACCAAGGCCTCAGCTGTTTAGAGAAAGCACCACCCAGCTGAACTGACTAAGCGAAGCAAATCTTATGATCACATTACGCAGTTGTTTGATTTTCTTACGCAGTTATTAACAATGGAAAGTGTCGAGTTGGAAAATCAAGCGAAAGCTCTTGTAGAAGTTTATTCCAACGATTTGAATAACTATTTTCTTATAGAATTGAAGCACTTTGTGCCATGAGTAAAATTGCAAGAAAGAGTTTTTTTTAATCGTTCGAATGAAGATGATAGATTCCATGATACTACAGTTTGTCCGCTCAAAGTATTAAATTGGATTATTGATTGTAAAATGATTGATGTATTTCCGAAATATACTTTGCTTGTCGTCTGCTTTTGACGATTCCAATAGCTAACTGCGAATCTGAAAGATCATTTTCTATATTAAAACGCATTAAAGATATGTTGAGTTTCACTGTGAAAGATAAGAGATTATGTTCGGTAGCAAGGTTGAATATTAAAAGCAAGATCCTTCAATCGTCCGATTTAGAAGAAATTCATTAAGGTAAAATGGATCGATTAGTATTTCCTAAGCGTAAGTTCTACTATGCTCATTGTAATCACTGTTTAGCTAAATATTTGCTGTAATTCGAGAGTTTAATCAAATAATTCTTAACTTTTGAAACTGTGTATGCCATTTAACAGTTTAAATAATGGATAAAAGGTTGAATTTTGAATTGGGGGAGGGGACACCAGTCTAATGGCAGCATAGGGGACCACGCGCTTCTAATCCGCCCCTGCAGATGGGTCCCATACATTGAAATTTGGAAACCACTGTGTCAAAGTGTAGTAGATTCGAGTAAGACCAAAGTCCGGCGAAGGTTTGTGCCCGAGTGCACGGATAAGCTGAGTAGATTTATTTCGGTCGTAGTGAAAACGTCTGTGTTATAGCGGATCGTGAGATTGCGGCCTTGATCACGATCGGGGCAGGATCAAAAAGAAAGAAAAAAAAAATCGAACGGCGCGAATCGTACAGAAAGTGACCGCGTCATCGTCTCCGTCTCACTGTCACGGGCCCGGTTCCGGTCGATACCGGCGGTGAATGTGGAACACAAGCAGTGCTGACTTGATCTCGTTTGAATAACGGAAGCGGATACGACGTCAGTAAACGATTACCGAACGAAACTACTACTTATGTCGCCGAGAAAAGCCGAATTCCAAACTGGTCGTACTTTCTAATACAGTTTGTACTGTGTTCTACAATGGCTTGGTGCGCTCACGCGCGCGTAAATCCTAAACTTTTAAAATAAATTCATGTCTGTTTTTGTGACCTCTAACTGTCGAGTTCATAGCGGAGTGAGGTGTAGCCACCATGTTCAAGTAACCCCCCCCCATCTCGCAGAGGGAGCTCTGAGCAAACGTGGTATGGTATTCTCTTTTTACTTCCTGATACCTAAGTAATTAACAAACCGGGTTTTAACATGGTATGAGTATTATATTTTCGAGTTGTTATCGAGAATCGAGCGCACAGATTGTAGCCTATACATTAAAATTGCTACAGCAGTAACGTTATAAAAAGTTTCATCTAAATCACCCTCAGCGTCCTGTTCTTTAATCATCATCATCTTCACGGATTAAACCAACAATGGTTTGTTCCAGCCTCAAATAGGCAAGGATTAGAGCTGGTCACTACAGCGCTTCCTCGGACGTCCCACATCTCTCCGTCCCCTGGGGTTATAGTTCCAGAGTTTGGTGATGCGGCAGTCATCCATTCGGCAAAGATGTTCCCAGCAATTCAGCCGATACTGGGCGATCCTGTCGAGTATACTCATAATATTCAGTTTCTGCCGTATATCTGTGTTTTTTCTATGATCATGGAGAGTATACCCTACCACGTGCCTGAGAAGTCTCATTTGAGCCGCTTGGATGGGTCTGACCTGGCCTTTCGTTAAAGTTCAATTCTGAGACCCATAAAGAAGTGTGGGAAGATCCATCACCTTGTAGAATTTTAGGCGTGCTCTTTTACTTGCTGACTTAAGGGTTCGCCTAATGGTCACGCACATAAGGTTGAACTTATGCAACTTATTCACAACGTCGTTGCATGCATTATAAGACACTATCCTTTAATTGAAATATAATTAAATGTATTTAAAGAAATATTTCTGGAGCTTAAAAACAAAGCCAAGGAAGTTGGGCTAGCCATAAATATAGATAAAACAAAAATGCTTATCCAAACAAGAAGGCATCAGGTTCATAACAACATTGAGATAGAGGAGGACACAATTGAAGTCGTGTGACAATTTCACGTATCTCGGAGTGAACCTAGCAAAGACTGGATCAGAGGAGCCGGAGATCCAAAGACGGACCACCATGGTTAACAAGGCATACTTCGCATTGCTGCCATCATTTAGGTCTGGGGATGTGCAAGGGAAACAAAAATGAAAATATGTAGGACTGTCATCAGACCGGTGTTATGCTACGGCTGTGAGGCATGGACAATCACACAGAAAACAGCCGACATAGTAGACACCTTTGAAAGGAAAATCCTCAAACGCATTATAGACCCAATACAAGAAAATGACTCATGGAGACTGAGATACAATAACGAACTGTATCAAATATATAAAGAGATACCAGTCTCAAAATTTATAAGAATGCAAAGATTGCGTTAGGCCGGACATGTTAAGAGAATGGAGGATGGCAGGAACCCAAAAGGGCTCTGCTGGGTACATGGGAGGGAACGAGACCTAGAGGCAGACCGATGAAGTGGTGGGAAGATGGCGTTGCAAAGGACGCGAGAACTGGAGGGGGCTGCAATGGGTAGAGTAGATTGGAGGCGGAGATTGGTGGAGGCCAGGAGTAGCGGACTTGGGCTGTAGCGCCATAGGAGGAGGAGTATTTAACTAGTGTTTAACATCTCCATCTTCCTTATACGCGATAGAATAACCGAACGTGTGTGATAATAAACTCTTGACAATACATTAGATAGAACTTTAAAAACGTGTTTGTTTCATTCTGGACGGCGATGCGCTTGCGAGAGTGTAATGTTCTCCACGAACGCGTGTCGTGGAGTAAAAACGGTAATAAATAAAACTGAATCTACGAAACTGGTTCGACGATATTGAGAACTACCGACGCAGCCGCGTTACGGCTGCTAATAAATAAAACGTCACGTCTCGATACCAGTAGTAGTAATAAAAGCTATTATTATTGCAGCAAGTCGCACAACGTATGCCGCAGTCTCGCCACCGCCACTGAGATCGCAGAGCACACATACACAAACCGTTTACGATCGATGCCACCACAATAAAGAGGAAGAAAGGAAACGGGTCCGCGACCCCGCCGACACGTTACAACGAGGTAAAGTGTTCGAATCTGTCTCTCGATTCTCATTTCACGTGGCGATAAAACATTGATTTTTATTACGAGACCCGCCACAGTCTGCAGCACCACGCCACCCACCGCACAGAGACACAACAGGCGTCGAAATGCACTTAGATATTCATCCCCCCCCCCCCTTTGTGTGTGTTGAAGGTCAACGTGCTGATCTCGCCGGAAGGATTATTACAAACTCCGATTTTCGTTGAACGTAACAAATCTTTCGACGAAGATATAACTTTGCTACAGATCGCCTGAGTCATGGCCGACTCTAGTAGAAGGCCGGAACATTAAACGTAGCACACAGGAACCAGCTGATATTTGAGGCCGACTAGACGATCTCTTAATTTACGTATTTCAATAATCAAATCCCTTCATTTTTAATTGCCGGTTAATAGTATTTTTTAATTCATTTTTTTTTTGAAAATTAAAAGTTTATTTTGTAAAATACTGTATATTATTTAAGAAATATAATAGTTAACTCATTCATATAATAGGAATTCAATAATTCGAACAAAATTAATTTATTAGGCCTAACACTAATTCACTAATTTCTTCAACTTAAACGTATAGTACTAAGTACGCACAGACCTATAATTTTGATTTAGCTATAAATAGGAGTAGGCTACTCATGATTTTAGTAATGGTATGAAATTAAATCAAAATATAACATGTTCACTTTAGCTATTTTATTACACTAGGCTTGTAGGCTTCAGACGCAACGTTGCCACGTTCATGTTCCGGCCTTCTACTAGAGTCGGCCATGACTGAGTCCTTTCCTAGCTTTTTGTTCTTTTTTTGAAGTGAGAATTTCATACACGGTACCTTGGTGCCCGGCTCAACTCCCGTACGCCTCGCGCTCCTAGGTCAGTAAACTGATTCAGCGGGTCACGAAATAACTGAATGCGAATAAGCCGTATTGCCAGATCAAACAAACCTCTTTTCCCCACTGCCACAAATATGTGCTTTAAGCAAAGTGTGATACTTTAAAGAATGTGAGCATATTCTAAATGTTTAAATACTGTTACAAGAATAACGTAAATATTAAAAATAATTTTATTCTTTAATAAATTAATCTGTTCGGCGTTTGAAGTATTAAGGGGGGGGGGGGACGCGTACAGTGCAGCAAAAACGTTTTAGCTCACTCGTGCTTATTATACTCGCTTTTTCCCCAAAGCTTCAGTTAGTCGACCCGGTTTATTAGTCGGTCGCCTTTTAACCTTTAAAGCTGCGTAGCACGTCTCGCCTTGAACTACAGTAGTAAGTGCTGCGTGACTATTGTTGGGATTTTGACATTCACGCGCGTTCGCAAAAACAGGTTCAATTTTTAATACTAAAGTAAGTTAATTTTATTTTGTCAAATGCACGTTTACAGACTGAAACTGCGTCGTCGTCAAAGGCTTATACAATATATTTATGAAAAAGCGATTTGTAATCGGATTCAGATCGAAAAAGCAAATAATACAAATCGATTATTCGTTGACACACTGTGTGAGTCTTTGATATGACGCACGTCTAATCTGTGAAACGTGAATTTGACAAAATAAAATGCGCGCGCGCGCGCGCGCGTGTGTGTGTGTGTGTGTGTGTGTGTGTGAGGGGGATGGATTTAATATAATTTTATAATTATTTGTTGTATTATTCGATACGTATTACAGATAATAATAGTAATACACAGGGTTGATTTCTACAATTATAGATGCCAGAACGCATCAATTCAAAAGTTGTACAGACACAAATATACTTATATTTTATATTAGCGTATAAGTTTACATCAGGTTATTACAAAGGAGTTCTACGTTTTTAAAGCCTTATAAAATATGTAACACAGTATAAACTTGTATCTAAAAAGGTAATAAAGTTTACTGATACTTTAAAAGAGCTTCATCGTCAGATTGGCCGCATGACAATCGAAAACATGTCACTCACGATGTCGTCACCCCGCAGCCTCATGCAAACTCTAAGTGATGGTTTCGGTGGTTCGGACATTTTAAAAAAGTTTCCATTGTATCATTATCGTGTTGTCGTATTGTTTGTTTCGTGACCTTTCCTAACTCTTATCGTGTTGTCATATTGTTTGTTTCTTGACCTTTCCTTACTCTTTGTGTCCAGTGCCGTATGATGACCAGAAATCAGCCCTCTGACATTCACTTGAAGATATTGCTATTGATTCAATAGCATATTTCAAGGTAGAAAGGCTCTCCGGAAAAATTCTGGAATGCACATATTCTCGGAAGCTCCCAATCAGTTGCCTTTCATGTAGTTTTAATTTTGAAGCGAGTTTTTTTTTTATTTCATTTTTTCCATAGGTTTTCGGAACATTTTTTGAACAATAGTAGTTCAGATACAGATTAGTGCTGGTGTTTGATTTTTGCAAATGTTAATTTTTGTAGTAGGCCTGATGAGGAGCACAATTAGAAACTAGTAGTAAATGTTTGTAAGAATTAGGTATTTCTTTTCACATACTTTTTTCGGTAATTTATTTTTGGATCCAAGACGTTCCGGCGTGTTCCCCCTGAATCACGCCCTGGTAATATATACTGTGTATTAAAAACATTCTGTAATTTTAATTTGTAAAAATAGCTTTGACGATGTCGAACAGAAAGTGATTCAACGAATATGCATATTAGCAAGGAGCTAAAATGAATACTTGCATTCAAAACTTTCCAAATAAATAAATGAGTCGACATATGTGCCCACGATGTGTAGAACTTACCGCAGGTACACTACTGCAGAATCTGCATAATTTTTTAATTTATTTAATTATATGTACGCACTTACTGCTCCGTTTCAGTCCTCTTCCATCAAAATTATCGAGTACTGTTTTGTGATAGATTGATGTGGTTCTCCGTAGCCTACCAATGGAAATTTATGACCCCCACCTTCGTCGTGCTTATTTGCTTAACTGCTAGGTGCCATGTTCTGGATGAGGCCTTTCAGTGTTTGCACCATCACTGAAACGTGTTGGTGAAAACACCCTTTATCAAACATAAACGTACTCTTTGTGTTTTTAAAATATAAATATGTTCTGTAGTGATATTCTAACGCTATGTGTTAAGAAATTCGAACAGATCGACAGTTCCCAGTCCCGTTGGCTCCATTTAATTCGGATCGTCGACTCGGAACTGCGTGATTGACCGTTCTTTGTATAGAATAAAAATTTTAACGGTAACCTAATGTGAAATTACAAAAAAAAGGTTTTTAATAATTTCACAGGATGGATTTAATTTTACGAATGTAACTGTTATTTCAAGCCAGCGAGATTATTTTCAAAGCGCTTTGAAAACAAAATTTTAATATTTAAAGAGCGTTTTTAACCTTTTTTTTCTTTTCTGTTTCTGATAGTCGGCCGAAACAATAGCCAGAGTTGTGTTTGTAATTTTGTGAAAATAAAGACCTCGTTTTGGAGCTATCATTATTTTTTAGTATTTCATTACGTGCTTTTCGAAGTTTCTAACGTTTTGAAGTAGGCGTATTACGATGGTTTGCGTCGTTTAAAAGGGCCAGAAATAAACACGTTTGGGAATTTCTGAGTACAACAGAAACTATACTGCGGTTGAGTAATACTGTATTTGTTTGCAGCAATGACCTTGACTTGGTGGGGACACTGACCTCCAGCGTCTGTGTAATGAGGACAGAAGACGGCGGTGTTTGCGCGCATTCCATCGCTGCCCTACTGCTGCCGCGCCGCACTCTGCCGACCGACACTTTCACACCGACTACCTTATTTACATACTTTCTTCAGGCGCTCGCGCGCGCGCAAGTAATACGATCTGTCTCGCAGTACCTACGTCCGGTTTGCAATATTGTACGGCGGCGTTGCGTGTGAAAGTCCGCTGCTGCTGCAAACGGATGTGGCGGTAACGAACCGGAATCGCACACAAACACACATATACATACACCTAAGTCTCAGTTTCGGTTAAATACTTTTAAAGATTTTTTCAAATTGTACGTCGAAGTAGTCGAACGCCTGTCGATGAAAAACGTCTGTCTTAGGGTAGGCGCACACTTGCGATTATCTGTTGCAACGACAAAAAATCGTGGTAGCGAAAAATCTTGATGTTCGCCGACTTGCGATAAATAAATCGCAATTTTAACATCGCTTGGAAAACTATTAAAACTAGTGACGAAAAGCAGATAGGCGATAATGCTCTGCCTTTAAACTGTGTGACGAGAGTAGCCTGCGTTTTGTCCGCGTGCCAAAAACCTCTTTGTATGCTGTGGATAATGGAAACCAGACTTTAATGGAAGTTTATTAATTTGTTTTATATAGTTTTGTGTGCACTAATATAGTAGTAACTCTTTCTGACTATACAGACAGCTTTATTACACAATATCTGCGTATACGTTTGAAGTATGAACTATAGGAGAATCAACTCGGTCAATAAGTATCTTGTAAGCAAGATTTCAATAACGCGTATTTTTATTGTGTTATTGCCGTTTACTTTAAAGGGGTCGATTTCAGGATGTTATCACACGATTTTCAACCACTTTAAAGATGGTAATGTTGGTTAGTCTTCACCTGTTTTTTCTTTTGTACGCAGCCGACTCAACCGGACCCCCTCCAAATCAATTTCTAGATACGCCACTGTTGATAATGGAGGTTGAACAAGGAATGTAATTATGGAAGGACACGCGCCGGAAGTAGAGGGCCTATTTGGCAAATACGAGAGTGCTAACAGTTCGCGCGGACTTGAGAACTTCGCGCGCGGGACGCCGGAGTTTCCACGAACCGAGAAAAAAACATTACGCTACAATGACAGTGTTGTGGCGCAATTAGAATAATTACAGAAAAAGGAAGAGCGCGGTAATGTTAGTTATTATTTGTGTGTAATTTGTGCCCGTATTTGAGTATTACGTATGCATCGCGTGTGTCTCGATACGTGTTTGTGGACAAACCGCGCAGACTCGGTCCGTGGAACGTGCTGGACGGCAGCGATTGCCGTAGTTTAGATCGCGAGCAATCGTTAGGTCGTGGAAAATATTCTGTTGGTAATCGCTAAGTAAGTAACTGACGAGTAACTTAAAGTGGTGCAGCATCAAATATTAAGATTGTGTACATGGAACTAAGGCCGGGCGCACATTGACGCACAGGTGACGTAGGCAGGGCAGCTCAGTTCCTGTGACTCCGTCTTTTAAGGGGAGTCACGCAGAGCAGGCCAGGGCAGCACTGAGCCAGACGTGCCCTCCCCCCCCCCACATTTGTGGATCTGACACAGAAAACGTGTGATACTAGGTTGAATCATGGTATGACCTATGAACTTCAAACTCCGCTCGATTCAGACGGAAATACAGTAGTTCGCAAATAGTTCATTAGAGAATTCTCTTGTTAGTGCAAAATCCCCGTGAGTTTCTCTTTTTTTTCATGTATTCACTTTTCCACAGCTTTACCTTCCTTGACTTCTGATAGAGTAATAATAATATTTCTAACTCGGCATCCGAATCTGACTCAGAGCTCAAATCAAGGTATTCAGCCAACATGTTTTTAGTAACACGATTTTGGCTCCTGCCTTCGTCAAACTGGCGCACAAAACTGCTGTCCAGTATACGTGGACAACACTGTCCCACACAGTTTTTATTTCGTGCTGCCCTGCCCGTACTGCGCCACACAGCTCAATGTGCGCCTATACTAATAGTTGCTGCAGACACATCGGTTATTGTTTTCCACTTCATTAATTATTGTGTCAACCTACGTTTCTGTCATTATTTTCGTAGAATACGAGTGGAGGAATAATTTTCCAGTACAAGGCTAGTCACTGAAATGCAATTTACCCATCGTGAAAGAGTTGCGCAACAGTGAAACTGCGCTCATGTACTCAACGAACCATTAGCATACATGCAACTAAATAATTGCGCAATGTAATACACTACTCCTGTCAAAACACGAACTGTTTAATTGTGCAACTGTACAGATGCACTTTAGTTGCATGTCAGCGCCCTCCATATAAACTTCTGGTAGTGACTCTCGGAACTAAAAATTGCAAGTCAGCGCCTAACCAGTGTATCAAACGAATTAAAGACTATTTTGACAGAAGTTTAATGAAGAAAGTTGTGTTAGTGGTTGAAATCACAAGCAGAATGATCACTGTTGCACACCACTATATAAAAATTATCCCGATTAGCGCTTTCAAGCTTCACAGCTCATCGTCAGATCGGAATTGACGATCAGAATTTCGATCTGACGATGAGCTGTGAAGCTTGAAAGCGCTAATCGGGATAATTTTTATATAGTGGTGTGCAACAGTGATCATTCTGCTTGTAAATTTTGACAGTGAGTTTTAGTTTTTGTTATGTTAAAGTAAAAGTTTTTAAAATCTTGAATAATGTATGAAATAGTTAATCAACTTTGTTGGCTTTTCGACATGAAAAATAATACTTTGTGTCTGATAGGGGGATCCAACCTTGAAGCTAGTCTTATGGAACACGGAAACAGATCGTAGTTACGCCACTGTGTTTAATATCCGTACCTTTTTTTTCACGAATATTACTTAGGGTAGGCGCACACTTGGGATTATCTGTCGCAACGACAAAAGAATCGTGTTCGCAAAAAAATATTGAAGTTCGCTCACTTGCGATAAGTAAATCACAATTTTACCATAATTTTTTTGTCATTATTTGTCAGTATAGAATGGACGTCGGAGAAACAACTTGTCTTGTGGCTTTGTTGTTGCGCTTACAAGAAAAACAGAAGCGATCAGTCAGAGGACGCTGAATGGACAGTTTTATAAAATTCATGCGGATTTACGATTACTCCCCAAAGAATTTTTCAAATACTACAGAATGAGTATTAAAAGCTTTGACGAGTTGTTTGAAATAGTCGCACCAAATATTAAACAGAAGGATACGGAATGGAGGAAATCTGTTATTCTTCTCCTTCGCAGATAATTCACTCCAATTTCGTATTACATTTACGCACACCTCGCCCCACAGTTTTTCTTTTATATTACGGTCGCTGAATTCTTTTAACCGCTTATCGAACTTAACTGGTCATTTTTCAACTTCATTGATAATTAGCTCTGGGACTAGAACACAATTTACAGCATCATCAGATTCGGTGCCAGACATGGTGCTAGTCTACTCAGCAATACACTCTTCTCAAGACTAACCAGTGTTGCCAGGTCTAAAAAAAAGTTTTCGGAAGATTTGGCATGAAAATTTCTGAAGATTTGCGAAAATTTCGGAAGTTGGTTTGACAAATCTCAAGAAAATGTAGTAATCTTAAATGAAAAGAATATATACGTATAATCATTATCACAAAATAATTTTCACTCACCAACGTTGTCTTATATTCTAAACTTCCTCCCCCTCCACTTCTTCGTCTTCCCCGCCAGTCATGTAGATATTGTTGTTCATCAAACTTGTAAAATCCGTGCCAACTTTAAAATCGTAGCAGGATGCAGAGTTTGTATTCCTTTTGGTATGCAGAAGTCCGCAGATCGTTTGGGTGCTCAACCTATTTCTGATTTTTCGTACGGTTTATTGTAGAAAATACTCTCTCAACACTGGTGGATGAATGGGGTAAACACAGAAGTGACCGCATAAAGGTAGGCAGCTTCGGAAACATAGGTGAACCATCCCCCTTTTCATATTACGCACGGCATTCGAAAATTCTGTTGGATTTTCATTGTCTATGGCTACCTCTGTGTTTCTCAGTATCCTCCAGTCGGTGTCAAGTTCCTGAATATCTTTCACTAAGTTCGGAAATTTTGACGCCAGAGTGGCAATAGATGAAATTTTCTTGCTTCTAACACAACTAGTGTCAGGAGCCTCCAAATCTTTCATTACAATATCTGCGAAAGGAAATCTTTTAAAAATCAGTTTTATAATAAAGAACTCTAAACATCGAAGTTTAAAAGTATTTCATCTGTTCACTAGTTAAATTCTTATTTGTTTCAATATTCAGCAAACTTTCGCACCTAAGTACAGTTCATCAAGTGGCTTAAATGAGAAGGATTTCGATATTGAACATCCTTCAAGAGAGTTTTTTTCTAGATAATCCTCCTTCATGTAGAAGTCTAATATTGTTTTCAGCGTTCCCTCAGCATTACGGTAAATGGTGTGGATTTGAGGGGTTTCTGATTGCGTCTTTAGATTTAAGGAGTTAAAAATTGGCAAGACAAATTCTAGAAACTGGAGACATAATTTGGTTTCACCATCATTTAATTTCTGCAAAATTGTGTTGCTTGCCAAAAGTCTATTAATTACCCGTGGTATCAATTTAAAAAAAGTCTTAGGGCATCGTATTGTTCTAGAAGCCTAGATACGACCATATGTAAGGAAAGCCAGCGTGTCTGGCTGGGATGAAGTAATTTGTTTCTGAAAAACATATTCAGAATCCGGTCTTAAACTCATATTTCTATGCACAAAGAACGCTACACAATGTACGGCTGCGAACTCAGTCAACTGCGTGCTTACACTGAAAAACAGTCGAAATGAATTGGCTCTATCTATCGCAAGAGCGCCCGCAATTCTAGATATGGAGTTCACGGGAGTTCACGAATTGGATGTTTTGAACAGTGTTGGGTCGATCTTTTCGATTCGCCAGAGCTTGAACTTCAAGACTGCAGAGGTGTAGAAACAACATCAGTTCAACAATCTTCATACCCAACACAGATTATTTTAGCCACCTGTTGTAGTACTTTTATTTTCACGTTTATCACGGCGACTTCACATTATTATGACCTGCTGTAGGCTAGACATTACAGTATCTGTTTATTCAGGTTCAGTCATGTGATTCTGTCAGCTTGAGACTAAACAACAACGATTAGTCACTCTCAGTTGAATAAGCAGTATGGTAAAATAAGTGGATATTTGCAAAATGCCCATTACATCATTGGTCATATTGGTGCCTATTATGGGTGGTCATATTGCTTGTGACAGGAGGAAGGAACTATAAGTTTGGACAAGACCTCTATAACTTTTATTGAAAGCAATTTATAATATTACGATTGCAATGAAACACCAGATTTTACGTCATATCATACGCAAAAACAAAACTCTAGAAATGCGACATAGGACTGAAACGAGAGTAGGAAAATAGCGCACGAAGCTGCGGTTCGCGCGATTACGTAGGCCTACCTGTAGTTAGCTGCATGTGACGCGGGTCTTTTCCCGCGGCGGGTCATTTCCTACTCTCATTGAAACCTCGCGTCGGAAAAAATTCGGAAAATTTACACCAAATTTCGTATTTTCTGGAATATTAAAAAAAATCGGAAGTTCTTCTAACACTGAGACTAACAGCCAAGCAATCGTGGCTACAGAATCGCAAGTGGGTGCATGTCTGTACTTGTCTGTGTGATTCATTCGAGCCAGCGACAATCGCGTCGCTGATAAAATAGAACATGTTGATACTTTTTAATCGCTGCGATTTCTCAGTCGCACGTGAGTGCACTGGCATTTAAAACTGTGTGTTCCATTTTTGCGATTAATCTGTCGTGCAACAAAAATCGCAAGTGTGCGCCTAGGCTTACATTCTCTACTATTTCCTTCCCT
Source organism: Magicicada septendecula (assembly GCA_034769895.1). Lineage (NCBI taxonomy): Eukaryota > Metazoa > Arthropoda > Insecta > Hemiptera > Cicadidae > Magicicada > Magicicada septendecula. The sequence continues at coordinate 452,650,018 of CM068374.1, forward strand.
GCTGCTCAAACTTTTTCTGTGTTCTGCTCACCAAATTGTTACCATTTACAGTCCATTTTCTATCCTTAAATATTTGATGATCATTCCATCGTTCATGTAACCGCTGTTGCTAGCGACACCAGTACTGGAAATAAGAGAAAACAATATTTTGCTTCCACGTCCGGAGTCAACTCTGTCAATATAATTTTGACTATACATCGGGCTATTAAGCCGTGGTCTAATGCTGCCGCATAAGGGGCGATTTAAGGCCTATTTATGCTAGAACGGGAACGGGCACGATACGGCACTGTGTTTCTTACGGGGTTTGTGTTTATGCTATAGCGGGCGGCTCTGGTAGTAACAATCGTGACGCTGTGAAGACACGGTATTATATGATTTATGTAGTGAAATACAGCAGTAATGACAAAATATTACAAGATTACGTTACTTGAATTAACGGCTATCACTGTAGCACTCGATGAAGAAAATATAAACAGATGATACAGGAGGTAGAGTGAACACCCAACCAGGCCCGGATTTAAGTGTCCTGCCGCCCCTAGGCACTATTGTTAGCCCCCCCCCCCAACAAGTAACATCTATCATCTATATATTCAATTCTCCTTGACTGCTGAAAAAAAGTTGCTGAAAATAGTAATTTCAACTATCTCTGTCGCATATATCTCATTTGATCTTAAATCTAAAAGGGAAATGTGATGGAATTGTGAAAAGACTACATTTTTTTACCTTTTATTAATATTTATTTACGTGTACACTTTAGTAACACATAGATTAGTTTAATAACAAGTAATATACGTAGCCCTACTTTCTTTGTATAGGTTTATTTATAGACCTACATGGTTTACTATAGTTAATATAAAACTAAATTAAGTTAAATGTATCAAGTTCTTCCCTTCATTTAAACAACATTCTCTATTATGCTTTGAATATATGATCATGCGCAGTAGGGATTGAGTTCTAGATCAAGGCGCCCCAAGCGATATCGAAACAAACTATTTTAGTCGGCAAAAAAGCGGACAAGAATTTCAACGGAGTATCCAGACCTGTAAATACGACCGTGCTTCGCTCCGACCACCGCTATTCATAGCCCCAGTGTTATTCAATGATATAATTGAAGGTTATTTCAAAACCATTGTCTCCAATTTGGCCAGAATGCCAGTGCCTAATACAAATACATTAATTAGAAAACGGAAAACGTGAAATTTTAACAAATAATTTTTCACCTCGTGCCGCCCCTAGGCACGTACCTAGTGTGCCTAGTGGGAAATGCGGGCCTGCACCCAACGTGGTCTAAAAGAGAATCTGAAGGCAGAGAATACGCCACTCTCTACAAGGGTCTCATAGACTACGAAGAGATATTTTTCGGATGACCAAATAATGGCGTGCAGTCGGTGGATGGTCGAGATGTATTTTTTTCATATTAAGGCCGATGTCCCCCCTTCTTTCTTCTCTCCACTAGTTGGCGTTCTGACATTCGTTCAGGCTGCCTTTCTTAGTTCATTCTGTTGACCGTGCAGAGATGGTATATATTGAAGCGTGTTACTTCCATTTGCCTTTGTGCTCGTTTGTTTCGAATTCTACATCCTACAGGCCTACACACTATAAACATCTTCTTATAATATAGTCCGTTTCTTACTTTCTTCGTCAGTACGCGTACTTCTGCTTTATGCAAAACAATAATTTGCCCTACGGTATAGACAGTTTGTGTGTTTCGCTTGTTTTCCGTATAGAACTAACTTTAAACTGACATGGCAGGAAATCACGAGGATATGTAATTACTGATAACCTATACACTCTACTCAACGGGTACGCTTTTTCTATTAAAAAAATACCATTTTGTGTTGATTAATAGTAGAAATAATTTTTTTATAAAAAAAGTCTATATATATATATATATATAATGTAAATATTTACCAAAATATTTCATGGAATATGTTGTGATAACGTTCAGAGATGTGTCAAAGATGTGTTAATCGTAGGAATGTCGAAATCTGTAGGTCACGACCCCTCGTCAGTTCTTGTAAGAGTAGTTTCAGACAATTCGAGTTTTTGTTGATTATAATTGAGGAAAGTCTTGAATTTAAACAACACTTCAATGTTAAGCAAACTTCCTTTCCGATTTTCAGAAGAAAACAGAACTGAAGCTGAAATCAAAATTGAAACCGTTGTAATGAAAGTGTAGTACTTGCATTTTTGGTGGAACTACTTATAAAACTGACTTGTTGGTATGTAGAGTTGTCTATTTTTTGTTTTTCATTTAGTTATCCCGCTTATAAGGAAAAGTTGGAATTGAAAACAGTTTATAATATTTTATTACGGATATTATTTCCTTATAAGTAACTCCACGAGTTCCTTGCAGTATTCTTGATTAATATTATATATTATCAAAATATATTACTTCCGCAAGTAATGTAATAACATAATATCAACAATTTGCAGAAGTAATATTTTCATAATGTTTAATATTTGTTACATTAATATTTTTTGCTCGCAAATCGAAATTGAAATCGTTGTAGTGACAGTGTAGTAGTACTTATATTTTTGGTGGCGCTACTTATAAAAATTAATTGTTGGTTATGGAGAGTCGTCTTTTTTTACACGAACAGGCCAGCCGTGGACCACGCGAATATCATTTCCTTTTCTTCTCCTGCCAGAAGGCCCTCATTCGCACACTATGCTCCGCCTTCCTTTCTACTGTTCACCTCTTTTCTCATCTTCTTCTCACCGCAGAGAACCTCAAGATTTTGTACTTTGTTCCTTTATGTATTTCTGTCCATACAGTCGTTCATAGAGATACCCAGTTTCATCAGTTCCTCCTTGAGTTGTTGGTGTATCCGTTCAGACTGGAAAGTTGCCAAAAATAGTTGAAAATCTGTTTATTTAGTCTGGACCGAACCATGTGTCCAAGAAATCTTTATTTTTTTGTTTTATTTATTACAATAATATTTTTTCCTCGTAAACCCGAAAAAAAACAGTGGGCGAGAGGTCACCTCGCAAAAACATTCAAATAAACTGTACAGCACAAGGGACTAGAGTTTAGTCCTATATAATCATAGGTACACCGGTTAATAGGTCACACGTTTCCATTATTCGTCAACAACAAATTATTACTACATAAAGACGTAATAAAGACCGGCACACGGTGACGTGCTGGGTTCAACGTTGTACTTCTGCCAGTGTGATCAATATCACGAAGATACAACGCCTTCAATCCTATGTCAACGTTCTGTGATGAGTTCCACATTATATTTTCGATATACCGACAGATTACACATTGAAGTGTACATGGATCATCATCAACTGTGGCTCTACAACCCTTGATGGGTCTTGGCCTGCACCAAGAGTCGATTCCATTCTTCACTATTGCGTGCCCTGGCTTTCCAGTTTCTTACGTTCAGCTTTCTGAGGTCCTCCTCTATCTGATTTTGAATCTACTTCGGGGTCTTCCCCTTGCTCTACTACCCATTGGTTTCTGGTAGAAAATATGTTTCGTAGGCTGTCCTTCCTCTATGTCTCTCTATGTAGATGTATTATTATATTTATTTTATATTATTATTATTTATTATTTCCTCCTTTACCCATTGTATCTCTTAGACAACCCACCTTACCCTGTATATTTTTGTTATCCTGACAATGTCCGGCTCTTTGCAAAGATGGTATACTTCATAAGTATAGCACCTGCGCCATTTTCTTCTACTCCTCTAAATATTGTTCTTAGAATCCGTCTTTCAAAGCAACCTGGAAGTCTCTCGCTATTTTTGTCACTGTCCAAGTTTCTGAAGCATATGTCAGCACTGGCCTGATAAGTGTTTTGTAGATTTTGCATATCATGCTTCTTCAGATGAAGCTAGATGTCATGTGCTTTTTTAATCCATAATATGTTTTACTTGGGAGATATATTCTTCTTCTTATTTCAGTGTAGATGTCGTCAGTGCTGCTTACTACCTGGGATCCAAGATATATGAACTCTTTTACTGCCTCTCTGTATTTTTGTGCCTGTTTAAAGGTTTTTAAGGGTTGGGTTTAGTGGTAGTTTGTTCGTACCATACGTATGAAGCGTACGTGAATGCTTTGTGGAATATGGGATTGGTTTTCGGGGGTTACATAGAGAAGTGATCGTGAAACTGCCCTACTATGGAATAGACTAAAGGGATGTGACCTGTTAACCTACCTTTACCCATTCGAATCGGTCTAAAATTTTAAACACGGAAATCTGCATTATTTTTGTAGCTACAGAAAGTTACGATCTTTGAAAATTAAAAGTGTTTTTTAAACAACTGTTTCTTAAAAATGAATGTACTTAATTTCTTAATAATACTATACTTACTAATTTACTAAAATTTTCCTTGTTATAATCTTCAGTTATCTTTTTTTTCCTCTTCTTTTATGATTCAGAAACTGACGTAAAAAAATATTGATACCTAATTGTTATTTCAGAGGTAAAAGTTACACCCCTTATACAAATATAATTTTATTTAACACTTATTTTAAAGACGGCAAACAGATGACTTCATTTACAGCGCATTCTGCAGTATCCAGAAAAGCAAATTAAAAAAAAGGTTAAAAAAATGTCACCATTTTGCCCGGATATATAAAATACTTTTCCGCTAGTTAAGAAATTAATCAACGTTGTTACACTACATAATAAACGTCATCGTTACACATAATAATAGTCATGATATAGTGTTTGTATCCTTCTCTAGTTTCGAGTTACGTGAATAATACCGAGACTCTTGGATTTTGTTGTCCATGGTGTGTCCGTTGATTAAGTAATTATAAGTATAATACTACTGACTTGGAAAACAAAAGTTTTTATTGGTAAAAGTGTAAAATTACCAATAATTTTACATTACAGTTTTACCTTACATTTTTACCTTGTAGTCTGAACCAGTTTTCGCTTATTATAAGCTTCGTCAGAGGCTGGCACTAGGAGCGCTGTTCATCTTGTTCTTGGTGACGGCGCCGTCATTTGAAAGATCGATGTTTTGTGTGCGCGGTGTGATACGTTCGAATAGTATGTGTGATTTGAATTGTGTCTGTTCGTTTAGGATGTCGTTTTTTTTTTTTTTTTGTGTGTTTGTATATTTCTAGTTGTTCAAGAGTCTTTTTGTGTGTACGTGTAGAATATCCATGTTACTTTTGATGTTTGTGTAAGTGTGGATTGCTTAAATGAGGTGGTTTCCAAAGGTGGATTCGGTGGTGGAGTGTACCAGAATCTGACGAAGCTTGTTTATTAACGAATACTGGTTCAGGCTACGAGGTAAAAATTTTACATTTTTACCAATAAAAAACTTTGTGTTCCGAGTCAGTAATATTATACGTATAATTAATACCTAGACCTAAGAACAGCATCAGACTACTATCGTATTTAGTTTTTTAAATGGTCTGACTCGTGTTCAAACGGATCAAAATAAATCGAGAAACAGACACGTCTGATAAATAGATCAACACATAAAAACCGGTGACCAGGCTGTGCGGTGTTGTGTTGTAATAACTATGAGATTCCCTTACACACGACTTGTTTTGTATTGGAATTAGTATCGTGTTACTGTTGGCGTCTGTAGTCTAGTATTACGGGCGTGGCGATCCTCTACTTGACTCCGACTGCTGTTGACGTACCAGACACGTTCATATTCACAGTAACCATCTTTTCCTTCCTGTGGCGTAGGCTTGCCATAATTTTTACTTTCATGTTCCATAAAGAAATGGAAGTATGGTGATGGTGAAAAAATCGTGTTCGAGATAACTACTGGTTCTGATTGCACTACCCTCAAAACATGAAGAAAAGTTATTTTCCGAAAAGTGTCTGTGTATAGAATTTTTTCTATGACGAACGATAACTGCCGTAAATTCAAACAGAATAAAATAATGTTTTGCATTTGTGCCTGAGTTGTAGAGAACTGAAGCCCTATTGATTTTGGTGAAGATCGGTTAAGGGAAAGGGGTAGTTTACCTGCAACTTTTATGTTTTAACAAGAGTGAAGTACTTAATTTTGATAAATAAAGTATCCTGAAAAGAAAGTCATAATAATCCACTGTAGAAAGGTAGATGAAATATCTATAAATAAAAAGGGTAGTTGAAGGGAGAGGGGGTAATTTTTTATAAATGAAAATGATAGTTGAAGGGGAGGAGATCATTTTTTTATATGTGTAGGCCTCCTGCGTTATCGGCAACAAAGAAGTAGTTTGTTGTTAAAATTCTTTCCCGGCCTGTTTGGCCATGGTCCAATGTTTTCTGCAAAACCAGACGTTTCGGCAGTACCATCGACTGCCATCATCAGTGAAAATAGAATGCGCTAACGTGAGGTGGTATACGTTAGTAACCACAGTACTGTGGTTAAGGCTGAAGAAAGAAAGTAGAAAGAAGTAGTTTCTATCGAAATTTTTCATTTCGAATATAATTTTAAGTATAAATCTTAGAACATGGAAGTCATGAATGATTCTCCATACCGATATTTTATTGACCAACCGGGACACCTGTTGGGGGGGGGGGTGAGAAGGGAGGCTGCAGTTAAAATATAAACATTACAGTGTTTATTACATTGCTAATTTTATTTTATTGGGTGTATATAATGTATAAATATAATACTCAATACATAATAAAGTGTAAATAAAAGAAAATATTTTTTACAAATTTAAATGCAGTACTTTAACTTGTGTTCAGTCAAAAAATTACTTATTACATTGAGAATTTTCAAGAAGTGTGTAACTTAAACTTGTTTCTTAAGCCAGTCATATTCATCACTTGTACGCACCTTGCTCAGTATGTCCTTTTTGTTTTTTATTTTGTACACAGCATCAATGCACGCCCTGTTGACTCGTGCATGAAACCTCTGTCACCTGGCCAAGCGTTGTTCATCAGTCAGAACACTCTCTCGCCCAGGAACCAAATGTACTGACCGGGGAATTTCGGCAACCGGGCGGGACACCGGGGCTGCGCTCTGAAACCGAGATGTATGGCAAGCCTACTCTGACGGCACCAACCCGCATAGGTGTTGTCCTCCTGTACGATTACACAGTACTTCCTTCTGTCCTTGGGGCACGAATCCCATTGCCCTCAAGTTCTCCTCATCAGGAGCTTCCTCTCCTTCTGGTGTCGGACGTTTCCGCTCGGTTCTTCTCGTCTTTCTGGCGGCTTCGTTTGATAAACTTGGCTTGGCCGTCGTATCTTTGTGATTTTACGAATCTAACGGTGTCTTTGTTATTTATATCCAAGTTCATCTTAATTTGTTCTGTTCTTGGATCAGTCCGTATTTTTTTCTTAGTGTTTTGCATTTAAGAGTTCTTCACTTGGTAGAACATTTTACTAATACTTGAATTTAATAAACAAACACTTGGTAAGCTCTACAGAGGATTTTGTTTTCCTGACAGTTACGGCAGCTTCAGAGATTGGATTCAGCATTTATCGTCCACTTCTCTCGATACCGCACGTTACAGCCGGGGGGGGGGGGGGGGACGTAGGCCTATCTCTAAGCCAGTTGCTTGTGTTACAGAATGACTTTTAAATAATTGTATAAATAATCATATGATTCAATTATAGGAAAACTTACAAAAATTCAGATTTCTCTACTATTTCTCTAGTAATATGTCCTGTTAACAAAGGGCATACAATCATGAAGTAAACCCTAAAATTCGAATCATTCGGATTTGGGTTTTAATTCCTTTTAGTCTGACACCCTGCTGGATTTTCAAAATTTTGTAGCTCTTGTTTGGGGCTTAGGGTCCCAGAAATTTGAAATTTCCAAAACGTAACAACATATTCAGATGTTAGTTAACATTCTCTTTAGTTTGATACCCTACATGAATTTTTGCGTCATCAGAATTTGCACCAACTTTTTGGGCCCGGATGTCCGAAAAATTGAAATTTTCAAAAATGAACACTGATATTTCGACTTACGGTTACCGTGGCAACGAAATCGTTGTGTAATAGCATTTATCAGTTTTTTTTTTTTTTTGCAAATTGTTTCAGCGTATTGATGGTACCATTTTGTTTTCAAAATTTAGAATAAAAATTCGAAACAGCTAGTCCGAAACTTGTGAGTAATAAATTTCGTGTAAATCGTCGAATCTGTTGTAGGCTACTTGTGTTCATATTTTTTCGATTTCGACGCCGCTCAGGCGTAGGGGACTTCCTCCGCCGTTCTATGCCCCGCAGTGGATTGCCTTCAGTTTTGTATTGATATCTGGAATAAATAAGTGTGGAAAATTTGAAGACGTTTGGGCGTTGGGAAGCGAATAAAAAATTGATTATATGTTTAATTTTGAGCTGGGTAGGCAGAAGAAGTTAAATAAAAGCATGTAAAAAGACCTTCCCGTCTGGGGTTACCTTGCAGCCGTTCATAAAAGAAACTTGCAAAGCGTTCTCGATAAGGGTCTTCGGCTAGCGGCCAAAGCCCCCTATCGGTTCCCTTCTCGACTTTTGAAAAGTGGACTCGGTGTCCGCTCCTTGGATGACACCGTGCGGCGACTAGCACGTAAGTTTTACGTCCGAGATGCGAGGACCCAGGCAAACCCACTCATAGCCGCCCTTGGGAAGTACCGAACACGTCCAGGTGATTCTTGGAAACGCCCTCGGCAAATACTGTACTAGGACGACCTAGTGCGAGCATGCCGTTGTAGCGGCCACTCAGTAAATTAAATATTCCGTCTGGACAGGACCACTAGGCAGGATCTCCTTCCGGAAGCTCAACCCATTGGGACGTCTCACGACGCGCATCCCAACAGCTCTGGCAGCGCAGCGCGTGTAAAAAGTCAAATTTGTTTAATAATCGTACAATAGTAGTTTAGTGTACAATGAGATGAGAATCAACCATAAAGGTGTGGTAGTTGTGATATTTATTTTGTTAAAATAATAAAAAAGAACAGTGTCTATACAATGCCAGAATGAGATCAGGGTGGAAGAGAGATCTATGTCTGTGTTTGGGCGTACCGTGTAGATAATGCGGTTGACAAGTTGTCGATCCGTCACGAGTGAGTCAGTAATGTAGGGTGACTTTATTCCTTCACCCTCTTAGTACAGACATAAAACGGATAACAATGGCTTTTATTACCCATGAAAAATCTGTTAATATACCTCTATCACGCGATCAGCCCGCATCCTGTATAATATAGCACGCGGAAGTGATCCTTGTCTAGCGTTTGAACCAGCACTGCCGGTGAATTTATTGGATTTTCCGCGGAATTTTATTGCGCTGTGTACGCTACGCGTATGTCTGACGGAGCGTTGTTGGAATTCCATCTCCTTCGCTACTTTTATAGGCGTCGCATTCCATCGTGCATTGTGACCGACCGAGAATAATGCGTCACGTACTGACACGCACGCCCGCGGGCGCGCGCGTCGCTACCCAGACCTAGCGGGATTTGTCAACAACAGTCTTGTATGATAATGTGTGGCCAGCCGGAGCCGGCTGCCGTGTAGTCGTATTAATAGTACTGGTTTATACTTAGCGTGTATTGTTACACAGAGTGTTTTAGTCCGGTCAGAAATCCTTTGCGTCATGACGGACGCTCCCTGCTACATCTGGAGTCGTACTTTCCACAGTGGCCAAGACGTAGCAACAAGTTACTAAATGAACTCCGTAGGCCGGCCACACACCGCATCGAACAAAACGCCTTACGACAAAACGTTTTGTCGGTCGGTGTCTGATGCGATCCGTTTAGCATGGTTTAAATGGGACTACCACACACCGCATCGAACACGACGTCAGACGCCTTGAGGCGTTTTTTCCTTGTCTGGCGAAGGTACCAAAAGTTTCGTCTCGCGTAAAAACTATCGAACAACTCGATCTGTGCTGCGCGGCGGAGTGACGTGTTAACTTATATCCCGTATTAACTCCAGGACATAATAATCAATGGTTGCTATACTCATTCTACAATAATTGTGAAATTTAGCTTGGTCAGCTCTCAATTCGCCAATAAACCCAAATAATATCACTATTTTGGTTGATAGGGTGAACCCAAAGTTTTCTGTCTTTACCGTAGTCTAGAAATTGTAGGAAATTCCACAATAGGATAACAGTCTCTTCTTCCTCACCATCCACAGCTCCTTACCTTCACTTCGAAATATATAATTAATGCTGTAGCTAGGTAAACACTGAAACTACGTATCACTGACCGTGTGTATGTTTAAACTGGACACTGAACATGAGCGGCAAAATGAAGGAGTTTCTTCTTCCTCGTCGCATTGTGTCGTGAGCACATCCGACAAGTCAAAACGTTTGGTCTTAAGACGTTTTCGCGTAAGACACATGTTCGATGCAGTGTGTGGCCGGCCTTAGTAGACATTATTAAAAAAAACCCAATGTTAAATGTAAGTGATGTCTCTTTAAGAATAGGCTGTTGTGTTATAATCGTGTCGTTTAGGATAATCGATTTTCTCCGTTTTATGAAAACCTGTACAGTAGTTTTGGAGAGACATAAAAACATATCTTGCACTCAAACAATATTATCCTTTTCCTTGCGAGACAATTACTTTGAGACTGTTACCGGTTTGTTTTCAATGCTTTGATTAAGTTATTATTAGTGGATCGTGTTTTTTATATTTTTTGCGAACAAAGGTCGTCTAACCACCTGGGAAAAGTAGAGAATGTGACGTTCTCCAAAGGACAGAATGTTCACGAAGAAAAGCTCACTGTTATTGTGAAATAATGTGAAACAATACCACACTATAACTGCGTAAACTGTGTCACGGATTGGGAATATTGGGTATTACTTTTGGGAATTGAAGATAAAAGGAATCTACGATTGGTTGTGCACTGGTCAGCTGTGCAAACAACAAGTACAGCCGTCATGATCATTTTATTTTCTCCACTGCAGACGCAGCTGGATTCTGAATCGGGACAGCTGGAACTGTGGCGCGGGTGTCGTTCCCTCGGGCACTGAGGAAATTGAATCTCTGACGTTGAACCGTAGTAGCCGACCTCCCCAACCGGACATTGGGTTGAAGCCATTTAGCAGTGTACGGCATACACTGTCCTAATGCAGCGCGGTTGCAATATCTGCTGCAGTCTGAATGAGAAATGTGTTCGCCGACGAATAACACAATTTCCGTCAGATGTATTTACTGAACTGAACTGAAATATTTGGCAGTGATGGTCGAGACTTGGCACTAGTTGAGAATTATTCGCATCGTCCCCTTCGTCGCGTTTTCTGTGTTAATGTCTAATCGAGTTTTCACATGAAATGTAGTTCTTTGTGCCAGACTGAAGATTTTTTATCGTATACCGGTTGGTTTTAGCAAGTGTATTGAGCTGCGCCATCTGTGCGCTCCCGTTCACAAATAAAACAGCATTGGTTTAATGTATCCTGCGTGGATTTCCAATACGAGAACGGTCACCACAAATCTGCCACTGAGAGTCGCCGGTACTTGTAAAAGAAAGATTCTTGTAAAAGTTTCATGTTTGATATGATTCCTTAAAAAAAAAAAAAAAAAAAAAAAAAAAAAAAAAAAAAAAAAAAAAAAAAAAAAAAACAGCGCTCATTTAGATGAAGGAGAATCATTAACATCATGAAAAAGCGCTGCTTTAAAACTCAAGACAAAGAGAAGTCAACGTACAAGACAGAAAAAAAGCTCGTTTTGAGGGGGACAGTGTCATTTTTTCAATTCCATATAATTTAAACGGCAGTTTTAGTTATTATAGTCGAGTAATATTATTATAAAAGCTATCGTGGCTAGATCATTGAAATTTTTACACAAACTCACGTGAAGAGCAATAGGCAGTAAGATGCATTAAGCTTATCCTGGAACAGTAAACATCCTAACAGTTTAATTTTTTCGTTTGTACATAAAAATTCAATATCAGTGATTTTTTACTGGTGTAGAAGGGTCTTCGCTTTCTTCCAAGTTTCACTTTCATAAGCAATGTTCTGCTAACAATTTGAAAAGACTTTGTAACTTTACATTCCACGTCATTATTTGCAGCAGAGTTCTTTTCTTCAGAAAAGCTTATTAGATTAAAGGCGTAGATAATTCTAATACTATTGTACACTGCGAGGAGAAGTTGGTAGAACTATACGACAGAAACATTGTGGGAATAATGCCTAACAGGAAACTTCAGTGGGCTGGACTCTCACCGATTACCCGTGAAGATATTGCCTTTCGTTCCCGGAGGCAGAGGTGAAGCGATGGACTCCCGTGTGGAATTTATCCAGGGATGGCGGCGGAGGGCAGGAGACAGAGTCCAATGGAGGAGGATCCTTGTAACCGCACGCGGTCCTGGGCCTGATCTCGTGAAGTTAAATTCCTAGTACTGTTCTCTTTGTTGACTCAGCTCTTCAGTGTTGTTCTCTCTACCTACGAACCTCGACCGCCAATCAGGGTCAGACGATTCTTGATGCCCCCCCCCTCCACAATGTCAGCCACGTTAAGCTATTTCTGAATAGCCCCTAGCACTTATTTCTTCTGTTTATCACTCACTCTTCCATTTCTTGTTTCACTCTCTCTTCAGGAACATCCTTCACCAAGCATGTCTCTCGCATACTGCGTGGCCCAGTTATCTTTTGTCACCGGCATGAAGGTTCTTTGCCTCGCGGAGAAGGACCGACGCCTCAAGACGTCCGAGACGGGAGACATCTGCCGTCCGAATCGCCACTAGAGGCAGTGCTACAAAAGCATAACAAAAATTGGTCATTCAACAAAATTCGGGCGCGTCTAGCGGATAATCGTGTTGGCGTTACCCCCCGGCCATTTTTAGGTGCCCCGTCAGAAAGACCAGCACTGTTTTCGTCTGGCAGTCGTCGGGGGCGTCCCGGACGCACGGGTGCAAATACGCCACACTAATAAAGGAAAGCAAAGCTCTCTCTACTACTGGTGGCTGTCACGAATATGGGACTCAATTTGCGTTCGCAGATCGTTTCTCCAGGACCTTGGACCCGGTCCCCCCCCCCCGGTAGGGCTTGTCAGTTGTAAAGTTATCGCTCGTTAAAATTATTACCGGTGGCGGTTGTACAGGCTGAAACACGTGCCGTGTCCCGCCATGAAATCACTAAGCGTTTCTTTGTTTCTGTCAAAAACGTTTTACGCGTTTAGTAGATTGTCAAACGCGGCGGCTGTTGCTTTTTTGGGTGAGAAATTGTTTAAAGTTTGTTTAGAACGGAACGGCACGTATTGTGTTTTATGTTCTCGTAGACGGCTGGGGACAAATTAGTCGCGAGTCCGCTCGCGTTATGTCGCCGTTGGCTCAAGTTATAAACCACCTTTCGCGTTTGTTTACTGCGCAGCATATTTAAAATTTTATTGCTGTCGCGCGTTCACTATTCACATACAGTATTATAAACAGATACACTGTTTACAAGTTACGAAGTGAAATATTTGGGTAAAATATTAACAAACAATGGTGACGCACTGCCGGAATATGATCATGATGTATCGCTTTTGTCAAGGGTAAGACAGACAGACAGAAGATGCACGTGGCGTCTCGCGCCCAGATTTGCTCGCGCTGTCCAGGCTTAGGCCTGATGAACGCCAGGTGCAAACAGGTCAGCGCGGTCATTTGGTCGGCACAAGGAGTTAAAGTGCGGTCCAGGAAACATGATTAAGCATGTACATCATGCGAGCATCATTGGTTTTTACATGGTTCAGCCAATTGCCTCCCCGGTGGCCCGACTCCATGGCCCCTTAGGGCATCGCCCGCAGGAACTCAGAGACGCCGAGGGTAAGAAACCGCCACTGAATTTATAGAGACTGACTTAACGCCAGTAGCGCATCTAGAATTTGATCTGGGAGGGGGTTCCGGAATCGAGTCGGCTTCATACAAAAGAAAAAAACAATTAATACTGATCAGAATTACAGTCTTTAAAGTGGCTTAAAAACGTGTAATAACATACTGAAATCAATCCCATTACAGTAATAACACGATAAAAATAAGCGCTATTAAAATATTGTTTATCATCATCATCATTGACTCGACAGCCCTTTGTGAGCGCTGGCCTTCTTCATAAGATTTCGCCATTCTTCGTAAGAATATAGCCATATTCTTCCAGTTTCTAATTCCAAGAGTACTGATGTCCTGACTCACTCCGTCCCTGCACCTCAGTTTTTAACAACTCTGACTTCACAAGCACTTATAACGTCTCCACCCCATTCTAATCATTTTAATTGAATAAAAGTGACCACATCAGGTCTGTTCCTCAGGTTTACCCATCTTCCACCGGACGAAACATTTGCCTGAAGTGGTATTGATTTCCCCATATTTCATATTTCAAAGATTAAATTTCTACGTGCGTTTTGCGTAGATAATCTGCATGTTCAGGGATGTGAATACAAATTTGATTTGCTCAGTCAGCCGGTTTACGATGCATTGTGGTCACTCAAATACGGTACGCCCTTTCCCGATATCGTCACTCGAAACTAACACTCGTTCACGTCGTGGTAGCAGAATGCGTCATTCCGACGGGCGAGAGGTTAGTGGTATAACTACCCAAGCCCGATGATGTTTCAAAGAGACATTTTATTATTACTTTTTTAATTAATTTATGTTTTTATTTTCACTTTCCAGAAAGCTATGTAATCAATAAGAAAACTCTATCAATATTAAAAATTAATCTTGAAAATCATTTTAATAAAATTGTCATTGCACTTGAAAACCTTTAATTTCACTTTCCCGTAAATTCGCCCAAGTGGACTTGGTAACTTTACCAATAACTCGTGACATGTATGTAGGCCTATGCATTAATGCACTAACACTTTTGTCTGTAACAAAATAGGTCGTTATAGTATACAAACGAAAACTGTTCTCGTTCATCGTTTTATAAATTACAAGTACGACAGCTGACGTGCCTATTATTTCGTCTTGATCGTATACAATTTGTCTGCACACAACCGAGCTTGAATGCTTCTTCAAACCTCACAAGATTCAGAGTATCTTCTCAAAACGTACATACGATGCATCTATAGCGATGTAGAATGTACATGCAGAGGAAATGTATTATTTATTAATATAACAACATTCAGTTACTGCGAGAGGAAACTCAAAATATCAGGAATTACTTTCGAAGAAGAGATGTGTGTGTGGGGGGGGAGATGGTATTAAATCTGAAAGCGACCACTAACATCAAAAAAATATAATTTTACAGAAAGTTAATTTATTTCTTTGTTGATGCGTTGTTGTGGATTTTTTAAATTACCCACATTACAGTCACTGATCCTTGGGGAAAGAGAGTGAATGTATTGTATGGTGTACGGGCGGGCTGGGACGTGACCTCCACGACGACGAGGAAGTGGCTTACTAAGTGGAGAACGCTGTTTGGGTCGGCCGCACCGCGAGCGCCAATTGACAAATCCCGTCCCGTCCCGTTCCGTCCTATCCTACATATCAATAATTCAGAACCACTTGTCTGCGTCTGGAATTCTTTTCACATTCTTTACTCTTTTTACTGTTCGTTTTTTTTGTTCGTCGTGGGTTCGTACACACGTACTCTTTTGCGTTCAACGAATCGATTCATTTGTTGAAAACCGGTAACATTATGTACAAAAAAAAAAGAATAAATCGATTATAATACCATCCTGCTTTGACGAAAGATTAGCGGTTGCGGTTTCGGTTATAAGCAGATTGAATTTGGTTAATCGTGTTCACTCTCGTTTTTGTTCGTGAGGAACTAAAGAATTTTAAAGTTAATTTTGCGTACAAAAATGTTTACTGTATTTTCGAGTTAACTACGTCGTTCATAGCTTGCGTTTCCATTTCCGCGGGTCTTGTCCATTCAACTGACAGCTCTCAGTGATTTCCATCACTTCGTCACCCCAGAAACTTTCGATCGTCCTCTTTCCGTTGTTACCTACCAGTTTCATATTCTTCTGGTTCTTGTGAAGAAGTCATAAGGAATCATTTCCTTTGCTTCAGTCGTTTCGAGTATATATAGGCGTACATTAACCTCCACTGTGAGTCGTCTCATTTCTTCGTCTATCTCATTGGTTCATCAATTTGACTCGTCCGACCTGTTTTAAATTCAAAAATCCACAATTTAACTGTTGTATTCGGTGGAGGATAGTCTCCGAACGTTGAATCCAGCACTCTTTACACTTTTTTTTCCACTTAACCTTTTCAAAAAAGAAGTTTCTAATAGGAGTGGAAATGAGGTTCTTGAGGGCTGTAAAGGGTTGTACCGGGAGAGATCTTATCAGAAATGATCATATTAGAATGGAGCTAAGCCTAGCTGAAAGTTTAAATGAGAAAATGTCCCGGTACAAAACGGAGTGGCGGTTACGCGTAGAGAGAGAATGGATCCAACTAGATTTTCAAGAAGAGCCCTTGACTATCATCCAAGGGAGAAGAGAAGTGTGGGAAGACACCGTACACGATGGTTGAATGACTTCCATTGAGATTGGAACAGGGTACTAGCCTAAGCCGTAATGGAAGACGACGACGACAAGTTTTTTTTAATCACGCCACGAATTTCCAAACTTTCCAGTGTTAAAACAATGCTTCAGACCCCTTACTGTGGTCGACTGTAAACCTAATACTAAACAACTAGGCTAAATATCAAAACACCAGCAAGACGATCAAAATAATGAGCATAGTGTCTGTCGCGATTTTCATTTGATGCCTGGAACTTTTCATCCTAGCCAGGTATTTTCCTTTATACTACTTAAAACATTTGCCAGTTTTCTAAAAAGATACGTAACAGAAAGACAAAACAGAAGAGTATATACCCAAACTATCGTGGCTACAAACACGCCAAATTATATAATTTTACGAAAGAGGTGAAAAATTCAAGCTTCGCTCCGGGCGCAATGCAGGTGAAGATGGTGAAGTATTCATACGAGCAATTTATGACAGAATTAGTACGAGTTTGGTCAACGACGTAGGATGTGGGAGGCAATGAGAAACCGCTACATTAAAGATCCTTATAGATATCTCAACAGGGAAACCGGCCTCTTTAGTCTGGTAAGACAGCCAGACAGAAAATCGGGCTGGACGTTAAGTGAGAAGGTGGCTGCCCCGCCATACGTCTTACCCTGCGATATGCTAGGAACAGGGGACATATTCACTACTAAAATGCTTCAAATAAGGAATAGCCGGACGGATGGGAACATCTTTGCCGATGGATGACTGCCGCATCTCCAAACAGCTATGGAACAACTATAAGCCGAGGGGACGGAGAGATGGGGACGTCCGAGGAAGCGCTGGAGTAATATTTGCCTATTTGAGACCGGAACAAACCATTCTTGGTTTAAACCTTGAGGATGATGATGGTGATTAGTACGACTAGTGACGTAAGTTTGATCCCCATTTCTTCCCTTTTTGCACTATGCGACGATGGGAACACAAGAGACAAGGAGCGGTCCGTGAGTCACATCGGTTTCATTCGTTCTCAGTAATTTGCGACTGTCTGTTCTGTTTGCATGACACACTTTCCCATCCCGCTGTTATTATTAGTGCTGACCTATTGTTGTCTTTCATTTTTTTAATTGCAGCTTCTTTCACTGAATTCCCGTGTTGCTGCAACGCGCGCTGTGTAGCCGGATCTTGTTTCTGCACTCGAGTGTTACTGATTCTTGAAAGCTCACCACCATCTTGATCCTCTTTTCTTTCGGTAAATTTAAATTAAATTGAAAACTTTTTTTTTCCTGAAATGATGTTTATACCTGCCACGTATGTATATTTTGTCGAAGAACTTGATGTCGAATGTTACGCGCAAAAATTAGAGAAGACTTGAAGGTAAATTGGAAAGGTACTGTCCCAACAACCGTACCAACACTCATTTTTCGATTTTGCGATTATTGGCATGATATGTAGTGAATATCGCATATAATTTTAGTCGGATAATAAAATTCGTGAAAATATATTTGCGTATGTTATAAAATAGTTTGTTCACGATTGGAGTCGTGTTTCATTGTCATATTTTTTTACGAAAAATGTTTCTAGCGATAACGCCGATTTATCCCTGTTATGTTAAGATACAAACTAAAAATTCAAATGGAAGGTAATATGCCTTTAAGATAATACTCGCCTTTTGTGAAATCCACGTAAAAAGACGAACTTGCCTTTACTATAGGCCTACATGTCTCCCTTTTTTGTGACAGAACTCGTTTTCCAACAGTACTCGATTTTTCAATAATACTAGTTTATAAGGATTTTGATTAGACAAGCCCTTTATCTCAGGGTTAAAGAAATAATAAATGCTCATTTCTACTGATAGCTCTTAAATTTATTCACACGAGTTTGTTATCACTTGTAAATATCAAACAATAATACATTAATAAAATGGAATACTCATTATTAAATTGTAAATATCAAACAATAATACATTAATAAAATTTGTTATTCAAACTCTCAATCTAATGGTTGCATATTAATAATCATTCATAAATTGCGTTTAGTACTTTACTAATTATAATGTTTAGTTTTATCTTATAAATTCTTAATATTAATAATCTCTTAAGTTATTACCATACTTTGTAACTACGGATTCATTTAGAACTTGGAAATAAACATTACTCCAAAACTGATAAAGAATGATGATTTTACTTCTAATTAAACTTTAAATCAATTTCTTTAATTCCTTGACGATTACTTTAATGAATTCTAGTGTGTATGGATTCTTTGAGATGACAGACAGTGGATCTAAATTAATTAAGACATGTTTACTTTACTTGATGTACGAATATCCAATCATTCGGTGGTTGCGGTGATGATTCCCTCCTGTCGATTGTTCTGGAATCCTGCAGATAATTCTTCCAGATGATAGATGGTACCGGATGAATCCCACAATGTCACTCACAGACACTTCACTCACCAACTCCACGCATTTCGAATTGTAATTTATGATGAAAAGTTAGTATTCTGTGTTGTACACCGACATCGTGATTTATTTCAAATCTGAATTGATATTACGCACTTTTGTTGCGGTATCTTTGGTTATCAAGTATTCATGAATGTTGTTTGGATTGTTAATCTTTCTTAAAAGTTATTTGTTGTAAAGTGTTCGTATAAACTGAAATTACATTATTGTCTGGTTACTATCTGTTTCAGTTAATGTTCACTGGTATGCTAATAGTGTGACTCTACTTCATAGTTCGTGTGTTTGTAATCACTGTATTAACTATCGTTATAAGTTCGAAAACTACCTTCTCACACTGTGTATCGAATTATTCTAAGTTCAATAAAATGCTAATTACTCCAGTCACGGAGTTCACTCCGATCGCGTCCAAAATTTAGTTAGAACTCCCTCGAGCGCGTTCCTGTCTCGTTCCTATACTCTCCTTACCAAATTTCCCACCAGACTTCTGATTCCAACGACGCCGTGTCCTTATTGGTTTCATTTTCTTCCCTCCAAGTCCAAATACCACCTATCTTTTCAAAGGCGTTCTCTGATGGGGCTCCTGGTTCCCCACCAGATTCTTCCCTTGCTTCGTATTTTGAGGTCGTTGTCATTTCCAGATAACGCAGCAATAAATTGTATCTGTCGTTTTTTCTGAAGTCTACAGCGACAACCCTGAGTTTCTCTTCCATTTGTATTGTTTCTGTACTTCGTCGCTCTGGCGTTATTATCTATTGTTGTTCAAGGGCCTCACCTACCCTTCTTTGAAAGTTGTTTTTTTTTCTTCTTTTGATTGCCAGCCAACACCCCATCCTTGAGTTTGGACGTACTCTCTGCGCTTTCATTTTCAAGTAAGGTCAAAACCCTGTCGTCGACCGCTGGAGTCTTTCAAATCAATACACCCTTCGTCGCTTTCTCCTGACAGTATACATGTATACTTGACCATTGTTAATTACCAAGCCTTTTCTCCTTTAATGGCTCTGTACACATTGTATGTAGTTTTCTACGGAATCAATGTGTTTAAAAAAAAAATTGGTGTCCTACGTACCGGGAGCAGTGAACTCTGCTTGTTCACAGGGCGTGCGTTGCAGCTGTCTACGAAAATTTATGACCTGCCCGTCACTAGAGCGTGTTTGCTAGCTTCTCTTTTGTCCCTTACAAAATATGCTTTCCACACATACACCCTTCGTTACTGCTTTCAACGACACTTCTTACTGCTAATTATGAAATTATAATTTTTCGAAATTTTTGGTGTTATAAGTTCTTTTGTGCACATCACAGTAAAGCGGGGTGGGCCCTTGGGCCTTGATTACTACTATACGTTAGTCTCCCTTTTTGTGTAGATCTCTGGAAAAGCAACCCATACTCGAAGTAAAGCGGGGTGGGCCCTTGGGCCTTGATTACTACTATACATTAGTCTCCCTTTTTGTGTAGATCTCTGGAAAAGCAACCCATACTCGAAGTAAAGCGGGGTGGGCCCTTGGGCCTTGATTACTACTATACATTAGTCTCCCTTTTTGTGTAGATCTCTGGAAAAGCAACCCATACTCGAAGTAAAGCGGGGTGGGCCCTTGGGCCTTGATTACTACTATACATTAGTCTCCCTTTTTGTGTAGATCTCTGGAAAAGCAACCCATACTCGAAGTAAAGCGGGGTGGGCCCTTGGGCCTTGATTACTACTATACATTAGTCTCCCTTTTTGTGTAGACCTCTGGAAAAGCAACCCATACTCGAAGTAAAGCGGGGTGGGCCCTTGGGCCTTGATTACTACTATACATTAGTCTCCCTTTTTGTGTAGATCTCTGGAAAAGCAACCCATACTCGAAGTAAAGCGAGGTGGGCCCTTGGGCCTTGATTACTACTATACATTAGTCTCCCTTTTTGTGTAGATCTCTGGAAAAGCAACCCATACTCGAAGTAAAGCGGGGTGGGCCCTTGGGCCTTGATTACTACTATACATTAGTCTCCCTTTTGTGTAGATCTCTGGAAAAGCAACCAACTCGAAGTAAAGCGGGGTGGGCCCTTGGGCCTTTATTACTACTATACATTAGTCTCCCTTTTGTGTAGATCTCTGGAAAAGCAACCCATACTCGAAGTAAAGCGGGGTGGGCCCTTGGGCCTTGATTACTACTATACATTAGTCTCCCTTTTGTGTAGATCTCTGGAAAAGCAACCAACTCGAAGGTGGGATTCTATACATGTCTACAATTGTTTTGTGTTTTGCACAAACTTTGCTTCCAGTGAAGTTTTCGAGATTTTACTGAATGACATAAAAGAATATTGACCACCTTACGAATTACAAATCTTGTTTTCATTTGTTAATACGTTGTGTTTTTTCGTTTTAATCTTACAGATCAGAAACATTTGTATTTTTCACTTTACATTTTCTGTTGTTGTTTTTGTAAAAAATACGTAATGTTCTTTGTTTTAATGTTTTTCTCTTTCAAGCATTGTGTAGACACATTAAACGTCATATTTTTCCTAACCATGACTTTTATTTCTTTAAACAGTAAGCTAAAAATCAAAACCCATTATTACCTAACCTCACAAATGAAAACGAGACGTATTTTCGCTTTACATTAAGAAATGGAATAATGTACAATTAGTACACTTCTTCCTCTACACATCGTAGTATATCGATACAATCACATATTAGAAACATCGAAATTGTGCGGGTATGGATATTGGGACAGTTCCATTGATAATATTAGGTTTATTAATCTAATATCTCTTAAAGAGGCTTTCTTGACACTCCATTCGTTTACCTGTTGTTCAAAATGGTTACTCTTTTTTCCGCGCACTGAAAAGTGTGTGTAATCGTGCGTATTCGTTCCCGAATTCTGAGGTCTCGTTTTAGAACAAAGTACAAAAAAAGACTGTTCTATTTGCGCAGATGTTAGTCTCTGTTTTTGGTACAGAAAATGCATATGAATCTCGGTATCATCGCTAGCATTCAGTAGCCAAAACGTCTCGCAGTGTTCTGAGACGAACATTTAACAGATTCGGTTAGGAGAGTTCATCATCTCAACTTTAGAAAGCTCACAGTAACAATGTAAACTCAGAAAAGTATACAAATAATTGATTTATTATTAACTCAGATGCTTCTTTTATTGTATTTCGAGTTCACTTTTTAAAAATTCGTTTGTACAAAACTTCCAGTTGTGTAATTTTCGTCTATAAAAGTTAGAAATTAAATAAAATCGCTCGTTAAACTCAACTTCGTCTGTTCATCAAATGTTTAAATTATTTGCCAACTCCAGTAGGACTAACTTTAAATGTTTGCATAGTTTATAGTGTATTGTGTGTGTGGAGGTGGTGGGGTATTTTGAGTATACCTTTTATTCTTATTATGTAAAATAGTATAGAGGTGTGAATTGTATCTGCCTCGCGAGGTGTAGTTTTGCCGTATCTGCTATAGGTGGAAAACACACATGAGCGCGCGCATACACACACACATTTAGAATTTCGTACTTAGAGCGTGTTTAATGCGACCGGTAAGCGGGTACTGTTAGACGTGTGTCACCACCTGTTGATTTAGTTGTATGCCGGTTCAGAGGTCATCGACCCTTGTTTGTGTGTCTAAGTAGAAACTGCGCGGAGATCATTGTCAGTGGGAAATCGTTTTTCGTGTTTATGAAGACGTTATTGGAGGTGCGTTGTACAGAACGCTTCGGAATGCGTAGTGGGAGTCGGTGCCGTGGCGGAACGGGAGCAGAATGTAGGGCGCTCGTCGCTGCTGCTGCTGCTGCTACTACTACGTAGGCCTACTTCATTTTCTGCATAACTTCATACCTCTCTTTTATTTCTCTGTGACATTCCATTCACCTCGCCTTTCGCCTAGTTTTTTCTTACTTATTCAGTGTTTATTTTTGTGCGTAGAAACGCTCACCGGACGTCGTTCCACTAACGCGAACTTGGTGACGTATGATCAAGGGGGTCGCGGTACCTGATTATATAAGACATTGTTATCGATTGATACTCCGACAGTATCGAGCTTCGAGTAACGATATTTCCATAATGACAGCGAAAGTATATATTAGTTATTTATACTAAGGAACGATAAAACCTCTTCGAAATCAAAAACGCTCACAGATAAAACAACGTTTTATTTTATTTCGGCGTTTAGAAATACCTTTGTGTCATATGAACATTGATTCCTGATTTATAGCAACACTTATGCCGAGTTATTGTCTCCCGTACCGACTGTCAGCTTGTAACAATACAGTTAAAGACTCTTTTGTCATCTGTAGTGGGTTTGAATCAAAAGGATCTCCGAACATTTTAAATTTATTCAGGAACATATTTTTCCCAAACACAAATGACTGGCGTAATTGACACCGCGGCACCTGATTCGAGAGATATTCTGTACTGACAACTACTGATATCGTTAAATGGCAATTTCCTGTTTATTTTAAAAACCGTGTAATTCCTATAGTTTCATTTAATGTAAATGAAAATATCGTTTGCATCCAGATTTTATAAAATTATATTTCCGGACACAGATACTTCAGCGTTTCTGTCGATACCACGATAATGTCTGGATATCCATAGCGATTAAACGTAATAGTACCGTTGTCGAGAGAAAAATATCGATACCGTTCATCGTCTGAAGTACCGCAGCGTCCCTACTGATGCGCCCTTCTGGTGAATCGTGGCCGCCTTGCGTATTGATCCAGCGTCCGTCTCCCCTTCATAATGTTTAGATTTCAGCTTTTGAGAGTTAATTGTCGGTCAGTGACACTGGAGCGCGAGAGTTTTTCGCTACGAAAATTAGAACTCGGAAGCTTCTCTCGTAAAAAAAAATGTACGTACTAACAAAGTGATAAGCCTTCAAGGAACATTTATAATAATATTCTTCTGTTTCTTCCCTCAATATAAGCATAGGCCTATGACTTATTCTTTAAACTAGACGAAACCTTTCCATCTTTTCCTGTCTCCATTGATTCGTCTCTTGCCTTTTGGTTTCTAGTCCCAGCCGATTTTCACTATTCTCTTCTCCTCCATCAATACACTCGTTCCATCCTTATCTTTTCGTTATTCGTCAGTTTTCATTGTTGTCCGTTTTGTTTCTTCCTGTGGCATCCTCGTTTCTTCCCCGATCCGATGTGGTTTTCCGCATATTTTTCTTAATTTTACAACATAACGGTACTATTTGTCGTTATACTGGTTATGTATTCTATAGCTTTTGAATTTTGTCGTAATTGTTTGATGTACCAAATGGATAGAAGCATGAAATTATGTTGTAGCCTACGTAATGTTAGAAGGATAAAAACACGATGTTTTAAATTCCTATATTTAGTTACTTCCTTTGTGGTTTCCCATTATGCTTAGCGGGTTGAGGTTTTCAAACATTTTTATTCTTATTCCTCTCTCTTGCTTGCCGTGCCACAATAAATGGCCAGTACTTGAAAAAATAGAACAATTTAAATAATCAATGTAAACGTATAAACGAACGATAATCAAAAAGCTATATATAAAAAAATGAAAATCAGTAGCGAAAACAGCTTTAAGCAAAAATAAACTCTTTACCAACGGATTGAATGTTTCATTGTGGAAAAGAAGAAGTACGCAGCTTTTATGAGGGGTGCGTCAAGTGCTGTTAAAGTTGGGAATAAGGCGTCCAATTATTTTACAGTAACAAAAGGTTTAAGGCACCGGTATTCCATAGTGCCGACTTTATTCAACATTTATTTTACCTCAGCCGTAGCCAAATGAAAAGACTGCCGTGAAATGCGGGTATCAGGGGAATAAAGAGATTGCGTTGGATAGACAGAAGAAGAGACGCATGTTCAGATACTAAATCTTGGACTTGCCGTAAGAAAGACTTGAATTGGTCTGAACAGCTACTGTCGTTAGGTGTCTTGCCTTGTATAACGTCTCTTCCGACTAGACCTGTTTGGTTAGAGTTCTTTGTTAAGTCTGTCCCCGTAGAACTATTCCCCAGGGAGCCGGTAGCGTCGCAAATTATTTCTACTTGAAGAAAAGTGTGTATGAACAGTCGACTATTCCAGGCGTGGGCTTGTCACTGTCCAAGTTTCACGTTTTTTTTTTTTGTATCGGGCATCTAAGGACCAGATGCCAATTTCAATTCTTTATTCTTTGTTCTTTTCTTTTTCTCCCAATATTCTTTCATCTTTTCACTGTCTCTTCTTCCTGTCTTCAGTCCACTTTTGCGTTTTTCTCTCTCCTACACTGGACTGCTTCCACATTTAACACTTTTGGCCGAAAAACTTCTCTTCCAATCTTGTAATTTATATTATATTAGGAATTTATAATATATATATTAGGAAGAGAAAAACTTCTCTTCCAGTTTATTTTTTTTCTAAATCCTTTTGGACTTCTTTAATCCAACTTGATGTTAACTTCTTTCCCCCCACAGATATTTGAAGATGTGCTTTGTTAATCTATTGTCGTCCGGGAAAAAAAAAAACTTCCTTTTGACGTTATTTTTTATATTAAGTACGACACGAACGCCTACGACTGCACCTTGTGAGCCAGACTACTCTCGCGGCATCCTTGTGTGCCTTCGACTGCACCTTGTGAGCCAGACTACTATCGCGGCATTCTAGTCTGTAAGAGTCGTCTGGAGAAAACAATTACTGTACCTTGCCGAGTAATGAAGCGTTTTTTGTCTCCTCCTTTTCTCGGGTCCGCGTAGTCGGGTATTTTGCACTTTTAAACATGCTGCGTGTGTCTGTTTTAACAACGAATCCGTCAATGTCACCCACCGACAGTGTGTATTGTACTAAGAAGCGGTAACGAATTTCCGATGTTTTGTCGTCGTCGTGAGTCGTCTAGACGCGTTACATGGAAGGTGTTAAGAAACGTTCATTAATATTGTGAACACATCGTGTACGTCTCTCCGTCCTCGCTTTGTTAAATTCTTCTTCTATGAGTCATCAATGAAGTCTTTACTTAATTCTTAACAGACAAACGTCTCGTATTCCTGATTATAACGCGTTAGAGTTCAGATTTTTAATTGTTACGGATTTGTTACAGAAGTACGATTCAAATTCATAAACCACTGGGAAGATGACTTATTTGACAAAAGTCGTTTGGGAGAGAGTGAAATATCAACAGAGCCATAAACTAATAGGATTTCTGACCCTTATGGTGAGATTGTAAATTATCTATGTAAGATATCTATTAAAAACAAATAAATAAAATAAAATTCATATGGTATATAGAAAGGGCATGTGGTATAACTAAATATATTTACAATAAAAAGTGCATATCTAAAAGTGGGAAAATAAGGTATTACAGTACAGGAGTGAAGGCACAATGGCTATATGCAAGTGAATGTCTAGCATTAAATTGTAATTTAGACAAACTAGAACTATTGGAAAGACGAATTATTAGGATAATACTAGGGCCACGAAAAACTTCAGAAGATTGGAAATTAAAGTAATGATGAAATATATCAAAGTATACAAAATATAACAGAAACAATGAGAAAAAGAAGACTATTATTTTTTGGACATTTATATTTATATAAGAATGGACGACAATAGGTTAACAAAACAGATCTTCAAATATCTGTGGTGGAAGAAGTCGACATCAAGTTGGATTAAAGAAGTCCAAAAGGATTTAGAAAAAAAATAATATAAACGCAGAAGAAGCAGTTGAAAGAGAAGTTTTTTGGGCCAAAGTGTTAAAAATGGAAGGAGTCCAGGGTAGGAGAGAGAAAAACGCAGGTTCAAAGTGGACTGAAGACAGGAAGAAGAGACACAGTGAAAAGATGAAAGAATATTGGAGAAAAAGAAAAGAATAAAGAATGGAAATTGGCATGTGCTTTCTAGATGGCCGGTACCAAAAAAAAATAAATAAATAAATAAAATTCAGCCGACTGTGATTGAATCAGTACTTGTGGAGTCTAAATGCAGATACAGATAGAAGAAGATTGATCGCTGTATGGATGGACGGCTTTAGAATAATTGCCAAAGTCTCAACAAGAGATCAACGAATAAATAAGAACCAGCAACGGTGAAAGAGCAGAACGAATTGGTAACTGAGGACTAGTATGGTTGAGGGAAATGCCGTCTTCGTATTCCAGTGGAGCGTCCAGGACTGCAGCCTGTAGCGGTAGCGGTTATTAAGCTTGTAGTTACTCGAAACTTGAGAGAAAGTGACCGAGCATTGAATATTTAGATGTACCGGTAAGTTGTTTTTAGTTGTTATCCTTAACATTCGAAACTGTAACATTCAGGGCGAGAGAAAAGTCCGTTTTCTCAAAATTTTCAGTTTCTGTACATGGTGGATGGCAACGATGGTGTAGAATTATTGTGGGCAATAAATAAAGAAAAAACTTTAAATAAAGAAATAGGTCTTACTAGTAAGCTACCTGGGTTGTTCTCTATCTACCTCTATCACTAGTAAGAACTCGTTCTCTATCTTGAACGGAATAGATTTATCATTAAGTCTGTTTCCGGGGGAATCCTCTTTAATTTGATACCCCTCGTGGATGTCTGCGATTTGATCAGAGTTGTAACCCATTTTTTGGGTCCTGCCATCACAGTTTTAATATTTTCAGAAATGAACGCTGTATTCAGATTTCGATTAAAATTCCTTTTAATTAATATCCCACGTGGTTTTGGCGACTCTTTTACAACCCCCCCCCGCTCTTCTATTTTTGGGACGATCCGTCTCAAAAACGATTCGAGTTTGTAGGATAGAAGTTTGAACACGCACACCAAGTTTTACGAAAAATGGTTGATGGCGTTCAAACGTTATCGTGAGACGTACAGAGAGAAGATAGACTGACAAATTCCAAGCGATCGAGTTATAACTGAGACTTCGCTTTTCTCAGCCAATTAAATAGGCAGTTAATTAAATGAAGAAGTCGGTATAAAAAATTACATTAAAAATAATAAAAAAAATTTCTAAAGTGTTTAGAAAGAAAAAAAATCAAGCAGAGGACAGGTACTGACGTCGACCAAGAATGAAGGAGATATGGGTGAGGAGGAAGAGAGAGGTGAAGAAGGGAGGAACAAGTTGAACCAAGCGTAGTCCACAATGGCTTATACAACAAAAATAAATAAAGATATGAAAAAATAATTCTTTTAATAGTTTTGCGGGAAATCTACTTTCACCGCGCCTGTATGATACTACTATATACAGGGTGTCCCGGGAGGAGAGGGAAATAATTTGAGAAATGGTTCTACAGTGTAAAAGAAGAAAAAAAGTTCATATAAACATATGTCCGGAAACGCTTTGTAAGAGAGTTACGGCTAGCGAAAGATTTTGCCCGGGTTTCGGTTCCCCTGGGTAAATGAAGACTTTCTGAAATTCTGGGAAGGGGCGAATTCTGTTGTTTCTTATGGTTTTTGACCTGAAAAATCGAATAAAAACAGGTCGCAGAACTGTATCTCCCATAAGTTTCATGATATCCGATGTAAAACAGAAAATTCTTTGCCTAAAAACAAATTTGAAAAATCTGGAAACAATTGGAATTTTTTGTTGATTTTTTATTGACTTTATTTACACCATTTTTCTCAGATTTAAATTCTTTACAAGTTTTGTTTTTAACTTTTATGCATTTATTAGTCATTTAACAAAGTTATTGTACTTCTAACCTAAAGAACACGTTTTTTTAAATGACTAATAAATGCATAAAAGTTAAAAACGAAACTTGTAAAGAATTTAAATCTGAGAAAAATGGTGTAAATAACAGTCAATAAAAATCAACAAAAAATTCCAATTTTGGTTAAACACAAATACAGATACGTTTTTAGGCAAATATTTTTCTGTTTTACGTCGGATATCATGAAAACTTGTGGGAGATACAGTTCTGCGACCTGTTTTATTCGATTTTTCAGGTCAAAAACCATAAGGAACAACAGAATTCGCCCCTTCCCAGAATTTCAGAAAGTCTTCATTTACCCGGGGGAACCGAAACCCGGGCGAAATCTTTCGCTAGCCGTAACTCGCTTACAAAGCGTTTCCGGACATATGTTTATATGAACTTTTTTTCTTCTTTTACACTGTAGAACCATTTCTCAAATTATTTCCCTCACCTCCTGGGACACCCTGTATATTACCATCAGTTTCTATAGGACACACATTATCATCACAGTTTTTCCAATTCAATCTTTTCTACGTTATGTGTTGTGAGCTGTGGGCAGTTCTACCATACCAGACTATAACGGCGGGTTCATTAGCTTTACAATTCATAAAACTCTCCCCTTCCTCTATCAGCATTCGCTTCTACGCATTCTGTTCCTTCGTGATTTGTTCTTGTTCTAGTCCTGTTATCCATTATAACCTCCTTCTTCGCCACAACTGATTAAGATTTTAGGCATGTTATAACATGAACAAATGCAGATGCTATCGGTACTATTATGTGAGACGTATCATAATAAGCTTCGAGGCCACTGCGGTATTGTCAGTGTTTGCAACAGACCTCCCCTCCACGCCGTTGCCTACGCATAACCAAGTGTAAATGCGACAACGCAGGATGGCGAGGGGCGGGGAAGAGCTGTTACTATTGCGTAACCTTGAAGCATATTATGGTCAGTCCCGTACTATAGTATACTACATCTTAGAAAATTAAAATACACGCTGCTGAGCCTAGACGGGAACATTGTTGAAACCTCAAATAGAACGTTTCAGTGGTCTAGCTCCTTTAGAGAACATTTTTTGTTCTCTTTTTTAAGCAATTTTTCTGTTAGTTTTTTTGGTGAATGTTTTCCTGCTTTAGAGCATTAACAGCATACAAGCTACAATTTTTAAAGATTTATACGGTTTGTCGTTATCAGTATTTCTGTTGTTTTAATACGGTACTAATGATGACCTTTCGATCCCCACACCACGTAGGCCTATACACGTTTAAAATTTGTCTTTAAAGTACACAGCTGGTACTAAACAAAATGAAATGTTTACGATAATTTTAATACACTAAAAGTGGCCCGATTCAGTTTTGTACTTGGTGACGAACTACATGTGCTGGCACGCGCGCGCACACACACTATACACACATAGCACGCCCCATCTTAAACTGAAAATTCACACAAATCATGAACTGGTATTCGACTCGGAACACCGGTGGCGAATTCTTTGGAGCGTGCCGGATTGCAGCCGAGCAGGGAATTACGTACCGTGTACATTGGCAGTACTGGCAGTCCTTGACTTCACGCGTCCCCGGTTACTATGGAAACCGTGTCAGCTGTTTCAGAGCGTATTTACTCGTTTCGTGTTTA